>CM053502.1:54606596-55271481 GCA_028627145.1 Eidolon dupreanum
TAGAATGAATCTGGGGATCCAGATTTTAGCACATGGTGTTACAAAACATCATATGATCATAAAGAGTTGAAAAGGTTAAATGCTGAAAGTACTGTTTCTTTAGTAGCTATATTAAACCTACTGAAAAAATTGATTCCAGTTAGACCAATAATAATATTAGGTATTCATATTTGTTGACTTTTGCTATTATTCATCTGATTTAAGCCAAGTTAATTTTCATTGATAGTTATTTAAATTCATCTTGCCAGCTGGAATGAAAATTATTGTAAATGAAACATCCTGAATTAAAAATCTTTTAAATGCAAACCAGGTATACTGTCACACAATGCAAAACTAACCCATAAACTCACGTTATAGAAGAACTAGTAGACAAAATCTACAAAATGATATGTACATACTGATAACATTCTTGTAAAATATATGTAAATATATGCATACAAGTGTACTAAAAGGGCATACACCCAAATATTGAAATGTTCATCTTTGAATGAAAGTTCATTTTTGTTTTTTTCTTCTGTGCTTTTTTGTATTTTCTAAATTCTCTTCATTTAGCATTTTTGCTTTGGTAATTAAAAAAATCTATAATTAAACAAGAGAATATAAGCCAGGAATTAGAAATATTTTTGTATCGCAAAAAGTAAATACAACCATACCTGTGAATAAGACGTCTCCACCATCTAAGGTTGCATTTTCATCTTTCATCTCTACTATATTGAGCTGAAGTTTTTCTAATGCTTCTTTTATCATGTCAACCTGTTGAAAATGATTCAGATTAATATCCTACCATTTTCTAACAAAAAAATCAGTCATCTAAAACTTCTAAACATTGAATCATGCTCCTACGCACACATGTGTGCGCACGCGCATGCACACAAACACACACACTCTTGTGAATATATGGATATATGTAGCATAGTCTGGACTAGTCATAATCATTTGCAAGAGAAGAAATTATCTATTAGAAATTCTCCCTTTAGTTCCCTCTAGTCTAAGCTCAAGTCAACATTATAGTCTCTTTTTCTTTTGGAGGCTGACTAGTTAGGACACTGTTGGAAGGGTGACTAGTTCGGGCACATGAGTCAAAAAAGGTGGGAGGAAGAACACCCAATCCTTCTACTCTTGCCAGAAAGCAGAAGATTTAATTTTGAACATTAAGTCAGTCAGAATTACACATACTCAGAGTAATATGTGGAAGGAATATCAATGACAATAACCAGTACCTTAAAATCACTCAAAAGGACAGTCATTGTTTTCTATGCAGATATTTTCTGAAATGTCAGAACATCTAAGCCTTCTTTGTATATGTGAACTGTTATTTAAATTTAACCTAGATCCCTAGAGGAGATTAGCAAATACAATAATTGCAATCAAACTAAAGAATACTTGAAAATAAATTTCAGGGACTTCTATGATTCCAGGCTGTAGTCTCAAGCAGAAGAGATATTCTGGGCTGAACTAGAGAATACTTCTAAGGAGGTTTACTTTAATACAAGAAAAAAAATTAAGACATAGCAAACGCTCTTTGGAGTTCACAATTTAATGCAAGTCCTTCTAGCAGCTCAACAAAAAGATTTAAATATTTCTAAAGGTTTGTATAAACTTTAACGCGGTAAAGACATACATGGAGAAGACATGAATTGGGGCTAAAGGCTAAACAAGAGACCACATGACACTGAGAAAAGCAAGTAGTGCTGCCAAAATAAATGCCCAGTTCACACAGTGAATTGTCAATGAAGAGTTTAAGAGACATAAATATAGCAGAGTAACTTCTAGAGTAATAAAAAAATGAAAATACTTTGACAACAAGCTTGCCATTCATACAGTCAAAAAACATATGAGAGAGAATACAAAATAAAATAAATATATCATCTCATCCTTGTCCTGGAACTCATGTAAAAATTCCACAAACCAGAGTGACTCAGAACAATAAAAAATTATTTCCATAGCTAAAATGGTCTTAACGTTGTAATAAATACATCTAGCGACCTCTTTTAACAGCAGAATAGGTTTTCCTATGTAACAGGAAGTGGAAATCATTGCTATAGCATAAAAAAGCAGCAAAACACCATTTACCATGACTAGTTGGGCTGCAGTGAACTCAGGAAAACACAACTGTTTCTGGCATCTGCCTCTGTGTCCATGGAAAATTCACTCAGCTTAGAGAGCAATCATGAGAATTGAGCTACTATTACCTTTTTGTTTTTATTATGAATGCTACTACTTCTGTTATAACAATATTTCAAAGATTACTAGATATTCAGCAATAACGTGTATTTTGGAATGAAAGTTTATAACTAACTTAACTCAGGAACTTTATTCAACTCCTTGAGTTTAAAGAAAACAGAAGTTAAGAGGCTAACGTATACCAGTTTCAGAAAAATTGTATTTCTTTAAAAGTCCTTCATCTTTCAAATTAAAGTTTTAGAGGATAAAATGCTTGTGGTTTCTTAAAAGTTAAAACAGCAGCACTGACATGAAAAAACTGGCTTTTGTGCAAAGGCAGTACTTTTTTTTTAATATTCAGTCACATCTATATAAACAAAGTCATCAAGATAGGTCTATACCACAAACACTGATGACACTCTATTACTTTCAGAATGAAGGGGATACACAAGTTAAAAAAAATTTTAAGCATCAACACAAGTTAAAACATTTTTTTAAGCATCAAGTAAATAGTTTTGAGATTTGTATGACCATATGGCATCAAGACGGCAATGCTAACCGCTGGGAAATTTCTGGAGAAGAAATGAGAGGCTAAACCGGAGGTTGTCCATTGAGAACCACATACTCTTGGAACAGGGTTTCATGAAGAAGACAAACTTGGCTGCAAACAAGGCCCAGTGTTGCCCTGACACATGGACCCATAGCAAGCCAATGATTCTGGCAGGTATAACACTAAACATAACTATAGATAGAAGTGGGAATTTTTTAAGGAGAAGATCCAAACCATGAGCCTTCAAGAAACTGCCCTTTCTGTGGTTACATAGCCATGGTTAATGTTGTCTTAAATAACTTTCAAGAGGAAAAAAAAAAAGACTAAATAACACATCTACCTTTCACTGAAACACTGTCAGAACAAATAGTATTAATTCCAAAGGCTGAGTTGAATGGGTCAGTTTAGCCAATGAAATTAGAAATAAATAGGGTAAATTAGAGAAATGACATTCATTTATTTAAAAATTAGCTATATAATTTTCATACTCTATTCTAAAGATTTATAAGACCTTTCTTCTCTTTTTACTCTACATGCATTGTTTCATCTTTTTACTTTATACTCCTATATTTTTTGCCCCATCTTTTTTCCTCCCACCATTTGCTACAGATTTTTTCTCTGCCACAGTGGTTTCAGACCACCACTACTCTCAATCATTCAACCCATATCTCTCTTTTCAAGAGCAGGTCTAGTTTTTGAGGTAATTATCTTTTCCTTTTCTTCTTCCCTCCCTCTGCACCCCCACTTTTTTTTCCTGGAGTACTATAGTAAAAAAATATAGTTTTCGGGGTTATACATTCATGGTTACTCCACTGGGAAAAGCTGTATAGTGTACTGATCAAGAGCCTTGGGTTCAAATCCTAGCTCTGCTACTTATTGGCTAAGTGACCTAGGTTGTTTAACTTTCTGAGCCTCAGTTTTTACATCATTAAAATGAGTGGTTAGTCATCATAACAGTACCAAATTCCTAGACTCCTCTTGACCATTAAATACATTTTAAAGCACTTAGCACATAGTAATTGCTCAATAAACCTTAGATACAATTTTTATTATTTTGATGAATACCAGCTTGTGTGCACCTAGTGACAAATATTTGTGCTATGAAACTGACCCACGAGAGAAAGCTGTTTTTTTTTTATTTGGACAAGTTTCTTGTGTTTTACCATCCCATGACAGATCCCATCTGCTTTCCAGTGAATTAAAATTAGTCTTTTCCACAAAGCCCATGTAAAGTTAGAGCACAAACGCTGATTTAAATTTAAATCAATCTAATTTGATTCCTTCCAGATCCTGGAAGCTGTGAGGCTATGTGGTAGATTTCTTGTATAATCTCTGCTTTGAAATGGCCCCTGGAAGTACTATATAAGGTGGGAAGTGGGCCTGTCTAGTAAGATGTCCCATAGGACTCAAAAGAGTGTCAGCCTAGATGAAACAGAATAATTACAGTTACTAATAAAGACATTGTCTCTTTAAAGGATTCAGTCTAAAGAATTCCCTCTCTTTCTCAAAGCCTGGTCTTCTTTTCTTACCTTTTCTAACCTACTCTCTTTTTATTTTCTTTTATGGCTCTAATTTCTGTTCCATTATTTGTCCTATCACGTTTATATCGTCATTCTGTCTTCTCATTTCCCTCCTTTTGAGTTCTCATGGTGATTAGAAAGAACTGGGGATTTCAATACAGCCTCTATTATTTATTAGCTATGTGAGTTGGGATGAGTTAACTTCTCTGAGCCTCAGTTTCCTAATCTGAAAATGGGATAATATTTTCTAACAGGGAGTACGCAAGTAACAAATAAGATAATCTACAAAAAAGCACCTAGTTTAGTGCTTGGCACATTGTGCTCAAAACTAGTAGTTGCTGAGATCACTATTCTTTTAACCTGAATTAATTCAGTGCTTGGTTTGGACTCTGGTTACCTTTCAAAAAGGAATAAAAGATAAAAACATACCATTTTCAGCATTACATAAAACTCTTTTGATACCAACTCTCTTGTTCTTCTTGCAAAATCTCCCCCAAACACAAAATACCAAAACAAATATAAATCCAGATAGTTTTTATTCATAATAGCTTGCAATAGCACCATAATTAGTTTAATACTCTATTTAGATATCAATATTTTCCAGTTGGCCCTGTCCCAAGTTGATTTTGTTGTGTATTTTAAACATATTGTTCACTTTGAATGTTTTACACATTCACTTTGGATGCTGTGAATGCTTTCGTGAGGCCTGTTGAGCAATTCTGTGCTGCAACTCCATTAAAAATCTGCATCAACCTCTGTGTACCAAGCTGCTTCTCTCTAGCTGCTCCTGCTCAATTAGCCGCCAGATGTTATGACTACAAATGAGGCCCATGGCAGTGGCCTGTCTGCGGCCAATATGTCTCAGTCACCTACAGTTCTGCCCTGTGGTGAGAGCTGTGCTATCACCATCACCACCACTAGGGTTTCAATGCCCATTTAAGTGTACTGAGTCCCTTTTAACTCATCATGTTATAGGAGCTTTAAAATTACACTGTCATCCTATTCATACTCATCTAGCGTTAAAAAAATGAATTGCAGCAACCTAGCTTCATTGGTAGTTGGTAGCTGGAGATGTTTTCATTTTCTCAACTTGTTGCTGATGTTGTTTTGCCTTTTAATGTTAAGCGTTATATACAGATCATGCTGAGAAAGCCATTCAAAAGGCTGATGTGACAGCTCTAGCATGTGAAAAGGTAGCTGCCTTCGCACTTACTGGTGCATCGAAGTTACACTGTGTTGTCCTGATCAAACTCAAAAGGCTCTCACATTTCATTTGTTTACGCCACCTTAATGTATTTTGCTAATCAGCACATCTTTGGTCCTGTGGCCACTTGGAGTAGTACATTTGGCTGAATTTATAACAATACTTAATGTCCATATCATGCTTTCAAATATATTTTCTTATTTGATTAACATTTTAGTTCGATAAACATTTAGTGGATGCCAACTTTTCTTTAAATTAGGCCACAAAGAATAATAATAATAATAATAATAATAGTAATAATAAACATGAAACAACAGTCCCTGTCCCTGGGAAGTTAACAATCTAATGGGGCAGGTGTACCTTATGAAAAATAATCACCATAGAATGAAAAATTTGTTGTGATGCTGACAGTAACTCCAAAAGGTAAAAAGGGTAGGCACTAGTATACCTATTTTACATGGGTGGACTGAGGCTAAGGGAGGTTGACTGACTTGCCGAGTCAAGCTTCCTGAGTCCATGTCCATGTCCACATTCACTGCGCTGTGTGATTATGATTCTCCTGAGGTCTCATCATGAAGCACGGCCTCATCAGAATTGGAGCACACGCCTTCTGTTTTCCAACTCTGTACATTTAAGTCCACTGGGTATTATGAGATCCAATGCCAAGGTGACTTTGGATCCCATTATCTCTTCCTATCAGAGATGGATGACATTTCTGTATGTGAAGGTCTTAGAATTTTAAGGTACAATGTGATTAAAATGCTAAGTAAAATGAACATAACACACAAATCACATTAGGAATGTTCACCAAGGATGGCTTGCATATTATTTACAACCCTTCACTGTGGGATGCCTTAGGTTCATGTTCAAAGAATGTTCAGTGGTTAATTCCTTAACTTTTCCACATGTGCTGATTAAATGACTAAAACTAACCAAAACTATGAAAGAAAAAAAAAAGATCAAAAAGAGGTTTAATACTAAATGACTCAGTCTTAAAAATTCCTAAATAAAAACATACTGGAATCCTCTTTTGAACTCCAATTTTAGGACAAAGCTCTTAGGAGGAATTTAGTTAGCAATATAGTAGCAAACAATATTTTCTTCCTATGTGCCAGACACTCTCCTATGAGCTCATATTCAACTTATCTAACCCTCATAATCTGATGAAACTAGTACAAGCATTATTTCTGTTCTACAGATGAGAAAAACCAAGGCAAGGTAATTGACATGCCCAAGCTCCTATAGCAGCAGAGCTGAGATTTGAACTTCGAGAGCTTTGCTCTGAAGTTTTTGATCTTATTTCTTATACAATTTGTCAGTATCGAAAAAAGATAATTTAGATATCTACTATGCAGTCAAATGAAAATAAATGTTAGAATGACTGTGAGAATCTACAATATCTCTTAAAAACAGATTATGTTCACTTTGTTTGAACAAAAATGTGGACTCAGACATTCTGGAAGAATGAAAGGACAGAGGCTACAAATTGCAGCAATCTGAACTTAGGTTTAGTTTCTAAAGATTCTAATTTTTTTCCCCCAAGCACAAACTAAGGTTAATTAATTTGGGAAGCCACTACTTCATCTTTCTAATATCTAGATCAGATTATTAGAAGGGGTTATTTGTGGAAAAATCTTTGTAAACAGTTGTATTTTAATTAGAGTGAGATTATAAAGCATATAGACATGTGGACATACTCCACAACCAGGCACTATACAGACTCCAAACCAATTCAATTAATCTGGAAAGATGAGAAGGGTTTCTACTACATTGGACAGTATAGTAGGCAGAATTCTAAGATGGTGCCCAAGAATGCTACCCCCTGATGTTTATGTTGAGTCGAATCTCTCTGAATGTGAGAAGAACCTGTAAATACAATGAGATATCATTCTTGTGGTCAGGTTATGCTTCATGGCATAGGTAAGATATGTTGCTGATGTAATTAAGATTTCTAATTAGTCGAGTTAATCAAAAGGGAGATTATCCTGGGTGAGTCTGACTTAATTGGGTGAGCTTTTCACAGAGGGTTTAAAGGTCGGAGGTGGTCAAAGTCAGAGAAATGTTCTACTGGTATGGAAGAAAGTAATCAACATGTAGGGAACTGTATATGGAGGGGGCTGACAGGGTAGCCACTAGGAACTGAGAGTAACTACCAGGTGATAGCCAGCAAAAAAACTGGGGCCTTCATCCTATATCATAAGAAACTGAATTCTGCCAACAACCTGAATGAGCTTGGAAGAGGACCTAAACTCCAGAGGAGAACACAGCCCAGGTTATAACCAGGTGTAGTGTGCCCAGGCTTCTGACCTACAAAAACTATGAGATAATAAATGGGTGTTCTTTAAAGGTGCTATGTTTATGGTAAGCTGTTACATTGCAACAGAAAACCAATACAGAAAACCCACATTTAAACAGATTTTTTAAAAAAGTATTTCTAAAGAGCTTTCATTAGAGGTGAAAAAGTTGAACTCAAATGTTCATTTCCAAGTTGTTTGTTCAAAATACTGCTCACATACTCTGAAGGTATTTTTAAGAAGTTACCAATAAAATAATGTCTTAAATGAGTTTAGGGTCTCAAATCCACCAATTTCCTTAATCTGTTATTTACTGAAATGTTGTACAGTTTATATTTTAAAATGAGGAAAACAAGTTGCAGTCCTGCTTTTTATTTTAGCTAAAAATACATGCTCATAGAAATTAAAATGAGAAAAGTGTATTTGTAAAAAGTAATACAAAGCAAGAATATTCTTTAGGTCATTCTAATCTTATTCTCATTTTCATTCATTCAGTAAATATTGAGTGTCTGTTGTGAGCTAGACACCATGCTAGACAGTGGTCAATGACCATAAAAATAGACATGGCCTCTGATGTATAGTGCCCATAGGGAGACAGACATTAAAGATTCACATAAGTCAACATACGATTATATGTTATGATAAAAGCTTTGAAGGAAAACAATAGCATGCTTTGAGAAACAGAAGAGGTACTTGATTCAGGGGTCAAAGAAAGTCACTTTGAGGAAGTAATATTTAAGCTAAGAAATCAAAATGTTAATAGTAATTATCTATCCCTGCTCATGGGTCATCTGGAATTCTTCCTTAGAACCAAAAGGGATGTCTGAATGATCCTCAAGATTGCGAACAGTTCAAACTTAGTCTATTAGAAAATTTAGCATAGGGCTTACTGTATTAGAAAAATGGTCAATAGAACTGAAAATTAATATGTTAAAATCTTCAAAAGTTGTTAGGGTCAAGTACATGTCAATAATTCTGTAATCATTCTGGGAACTCATGATATTTATAGAATGGTTAACATGTATAAAAGTTTTATAACTTTCTGGTTCGTTTTCCTCTTTTGTAATAATTTTTGCATGAATAACTCTTGAAACATTTCCCACAGACTATTTAATATCCATCGCATTTTTTCCCATTGATTTCTTGGATTTTTAAATCTACTGGTTTATTTCTAGTGGCAAGTTCTAAGAATTAACCAGGATATTTAGCATCTTTGTTTCCACATCTGTAAGATGAGGGGGCAGAGCTTAAAAATGAGGTCATTTCCAGCTCTGGATTTCTGAGAGTTGTAGTCTCAAAACAATTTTTGGCATTCATAAATGTGACTCTAACTGTAATTCTATCTCCCTTCCATAGAGTTTACTGAAAACATCCCAGATTACTCATGAGTAAAGTATGATGGCGTTCAATCAAATTCAGTCAGAAACAAGAGGTTGAGGATATGAATGGAGAGAAGATAGGGCAAACTCATAAGTGGATTTAAAAATCTGAGAAGGATAGGAACCCTCATAGGTGAACAGAAAGATTCTAATATAGTAAGGGAAGACTATATCTAGAAAACAATGTGTGTAAGTATCAACTTAACACTAACTTATGATACTTAAAAAAAAAAATTAAATAATTAATTATTATTTTTTTTCATTATAGTGACATTGGTTAATGAAATCCAGTAAGTTTCAAGTGTACAATTCAACACTAAGGCATATATATATTGCATTGTGTGCTCACCATCCATTGTTAGATTTTTTCTGTCACTACATATTTGACACCTTTTACCCCATCTACCTCCATACTTAGGTTTTATTTTATTTTTTGAGTAAACTAAGGTGCTTCTGATTACCTGCCAACAGTGAGAATAATTATACTATACAGAGCATCCACAATGTCTATCCACAGGGCCAAATGTTGTCAAGCCCTGCTTCTCTGCTAACCTCTTCATACTTTCTCATAGCTACGTAAAGTATAGTAAGTTTCATCAACTTTAGATTAATCCTTACTCAATTCCCAGGATAAATCATGACCTGAGAAAGGAAGATCTAACAAGCTCCATCCAGGCTCATGCTTTGGGATTTAGCATTAAATCATTCTTTATACTTTGTCCCACTTGAGACTGGGCACTGCTTTGGTTCTTTTCTCTGGAGTCCTGTGCTAGTAAGTTATCTCAGTCTCTTCCTATCAATTGAGTCCTCTGTGCTATCCCTAAGGATTTGAGCATTGGTTCTTCAGTCTAGCACTATTGACAAGCTTTCCAGGTGCCTGCTACATGCATGCGATCCCTGTTATTTCTCTCCATCTCCTCAACATAGAATCAGTATCACCAAAATCTAAGAATTCATCTCTTAACAATTCATAACTCTAGCTCTCTTTTAAAATTTTAATGCCACAGACTTACCATCATTAATAGTAAGTAAAATCTATTAAGCTCTTTCTGAGTGCCAAGCACTGTGCTAAGTGATTTTACATGGATCATCTCATTTAATCATTAACATATCCTTTCAGGTACCTCCTTGGCTAAATCAGTTATGGCAGTTCCACTGCTCTTGCCAGGGACTGGTGCAAATGACATAATTTTGACCGCTGAAGGGAGGTCTGTTGAGAGGTTCCGAGAGGCACAGAAAAAAACATACTCTCTTCTTCTTTTGGACATTGTCCCATCTAAATAGGCACTGATCTGAGATCACGGCCATCACTAAGGATGGCAGAACAGAGAAACTGAAGAACCTGGGTCTTTGATGATATTGGTGAGCTGATGAATTGATCAACCTCAGAGGCTCGGAGCTCTTAATTTATGAACTTTTGAATTTCCTTAACCATTTTAAATTGAGTTTTCTGCTAGCTGCAGCTAAAAGCAACTCATTTACTTATATAACAAAACTGACAAGCAGAATCGAGAGTCCACAATAAACCATATTACTAAAATTCATTATATTTTGATGTAGAAACAACCATTAATGAAGGATTTTTCTTTCTCTAAGAATACATCATGATTTACCATTCCACAAATTACACAATATGCAAGATGTGACTTTTTAAACTGATAATACTTGCTATCTTGGCTGATAAGAAAGCTGAACAAATGCCATTTATAACACTAAAACCATCCTGCTTATAGAAAAGAGTAGATTATAACTAATACTTTGTAAAGCCAAAAGTGCCCCAGGAAGTATTATATTACTCGGTTCTGTAGATAAAGCACAAATGTTATAGCTCCATATTTCAGACCTGGAAGTTAATGTTCCAACACTCATCTCTGAACCAGTGCTCAAATCTGGAGGACATGTAATAAGGTTAGACAGAAATGCTGAAAGAAAGCTAATGGGGCCAGAGTACAAAGGAGAAATAAAAACAGCCCTGAAGAAAAGTGAGAAAGATCCCTCTCATTATCTGGAGTGAACACAACAACAAAGTTCTAGATGTTTAAAAGTCCCTTCATAAAGATGTCATAGGAAGACAGTCTTCTGAAAGAAGGCTGGAAGCAACATTTAGTTTTTAAATGAAAACCAGGATGGGAGCTCTGCTGGTGCTGTCTCCTGACATACAATGTACTAATTTGAGTGGTCCATCTCCTTGATGACAATAATGATATAACACATGTACTGAGTGTATAAGAGCAACTGACATGGCGTCTGTAGAGAACAAATAAAACTATGATTTACCACTAAATACTGAATGAAAACAACTGCCAAAAGGCCTGCAGAATTTAGTATGTTGAGAACTAGGGAATTGACAAGTTTCTAAAATTTTAAACTAATTTCCCCGAAAGTTGAGAAGCATAATTTGCTGTACATGTTGTCCAAAATAAGCACTGGATAGCCTGAAGTGCCCAAAACTTAGTGTGAATTCAGAGAAGCTGCATGCTGCCATTTATAAAGGCAAACAGCCTTAAAGTATGAGAAATATTTTGTATGTTCAGTGCACAATTCATACATTGTAGGCATTAAGCTGCCCCAGAAGCCTTCTAACAGACCCCTGTTCCCACTCCAACTGCAGGCCCTGGCTGGGTTAGATATGCCTTCTGTGTGTTCCCATGTGCCCCAAGGTATCCTACTAATTAAAGATCTGGTCCCAGTAGACTCTCTATATGTTTACTGAATGAACGACTGGACAACTTTGCAAGTTAGACAAAATTTCTAGAAATGCTATAACAAATTTATGCATAAGGCAAAACTACCCACTTTATTTAGCTAAAGCATAGTAATAAGGTAGGATGACCTTTTCTAGACAACTCTTGTAGCATTTCAAGGGTGAACAGACTCATCTTTACTTCTAAAGACCTCCAAGTGAGAAAACTACCCTGAGTGTGTTTGTCATAATAATCACTAAAGGCCACTCTTCTTTTAACCTTCTCTAATAATTTCTTTCATTTACCTAGTCATTCGACCAAACATCTGTTCAGCATTTTTAATATACCTGACACTATTGTAAGCTCTGGGACTACACCAGGGAAGAGAGAAGACCCCTGTGTATCATCCAGTAAGGATATAGAGAGATAGACAATAAATAAACAGAAAAATTATTACATATATTAGATAATTGTAGGTACTATGCAGAGATATAATTCAGGGGATGCAATACTTAAAAAGTGAGTGATTATTGTAGATTGGGAGGTCAGAAACAGCCTTTCTGGAAACGTGACATTTGGGCTGTGACCTGAATGACTGAGAGGACCAACCTTGTTGCCATCAGGGAGAAAAATGTTCCAACAACAGCCAGGAAAAGGCTTTAAGATGAAAATAAGGTTAACTAGTTCAAAGAACAGAAAGATAGCAAGTATGGGGCTTACACAAATAAGGCAAGTGTTATGGGCTAAATTGTGTCTCCCCCAAATTCATATGTTGAAGTCCTAACCCCCACTACCTCAGAATGTGACTGTATTTGAAGTCTTTAATGAAGTAATCAGGTTAACATGAAGTCACCAGGGTGGGCCCTAATCCAATATGACAGGTGTCATAAGAAGAGGAGATTGGGATACAGATAGCTACAGAGAGAAGACCATGTAAAGACACAGAAGGCAGCCATTTACAAACCAAGAGAGGCCTCAGGAGAAACCAACCCTACCAACACCTTGATTTTGGACTTCTAGCCTCCAGAATTGTGAAAAAAATAAGTTTCTATTATTTAAGCCACCAGTCTGTGATACTTTGTTATGGCAGCTCCAGCATTAGAAAACTAATACAGCAAGGTAGCAAATAAAAGTGGAGAATTCAGGAAGAAGACAGATCAGACAGAACTGTGTAAACCAGCATGAATGGTTGGAATTTTAAGTGTTATCAGAAGCCTCTGGAAGTTAAAAAGGAGGGGAGTGATGCAATCTAATTTACAAAGATAATTCTGGCTCCATGCATTGTGAAAATGGACTGGAAGGAAAGAATGGAAGCAGGGAAATTAGCTAAGAGGCAATTGCAGTAGTCCAAATGAAAGATAATAGTGGCTTGGACAAAGATAACAACAGCAAAGACAGAACAGTGGCTGAATATGGAATGTGTTTTGAAGGAGAGTTCATAGGACTTGGTGGTAGATTATATGTGGGAATGAAGGAAAGACGGGAATTGAGAATAACTTAGATTTCTGTCTTGAGCAATTGAGTGGACAGTGGACTAATTTTTGATATAGAAAAAGCAGAAGAAAGGAGCAAGTCTGGGGAGAAAATTTAAGAGTTCTGTTTTGGCCATGTTGAGTTTGAAATGCCTTCTAGATATTCAAACAGAGAGGCCAACACATTTGAATACATTAATCTAGACTTCTGCGGTGTATTAAGAACTACATAAGATTTAGGGGTTGATACATAAAATAGAAAATCTAGGGACATTAGAACTATCTCAAACTGTGGACTGCAGGAAGTGGTGTGAGAAATCTGGCTTTGATAATTCCTGTTAACAAGTATTCCAAGAAAGAGACTCTTGGACATATTTTTGGTCCATTGCTATTCCAAGGTATTGTGGCTGTTTGCAGCAATGAATGGAAAAATCTCCCTTTGGCAGGAAAGGGCTTCTTAATGAACATTCATTATGATTGCACAGATAAAGGTCTGGAAACACAGAAATGCATTGTAATAAACTTTCCAAATATAATAGGTGTGCGAAGGTTTCAAGTGCTTCTTCTTGCCAATTGCCTGTTCTCTTGTTAAGTTTTGTGGAAGCTATAAAACATAACAGTAGTTAAAGATTTTATTTTTTCAGAAACCATCAATTTTGAAATTATGATCGATTGAACAGGAGATAAGGTGAAGTTCATTAAGCAAATAAATAAAGTAAGCAAGGCTATAGGAAGACCTTTCAGACACGTTTTAGATCAGCTTGTCCAAAATACATTGATACTATAGCACCATAGGACTGAAGGAATCCTTGCTGTGCTAATTAAAACACATTCTTATTTCCTTATTAAAGTAAGCCCCCTAAGATCTTGGCTCAGAAACCCTTCATTAGCATATTCTCAATGACTGCTGTAAGTGGTAAAAATGAGTAAGGCTGAATTTCTTTAAAAAAAAATACTATACTTACTAATATTTTAACAATAGAAACACATTTTCTTTGTAACTTGTGCAAGTTGGTGCTTTTTTGACTGTACCACACTGTCCAGTGTTTGAACACACTATTCAGGATGGTTTTTAGAATACCAGGATTATTTTTTGGAATGCTGTTTTTTTCCCCTTTTCCTAGTCATGGGTTTTTGGGTTTGTTGTGATTAAAACCTTCATTAGAGATGATTGTGACAGGCCCCAATCGGGGCTAGCAGAGTACACAGAAATTCATTCTGAGAAGCTGTCTTCTGATGCCAGGCTGCAGTGTGGCAAGTGATTTTGTAAATATTCACCCTTGTCATATGTTCAAACATTTGCTTCTCTTGGAACTTATTTTAAAAAAGTGTTAATGAAAAACCACCAGCTGAATATTTATATGCTTACGGATATTAAATAAAGCTTATTTCCAAACAAAGTTTTACATACAAAGTGGCTAGTTTCAAACAATTGTCCTTGTTTTTGACAGTTGTCCGTATTCTGACATGGTAGTAATGAAAATAGTAATTTCTCTTCTCTGTTATCAAATCTGGGCATGATCAGCTGGACCGAGACTGGAACAGTTTGATAATATTTTCCTAATAGAAATTTTCTAGTCAACGTTTTACCAAGAAAAACTAATTATTGTCTAACTAACGAGTTTTGCCTTTCCCAAATTACTTTAGAAAAATATAATAACATTCTTGCCATTATAGTTTTTCCTCCTTTAAAAAAGAAGAGTTTATTTCTGCTTCCAATTATCACTAAGTAGTAACTAATTTTTAAATAAACCATTAATTTGAGGAATAGCTACCAGGGATATAACACAGAAAGAACTTCATATTTGGTTTTGAGTATCACTCAAAGTAAAATAAACTTTATGCCATCTAGCATCTCTCCTTATGAGGCAGGGCATGATGAAATTAGATTCTCATAAATGTCATTGCCTCTATTAATTGTCTTTTTCCTTGAACCAGAGCTGAACTGGCTAGGATCCATTGTCTCTCCACCAGACTTATCATGGATCAGGTGTATTCCATTTCACGACAGGAATGTGCTTATTATAAAATGTACAAAGCTCATAGTCAAACAGCGCACAATCTGTTGGCAAAAAACACATTGTTTAATAGTGGGTCTAGTCTGAAATTTTTCCGATGTGTTGAAACTAAATTTAATATCCCATAAGTTGACACTCAAATCTTGAAATAAATCTCTAGTGAACACAGTAATGTTTATGCTGTCTAAACTAAATGCATTTTAGTATTATGGAAATATACTCTCTAAGTATTTCTTATTGACATTATATGTAGTTAGCCAGATTTCCTTGTTGCTGCCATTACTCCTGGATGATAACCCGGGAACTTTCAAAAGTAAGTTAACTCTTTCAGGTGTTCAGAGCACACTTTAACATACTGCTTCTTTAGTTATTAGTGTCATTTAGTATTTGTGCAATGAAATGAAGAGTATCCTTATAAATACCCAGGGAGAAACTAAGAGTGACCGCTAAGAAGAATATGGATAAATTAAGCAATTAAAAGACTATGTGAAAACTAGATTACAAAATTTTTTTACAAGTATGGCTGTTAACTTGTAAAGACTAAAAAGAAATGTGCAAAAATGAAAAGAGCTATGGCTGGCTGGTGGGTAATCGTTGTTGTATCACTGGTGGAAGGAAGAAGATGAGAAATGCCTGAACATTTCGAATTTCATCTAATACCTACAACTACAGGTGCTACTGCCCACTTTGGCCCCCAAGGCAGATCTGTGCATAGAGAACACATCTTGTCGGTGCATGCTTTCTATTATTGTAAACTTCCAAATAATATTAATGTAAGTCTGGGTAAGGAAGCGTGAACCATTTGTAGCTGTATAGAAGTCTTTTTTTTTTTTCTGCTTGGGCTATCTGCTCCTGGTTCATCTATGTTTCACTCCATCCAAGCTGTCATTATTGAGGTCCCCTTGCTTTTTGGGGCTATCTCCTTGGACTGGACTTGAAACAGACCCAGCTCAGCTTTTGCTTCTGCATGACCCATTTCCAGTCCATTCAAACACTTCCACAAACTCTGGCAGTGCAGCTATGCTCAACACAGTAGTGCTCTTCTGACTCTCTATCTGAACAGTCACCCAGTTTCTTGCTCTCAAGATCTTCTAGGCTCCTTCCCATGGTGTTTTTCAGCTGTAGGATATATATATATCAACTCTCTGCAGGGTCTCTTTAAAGCCCACTCTCATTAGACATCCCATTCCACACAAAAATTAGAAAGTATAGATCAGTAAAAATAAAATCATTAAAAATCTTGGTAATCTTGACACCATGCAGAAATACCATTGTCACGTAATTTGTCACATAAACTTTCAGAATTTTCTCTTGAAGTATGTTTATGAAAACATTTTTTGCTCATACTACTATAAAATTATGCTCTAAGCAAACATAGTCTACATTTAAATAAAACATGGAGCATTATTATGAGGTAATTTAAAATAAAATCACACTTTGAATGGAGATTGCTTTGAAGTAGACTTCCTGAAATAATATCTTTTGAAACAATTTTTTATTAATAGATAATTCCAAACACAATAAGTAAAGCTCCTTGTATTGAATTTCAGAATGCTTCAAAGACTTAACCCTAAATAAAGGTTCAGATTTTTATGATCGTAAGAGAATTTGGAAACAACTTTATAAAACATTTAAATATTGAAAGAAATACCTCAGGATCAATTGAGATATATGTTAAAATTTGAAGATACAAAGCTATGTCACAGTTCATAGAGCCTTTCTTCTCTGAACATGAATGAACCAGATAAAAGAAAGAAAAAAAAATATTTAGTTATCAAAACTAATTTTTCCTGAGACGTCAGTAAACATTTTCTTATGTGATGGCATGAAGTTTAAGGCTTGAACCAAATGCTGGGAAAGTAACCTTATAATTGCACAATGATTAATTATTAAATATCGGACAGAGAGAGGTCCTCTGTTCTTTGTAGATATGCACAGCAGACCCAGAAGGCACCTGGTGAATCCAGGTCCTCATTGTTTTAAGACACCTGATATCCCATTTCATCCATCGAGGCTGCCAACTCCTTGTCTACACTGACTACATGCCATGTCCCCCATATTATGACTAAAAAGGATCTAAAATTCATGAAGCTCGCTGAAAGCTCAACTGTCACATTCGACTCATTCCAAAGCGTATGGGAAAAAGAGCAGAGCAGATATTTCAACTGAAGCTATTATTGTGCTTGAATAACCATATTCCATTAAACCTACTATAAGATATTGATCACATCAGCCATACAGTTGCACTCCTTTCCTTTATTCCAATTTGCCCAATTTCATTCTATGCAGTATTACTTTTTGTGCCCTTTATTCCAAGGTTGTCCAGAATTCAAAGCACTTATTCAGTAAGTTTGTAATCCAGTTTAGTATGCTATTAACAGAATTCTTGAGAAGATCATGGAAAAAGAAAATCAAATTTATTTTTGGGTCAATGACCAATTTTAAAGGAAACACATACTAAACTAGCTTCAAGGAAAAGGTCAAAATCCATGAGGTATTAAATGAAAAAAAAGAAAAAACATTCATTTCCACAATTTTCCGACATTCCTTAAAAATAAAAACAAGCCTAAGTATGGGATGGCAAGGTCCTGGTTCCCCTGTACTAATGGTAGTGAACAATTCTGCCATTCATAGGAAGTTAGAAAGCAAGGGTTTTTCTTCAACACCAGGGAAGTTTTGGCTTCCTTTCCCTTCATTTATTCTGGGGTTCAAAATTGAACCTTATAAATCTTGAGTTAGTCTCAGAACAAATAATAATATACAATAAATTAAATGCTTTAAAGCTTGCTTTTAACTAGCATAACTAACTGTCTCTCCATTATAAATGGTATATTAAAGCCACTGTTGTATTACAGTGCTAAACATTAAAAATATATAAAATTGAATATATATCCTAGAGAACTGAGCATTTTAAAGAACTAATATTCTACATATACTACATATTACTCGATGACTAATTTAGTTTATTCCCCATTAAAAGTTTAACTGGAAATATATGATGAAAATTACACATTAAAGGAAACAAATGTTTTAGTTTTAAAATTCTTATATAGAACAGAAAGCAATTATTTTCCTATAATTTTTTTTCCTATTTGGTATATCCATATAAGAGCCTTAGAAGAAAGGATAAGTCTCCACAAGCTCACGGTACCAAATATGTGTCTCTGTCCAGAAAGCTTTCCAGTGGGTAGAGTTGGGGTAGCATTTCTTTCTACAGGGCAATTGGTTTGGAATAACCTGCCAATGAACTCAGAACATTTTTTTTCACCAGCAAAGTTAAGCTGAATAAAAATAAAATTCATTTTCTGGATTATTTTATGATTATGAAAATATTTGTGTCTATCTTTTTTACAGTGACCAAGATTAGGTGCAGTGAAAGAATTTTTCCTCTCTGAAACACCTTAGTGAGAACACATAAAAACCAACTCTAAATCATGCATGAAGCCATAGTAGAGAGAAAGTAAATGTTAAAGCAACAATAATATGATTCAACAAAAATAAAAATGAGTAATAGCCCAATATAAAATGCTGGGAAATTACAGTAATGTCACAATCCATCAGAAACAGCAAAACACACTGGTACTTTAACAAATATTTATTGATCACCTAATAGATGTCAAAGGTACATGCAGATATATGTGTGGTAAATTTCCAGACTGGAGAATAAATTAATTAAATAAAAAGAAACTAGCACAGGATGTATAACTCACAGAATCATGGAATATTAAAATCAGAAGAGATCTTCAAAGTCACATAGATCAGGAGAACAAGTTCCACTAGGTTTAAGTAACTACCCGGTCATGAGGGCAGAAGCAGGGCTAGAACTAAATCCCTTCGTTTAAAGTGTAACAAGATGCCTGGCTCAGAAGAAATGTGTTTGAGACAAAAAAAAACAAAGGTTAAGACTACAAATAGATAGTTGTTTCTACTTAAAAAGTTTGAGAATAATATATTATTAATTATATATACATATAAATTTAAATTGTCTTCTTAGACTGAAGTATGGATTACCAGATTTCACTTAAAGTTTTCATATTGGCTGGGATTTCACTTTCCATGGCATCAAACAAGGAAGCATCTGCCATCTGACAAAACCAAAGACCATTATAAATGGTATATTTATGTGTATAAATGTGCCTTAGCCCTGGAAGACAAGAGTGAGGATCATCATCCTCTGTGTCAGTTTTAGAGATTTCCACACAATGCAGAGTTAATGGTCCAGGTGTTCTTCAAATGACTAAAAAATAAATAAATAAATCAAAGCTATTTATAATGATTGCTAGATTTTCCTTAAAAAGTTCTTTGATGAAGCAAAACATCCCTCCCTCTCTCTCCTTCTCTCCTCTCTTTTCCTCTCCTCCCTTCTCTCTCTCCCTGCATCCATTCCCCCATCCCCTCCCACCACAGACATACACAACACACACACACACACACACACACACACACACACACACACACGGTAAGACTTTGCAGTAATCTGTTTGAAGATTTAAGATTTGGCTTCTCAAATAAGATGATGACCTCTCTTCTTCATTAATATTTGAAATCTGCCTATATGAAAAATTGGAAAATACACAGTATAAACTATGACACAGTTTTTGTATTTTGTTTCTAATTTCTGATAGCTGGTACATTCTGAAATGTACCTAAAGTGAATAAAAATGTGTCATATGAAGAAAGTTTTCATCATGAAAATGAAGTAGTAAGGTAATTAGACTGATTTTTATAGGTGACTTATTGAACTCCACCCCATTATTTCAACCACATTCTTCATATCGCAATTTACAAAGGACATAAGTGAAAAATAAATTTGCTCAATACATGTGGGTAGATGTCAAATTTTGAAAACTAGAAAGGGATAAAAGAAGTTAATGACTGAATGAAATCTCTCCTATTGGGATAGGCAAAGTGATAGAATAGATATAAGCTATTAAGAGGGAGTCCTTTTATATCTGTTCTTCTCCTTAAAGGGGGTTTCTTCCTAAGCTTTTCTCCAAATACGCCAAAGGTATATAAGCTTTGTTTATGTTCCTATTAAAAAAAATTTCTGGAAACCTAATGAGATGAGGGTTGCACCCTGCCCTAAAAAGCTTATAGAAAAACAGTAAATTAGTCTCTTGTCTTTGGAACCTGGGATTCTCTTTAACAAGTGAAAATTCTGGCAAATAAAATACCCTATTCTTGCAAATGAAGTAAGGATTGAGACAGATGTTTTGTGACATCACTAAGCCAAGAATAACAGGAGAAGTCTCCCTATGTTTATCTGAAACTCTACAGAAATTTATAGTGACAGGCAAACAGAAAAAAGCCACTAGAATAATGCACAGCTGAAATTCTAAATTGAAAAAAAATCTCCAGTAGCAAATTTCAAAAATCTTTTTCCCTTTACCATGTCTAAATTCCCTACTGTGCTTTAAATGCAAAAATATGTCTTAGGCTGAACATGTAGGTACTAAAAATGTGTTGAAGGTCATTGATTGCTCCTTCATCTGTGAATAAATTATTTTCATTTTAGTTTATTGTAGCAAAATTCTGCTTTAAGCCTCAACACAGTCTAAGAGCTGTACAGGGCTTCATAGAGAATTAACCAATCCTTTGTTTTCACAGGTGAACAAACTGAGGTCCAGCTGAATTTCTCATTCAGAGTCAACAGCTATTACAGTTCAGAGATGTATCTTTTGTTACTCAGATCAGTGAGAAGTGCTCTTTCCATCACGTCCTTAGCACGAACAATGATGGCCGAATATCTACAGGCAATGATGGTGCCATTTGATTTGCTCCATCGGGGCGACTTTATATTCAAGCTTCACAAAAATCCATGAAGTATGTGTTGTTTTCACCACCATTGTACAGAAATGAAAACTGAGGCCCTGAGAGCTCAAGTAACCTTTTTGCAAGCATCTGCCTCCAATTCAGTGTGTCTAAACTGAACTCATCTTTCCTGCAAAGCTGCTGACACCCTTACAACTCAGTTAATGTCATCATTGTGTTCGTTCTCGTCCCCCCCCCCCCACTGCCTCCCTCTCTCTTTCTCTCTTCCTACCTGATCTTCCTAGGTGGTCTCCCATCCAAGTACTAACCAGGCCTGACTCTGCTTAGCTTCTGAGATCAGATGGGATCAGGCGTGTTCAAGGTGGCATGGCCGTAGACTCATCACTGTTCTCTTAGTCATCAAGCCTGGAACCTTAGAGTCATCTTTGGCTCCTTAATTCCCTACCCTTCTCTACATTTCTACCATTACAGCAATTTCCTAAGTGTGGCCTCATTCTCCGTTGCCTGAACAATTACAAAGCCTTTTGACTAGTTTCTTCTTAATGGCTTTCCCTGCTTCAATTCATCACACACATTTTACTCAGAGTAATAATAAAATTATTAGTAATTTTCTAAAACAACAAAAATCTCATCAGTTTAAAAACCTAAGCTCACCTAACATTCAAATTTGAAACTTTCTTTTAAATGTATAAAGCTTTTTCTTCTACAAACTTCTCCTTGTAATCTTACACAGTTGCGTGAAGTTGGTATTATTTTCCCTGTTTTAAAGGTGGTGAACCAGGCCCCATGACATTAAGCATTACACATGTCATAGATCATTTCGAAAACCACAAAATTTATGTAAAAATGTATATAGAAACGTACCTCTATTTTCTTATAACTGCATATAGTTTCTAGAGACAGAAAACAATCCAGGTAAATGTAGTCAAATACAGAAATTTCTCAATCATTTAAACTTTAAACTCAATTAAATTCAGATCCTTCCCTTTCCTCTCCACCTCTTTCTTTCTAGGTGATAGTAACATTGAGCATTTACATAGAATCCTGTACTGGCATCTTCCAGGATGTACAATCACCCCACCACAGTCACTGGCACTGTCAAAGATGAAATAGTCACACCTGCACTACTATCTGGCTCCATCATCCATGATGCCTTTTCTAACCATGTAGTCTGGTCCTGACCATAAGGTCTCTTTGCACTATTGGCTCTCACCTTTCTTTCTCTCCCTCCTTCATCCTCTTCCTTTAATGGGTTAGCTGTTGTTGTTGTTTTATTGTTACTATTTTTGTTCTCTCCCTCACACACACTCACACACACATATTCTTCTCTGCTTACTCATGGTGAAGGCACAGTAGACTAGGGATGGTTCTATGAACATCAAGGCCACAAGAGTACATGTCACACTGTTGCCATAGAGTCCAGGAAGATGTAGGTTATTTCTACTCTACTAAAGACTTCCCATGTGGATCCCTGGATTCCGTGAAGTCTTTCTGGGCTTTGCCAAAGGGAGCCCTTGGGTTCTATGATGGCAGTGGATGGCGTCTTTGATAGAAAAAGCCTAGAGAATCCCTCCTCTTGGTTTTCTCAGTCACCTCAAAGAGAATGCAGGGGTTCTTTCTGCTTGGGAGTGACTCTGTCACTTACTTAATCTCAGCCTTCATTTGGGCAAAACTGGGATAATAACATACATTTGGTAAGGATTAGAAGTTATACAGGTACAATGTCTAGTAAAATGATAAACCGTATCTCTTATCTACAATTTTAAAATACCAAATTTCTGAAAACCAGGAGTCTTTCTTTTTTTTAATTTAGTGGCAAAATCTGACTTGTGCTGATGTGAAGGTATTTATAGACTTATTTATGTCACCATATTCTGGCTTCAGGTGTTTCAGAAAAGTAATTGTGCACCTGAAAGAGATTTTCTCCGGATATAAAATTCTAGGCTGACATTTTTTTTTTCTCTTTTAGTACTTTAAAGATTGTCATTACACTGTCTCATGGCCTACATTGTTTCTGATGAGAAATCTGCTGTCATTCTTATCATTGTTCCTTTATACTCAATGTGGTTTTTGCCCTCTGCTTTTAAGATTTTCACTTCATCACTGGTTTTTAGTAATTTGATTATAATGTGTTTTGGCTTTATAATGCTGTTTGGCTTTCTTTTTGTTTCTTCTGTTCAGGATTCATTCAGCATTTTGTCTGTGGGCTTATAGTATTCATTAACTTTAAAAAAATATTTAGCCATTATTTCTTCTTTTTACTGTCCTCTCCCCATGTCCAACTGTTAAGTTTTTTCTTCAGTGTTTTTTTCTCTCTGTGTTTCATTTTTGGAAAGTTTCAATTGCAATGTCTCAAAATTCACTGACCTTTTCTTCTGTAGTGTCTAATCTGTTCTTAACCCCATCCAGTGTGTTTTCCATTTAAGATTTTTTTTTTTAATTCTAGAAATTTTATTTGTCTTTTAAAATATGTATTTCATGTTTTGCTGAACTTTCATTTATACCCTTAGGCATATTTATGAGATTTTATGACAGCCGTTTCCACTGAATTGATTTTTCTTCAGAATATGGGTCATATTTTTCTGCTTCTTTGTGTAACTGTTAATTTTTATTGGATTCTGGACATTGTAAACGTTTACATTTGGGTGCTAGATTTTACTGTATTCCTTTTAAATGTGTTGGCTTTTGTTTCAACATATTGTTATACAACTTTCAATAAGTTTGATTTTTTTGAAGATTACTTTTAGGTTTTGTTATGGTGCCTCCAGAGCAATCTTTATTCTGGTATTGATTTTCCTTCACTATGAAGGCACTGCTTTTCTGAGGCTCTATCCAAAGCCCTCTATATTTTGAGATCTCTCCATTCTGGCTGGTGGGAATATGAACTATTTCCATCTATGTGTGAGTTCTGAGAATTATTTGGCCTGTTTTCTGGTGGTTCTTTTTCCAGCCGTAGGTAGTTCTTATGCACGCACAGATGAATTCTCAGCAAAGGCTGAAGGAATATTTTTGTAGCTTTCAAGAATGCTCTCTCTATGAAATTCCCTTGTCTCCAATACTCTTTCCTGAAAATTCTACCATCTTGGTCTCTCCAAATTCTGATCTTTGGCCTCTCAACTCAGCAAGACCACCAGGCTCTGTTCTGTTCCCCCTCCCTCTTCTGTGGCCTGGAAACTGCCTCCAGAAAGTAAGCTGGAGCAATTAAAGATCTCATTTCAACTGTTTGTCTTCCCTCAGGGGTTGTAGTTCTATTCTTCCTGATTTAACCATTATTTCATATAATTGGTCCAGTTTTCTAATTGTTTACAGCAAAAGGGAAATTCCTGTAGGCTTTCATGAATAGAAACAGAAGGTTCAAACCTGCACACTTAAACATTGTTACTTTGCTTCCCTGCCAACCTCTGTGCCAACGTTATATAATTTCTTACAACTCAAATGACCTTTTTTCTCATTAAAATAATGAGGACCAATATATTCCCCTCTAACAAATACATGGATAATCTAGAGATTACTTCTGTGAGAACACGTATAATGGTTCTTGATGATATTGGTGATGTTAGCATGAGAGGGAGTGGACAGTGAGTGTGATAAAATTGTTTTAAGGTTTATTTAAATGTTCTCTAAAATTCTATGCTCTAATATAACTGTTAACTCTAACAAAGCTTGAAAGCCATTAAGGAGACCATTTGAACCTAGATGGCAGTCTGTCTCTGGACTGTATTGGGGAAATGGACCTGTAGCAAAGTGATTATGAAGCAAATCTAACCATTGTATTAAAATTAACAGAGACCTAGAAGCACAGCTAATAATTACAGCTGATTCTTTTCCTCTTTTCCTCTGCAATATCTATTTAAGCTCCTGAATAAGACAACCTTGGCATGCCAGAGTATCAGGAGTTAAAGACACTGGCACAGAACAAAGCAGCTGGAAACGTGGGTCCATAGCTACATTCAAGGAGCTTTCCTAACTTGATGCAAAAACAAGATCAGAAAAGCTCAGGAAAAAAACATTCCATTTAGGCTTAGTGTAGAAAACCAGGAATATCTTAGAAGAAAATAAAGGGTTAGTAAAACAGGCACTAAATTTTATCTTAATGGCTATATTCTTTAATAATTTGCTTTTAGGTGTGATATCTCATTCCAAAATACATTTTAAAAGAATGTTATCAAATTGGAAAATGTGTAGTTCTCTTCCTCAAATCATTTTGCCTGTGGGAAACCCCTATGTTTGGACCACCAGCCTCACATAATGGCAGTTTAGCTGGCAGTTACACCAGCCCTGCAACGAGGTAGTCCAGGAGAGTAATTGAGTTCATGGACATTGGAATCAGTCAGACCACATTTTGAGTACAAGATTAACCACATACTAGTTGTGTGACCTTGGGATATTAGTGAACCTCTCCAACTTTTGGTTTCTTGACTTGGAGCTTTTTTTACTCAATTTCACCAATTTCGGGGTTCTTGTCTTTAAAGTAGAGATTATAATGGCGACTGCTTCATAGGATTGCCCTGATGATTAAATGAAATAATGCATGTAAAAGCCTTAGGACAATCCCAGGAACACAGAAAATTCAATTTTAGTTACTATTACTATTACTACTATTGTTAAGAGAAAAACTGCCTCCTGATCATTCGCTTTGTAAATACAAGTTATATAAACAGACAGAAAATGTTATAAACAATAAGATTACAAAAATAATCTGAATAGTTGAATAAAATAAAAAATAATCATATAAAAATAATTTTAATCATGTTCATTGTTTCCTTTACAAATGAAACTGGAAGCATGGGCAAAAACAATACATATCACTTGCTTCAGTTACCAGACCTCACTCCACCCAGTTCCATTTTAAATCTGTTGTCCAGAATCATTAGGTCCCTTAGTAAAGTATATTATTATGCTTTATATTTAAAAAATCATGACAATTTTCTTTTAAGAATCCATAGGCCCCTCTTCTTTAACTTATCTGGATGTAACATCCAGGAAAATTCTGGTAGATACTATCATTCTAAGACAATCAATGGCTTTCCAAGAAAATGACAAAAAAAAAAGAAGAAAGTGTCACCTTCCTTGTGCTCCTGATGAAGATATTTTTATCTACTTTCAATGCTGAATATTTGATTTCCTGACTGATAGACGGTTTCTTTGTTAAGGTCCCACTGACCCAGGGTTCACTAAAAGAAATTCAAATAGACAACTCCCAGAAGCTGTACAGCAAAGTGTTTAAATTTACAAGCTTTGGAATCAGACAACTTGGAGAAGTTGCTAGGTGACTGGGCAAGTTATTTATACTCTGAGCCTATTTCCTCATCTGTAAAATGGACACTGACATTTACCTGTCGGTGTTGTTGTGATTAACAAAATGGTGTATATAAATCATTTAGCACGGTGCCCTACCCATAATCAACATGAAGAACTCAGAACATCGAGTATATGTCACTTCCATCACTAATGATTTATTCACCCACTGAACAGACTCATGTGTGGAGTGGCTGATGCTGTGTCAGGCCTGTGCACAATGCTTTAGTTACTTAGTTGAAATCCTCTTGACATGAGGGTCTTCACCAGAGACTGTTAGCCCTATGAGGGTGGTATCTCTGCTCTCATGTTGACAGCTACATCACTATGGGCCTGGCATGGTGCCGACTAGATAAGAGATGCTAGCAAGATATTTTTTTTTTTTCTCGAATCAAATGAGTAAGGGATGAATGAAAGATATGATACAAAGATGATTAAGATGAACTCCTTGACCTCAGGGAGCTCAAAGTCTAGCTGGAGTTGAAATTAGGCCCGTAGAAGGGAAATGGAAGCAGAGAGAGTTAGGGAGGGAATTTCAGGCAGTGGGAATTTACTCACCATGAGTAAAATGCCAAAAGTTCCTATTACGGTAATGTTAATACAGTTCGGCAATAATGGCAAAAGAATGTGTAATCGAACTTGACATTTCTAGACCTCTTAATTTCTAACAACAACAACAACAAAAAACCCCAGAACTATCTTTATTACTTATTATAGTAAAAAGAAACTCTGGTCAATTTTATATCTGAAATCAGAGAATAGAAAGCAGCAATGATGAAATTGAAGAATTGGTAATGTCTCCTACTTTCCAGACAGAAGTGAACACAACCCGATCTGCAAGCAGGGTGAATCTGATTTAAAAACCCAACTGCACCATCCTCCACTCCACCCACCTACCCCAAGACATTCTACAAGGAAACAGGAAACAGAAGCATAGGGCATGCTCTGCTGTGCAAAGGAAAAAAGGTAGAACCTGTTTCCTACATTTGAGGCAAAGTGACTTGCCGATCCACTCAAAAATGTGGCTGACCAAGGGGATTATCCACATCTCAGCATGGATCAAAGGACCAAAATGGTTCACTGCAATGATTTCCTTGAAGGAAACATGATGAAAAGAAATAACGGTCCTTGCCTCTCGTACCGTTTTTGACTGAAACAGATGCTTGTTCTTCTGCTATGGATAGCAGAAAGCCAAGCATTCTGATTTGATTTATTTTATCCTTGACCAGGAATAGCCTAATAAGACAAACTTACTAATAACGAAGTAATAACCAAAACAAGGAACTACACCTCAAATATTCTAAAATCAAAGTTTATTTTATTATTTGTATTATGAGTAATAACCTGGGAAGAATCAAATCATTTAGTTGCTTAAGTGTGCTATTCTCAAATAACTCATCTTGGAGACAACACAAGGAAATGGTATCACCCATGTTTTATTGAGATTTTATTTTGATCATGAGGAGTCCAGATATAGGACCTTACATTATTTTGAGGTTACATCTACATTAGCTCTGTTAAAGGAACAGAACTGTGGGGTTGTAAAAGCCACCCCCCCTTTTTTTTAAATATATGTGCCTGAGTACACCCAAAGATTTCTTTTTCCCTTTGGAAAACCTTGGCCTTGTTATGCTGTATTCCAGCCACTTTCTCATAATAAAATCTTGGGCTCATTGTCGCTATGTATCAAAAACAACCAGGGAGGATTGCCTGAAGAATACACAGTTTACTCTTCCAGAAACTGTAAAAGGTATATCTGAATTAAGAGTTCACCTGCTGTAATACAGAAGTCAGTGAGTTGCACCTACTACAGGAATGTGATGGATGATGCTATTTATATCATCACACACTGTCCACATGGGATCCCCAAGAGAAATTCCTCTCTGAGCTTAACAGAAAGAATATTTTTCACTTCTCAGTAACTGATTTTTCTGTATCTTTACATCCTTGCAGCCTGAAATACCTACTAGGTTCACCTCTTAATGCTAGCAGTTGGAAAGTTTAGAGTGGAATTTGTCATTCATATATAACAGTGTATAGATCATACATATCATTAATTGCATTCCTGGCTTTACTTGATGTTAATTATTTTTATTTTTTTCTTTATTCATATTATGATGGATTTTATGTTGTATTTTACATGTTTTATATCTCTTGTGCAGCATGATGATGCATAAATGGAAAACATAAAAATGTAAGCAGAGATAAGATCCATGCCCACAATGTGATTATACTCTTCAAAGACGTGGTTGGCAAATGTCTGTTTCTAAAGCTTTACTTATACAATGCTAGAACATTCGGCTGTACAGTGAACAATTCTGAGTACACTAGACTTTCTTTCATCAGTAAATTCTGGTGCTGTGTAGAAACTGTCTTTGAGTACGTAAAAGTAGCTATGATAATATACTGTATTGATACAGTCTGGCAATAAAATGACAGAAATGTTTCCTTTTTCTAAGAGACTAGAGCTCCAAAGAGACAGGGAGACTACTATAAAAACTTAAAATTTATTAAAAGTGAAATCTTCCATTAGCAACACCTTTTTACCTTAATTTATTCACTTTCTGGGAGCACAAGAGAATGACCAAATAAATCAGAAATACTGAAGATAGTTCTAATAGCATATACAGAATAGCATGGTTAATGTTTACCTTAAGGAAAAAAGGTTGTGATGATGCTGAAATATAATTTTACTTTGAATTTTAAGGGAAGCAGCTTTTGAGCTATTTAAATTTTCTATCATTCAGCTGTAGAACCAGGTATTGTTATATGTAAATTTTTAAAAAGAAGCACTATTACTATCTTATTTGAAAGAAAACATTTTCATAAACTGTTCTGTACCTAGTTCTTTTTTATTGTGTCCTGAAAGTCTAGTCTTTTAAAAGTTCATCTTATATTTCTCTTTTCCAGAGTCCGTGAAATTTTTCCCAATCAGTCTTTTACTTAATAGCAAATGAGACTATTTTCCAAAATTCTTTATAGACAAAATATTTTTAAAAGACAATATATACAAATTTCCCACACTATTTTAGATTCAGATTAATTTGATAATTTCTTCTGAAATCTATAATTTCAGTTACAAATACCAAGTGGATTATCTGGTAAATACAGCTGATCTAAAGTTTCATTTCTAGAAAACACAATTAACTAATAAAAATATTCTCAGAATTCTTGCTTTTGCTCCAAAAATATTAGTTTAACCTCGACAGATACTACTCTCTTAAGAGAGCTGTGTATGAGCCCATGGAAGAGTGCCTGTTCCAAGTGATAAGAAAGCATCTGTGTGTGTTGGCAGTGGGCTGGGGCTCTCCCGTAAGTCCTCCTAGGATTTGATCTGGAGACTAATGATAGCAAGTTTAATGGAATTTTTACCTTGGACATGTAAACTCCCAGGTTTACCAAACAGAATTATAGAAAAGAAGAAAAACAAAATAGAATAGTTACAGCCAAGAAAACTCTGAGATGAACTATTCAGAACGTGCAAGACACACTGTACTTAAAATGTACTTGAAGGCTCATTTCTGTATGGGCAGCCTAAACATCTCTAAGCTCTACTATTCAGGAATCTTATTTCCAGGCACAGTGTCCTGGAGCATTTGCAGTTTTTCAATTGGAACTCTCAGCACTTTACTTTAAAAATAGCCTAAAGTCAGAAACTGAAACACTGGTCTATTTTTTTCAACCCCCACGTTGCTCCTTAGTCAACATAACATTGAACATTTCTGAACAAAGGGATTCTTAAGGCTGGCTGTGGTTTGGGCAAGTCCTAAACTTATCAACAGGAAAATAAGTTATTCACAAAAGAAAACAAATATGTCTATCCTCAGTTGAAAAAAAGATCTATTTCTCCCTAATGTTGAATTATGTATTAAATCAGTTCACATTTTATGTTGGATCATTAATGTGTAATTTAACATTGTTGTTAAAAAATGGATGGTTTGGTCTGTTTGATGTCAAGTTGTTTACTAGAAAAATAATGCAATGAGTAGAACCAGAAAATAAATATAATTTCCCATGTGTGATTGTTTATAAATGGATACATGTGGTACCCTTAGCAAAGTTTACACGTTACATTTTAACCACTTTTAATCAATTACATTTACACATTGTAATTGATGACAATAAAACACTTTAGTTAATACAAAATAAGTTCTATAGCTTAAATCCTAACTATATCCATTCTGTTATTTTTAATAGGATAAAAAATCTACAGTTTTAATAGTAAATTTATAAAATATTTTAGAGCCCACACAAAAGAAAAAGTTTATAAAATTTTCCTTTAAGAACTGCATATTGTATTTCACAAATAAACTTAATCAGAAAGATGCAGAGCAAGACTACAATTCACAAGTATTAAGAATGCAATAACCTCCATTTCTAAGATCCCCTTCTTAGGCGATGCCACCGGGTCATATAACAACTCATCACACATGAAACTTCTACCTGTCGGATGGCAGGTGACAAACCCTGCAAGTCCACAGTCTAGAAGGCACTGCTAAGCTTCATTTGTCCTTACCATAGCTGACTGCCATCAAACTGCCATCCAAAATTGCTTTAGGGAAGCAGTTCCTCCGCAATCTTTTCAACAGATTCCCTGTTTTAACATCCACCTGTGTTACTGCAGAACAGTCTGACCCGGATTGAGCCATGGAGCAAATAATAACACTAACAGCGACTCCAGACAGAAAAAAATAGAAGTTAATTTTCCAGACTCTTGTGGGAATAGAGAGCATGTCTGCTGAAACTGAATCCAAGAGTTCAGTGATATTGTAGACTCAAGTATTTCTTTATATTCCACGTAATGGCTTTTCCGTTCTTGGTGTTTTATAACACACTACTGAGCCATGATTTAGAATGTGAGGGAAGTTTTCTCTTTCTCCCTCCTTCTCTCTCTCTCAGGTTGAATTATATAACAATTATAACTGCAAAGTGAAACTCTAACAGAAAGCCACAAGTGTTGTTCTATTCAGTGCTCTTATTGAATGTCACCTCTGCAATTTAAGTAGGTTTATGATAATTTTTTGTTCGTTTGGGGTGAACATCATTTCTTTAGGCATTAAGTCTATATTTCTTTCTTTCGGGTTTTATTTTGCTTCATTTTTGCCAGGGAATGACTAACTCTACAATCTGCCCTTGGAGAGCCTGACATTACATCCTCACTCTCTGTCATTTTCAACTCTGTTTTATCTTCTTTTGGCAAGGACAAATGTTCTTTTGTTGATACTACAGTTAAGCTATCATAAGCCCTTCTCTTTTTGTTAATGTAGAGACTACCAAATTCTCTCTCAGTTTTATACAGCTGCCACTTCACATTTTTTCTGAGAGCAGAGATTCTAGCAATTCTCTTCAGTTTATCTATCACTAGATAGGCCAAATGGGTTTGATTCCATTTGGTCTACAATCTAGCATAACAAAGATTATCTAAAAGAAATAGCTTTTAAACTGTATCTAAGATTACACAGGGAAATAGTGAAGCACCTGAGGAAAAGATCTTGTTTTCCCCTGACATTAAAAATCTTACTGTAAAAATAATGTACTTGGTTCTATAATAGGTATATGTCGATAAATTGTTAGTACAGACATGGAGATATTTCTTCTAAACAAACACAGGTGTCAGGAAGCTGAGGCATATAAACAGGGTCACTCCTTATTTTTCTGTAAGTTTGCTTTAAAGTCTTAAAAAGTAATGTCTGAATCAACAGAATAGGGCTGGTACTAAGGTGTGGTTCATTCCCTGATTCACATTTGCCTGGGGAAACACTTGACCACTGGCTGAAATCAAAGTGCCCTTCATGAAGTTCTGCTTTATAGCAGTGAATAGTCCATTAGAGATGGCGTGTTGGAATAGAAGTCTTGAAAAAAGTTGGGGTCCACATGAGAAAGAGAAGAACTCAACAAGAGAGGGGAGGCAAGAAGCCAAGAATTACAAATGTTTTTTTTTCTCTTTACGAAAGAAGGCCAAGGTGTATGGCTCTGCCATGTGCTCTTATCCCAAGTTCCCCAACATGAGATGAATGATCTTTCTGTGTGCCAGGGCTATGATGTTCCCTCATATACATCCCATAGCAACCTGGTGTGGTATACATTATTATGTTACAGATGTGGAAGCTGGGTCCCAAAGAAGGTGAATAACTTGTTCAAGGCTACACCATCTAGAACATGGAGCTGCCAGGATCTTAACTCAGGTCTGTCCAACTTTAAAGTCCATTTTTTAACTCAAAAGCTTCATCCTCATGAGAGATTTATAGAATAGAATTTTATCCTGGGAAACTAAGGAATAGACACGAATCCAATAACTTTTTTAAAAACTTGTTTTTAAGTTGACACGTTATGCTCTTGCTTTCTCTTTAAATCTGCAGTCCAAATTATCCCTTTCCTCTCATCAAAACAAAAAATTAATCTCTGTGATAAATTATTGGATTCTCAATAATGTGAAATCATCATCAAGTGAAAAAGAGTATAAGTAAAACAACAATTATTTATTTTTAAACTTGAAGTATTCAGGAAGGAGATATATAGAACATAATATACTTTATACATTCATAAATTACAAGCTGAAAAAATTATATTTTATTCTTTTATGGTAGTTCTTTTGTTTTTACGTTTAAAATATCATGCTAAATTACAAAGAGTCTTTAAGACTCAAATATAAATGATGAAAATTAGAGTATATTTAAGAAAATGAAAGAACACCTTCATTTGAAACATATAAGAAGAAATGCACATCATATTTCTGTGGGAGTTTAGACCTTCCTCATTGAGTTTTTGTTTTTGGTGTCTGTGTCCACTTTTTAAATGTTTCCATTTCCTCTGCACACATATTTCTGAAGAATTATGAACAGGATGTTTTCACCTGCATTTTCCCAAGTAGATAGTCCTCCAGCTTCACATCAACTTTCCCATTGCCCCAATATTAAAATTCTGGGCAAAGTTTTAATTTAATTACTAATTTAAGAAAGACGAGACATTTTAAAATTTAATACATTTCCCCCCCCCTTTTAAAGACCACGTAGAATGAAGCCTCAGTGTGCTTGAAAAATCTCTTAGCAACTGAGAGTGGAGCTGGCCAACAATGGATGATTCATTGATTTAGCTTGAGTGTGCAGGAATGTCTGCCAAAAGGTCTGAATAAACTCACATTGCGAGACACTATGGTAAAATGTACCCTGACCTCTTTTAAAAACTCTATCAGAGCGGAAAGTCAAACTTACAGCTTTCCAGCAATTTGCTGGCATCTGGAAATATGATTGAATTATAATATCTTACTTTTACAACAATCAATAGACTTTTTTAGATTATCATCTTCACCTAATTAGACAACTGATGCTACTAATTGGAGATTTCCAAAGGAACAATGCCACTGTGTTTTTAAGCACTAAAAATAATGGTTGCCCATTTAATTTAAATCTGAAAGGAGCCTTTTTGAAATCTGAAACTGAAAGAACTGATTGTTGGTGTGTTGCAATATTGACTCAAGAATTATGCAAGATTACCCTAAACAATAATTTTCACACTTAAAATTGGTACATATCATGCAACAGATATCTAGTGTCTGTCAGTTTATACATATATGTAGAGATTATATCAGAACATCCTATCTTACGTTTACATACAAAAGACTTCATTCCTTTTGCTTACATCTGTCATTTGTCTCCCCCAACATCCTTTTTTAGGGGGTAAGTATTATTTCTCTTGCTTTAGAGCTGGAAGATGATGCATATGGAATTTAAATTCTTTGCTTGAGCTCATAGCTATTCAAAGGCAAGTCCAAGTTTGCAGTACAGATTTTCTATTTTAAAATTGGGAATTAGACCTATTGCACTATTTCACCAATCACAGCTTCAGCAGCAATAATGAAAATAATTCATGAAACTAAATCCTTCTTTCTCAGTGTTGAACAAAAACATATTTTCTTTTGCTTTGGACCAACATTCATCTTATCCCTTTTTATCCTCCTCTTTCTCCGTCTTTGTCTTGCATTTTTTGGGGCAAATATTCAAACAATAAAGATTAACTGATCCTCCCTCCACTTCTGGTAGTCACTGTTATCAATTTGGAATATCCTCTTTCATTTATTTTCTGGGCATTTAGATAATCACATAAATACATTTAAAATATGTAACTTTGTGGTTTTTTTCTCTATTTACTATATTGTCACATACTGGTCTACGAATTTAAAAAATGCTTCTTGAAAACCTTTCTATATGTGTACATATAAATCTACTTTGCTTTAAAAATGTGAAAAATATTTCATAATAAATATCTTACTTTCTGAAATGGAACATATTACACGTATCCACTAAAGATATAGCTGAGCTTCCACTTTAAGTTTTAGCCATATCAAACTTCCTATTGTTCCTTAGAGATGCTCTGTTACGCCCCTATGCCTTTTCACATATTGCCTAAAATACCCTTCGCTTTTCTCCATATGGAACTCCTACTCATCATCCTAGACCCAGTTCAAACATTGCCTCTTTTGTGAAGGGCTACCTAACTCCCACAGCAGGTATTTGCTTCTGTGCTCTCAAAGCAGTTTGCATTTATCTTTGTGGTATTTCATGTTGTTTCAGCGTTATTTGTAATTTATATATGAGCTTTCAACACTGTACAGGAAATGTTACTTATTAGTTAAAACCAATTTTGAGGGTCCTAGGCTAAACTTTGTTATCAAAACTTAAGCTGTTGGTTATGATTTACTATTCTACTAGTCTTCATCCCTACTTGAGTTGTTGGGCTAAAAGTTACCTAGGCTGATCAAATGCCTGTTGTAATCACAACAATTCTCCTTATGTATATACCAACAGAGAGTATGAAAAGACAGATCTAAAGAAATTCTTTAAAATTAATGTTTATCTTCTTTTGAGAAAAGGAAAAATGAGATTAATATTGAGTACTTTTAGGGTTAGGTACTGAATATGATTTAGTTTAGAGTGTATAATTTCAATACATTTTTAAGGGTAATTTTGCAGTAGTAGGCATGACATGGTCCCAAGCATATTTTGATTTTTGGTTTTATTTAACTTTATCTTATAAATAATTGAGTCTTTGCTTCTCTGATGGAATACCAAAACAAATATAGCAATGAGAAACACCCCCTTGTTTCTAATGTACCAGACTTGGGGAATATGGACCGATAAGAAGCAGGCACTCTGATGATGGAGGGAGACACTATATAAGCAGAATTACTATCAAGGCGGGGCAGCTGTAGACAGTATTGTTTATCCATGGGGCAGAGATGTTGTCTTAAGACCCAACTCTATCCAACTATATTCTTCAGAGGTCCTCTGACTGAGTACCTAGAAGGGACCAAGACCAGCCAGTTTTGGTCTAACCCACAAATAATCATAGCATCATGAAACCCACTGTGGTGCCTGTGAAAATACTCAACTTTCATCACCCATGAAACAGACCACTAACAGTATGACAGAGATGCAGGAGTCTAAGAAATAGCAATAAATTGTTATGAACTGTCCAAACTAAATTTTCACAGAGCTTTTTAAAATAGAATTATTGCCTAAAAAAAGAATTTTTTTAGAGTGGCTTTAAAAATAATTACTTTCAGAAAGTAGTTAGAGGAGCTAGGAGAAAGAATTATAAATTAAACATCTGAAACAACTGCAATAAATAGTTATGAGCAAGATTTTAAAAACAAGTGTTACAGTCAAGTAAGACAAAGAGAAGACTTCATATAGCTGGAAAAACAATTAGAAGGATAAGGGACCTGCCTTAAGTAGGATGCTTCTTGCCTGACAAAGTAAATGTTGACCTTGATGAAGGGACTGATGCTGTGTTGATTATCACACTGTGCTGTCACTATATCTGTCTTTCATTTTTGGATCTCAGCCCTTACCAAAATGACTGCTCAGTGTACATCTGTCTAGATCCAGATGCCAGGACAGCAGACAGTTAATTCTATTGGGCCCTAAATATGATGACTGTGAAAAAGACATCTACAGTTCCTGATAGCTGCCATGATGACAACTGCTGAGCCATTTGAGGGTAAACGTGTGTTTCACTATCATTCTGAGGCTCCCCATGGAGACTGCTGCTGAGGATTCCTTAGAAGTATTCTGGTCATGCTGGCTTCTGCTCTGAAAGGGAAGATTCTTAAGAAACCAGAAAAAGATCAGCTGACACTTCTGCTTCAGCCCTGCAGAGGCCAATCCACAACTGGAAAAGGAATTAGAAAAGGATAAAAGTGGAACCTCTACCCCCACCCAGGCCTGGAGGAATTTTCTACACTGATATTATCAGGGTTTCCTTCTAAATTATCTTGTCAATACAGAATGTACTTGTAGAATTTAAGAGAGAAAGAGGCATTGGACTGATTCTTTAATTTCTACATGTACCAAATTCCAGGCATAATACTAGTGGTAGGAAATAGAATTAAAAAATAATAATTTAAAACATTTTGTTTTAAGGCCTGGGATAGTCTCTCAATTATTATAAACTGTTTTTATAATTCAAGTTTATATGACAAGAATTTATTGAGTATAAAGTCTTCTATTATACCATGATACATGTTCTAATGCTATTTGTCAAATGATACAAATGAACACATAAATAGCCTGCTGTTGGAACACACTAAATCTCACCTTTTAGGATCTTCTAGAAATTGTGACCCCTCTTAACAATAACAATGTCCCCTTCACTTAGGACAAGACCACCTTCTTATGACTATAGTTTCTTGGTCATTATTGCCTCTGTGCATTTATTTAGTTGTTTCTCGCATCTGAAAAGGCTTCCCCTCTTTTTCACTATCAATTTGCTAAGATGTGGCTCAAAAATCTTCCTTTAGTTCTCTCCTAATCCCACTTCTTCCCACCTTCATTATGCCGAGGGCATCTATTGATGATACCCCTGCCCTCAGCTGAAGAGATGAGGTGGATGGAAAGGACACTCTCTCCATTCTTTTCTCTTTTTTTACAGCAGAAAAGAAAATCTTTATTAGAAGGGAAAGTACACTTCCAGATGTGGAAGCAGGCCTGAGTAAGAGAAGCGTGGCTCAAAACGCCTCTCCGTTCTTGAGAAAGCACAAAGTTGGTTCTCTGGGAAATAATGAAGCCTCTCAAGAAGAAAACAAATAGTGAATATATATAAAATAATTTGAGGAAAGGTTACTTTGTTGATGTATTCTAAAATTTATTGCTGGAGTAAAATGTAAAATAAGTTCATCATTGTGTATATATCGGTAGAATAAAATTTAAAAACTTAAATCTATATTACACATCACCTTGATATATAACTATTACTGTTATCAAGCTACAATTAATTTTAATGGAATCAAGAAAATTCAGTGCCTTTTAAATAACTGAAAAGAATCTCTGCTAACAATGAAGAAAATTTATTTATAGTTTTTTTTGGAAATTACTTATAGTTTTACCATATAAGGACACCAGAGCCCAGGCCTGTGAACCTGTGCCTTCACACATATTTTTTGCAGCTGCTGATATACTTGAGAGCCAAAGCTGGGCTTTGAAAGTTTGGATTCCTGTGTATTGTGATAATCAGCTGGGGTTTGGAAATGCCTTCAAAAATCTAATGCTTTGGCACTTTAACAAGGCTTCTGAAAAAACAATTTAACATCTGGAATCAAGTATTTTGTGGAAGTCCAAGACTAATAGAGCAAAGAACATTTCTTTCAGTAACGGTTAAACTGTGGCACTTCCTTCTCCATCAAATAAATGGGTTTATTTTATAAAGATTCTGAGGTGGCTTATGATAAGTAAAACACGGAATAGAAACAAGGTATAGAAAACTGGATGCTCTAGGTATTTATCACTGAAAGTCTTTCTTAAATATACTTCTTTATTCTTTCATATAATTTTCTCTTCCAAAACTCAATTATGAAAAAAAGAAAAAAAACCTACCAAAGTCAAGTCTCCTTCATTTAGCCTTTCTAAGAGACTGCAGAGTGAGGATGAGTAAAGGAGCTATAGAGTTTATCTTTTACCTTTCTCTACATGCTTCAGAAGACGGCAAAGGCAACGAGCATGCATATGTAATTCCTAAGTCTCTGGACAGCCAGTTAACTTGGGTTAAATGGAAAAAGGAATGGTTATTTCTACTAAATGCTTACTAATTCTCCAGAGTTTTAAATATTATTTAAAACAACATATTAAAATGTGTTCCCTACTAAAATAATAATAAATGATATCTACTAGTGCTTAATATGTGTCAAACCCTGTGCATTTGACTTCCAAAATAATTATTATCCTTTTCTTTTTATGATAAGTAATTAATACAATAGTAGAGTGGAACTGGCATAAAGAGAGACAAATAAAACAATGAAATAAAAGGAAGAATCCCTAAACAGACCCATACATACATATGGGGACATAACTCGTGGCAAAGAGAGCATTGTAGATTAGCAGGTAAAGAAGAGACCATTAAGTCATGATGCCAGAAGACTTCATATGAGAAAAAAATAAAAGAAAGGACTTGGATCTTTTCCTCATACAATATGTAAGAATAGATTTCAAATGGATGTAAAGTCTTAAATTTGAAAAGCAAAACTCTTTTAAAAGCTTTTAAAAGACAATATAGAAAAGGAATATGACCACATTAAAATTAAAAGTTTTTGTTCATCAAAAAATACCATAGTGTAGAAAGGCAAGCCGCAAACTTAGAGAGGATATTTGCAAAACATAACCAACAAAGGATGTCTCCAGAACACATAAAGAATTCCTTTGAAAAACAACCCAACAGAAAAATGGGCAATCAGTAGGTACAGATATTTTAGAGAAGTGGAAATGAAATCCAAACAGTGCTTGGCACAGGGGAGGTATTCAAACAGAATTTGTTGAATGAATGAAAACATAAGTGGCCCATAAACATATGAAAAGATACCCAATCTCACTAGTAATCAGGGAAATAAAAATGAAAATCACAGTGGGGTACTATTTCATAATGGCCACACTGGAAAAAACTAAAATCAAATAACATCAAATGTTGAAGGGGATGTGATGTGATGGACACTTCCATCCATTGCTTGTGGCAACAGAAATAGGAGCAATCATTTTGAAAAACATATTGGCATGACTTAGTATAGCTGAACATATATACACCTTATAACTCAGATCTACTCTTAGGAATCTATCTGAGAGAATTTCTTGCATGTGTGGCCTAGGAGACATGTTTAAGACTACTAATTTCAGGATTGCTCATAATAGCAAGAAATAAGAAACAGCTCAAATGTAAATCAGCAGTAGAATGGATGAATAAATTTTATATATTCATACACCAGAATATATTACACAGTAATATTAAGCAAAAGAAGTCAACACGAGATATATAAACTATGATTCTATTTATGAAAAGGTCAAAAACAGACAAAACTAAACACTATAGTATTGTGGAGGAATATACATAGATGATCAAAGACAAGGGACTTTGTTAACATAAAATTCAGAGAAGTAGTTACCTCTGTGGGGAGGACTGTGGCTGAGAAGGGGTATACAGTGGTCTTTTAAGTTTTGATTTCTTAATTGTGTAATAAATACATAAGTGTTCATTTTATTGTCTTTCTTTAAGCTGTTTAGTTATGTTTTATAACATTCTTCTGAAAGTATAATGAATTTTTCAATAATTAAAAAATTATATGTGAGCCACATTTTTTTTTATTAAAAAATTTTTTTTAATGGTAACATTGGTTAATAAAATCCGATAAGTTTCAGCTGTACAATTTAACAGTAAAGCATATATATATTGCATTGTATGTTCACCTCTGAGAGTTAGATTTCTTTCTGTCACCACATATTTGACTCCTTTTATCTCATTTACCTCCCTCTTCCTCCCTACCCCCTACTTTCCGGTAACCACTAGTCTATTGTCTATGTCCATGAGTCTCTGTTTGCTTGTCCTGTTCGTTTGTTGCCTTTAGGTTTATATCCCACATATAAGTGATATCATGTGGTTTTAAACTTTTCCTGTCTGGCTTATTTCACTAAGTATGATTATCTCAAGGTCCATCCATGTTGTGGCAAATGGCAGTAGTTCATCTCTTCTTATGGCTGAGTAATATTCCATTGTATATATGTACCACAGCTTCTTTAGCCAATCATCTATTGTAGGACACTTTGGTTGCTTCCATGTCCTGGCCACCATGAATAACTGAAACATATTTTAAATAAATCGAATTGTACATGAATCCTACTTAGGAATTATCTATTTCTATAAATTATATCATGAGAGCCTTAGTAAAACAAAATAATTTTCTGATTTATCTATGTTGATATTCATTCCTTTGAGTTTTGAGTTTGCATAAAATTTACTTCAAGGTATTAAGAAACAACAGAAACAAAATTCTTTTTTGAATCTTTTTACTTGAAAGTTACTAATGTTACCATAGTCTTTGTATAACTGTGATTTTTGTTTCCTACTTCAAATAGTATCTGATTAGTTTGACTATCTGTAGGAAAATGCTCATGAAGTTTACAACACATTCCTAAATATTTATTTTAAAAACAGGTATCCCTATTTTCTGCTGAAGAAAGATTTGAAAATGGTGTGGTAAGATCTGGAGTGGATCGGACAACTGAACTGTTGTTTTTAACCAAGTTTCTCTCAGTAGTTTTTACTGGGTAATATTCTTACATGTAACATCATGCAAGATAACATTGGATTATATTTTATATTCTAGAAGACAATTTTTTTGGATGAAATCTACCAACTGAGAAATGATCAAATTTCCAGATGAAAAAAAATCTGATTTTAGTGAAGGGAGTCTGTTAGTATTTGGAGATGAAATCTGAGGCTTCTATAGCCAAGTTGGCTGGGCTGGAAGGCTGTGTAGAGCACTGCGTGCAGCCAGGAACTGGCTCTAGCCAAGGACAGCCACCTCCTTGGATGGGTCAGTCCTCTGCTGTGTGAAGTGGGAGGGGAGGAGAGTAAACCCAGGCCTGTGGTCAAGAACTCCATTCAGAGGGAGGCAAGTGGGTTCAATATGTTTGCGTTCTAGGAATTTTAGTCTCTATTCCTTCCATCATGCCAGTCTGAAGCCCAGGATCATCACCCCAAGACCCTCCAAATGTTGACAGGCCTTGTCCCCAGGATAGGGCTCCTGACCACTTTTACAACTTAAAAGTCTAATCATATTTTCTGAGAATTTAACAGTGTCCTTTGAAAAAAAAAAACAAGGTTAGATTGAATCCCACTGCAATCTAGGGAAATCTTTAAAAGCCTTAAAAATAATTCCTCTTTATCGACCTTTATATACATGACTCTCCCTATAATCTATAGCATCTTCCTGCAGAATTATCCAACACAATAGAATAAAACCATCTCTACTGTCATCTACACCCCCAAATGGCTTCTATTTAACTTATTTGCTCTATAAAAGCCATATTGCTCAAAATCGAAAAGCAAATTTGGGAAATCAACAACAATGTCTGCAAAATAATCGTGAAAAACTCTTATTTGAAAACTAAAAGTAAAAAAAAAAAACTCATGTCAAACTGAGATTCTGTCAAAGATGATCATAAACAATGTCTTAGAAATTTAAATTAAATATATTTACACACCACATACCATTCTCCTAATGATTACAAATAATGGTTGCCTTGCGGAAAGACTGTAGGAAATGGTAGGAGATAAGCTTTCAAAGAGTTTGATTAGGATGGGCAAAATGACCAAATCTGCCGAGCTCTTTGAAAACACTAGGGTAAGAGGCTGAAACAGCAGCTTCATCTCTTTGAACCTCATTTGTTATTAAGCATGCTGCTGCTGCATGCAGATAAGATCCAAGACCAAATACAAAAACATACATTTGATTCAGCAAGGGGCTTATCTCAGCAACTGGACCTACTCTGCTAAAAAAAAAAATTGGCTCGAGTAAAGCATTTTTCCTTTTTGTCCTAACAATTCAGGATCTCCCTTCGGTGTGAAAAAAAGTAGAAACATGAAAGGCTCAATTTTTATTCTGTCCCATTAAAATAAGACCAATAAACCTCGGTAAAACAAAAAATTTATGAAGTTCCTTAAAAACTAAATTCCTTTTTACATGGTTTTCATTATATAATTTGACACATCTGGGGTTTATAAGTTATAGGAACAAAAAGTGAAAGAGCATTAGTTTGGTCTGGAATGGGAGAACTTCATGATCTCAAATCGAGTGAAACACAATTTATGGACCAAATACCAGAGGATGATCTCACATTTCACGGGGATTTAATATTCATTTACATATTTCAGTTAAATGCCCAAGTTTTCAGAGTAGTCAACAAAGGTTTTTATTTTTCAGGTTCCCACTGAAGCAGACTAGAAAATGTATCATTTCTTCAGATGTCTGGAAAAGCCTTTCTCGGGGCTCAGAAATGCCACTGCTGCCACTTTCAACACAATTCCTACTTTCTCTGGGCTTTCCTGTCCCATTTGGTTTGGTTCCTGGTTCAGGGGATGAAGCACCAGGACTGCTGTTTGTGCCATACTGTGTTTCCTACCCCATAACCCAGGCCAGAAGTAGGTAAAAGTGTAGCGTACAGATCACAGGCCAGGACAGGTAAAGCAGGCCAGATCTCCTAAATTTGGCTCCACCTTCACTCTCTGCTCATATATGGTTGGGTTGATGTCTGCTTAACTAGGGAAAAAAGTGTCTTTTCTATCTCCTCCTGAAAAAAGCTGGTCACTGATCCAGCCAATCTTCTCCCCTCCTGAGGAAACCAGTGAAGTTAAGATCTAAATCAACTGATGAAAAGTTACACAGGAAAAACATAAGCTGATACGTGGCATATGTGATCATTTTTCTTAGGAAAAAGCCGCTAAATTTGGAGAAGTTGTGCAGCCTTGCACAACCCCAAGGGAGACCATTCACATTGCATTTTATATGAATGGTGTTTCCTGGAGTTCTGCAATGTAGCCACCCTTAGGAATGTAGCAGCAACAGAAAACAATCTAGATAATGTTTTAAAAAAACTTTGTGGGTCAGTTTTAGATTTACAGAAAACTTGTCAATCTACTACAGATTGTTTCTATATATCCATCCCTACAACCAGTTTCCCCTATAATTAATGTCTCACATTAATGTGGTATGTTTGTTACTATATATTGGTATATTGTTGATAAACTGATACAGTTTTACTTACTAAAGCTCATACTTTATTCCAGATTGCCTTAGTTTTAACCTAATATCCTTTTTCTGTTTTAAGATCTCATCCAGGATTTTATACTGCATTTAGTTATCATGTCTTCCTAGGCTCTTCTTGGCTGTGACAATTTTTCAGACTTGTTTCTGATGATTTTGACAGTTGGTCATGTGTTTTGTAGAATGTCCCTTAATTTGGATTTGCCTGATGTTTTTTCTCATAATTAGACTGAGTTTATGGTTTTGGGGCAGAAAGATCACAGAGGTAAAGTGCCATTTTCATCACATTATATCAAGAGCACATACAGTTCACATGACATCACTGTTGAAGTTGACTTTGATCATCTGGTTGAGACAGTGTTTGTCAGGTTTCTCTCCAATAATTTTTCTCCCCTTTTCTAAACTGCACCTTTGGGAGGAAGTCACTGTATACAGATCACATTTATGTCGTGGGACTTTTGCTCTATCTCCTTGAGGGCAGAGTATCTACAAAAATTATTTGGAATTCTTCTGTATGAAAGATTTGTCTTTTCTCCCACATGCATTTATTTATTCAATCATTTATTTATATCAGTAAGGACTCAAGTATATTTATTTTACATTTTAGGCTATAATCCAAAGTACTTTATTTACTTTGTTGCTCAGATTGTTTCATCCTTAGCCATTGGGAGCTCTCTCAGTTGGTGCCTGTGTCTCTTTGACATCACTGAGCACGCGTGTGCGCTTAAGTACTTTCTGGCCCTATAAGATGGTCTAGGCTAATCTTGTATATTTCCTGATCTAGTCCTAGAATCAACTACTTTTCCAAGAGTCCTGGTTCTTTTTATTGAAGAATGGTATTAGAAACCAAGATCTGGGTGCTAGGTATGATCGTTGCTGCTCGGGTGTTGTTACTTCTAGACCCTCTCAACTGATAAAACAAGAAATATATTTGCATATATTAATTCATGTATAACATATGTCTATAAATATTTCTATACATAATCATCTGTATTTACATTAAGCTAAACATGAATTCACACCAATGTCTCCAACTCTAACCTATTACCACAGTGATCATTCTTTGTCGACTTATCTGCAGTCTCTCACTTCAACAGCGAGAGACCTAGCTTCTAACATCTGCCATCATTTACTTAATTGTTCAATTTCAGTATATAAGTATAGCAATATGAGTACTGTTAACCTGTATCTCAAAGGAAACAATTTTGTCAACTATCATATAGTGCTTATGCACTGTTTCTTTTGCTTTTAATCTTACAGATTCCATTCATTTCCAAAGTTACTTAGGTCAGCAGCACTCTTCCCCACCCCTTTTAGTGAGGTTGTTTCATACTTTGTAAGAGTTAGATTTTTTTTTTTAAATCACATTCTGCTTTCCACCCCAGGACTCCCAACCTCCTAAATAATTTCTTTTTAAAGTTTGCATACATTAAATTTACTCTTGTGTCGTAATGTTCTATGTGTTTTGACAAATACATAGTGTCACGTATTTCTAATTACAGTATCATACAAAATAGTTTCACTGCCCCACAAAATACCCTATGCTTCATACATTCAACCCTCCTCCTCTTTCCCTAAACCCTGGGCAACTAATAATCTTTTCACTATCCCTGTGATTTTGCCTTTTTCAGAATGTCGTATAATTGGAATAATACAGTATGTAGCCTTTTCAGACTAGTTTCTTTCATTTACCAATATGCATTTAAGATTCATGTCTTTTCATGGCTTTATAGCTAATTCTTTCTTATTGTTGATTCATATCCTTTTACATGGATCTATCATATAAAAGTCCATTCACCTATAAAAGAACATCCTTGTTGATTCCAGTTTGGGGTGATTATGAATAAAGCTGCTATGAACATTCACATGCAGGGTTTTGCATGAACATAAGTTTAGAAGTAGTTGGACAAATATCTAGGAGCATGATTCCTGGATTGTATGGTAAAATTATGTTTAGTTTTGAAAGTGCCAAAATAGCTTTGCTATTTTACACTCCTATTAGAAAATTAATGAGAATTTCTATATTCTTACCAGCAATCAGTATTGTCAGTTTTTTGGATTTTCACCATAATAGGTGGGTAGGGGTATCTCATTTTAATTTGCAATTCCTTAACAAATGATGTTGAGTATCTTTTCATATATTTATTTGCCCACTGTATGTCTTCTTTGGTGAGGAATGTGTTCATACTTTTTGCCCAGACTTTTAAACTAGGTTTTATTTTCTTATAGTTGCGTTTTAAGAATTCTTTGTAAATTTTGGAGACGAGTTCTTTATCAGATACATATTTTGCAAATTTTTTCTCCTATCTGTGCTTGACTATTATTCTCTTAACAGTTTCACATAGCAGAAGTTTTAATTTTAATAAAGTGCATTTATCACATTTTTCTTTCATGAATCATGCTTTTGGTGTTGTATCTAAAAATTTATTGCCAAACTCAAGGTCACCTACATTTTTTCCTATGTTCTCTTCAATAAATTTTGCAGTTTTGCATTTTACATTTAGGTCTATGATCCATTTTGAGTTACTATTTATGAAAACTATGGGGTCTATGTCTAGGTTCATTTTTTGCTTATGAATGTCCAATTGTTCCAGCACCATTTGTTGAAAAGATTATCCATTCTCCATTAAATAGCGCTACAAACTGAAATGTGTCTCCCCAAAATTTATATGGTAAATCCCTAATCCCCAATATTTGGAGATGGAGCATTTGGGAGATAATTACATTTAGATAACGTCGTTGAGGATGGGGGCCTCACGATGGGATTAGTGCCCTTATAAGAGACACCACAAACACTCCAAGGAAAGGCCATGAGAACATACAGAAAAAAGGTAGCTATCTACAAGTTAGGAAGACAGTCCTCGCCAGAACTCAACCATCCTGGCACTCTGATTTTAGCCTTATAGACTCCAGAACTATGAGTAAATAGATTTTTGTTGTTTAAGCCACCTAATCTGCAGCATATTACTATGGCAAGTCTGAGAGGACTAAAACAAATGACTTCTGCCATTTTGTCAAAGGTTAGTTGACTATATTTGTATGGGTTTATTTTTGAGCTCCCCAGTCATGTCCATTGATCTATATGTCTGTTTTTGCACCAGTACCATGCTGTATGGTTTACTGTAACTTTATAGTAAGTCTTGAAATCTGGTGTTGTGAGCCCTCCAACTTTGCTCTTATTCAGTATTGTGTTGGCTATTCTAGGTTTCTTGCCTTTCCATATATTCCTTAGAATCAGTTTGTTGATATCTACAAGATAGCTTGCCAAAATTTTAGTTTGCAATGCATCAAACATATAGGTCAAGTAGAAAATAATTAACATTTAAAAAATATTCAGTCTTTCATTCCATAATCATAGAATCTCTCATTTAGGCCTTTTTTGATTTCTTTCATCAGAGTTTTGTAGTTATCACATGTAGATTATGTACATATTTTGTTAGATTTATACCTAGATTTGTCTTTCTGCCTTCCTTCTTTCCTTCCTTTCTTCCTTTCATTTTTTTCTGTTTTAGTGTTATTATAAATGGCATTGTTTTTAATTTCAAATTCAAATTTTTCATTGCTGGTATATAGGTAAGCAATTGACTTTTGTGTATTAACATTATGTCCTGAGACTCTGTTATACGTCCTTATTAGTTCCAGAAGTTGTTTTTTTTTTTTTTTCTTTTGGTCAATTCTTTGGGATTTTCCTATGTGGACAATCGTCATCGCAAAGAACAGTTTTATTTTTCCCCTCCCAATCTGTATACCTTTTATTTCCTTTTCTTGTCTTATTTCGCTAGCTAGTACTTTCAGTACAATGTTGAATAGCAGTAACGAGAAAGAATATCTTTGCCTTGTTACCGAACTTAGGTGAAAACATCATCTGTCATCGTTAAGTATGTATTAGCTGTAACTATTTTGTAGATATTCTTTATTAAGTTGAGAAAGTTTTGCTCTATTCCTAGTTTAAAGTTTTTACCATGAATTAGTGTTGGACTTTGCCAAATGCTTTTTTTTTTTTTTGGTATCTATTGATATCATGTGATTTTCCTTTTTTAGCCTGTTCATATGGTAGATTATATTGAATGACTTTCAAATGCTGAATCAGCTCTGAATATCTGAAATAAAGATCACTTCTTCATGGTGTATAATTCTTTTTATACATTGCTGAATTCAATTTGCTAATATTTTGTCAAGGATTTTTGAATCTACATCCATTAAAGATATTGGTCTTTACTTTTCCTTGCTTGTAGTGTCTTTATCTGGTTTTGGTATTAGGTAAAATTGGCTCATAGAATGAGTTAGGAAGTTAAGAATGAGTTTCTGGAAGAGATTATAAAGAATTGGTGTCACTTCTTCCTTAAATGTTGGGGAGAATTCACCAATGAAACCAACTGGGCCTGGTGGTATTCTTTTTCTTTTCTTTTGAAGGTTATTAATTACGTTGGAATCAGATGATGAAGGGACTGTGAAACTACTGAGACTAGAGTACAGTATGGATTATGCAACCTGACATGTCCATGGTTTTCTGCCCATAATGAATTAAGGTGATATTTGTCAATATATGACATAAGAATAGATATAAATACAGAAAAGAAGATCTTAGAGGCACATACAGTCTAGTGAGCATGATTTTTAAAAAAATAATTTATTTTTCTTTCCTTAGCCAGAATCTTCATTTTCTCAAATGTGAAAATGGGTACCACACCATTATCTCCCTCCTCTTTAGTTCATATGGGTATATAATTAGAAAATACCAGTCAATTTTAGGGGGAGGTTCTTAAAGGATCTAACATAACCATATATTCTACCTCTCTAAAAAAAATTTCTAAATTCTGAAATGTAAAAAGTTTTATGTTTTTCTATATTTTCCAAATTTTCTCTAATGAGTATTTGTTTATTAGTTTTATAATTATAAATAAAATTGCAAAATAAAAAAGAATCTATCTTTGGCTTTCCCTTCCAGCTTATCAATGCAAAACAAGAAATAAAAACACATAGGAAAGAGGTAAGAATTGCATTAGTTATACAAACAATAATGAAAATTATCGCAGCCACACAATCTATTGTCACAGGCTGTTTGTCAGAGAGAGTATACTTTTTACTAAAAGTATGCTTTGCTGAAAAGCCTTTAATGTTTCAATTGTTAAGATCATACAATATTATTTTTAAATTAAGCATTTCTATACAGTTAATTTCTAGGTGAGCTGTCATGTCATATTAATTAGTGGCTGAAGTTAGGTGATACATTTCACACTGCAAATTTTTCATATTGAAACCAATATCTCACTTCAGGATTGTGTGTTTCATATTTGTACTTTTCAAAGGCAATCCATCATTTTTTTTCTTGTCTTATTTTTCTTTCTAGATTTTCACAGGTTCATCTTTGCAAGCTAGCAACTTCCAAATGACTTAGTTTTCTTAAATATTTTATTTGACTGACCTGAATCTGCATTTTTCCCCCTCTACCATTACTTCAAGCTTCTATGGCTAGTCATACCATTTGTCAGACATTTATATTTCTAGGATGGATAAATTAGAGTTAGGCTTTACTAGTTTGTAATGAGCTCCTCAGCCAACACTAAAATGAAATAACACATATTTAGAGAATATATTCTTAAACAGAAGTACCAGAATACTCAAACAACTGTTTTCCAAGCTTGGTCAACATCAATGCATAAGGATTGTATCTCAAGTCTGGAATTTTACATCAATTAAATGTTCCTTTGCAAGAACCTAAATCTAAAATAAGAAAAGTTATTATGATTTTCCAAGGTAGTTTAAAATTTCCCCTAAAACCACATACCCTAGTTTGGTTGGTGGCTTGTTTTGTTTTAATACAAGGATAGTTTATGGTCCTAAAGAATTCTGGATTAAGCTAAATTCAAATCTTGCATCTGCCTTGCATTAGCTGAGTGACCTTGGTGAAGGATGGTATCTCTATTATCCTGTGCCTCAGTTTCTCTATCTGAAAAATAGAGATTCATTCATTCAAAAGATACTTGTGGAGTTCTCATTTTGTGTTAGGCTCTATTCTAACTGCCAAGAACATAGCAGTGAACAAAACAGATAAAACGTCCTGTCCTACTGGAGCTTACATTATATTCATCACTAGGATAATTTCAAGATAATTTCAGTACCTTCCTTACAGAATTGTTGTGAAAATTACATTGGTTAATACCTATGGAACACTTAGAACAGTGTCGGGCACACAGTGAGAACTCATTAAATATTAGCCAGCACCATCATCACCATCATCATCACCACCATCATGAGGATATTTAATTTTCATATAAAGTTTTCCCTTTATATTTTCTCCATTATTTGTCTCCTTGGAACCCAGAAATAACAGAGTAAAATTAGTGTTCCATGTATATCACTGAGACTCAATTTCCTCATCCATAAAATGGCGATAATGTGTGCCTCTCCACTCCATAGTGTTGGTATGAAAATCAAACAAAATAATTCATATGAAAGTTCTTTATAAACTACCAAGTGCTACACGGATTAAAGATGTCATTGTGCAAAACCTGTCATAAGTCCTTGCACTCAGAAGTCCCCTGATACACATTTACTGAATTAAATGTTCATTTGTTCCCTAAGCAATTACATGCCACTGTTCAAGCAGTACCACCAATTTTTGAGACCAAAGACACTGTCTTATAAATAGATAACTAGCTCACAGGTTATTCAAACAACTTCTGCTAATTTAAAGTTGGCTATCAATAAATTACCTGACAGCACAAAGGTGTTGAAAATCATTACATTTTCTTTGCACACCCACTTGGGCTAAAGCTTCTAAACTTCCTTGTTATCTTCTGGATGCTCTCAGTTCAAGTTTTTTATCTATAGCTGAGGCAAATAAGGCTCAGAAAAGTTAAGTAACTTCCTCAGGATTATAGCTAGTCAGTGTCAGTGCTGGTTTCCATTTGACTGAAGATAAGTATGTGCTCATTATTCTTGCAGTTCTAGTTTTTGTTTTTTCTTTATTCTTTTCTTTTCCCAAAAACAGTGGAAGAGATAATAGAAAATGAACTAGAGAAGAGAATAGTCTTTATTATGACATGTCCGAAAAATCTGTTCTTTTTCTGAATTTTTTTAATGGAAACCTCTGATTTTCAGCTGTCAAAGGATCTGCTCAGAAGAAATAAACTAGTTATGGAACTTTGAAGTTTTTAATTCAACTAGGTCATATGGTAACTTGGATTTAAGCAAGACTTTTTACAGCTGTGAGATCTCTATATAGAAATGGCTTGTGTGAAATACTTGTGTCTTGCCAGTCCATGCAGGGCCAGCTCAAAGGGACAGACTGAAATAGTCATTTATCTTCTCACATGATCGTTAAACTGGGTGTGTTTACATGACTGACTGTTGTCAACTGCTCTTGGAAAACAAACAAACATGGTGTAAATATCATAACAGAAGAGAGAAAAAGTGGGAGAGACAGAAAAGATCACAACAGGGACCTTTGATATTTGAGCATTTTTTTCTTTTTGCATACTTTCCACTCAGAAACATTTATGTGTTCCCTAATGTATTGTCTCTGCAAATATCCCAGGTGAGGGAGTACGCAGGAAAGACTCTGGTCCTTCCAGTGTCAAATATCTCCTCCAACACTGAGATCTGGACATGAATGAAGAGTATAGTCCAAAGAACTGAGGCTCAACTCTTCTGTTCATGGTACCAACTCATATCCCAGTCTTACTGGTTATAGAAGGTTACAGACTGCTGTGGCAGTCAGGTGTTAACCAGCTAAATCCTGGCTAACTGCCACTAAGTTGTCTATCCATATTAAGAACCTAAGACGTTTGTGTCACCCAAGATCCTTCAAGTTATCCAACTGCCTTTCCAGACTTCTTAGATTCAAGGCTCAGGAGAGGAATGTTATTGCATGTGCAGACACTTGCTTGGGGATGACTGCTACTTAAGAAGGGTAAGGTTGTTGTCAGGTCAGTGAAAAGATATCTGAGAAGGCAGTGGGAATGGTCTGTTCCCCACCAACTTCCTTCAGCAGACTCAAGACAAGTAATTCCAGACAACACAAACAGCCAGCAGCTTGCCTGTTTACTCCTGCTCGCCTGGACAGCAAAGAAAGCAGCGCTTTATTCAGAATGATTAAGCATTTTAGCTCCAGAGCCTTGCTGGGCTACAATTTTCTAGTGAAAGTGTCTCCTACTGAGTATGATAAAAGATGAGAATTTGTGGCCATATGGCTAGAGATGGCAACATGGAGAAGTGAAGTAAGCAAAGAAAGTAATTGCACAAGTCCAGAGCTATAGAAAAGAAGGCTGGGAAACTGCATAGGGCTGTGGGGATAGGAAGCTTCTGAGTCTTGCTGAGGATAACTAAGATAGGTCTGCAGAGCAGGTGAGGGAAAATGCCTCACCTTCCGCTTGTCTGACAGTGAGAAGACAGAAGTTCCAGGGACTGAAGTAGACTAGGCTACTCCTTAAGCTAGAATTCTCCTCCTGTGTCTACTAAACAGGAAACCTTTCCTCACTCCCTCCCTTCTTTTAAAAGTTCTGATAGTGTTTCCTTTGTGCAGAAATACATATTACCCTATTAGGCATCTCCTGATCTATTACTGGATAAGCAGCACCTCTATCTTGACAAAGCTGATGCTTGGAGGAGTAAGCAATCTTCCTCACATACATTCACTTACAGTCTCATAAAATGAGCAGAAGAGTTAAGCTATGTGAGGCAAATGGTCTCAAAGTGCTCCTCCATTTCTCACCCAGGAGGTCGCTTTTGGAGTTTATAGGAGGCAGAGCACTCAGAGGGTGATATACCCTCCCACAACCTCAGGCAGTTGATTTGCACTAACATCACCAGTGAGCACTATCTATAACTCACACATGATAAATTTTATAAAAGTTCAATATTTTGTTTAACCTTAAGTATAATAAAAGACATTTCTGAAAGAGCTTCAGGAAATATGAGGTGACTTTGCAGTTACAAAATTTCTTTCATTCAGAAAACCCTTGTTGAGATGATGAAAAAGTTATTCATTTGATTTTTTAAATTAAATTTATTGGGGTGACATTGGTTAATAAAATTACATAGGTTTCAAGTGTACAACTCAATAATACATAATCTTTATATTGCATTGTATGCTCACCACTCAAAGTCAAATCTCTTTCTGTTACTATATATTTGACTCCCTTACCCTTATCTACCTCCTCTCATCTCTTTTCTCTCTGGTGTGTCTGTATCTGTGTCTATGAGTCTTGTTTGTCTTATTCATTTGTTGCTTTTAGTTTTATACCCCACATATGAGTGAAATCACATGGTTCTCAACTTATTCTGTCTGACTTATTTCACTTAGCATGATTAGCTCAAGATCTATCTATACTGTCACATATGGTAGTATTTCATCTTTTCTTATGGCTGAGTAATATTCTATTATATATATGTAACACATCTTTATCCAATCATCTATTAAAGGGACTTTGGTTGTTTCCATGTCTTGGCCACTGTGAATAATGCTGCAATGAGAATCGGGGTGCATATATTTTATGGATAAATGTTTTCAAATTTTTTAGGTAGATACCCAGAAGAGGGATTGTTGGATATGATAATTCTATTCTTAACTTTTTGAGTAATTCACATACAATTTTCCATAGTGACTGTACCAATTTACATTCCCATCAGCAGTGTTTGAGGGTTCCTTTTACCCCACAACCTCTCCAACACTTGTTATTATTTATCTTGTTGATAATAGCTATTCTTACAGGTATATCATTGTTGCTTTGACTAGCATTTCCCTAATAGATAGTGAAGATGAGTATCTTCTCATACGTCTGTTGGCCATCTCTATGTCTTCTCAGGAGAAGTGTCTATTCAGGTCCTCTGCCCATTTTTAATTGGATTGTTTTTTGTTGTTGAGTTGTATGAGTTCTTTATATATTTTGGATATTAGCTCCTTATTGGAGGTGTTGCAAATACCTTCTTCCATTCAGAAGATGTCTTTTTGTTTTGTTGATGGTTTCTTTTGCTGTGCAGAAGGGCTTCAGTATGATATAGTCACATTCATTTATTTTTACTTTTACTTCTCTTGCCTTTGAGGTCAAATTCATAAAATTCCCTCTAAAACCAAGGTCTATGAGTTTAGTACCTATATTGTCTTCTATAAAATTTATTGTTTCAGGTCTTATATTCAGGTCTTTGATCCATTTTGAGTTAATTTTGGTGTATAGTGACAAATAGCAGTCTAGTTTCATTCTTATGCACGTGGCTTTCCAATTTTCCCACCACTATTTATTAAAGAGGCTTTCTTTTCTCTATTATATGTCTTTGGCTCCTTTGTTGAAAATTATTTGTCCATATATATGTGGATTTACTTCTGGGATCTCAATTATATTCCATTGGTCTGTGAGTCTATTTTTCTGCCAATACCATGCTATTTTGATTACTGTAGCTTTGTAGTATAATTTGAAATAAGGCAATGTGATAGCTTCCACCTTATTCTTTTTTTCTGAAATTTCATTGTTAGTACATAGGTACACAACCTGCAACTTTGCTATATTTGTTTAATGTTTCTAATAGTTTTTTTGTGTTTAGGGTTTTCTATATAAAGAATAACGTCTTCTGCAAAAAGTGACAAATTTGACTTCTTCATTCCCAATCTAGATGCTCTTTATTTCTTTCTCTTGCTTGATTGCTCTAGCTAGGACTTCCAATAGTGCATCGAGTAAGAGTGGTGAGAAAGGGTATCCTTGTCTTTGAAAAGACAAGGTATTCCCACTTTTTAGGTCCATGTCCTTTGCATCCTCTCCTAGACTACAAGTTCCTTGAGGGCAGAGGTCTAGCCCTGTTTGGTAATCCTGGATGTAAATGAATGAACAAAGGCTCAAGACAGCTAGATGGAGCATCACCGAACAGACAACTCTTTGAGGGTGTGGCCTCTCCATCTCCCATTTTCCTTTTCTGATGGGCTAACACAGTACATGGTATAAAGCAGACCCTCAGCTAACCTATGCTAAATCAGTGAGAAGACTCCCCAATGTCCCTCTTAAGGCTATGATTCTGAGATGTCTAAGCAAAACCAGAACACAGAGATAATACAAATTCTGTTGTTACAGATGCTTCTAAATATAGCCAAATCTATTTTTTTTTTTTTTGTGGATTATTCATGGCCAATTTTTTTGCCAGTAGATTCTACCCTGCTGGGAATGATGAAAGAACACCACATCCCTTAATGTCACAATTGAATTGTACTCAGGAAATGTGGTTATTTTAATATTATTGTAAACCAAACATAATTAAGAACGTGACTCTTCCTAGAAAAATATCATATGACATACTCCAGAAACAAATATAAATGAATTTTAGTTTACTTGATGATTTGGTTAATCTATTCCACCTTCCGTTAGTTAATTCACATGATTAGTGTTTAAGGCATCTACAAAACCAACAGTTTTTTTCACTTTTCTTTCTGGTATTTTAGCATCTTGAAGGTATACTGTGGTGAAAGCAAATTAGAGGTATGAACTGATTGAGACTTGAAGTGACTCTCATAAACCCAAACCAACAAAACATAACAATACTCCAGACCTTACAATTCTCTGTTTAGTTTTGGCTTAAACTTATTGGTTCAGAGAAGATGACTCCAAACAATGGAATCCACTCTGACACTGATATTTACACTGTGTGATATCAACCCATGTAAAAAAACTGGTTCAGGGCCAGGCTGTACACACACACAGTATTTATTTTTTTGTTTTTTTTTTCTAAGGTCCTGCAGGTGCCACTTAGCAATTTTTCATGAAAAGGCTGAGGTGCCAAAAGAGTTGTAATTAGGAGGTAAAACATCAAGGACCTGGCAAGGGACCCGAGCTGGCATGTCCGGAGGAAGGGAGCAGCAGGAAAGTAGTGTGGGTTTGAGCTTAGCTAGAGGGAGGAGAGAGGACTTACTTCTTCACCTCTGCATATGAAATCTACCTCCCCTCATTTATTTCTGGAGAATACATCAAGTATTTGGTTGACATCTATAGAGATTCCTGTCCTTAATTTTAAACAACAATGGCAATTGCACTGATCTACCACTCAGGTCTGCGAATATCCTTAGAGTTTCCTGAAGGAGGCTAATTAATACACGAAATTGTAAGGAATTGTAAAGAATTTCACAGGTAGATTGCTAATCCAAAAACCAGTCAAACAAGTAACATACATACAATTTGTACTGAATTCTTAAGCTGGAAAAAAATTGAGCAAATTTTTTAAAATCTCATGCTTCCATATTTAATACCTTTCTTTCTTAAGAATATCATCAAAATCATCTATGTTCTTTCATAAAAACAACATCAACAAGCTAACAACCATGCAGTGCAATCTAAATGTATGATTTGTAGCCCAAGCTACATTAATTATGGAGGAAAATACTAAGGAAACTGTTTTACACTTACGTTATTCCTTCCACCCTCTACCCTAATAGCACATAAAAATGCCTTGCTTCTCTTTTCCTCAATGTTTTATTACTTTTTAGGTTTTACATTTAACATTGTGAACCATTCAAAATTTATTTTGATGTGTCTGTGATACGCAATTTAAAAAAAATGATTAGTCAGTTGCGGAGCCCATTGATTCGTGCTGCCTCTTATCACATTTATTAAATTATTATGTACACCTGAGTCTGGTCCTAGACTATTCATTAAACTTCCTTAATTTTTATGTCTACTCTTGCACCAGTACCACTTGAAGTATTACTCTTTACTATTATGCTTTAATACCTTATAATAAGGGAAATTCTCTAACCAAATACAATTCCCCCTTCTTCAAAAGTTTTCTTTGCTATTTTTCCCCACTTATTATTGAATTTAGACAAACTTCAATTCATCTGTGAAGGCAAAAAAAGTCTTGCTGGGATTTGACTGGAATGATATTAGCTACATAATATTAAATGATACAAATATTAATTAAATATGTAAATTAATTTAGAAAAAATAAAAACTTTCACAATATCTAGTGAGATTTAGTGAACATCCAGAAACATATCTTTTTATCTTTTTCTTGTTTTATGTCTCTAAGTAAAGTTTTATAATTTCCTTTATGTGGGTCCTATAAGTTTTTTAATAAAAGTTTTCCCCAGGCACTTTATATTTGCAGAAGATTTAAAAAATATTTACTAATAGATCAGTGCTACTATATGAAATGTCAATTGATCTTTCCACCTGATTTGCCATTAGTTTTAACAGTTCTCTACTTGATTGCCTGGGGATTTCTAATTAGACAATTTAGCAAGGTAAATAATCATGACTTTGGTCTTCCTTTCCAAGTCATTCATTTGATACATATTTGTTGAACATCTACTATATCAGGCACGATACTAGACAATGGAAATACATGTTTGAGTAATGCATACAAAAAGCCCCACCCTAGTGGAGCTTATATTCTAATAGGGGATAAAAAAATAAATAAACGCAATAAATAAATATATTATGTGAGAAGGTGATAAATTTTCTGCAACAGAGCTGGGAAAGGGAGACAGCTGTAGAAGGTGGAGGGTCTTGCAATTTAAAATAAGGTGGTCTGTGCAGAACTCTCTAAGTAACCTGATGAAGAGAGGGGATGAAGCATACATATGTCTGAGAGAGAAGTGTTCAAGCCAGTAATATAAAATCTTGAGGAGGGAGCGTTTTTGGGCAGTGGCCAGATCGGAGTGAGTATAGGACATAAAAGTAATGAAGTAATGAGGCATCTGATTGTGTCGTACCTCTTATTTGTTTTATATTTTATTGCATTGGCTAGAAATTTAAGAACAACATTTAAATAAAGGTGAAAACAGGTCTCCTTAACTTGTAATAATTTTCAGTAGAAATACTATTATGTTTTTATATTGATCATTGATTTAACTAGTTATTATTTATCATATTTTAAAAATCATGTCAATTTACCATATCAACAGAATAAAGAAAACCATATGATTATCTCAATGGCTATAGAAAAGCCTATTCATGAAATCATAAAAACTCTCAGCAAACTAGAAATAGAAGGACTCTTTCTCAATCTGACAAAGAGAATCTATGAAAAACTAACAGCTAACATCATATTTAATGGTGAAAAAAACTGAATACTCCCCCCTAAGATGAGAAATAGGTTAGAATTTTCATGTACACAAATTCTTTCAATGTTGTACTGAAGGTGCTAGTTAAAGCAATAAGTCAGAGAGAGGCAGGGAGGGAAGGAGGAAGAGAAGAGTAGAGAGAGAATGTGATGGGGGACAAGAAAGGAAAGAAAGAAAGAAAAGGCATACTGTTTGGAGAGAAAGAAGTAAAATTATCTTTTTTTATGACATGATCATATACATAGAAAATCCTACAAAGTCCACACACAAAAAAGCTAGAATAAGTGAATTTAGCAAGAATGCAGATACAAGGTCACGATACACAATTCATTCAATTATATTTCTATATACTAGCAATAAATAACTGGAAAATAAATTTTAAGAAATAATACCATTTATAATAGCACCAAAACTATCAACTAGATAAGGAAACTACAAAAGTACAAAACATTGCAGGGCTACATTAAATACAAGCTAAACAAATATTTGGGTTCCCTTTGTATGATTCAATATTAGTAAGATGTCATTTATTCCAAAGTTGATCTACAGATTCAGTATAATAAATAAACACATGAGTAAAAGGTAAATGAAAAAAAGTTGTGGAATTTCTTCATAGGTACTCAGGAATACTATTCATATAATGGATTATTATTCAGAAACAAAAATTAATGACTTACTGATACTGGCAGCAGCATGAAGGAATTCCAAAAGAGTACGCTGATAAAAGAAGCCACATACAGAACCCCTCACCTGGCAGTAATGAAGCAGTGCCCTCATCTGTCCCTTGCCAGAGCAGTGGTAGAGGAAGTCAGCTAAAACAGAAGATTCAAATAAGATCCAGTGTTTCATAATATAATCCCTAAAATGTTCAGGTTTAATTGAAAATCACACATCATTTCAAGAATAAGGAAAATCACAATTTGAATTTAAAAAAAAGACAACCAACAGATACTAACACTAAGTGACAGAGACATTAGAATTGTGTGACAAAGATTTTAAAGTAGCCAACATTAAAATAAATGAATGAGCAATTACAGATATGCTTGAAACAAATGAAAAAAATAGAAAGTTGTAGCAAAGAAATAGAAGATATGAAGAACCAGATGAACTTATGGAAGTATAACAAAAGTTCTAACACTGATGTCATCAGAACCCCAGATGGAGAAAAAAAAGAAGATAAGGCTGAAAAAGCACTCAAAGATATAATGGCTGAAAACTTTCCAAAGGTGACGAAAGACCAAAACCAATAGATTCAAAAAACTGAACAAATTCCGAACAGGATAAACTCAAAAAATCTTCACCAAGACACATCATAGTCAAACTTCTGAAAACTAAAGACAAAGAAAAAAAAAAGTGCTTGGAATCTACAAGAGAGAAAAGATACCTTCTCCATAGAGGAAAAACAATTCAAATTAAAGTGGATTTTCATCAGAAACTTTGGAGGCTAGAAGAAAATGACACAACATTTTTCAAGTACTAAAAAAAATTGTCACTCCAATATTCTATATCCATGAAAATGTCCCTCAGAAATGAAGGGAAAATCAAGACATTCTCAGATAAATGAAAACTAAGAGAATTTGTTGCCAGCAGACCTAACCTAAAAAAACAATAGCTAAAGGAAGTTCTTTAAATAGAAAAAGAATAATAAAAGAAGGAATCGTGGAACATTAGGAAAGAAGAAAGCAATAGAAAATAAAAATATGAGTAAATCAATACTGTTTTCCTCTTGCATTTTCTAAATAATGCTTAACATTTAAAACAAAAATTATAATACCATTTGATTCCAAATGTATGTATAGGAAATATTTAATGCAATATATTATATAGGAGGGAAGGTAAAGGGAAGTAAAGGAGGAAAAGGTTTTGATATTTCACTTAAACTGATAGACTGTCAAAATCAGTAGACTGTGGCAAGTTATATTACATGTGTTACATGTAATATAACACCTAGAGCAATCACTAAAAAACTTACCGAGAGATATAGTCAAAAACACTACAGATAAAAATGGAATTCTAAAATTTGTTCAGGTTATCAACAGGAAGGCAGGAAAATGCAGAGAAATAAAAAAACAAAAACAGAAAATAAAAAATAAAATGGCTCATTTAGCTCTAAAATATCAATAATTACATTCACTGCAAATGGTCTAAATATACCAATTAACAGTCAGAGATTGAAAAAGTGGATTAAAAAATCGAACACAACTATATATACCATCCACAAAAGCCCACTTCAAACATAATGATGTAGAAAGGTTGAAAATAAAAGAATGAGAAACCTTTTATCATGCAAACCTTAGTCAAAAGGAAAAAAAAGTAGCTGTATTAAGGTCAGATAAAGTAGATTTCAGAGCAAAAAAAACTACTCGAGACAGAGAAAGACATTACAAAATGTTAAGAGTCATTCCTTCCAGAAGATTTAGTAACTCTATATGGCTACGTGCTAAAGCTCAGAGCTGCAAAATTTGTGAAGCAAAACTGATAGAATGGAAAAGGGAAGCTGACAAATCAACAATTAGAGTTGGAGATTTCAACATTCCTTTCTTGGGAATTCATAGAACAAATGGACATAAAATCGGGAAGGATACAGAAAAACTCAACAGTACTGGCAACCAAAAGAATCTAATCAACATTTATAGAATAATGAACAACAGTAGAATATATGTTCTTTTCAAGATATGTTTAACTTAGTATATCCTGAGCCATAAAGCAAATCTCATCAAATGTAAAAGAAGTGTAATTATACAGAGTGTGCTCTCTGACCACAATGGAATCAAACTTGGAGTAACAAGAAGATAACAGGAAAAGCTTCAAACACTTGAAACCATACTTCTAAACAGTCAATGAATCAAAAAGAAAGTCTCAGGGGGAAATTGAGAAAGATATTGAAATGAGTGACAATGAAAATACAAAATATCAAAATTCATGGGACACAGTTAAAGCAGTTCTTAGAAGGAAAATTATAGTACTAACAGCTTAGATTAAAAAAGAGGAAACATCTCAAATCGGTAATCTCAGCCTTCACCTCAAGAAGAATAAGAGAAGCAAAAGCCCCCTGAAATCAAAGTAAGCAGACAGGAAGAAAACAAGGAAGATAAAGAACAAAAATCAAAACATTGAAAACAGAAAAACGATGTTACAAAAAGCCGGTTCTTTGAAAAAAAAATCAGTAAAATCGACAATCCTCTAGCAACACTGATGAAGAAAAAAGAGAGAAGACACAAATTACTAACATCAAAAATGAAATAGGGAATATTACTACAGATCCTGAAGACATAAAGAAAAATAAGGGACTACTACAAAGAACTCTACACTCATAAATTCAACAACTCTACACTCATAAATTCAACAACCAATCCTTGAAGAACACAAACTACCACAACTTACTCAAGGTGAAATCATCATTTGCATAATCCTATAACAATTAAGAAAACTGAATTGATCATTTTAAAACTTCAAAAAAGAACTCTCCTGGGCCACACGGTTTCAATGAAGAGTTCTGCCAAATGTTTAAAGATTTTATAGCACTTCTACACAATCTCTTCCAGAAAACAGAAGATGGAACATTTCCCAATTCAATATATTATGCTATCATTATCCTAAAACCACAACCAAAAACAGCGTGCACGCACGCATGCACACACACACACACACATACACAGACAAACAGAGAAAACTACAGACCCATATCCCTCAGAGACACAAAATTTCATAATGAAATATTAGCAAATAGAATTCAGAAATATATAAAAAGAATTATGTACTATAATCAAGTTGGCTGGCTCAATATTCCAAGAATAAATCAACATAACCAACCATATAAAAGGTAAAAGAAGAAAAATCATGTGACCATATCATTAGATGCAGAAGAACATTTAAAAAAATTCAACACACGTTCACGATAAAAACACTCAAAAACATAATAGAGAACTTCCTCAACTTGATAAAGATGGTCTATAAAAACCTTACAGATAACATTATACTTAATGTTGAAAGAATGAATGCTTTCTTTCTTAGATCTAGAACAAATCAAGGATATTTGCTATCACCATTCACTCTCATTTAACATAGTACTATGTAAGTTTTTAAAGTTTCTCTGAGAGATAAATGTATACACACATGCCTGAAAGTAATAAAACTATCTTAATAAATAAATGCTTATCTCTTCTCAGAGGTCACTAATTGGTAAGTCTTTCTAGACCTATCTATTTTTAGATGGGCCCCACTACCATTCCAACTGTACTTGGTGCTTCTCGTAATCATAGTTCTTATCACTGTTACAGTTGTCTGGTTATTCTTCTTCCCACCCCAACCCCAGTAGGTCCTGGTATAGTGCTTAGCACACTGAACTCATGTAGGTCTTTTATCATAAGAGCTGGCTGGATGACACCACAAACTAAAGTCTAAAGGGAATTGACAAGAAGTTTTGTGGGACAAACTCCTCTCATTATCACTGACATTAGAGTCAGCTGACAAGGCTTGTATCCTGATTTTTCACTGCTTCTATGTGAGTATCAATCTGGAAGTCTCTGCTCCCTTCTTTCTTTCTTCAGCAACCTTTGGGTGAGGTGGGAACAGCACACTTCACCCATCAGGTTCCTAATTTTTTTTTTAAATGCCTACAGCACTTGGTATTCCTAGGTGGTCTCCCATCCAAGTACTAACCAGGCCCAACCCTGCTTAGCTTCCGAGATCAGACGGGATCGGGCACATTCAGGGTGGCATGGCCATAGACAGGTTCCTAATTTTTAAAGGCATTTCATGCTCAGTGTTATTCCTTTTACTAGAGCTGCTCTTTTAGTTTCTCATAGTTAATTATCTCACTGAACTCTGCACAAGACTTCAACAGGCTCACTCATAAAATTGTCCAATTAACACAGGGAAGTGGGAAGCAGCCTGGGTCAGTGTGGGGCTGACTATCAATTCTAGTGCTTCCCATGAGTTCAATTCACATATAAAAACATCTTCATAATGTGGCAACACAATGTCACCAAACCCTATGAAGCTTATTTGGCCCTTATGCAAATAGAAACTCCGCAAGTTCTCAGACTTCTATTTGGATTGTGTTCTTAACTATAAATGTTACCTCACAGTGCATGAGAGAAAGTCTTCATCTTACAGCAATACCACTGCAAAAAAAAGAGCATCTTCTAGCAACTGGGAATTTTCTGCATTACGATAAGGTAGTGGGAGAGGGTAAAAGGAATTAGTAAATTACTCTACCAATGGTTATAATAGAGTATCAAGCTAAAAGCAGGGCAGGGGAGTTAGAAAGCCCAGTTTAGAATCAAGTTTTCGCCATGTATTAGTAGGCAATCTTGGGCAAATCACTTAATCTCTGGAGGCCTTGGTTTTGCTGCCTATAAAATATAGATATTAATACCTATGTTAGAGGATTAAATGAGACAAAATATTTCAAGTCCTTGACACAATAATCACTCCCTATGTTGCACTAGTAATGGTCATAGTCAACTGTGTCTAAACTCAGCCTTATAACCTGGCGTTGCGGTAATGTTCCAGTATCCCCAATGCAGGTGATTGCACTTTTCTGGAGAGCAAAGATTGGCAACAGCTGCTTATGGAAGTAAGATTAAATAGCATAAGACCCTCTGCTCAGGTATAATGAAGTGATTAAGAATTAGAAGTTAAAGGCCGTGTCTACACTCCCCAAATCAAGTGCCATATTTTAAAGTCAGAAAATGTACTTGGCTTGTGCCTTTATAGAACACTATGGAATGTATAAGATGTTTAAAAACAAAGTGTAGAGTCATTGGCCCTAACACCATAAATCCTGCAGATTACTTCAGCTTCAAGAGCACAATGGAATTTTGGATGTGTGGGAAATAAGGCAGAGGACATTCCAGACAATACAGACGAAATTATAATAATTTATTTTAGTAGCACACAAAACAGTATTCCCTATTATTTCTCAAAGCTCTAAGAAGGTGTAGTACTTGAACTTTATTTTCTAAAAATGCATTTTCACAAACTTGAGAAAAATATGCAGCATAATTTATGTAAATAATGAGGTGCTATGCTTTATTTCTCAGCACACTGAAAGAATCAGGAGAGCCAAAGAAGAAAAATATTACTTTGTCCCTGCAATCACTGTATTCTTCCTAGAAAAACTAACCCACCACTTTTCTGTGCCATCAAACAGGTATTTGACATACCAGAGCTGATATCTTCTATTAGTGCCATGTTGATTTAATATTTCAGGGAACAGGAGAGTACAATGTACTAAAATGGACAATGAAGGTTTTAGTAGAAATATCCTTGGAAAGCTGTGGCACATTATTAGTATAAATGAAGAGAAAGCAATTATGTGTGATTGGTGAAAATGTCTGGTGGCTATATTGGCACACTGTGAGACTTGGTCAGAGGTGGCTGAGGTACCAGGTGGTGCTGCCGTATAAGAGCTCTGTTGAATGTGTTGCTAGTGGTGCCCAGCATCTCTTTGGACTTCACTGTTCTAGGTGAACTAATCATCTAAAGATGTATCTAGATATTAAGATGAGGAGGAGTGCAGATGGATTGAGATGAAAAGTCCTGAGCTTGAAAGAGCAGAGAGGCTCCATGGCCACACAGGTACATTACTGGTGTGAAGAGAGGTCCTGAAAGGCAGCGAGGGCCACAGTTGTGGAGCGATGGATGTTATTGACAACTCACTTTTTTCACATTTCTGCCCAGGGCTGGCCCTATTGCTGGAAGTTGAGACAGGAGTGGAGCTACTCAATCAAGATTCATGGTACCGCAGTGGATTCCATACAAGTTCACAAATTCTTTGACATTCTTCAAGCAAAAGGTGAAGACTAATCCCCCTTCCTTTGAATAGTCAGTCTTTGTGGCTTTCTTCTTGTGAAAAAAACTGTGATGGTGAATAATTTCCAAGACTAGGTTAGAAAAAGCAATATAACTTCCACCTGTCTCTCTTTCTCTCTCCCACTCTAACTCTCTCTTGGGTGTCCTGAGCCCATATGTAGGAAGCCTGGCGACTCCTATGCCAACATGCTGGAGAGGCACATGGCAAATCACAGAGAAGGAGAGAGGACTGTGGAGCCTCAGCTATGCTAGCCTCCAGCTGTCTGATACTTTCCAGTAGCAACTGCCAGAAATGTAAATAATTATTCTTCTATTTCTCTTTGAACCACTCCAGCTGACCCCAAGCAAAAAAGAGACAAACTATTCCCACTAAGTCCTGCCCAAATTGCAGATTCATGGGAAAATTACATTCTGCCATTGCTTTAAGCCACTATGTTTTGGGATAATTTGTTATGCAGCATTAAATAACCGGAACAAGGATGAAGATGATGAGGAAGGAAGATCTATATTCAAAGGGTCCTTGGCTTTCAAGGTATGATATGTGGCTAGCTGGAAAGAGCTCTATTGAGCAGACTAGTGTTGGCCAAAATATAACTTCTTATGAGAAACTAGTGAAGAAAGTGGGTTAAAAGTTCTATAACAGGATGATAATTAAGAGAATAGATTTTTGACCGAAGACAGACCGATTTGACTCTAAATAACTTCAGTCTTTACTGAGTTTGTGATCTTAGTCAAGTTACCTAACTTCTCTGAATTTTAATTTGCATATCTGGAAAACTGGTCATAATATCAAATTCGTAGAGTTGTTGGAAAGATTAAGTGAGCTGACAGTAAGTGCTTAGTTAATGATGACTGTTATCACCATTAATTAATAGTGACTATTATTATTGTTATTTCTGCAGTAGTCGAATACTAATATTTCAGCTCATTCTGGTTACCAAAGCATTCTTTTATACAGACAATTCACCAAAGAATCAAGAATTTCCCATTGTATCCTCTACATTATCGGCATTGTGCTAATACTGTGGAAGCTACTGAAGAATGTAGACTGCCACCCTGGGAAGCCAGCAATCTAAATGTCCCAAACTGAGGTGACATGTTGAGCAAGTGAATTCAGCTTCCCAAGTATCTGATACAATTCTGATCTCCAATTCTTCCCGCCAAAGGGCTACAATGCAATGGAAAAGGCTTTCATCCCAATCTCTGCCTGCTACGGAGAGTTCTGCATATTATACATATCATGAGTATTTAGCAATCGATACATTCTACACCATACTCTTTTTCTTTTTTTTTTAATATCTAATATCAAATATTTCTGAAACTATCTGATCTTTAAAACAAACATTAATTGTCTAGCTATGGCACATTAAAAGGTGCTTTCCATGGAGGATTTAGAAGCAACTGAACATACAGTTCAACTAACAATTGTTGAGCACCTGTTAGGACCCAAGTATAATGCAGTGAAGACTATGAAGCTGAGATTTAACTATAGTGGAGTAACCTAGTATCTGATGAAGATAGCAATACAATTCCTTGGTAATGAATGAAGTTGGATGATTAATTTTCCTATTTAAGAGATATTAATAAAAGACATTTTAGAAGAATGTTAAAAAATAAAAAATAAAAGGATTTTAGAGAAGCAAAGTTTAATTTATAATACTAATAAGACTGTGCATGTGTTCTAAACAGTCCAGATAGCAACCTTCGATATGATGTGTCATGGTTCTGCATAGGGGAGTTTATACTTTTCCGAAAGAAACACAGAGGTTTAATTGAAGATCTGGATAATTGCCCATGTCAAAACAAAACAAAAGCTATCATGGGATTTAAAAACCTTTAGTTCCACATAATTTTTGACTAGCTTATTAAGATTTTGTCTTTCAATAATATCCACAAAAATGAATACTGAGTCTCCAATGTTTATGAGCATTAACCAAAAAAGAAATAAAATATTGTGGTATAATTAAGGCATTTTAAATTCCTTATTATACTTTCTCCTAGTCAAGAGCATGCTTTTTTATTTAAGGGAAAGCCTGATTTGTTTTTTGTTTTTTGTTTTTTGTGTGTGTTTGATCCCCGGGTCAAATCTTCAATTTTCTTTACACTTCCAAACAACTCCGTCCTCTCTGGCTATTAGCCTCTCTCCTCTCCAACTTTCCAATATCTCACTGAAACCGATGTGTAATACCCCAATTGGATTGTGAGCTTACAATGGGGGTCTAATCAGTGGTGAGTTGCCAGGAAGAATTACTATATAGTTCTATGAATTATCTCCTGAAACTTTGAAGTTTATTTCTCATCCCTGGCTCTACACAGTAATACTCTCAATAACTCATCTTTGAAAGGGCTGGAGAATATTATGTAAAACTATTCAAGCTCCAACTTTCCATAGGTCAGAAATACCCGGGGGCTTTGGTTTTTAATGTAACTTCCTTAGATAAAAACCAGTTTCCGTTTTCCAATCCGGGAAGTGGATGTCTGTAATATAACATAAATTACACAGTTTCTGATTTTACTGTCTAGACACCACCAACCCCCTAACACTACCTTCTCTGTCAAATGTCTGGGCAGGGCCCAAAAAAAACTGATGTCCAACTAAGCTCGGAAATATATTTCCTCCAACTGAAGTTGGCAGGACTTGGGTGAGCACATTTGAAGCCAACAAAAAGCAGGATTGGAAAATTAAGAATGGTTAAAAAAGAAGAAGAAAGAAAGAAAGAGGGCAAGTACGAAACCCTTTCACAAATTAACAAGGCTCAATGGCATCAAGTACTTGAAAGGATTCCATCTCCACCTTGACTTCCAAATAAAGTAGCTTATCAGCCTTGCAGATAAATGCAGACATTTTTATAGTTTCACCATTCTCAGTAGAGACTCCACTGTCTGACAGACATAGATAATAAGAGAATTAAAGTGCATGCTGAAGAGGATAGCAAAGCTCACCTGAATTTTTACAGCTCCTCTTCTCTGCACTCAAAGTCATCCTGACAGCACACGAGTAAAGATTAGAGAATGGGGAAAGGAGCCAAGAAATCAGTTGCTTGTTCAGGGAGAGGGGGCACAGAACTATATAAAGACTAAAGATTTGCTACTCTTTTCAGAAAACCCAACTGCTTTACTTAGGGTCAATTTAAAAAATGCTACATATCCTAATAATAGTAGTAGCAACAGCAGTGGCAGCTGCCATTCACTGAGTGACTACTACACGCTTAGGCACAACACCAGATGTTTTGTATTTATTGCTCTTACAATAGCATGGCTTTCACCTCTATGACATGTTTGCGACAGAGCAGGATTCAGGAGAAGACAGGTTTGTCTTGGAGCACACATCTAAGGATAATTATTTTCTGAATTTCCAAAAGGATGATTTTTTTATCTTGCCTATATATAGCACTTTAACATTACAAAGGCTTTTCATATTTTTTCCATTTCATCTTCACAAAAGCCTTGAGCAACAGGAATAATGTCCCTTATTATATATATGAGAAAACCAAGGCTCAGACTGTGACCAAAGCCACACAGGGAACAGGGAAGGACTGGAACACAGTTGTCCTGATTCCCAACTCTTCCCGCTACACCAAAGTTACCGTCTATGAGAATGGGCCCAGAGACTACTGTGAATGCTAACACATATCAAACATATAAAGTCCATTCAATTCAACTAACATTCATTGATTACTGACTGTGTGCCATTCACCTCACTCAGTGTTGGAGGCTCAGAAGTGAAAAAGTCACAAGTGATATAGGAAAAGAGTTCAGAAATTACTGAGGTAGACCGTCATGAAAATAAGAAACTACAATACAGAGCGGTGTGTGCTGACTAAAGTACAGGAGACGCAATAACTTTAGGATTTAACGAAAGCTTCAAGGATGAGGAATGTCTGAGCTAGGTTACAATGAATTCAGGAGTTCAGCAAGCAGATTCTTTTTTAATTGTCAAGAAAGAAGGGTAAAAGTAATTTGTGCAATGTAAGCACTGTGCCCAAGCCCAGACCAGACCATAGGACATCAAATTAAAAGAGCTGATTAATGTTAGAAGCAAATGAAGACACACAAAAGAATAAAGAGATCTTTCTCTCCTTTCTAACGGGTATGTACACTCAATGAAAGTATCATGTTTTAAAGCCAGATGAATTTATTCCAACAGTGAAATATCATCTCCAACTCTGACCATTGTTTAGAAAGGCAAACTAAAATATTACAGCCCAGTACAGATGTCTGGAATATCCAAATGCTTGTTTTCTGGTACATGTCTAATTGGGGCTGATTAGAAGTTGAGACACTCATGCTGAGCTGTACTGCCCCAGAGACAGTTCATGAACTTGGAGTGCTTTTAGGAAGAGGGAAAGCCGAAAGTCAGCCTGGCTCAATTGCTCATCTCCATTTCAATTCCACCTTGTCTCCTATCCCTAGGCAATATTATTTCAAAGACATCAAGGTGGAATTCCTACCTTTGGGGCCCACCATCCAAAATCCTTTCTTTCGTATTTTTCCCCTTGTTTTAGCCCACCTCCTTCCTTCTTCCTCTCCCTCAAACCTAATTATCTAATTTATGGCTTAGCATCATGGAGATCTCAAGTTTCTGAGTGGAAATCGAGGATCTCATTGCCAGTCAGTTTGCCCCCATTCTTCCTTCCTTGTTCCACTTGCCTCCTTTCTTCTCGGTCACCACTTTTTTTGCAGCTTTTTATGTCTTAATTTTTACCTGGAGGCAGGAAAGAAGTGTTCTCACTGAAGGGATATAGGACAAGCCACCTTTCAACAGGAGAGAAAAGGTCATCATTGAATTTCAAAACTTGGAGGGAAAAAAGACCAGCCTGTGGTCTCCTCACTCAGTGAGTTTTTTTCCTTCACTACAGTACAGTGTTCAGATTCAGTTACTAGTAGAGGGAAGCTAGCTGTCCTTAAAACACCAACCATTGCCTGCCTATTAATATGCAAGGATCTGCCCTGTCCACAGACTCTGCTGCTCTAAGCAAACTTACTCTGGCCTATGACCTTGAAGCAGATTGAACAAATACTGGGCTCCTGACACAAACCCAGACTGTTCTTAGGTGACTACCTATGACTTGGTTGTCTGGCTCAAAAAATTAATATGGGGCCATGAGACTCCCCATTTGGGAATGTGAAATTAAGAAACTGGAAGTCTAAGACAGACTGATATGGCAGCTAAGTGAAAGGAATATGAGATAAATTCTGAACCACAAGGAAGCTAAAGTTATGAGGAAACAGAACAGAATGAAGCAAATCTACAGAAAGGAGGGAGCATGAGGACAAAGAGAAATTCCACATTCTTAATGATTTTGTGGTTTCGATTTGAGTATATCCTTGCAATTTTCCTCCTTTTTCTTGCACTAGATGTGGCTAGATCTCTGTCATTTGCAACAACCGTAAAAAATCTGACTAGAATTTATGACCCAACGATATGATTGCTCATCTTAGTCTGGAAGTAGATCTGATAACTCCCTATCTAGTTCCAAATCTTGCCAAAGATTCAAATTGAGTTACCAGGAATTGTAAGTTTAATCAGTCTAAATTATGCAAAATGCTAACCAAAAGTTACACTGATCTTTGCCCTCTGAATTTCCTCATCGATAAGCTAATTCTCAATGGAAACACTAGAAAGATTTCTCCTCTGCAAAACTATCCTCTTCCTTCACATTCAATCATCAAAACAAGCTGGCTGTGCCCCTGTATTCATCACTTATTCTAATCAACCAGAGGAAAACATGGAGACCTTGTACAGTGCTGTGTATTCAGTAGTAAATATCAACCAATTACGATCAGAAGCCAGAATCTTCACCATCTTTTCTTATGAGAACATCAAGGTCTATTAGTTTGAAGTTGTTATTTGGAACACCTATCAGAATTTATTATTGCTAATCTGGCTCTCTAATTCTTTCAATCACCTTTGTTCTAAAAGATAAAGAATGGCAGGAATTATTGAGTGGAGGTTCTGAGAATCTGGTTTATTTTAGAGTTCTATGAAGTATTCATTTCCTCCTCACACCACCCACCTTTGTTTACAAAAGAATGTCTCTCTATTGCTCTCCTTCAGTGCAAATATTCGCATGAAAAACATCTACATAAATGAGTGGTGTCATAATTTGAAGAAATGTGTTGTGCATCAACAGCAGCCCTAAGTCCCCACTATGGTTCATGACACTCCAATGACTCAAATGACCTTTCTGCTAAAGGATTTGCATCACTTCTTTTGTTCTAGTTTTGAACTATACGGAATTACAATAATGTGAATAATTTTTCTTCTACAAAAACAACACAAAAGGCAGGAAATCTATAAAAAGTTTTGACAGTTGAGACAATCACATTTTAATTTGTTTAATTAAACACGGTAGGATTATTTTTCTACTAGCAAATGCAATTTATTAAACTGTACTAAAGTCAGTTTAGTGAAAATTTGAAGGAAAAATTTATTTATTAAACTGAGCCAGAAAAGTAGCATTTAATTCATAGCTAATTACTACAGGAGGTGGAAAAGGAGAAGAAAAATTAAGGGTATATTGTCAAGTCACCTTACCCTAAACTTCCTAATAGGTTGAACTTAATAAATATTTTAAAACATATGAGCATGTGTTGAATCTGAGTAAGCAGACTCGTCCACCAGGGCAAGGCCAGTGACCAGGGATGGTTCCAAGTGTGGGCAGAAGGAAGAAGAGTCAGAATGGCAGCAGCATCAGAGGCTCCAGCAAAAGGGACCTAGATGATAGGCTTACCAAGCATAAGACAGGCTGGTGGTTGGCCTAGCACATTTACCAAGCAGATATATGTGATATATGAGAGGCTTGGCACAACATGGCACCAGATGGCTTGCTAGTAAGTTTCAGGTATTTTCTCATACAAGGTCAATCTTGAGGTCTTTCGTGGGGATCCAGTCAAGAAATCACCAAAGGGGGTCAAGATGTAAACCCAATTAATGGAACCAGGGCACAATTTCAGCATATGAAATGAGCAATGGTCATATCAGACCAAAGACAACAATAGAAAAGATCATTGACCAATGGGCCCTTTAATTTCCCCTGCTAATAGTCAGACGTCTCCAAGAGCTTCAAACAGGGCCAAAATAGTTGGTAAGAAAATGCTTATACACATGAAACACATTGTGAATGAAAAGATTAACAGAGAGAAGGTGATTTGCACTGGATAAGGTCCTGAGAGAACCTGAAAGCTAGGCCCAGGCACATGGAAACATGGAAACATGTGTTTGGTGGGTGATAGTCCACACAGGTTGGGAGGTGAGGTTGACAGGTGTAAGCTGATGTGGTGGTGGTGGAGAGTCTGGCAGACTGCAGACTGCAGGCTCCAGAAGTCAAAGCTGACAGAGGCAAGTCCCCATGGGGCTAGGGTACAAGGGCAGGACTCTAGTCCTCTACAGAAGGGAGAGAGACTATTCATAAGAACAAAATTAGAGCTGTACAAACAGAAGCAATGGCATGGGTAATGCATTGATTTCTCTTGAATATGGGTAACATTGGTCCCAAGAGCAAGACTGAAAAGAGAGACAGAGCAAGGAGCCAAGGACTTACCCAAGCCATCACAAAAGTTAAGTGTCTTAGTTGTAAGGTTGAAGGATGCTGGGATCCAAAACCAGGCATGCCATCCTACCTTCCCTCCTCTAAGATACTGGGAGAACAATGTCCAGACATACTTCTATGTGCAGTCCCACTCTCTCAAACAAAATGCAGGTAGACAGGAACTAGCCAAGTTGTGTTATTTCTTGTATTGTGGATTGTATGATTATTTATCTTGTTGACTTGGGGTCTATATTACCAACTGAGACACACACAGAGTTAGGGCAACATATATCTATTTCAGAATAGTGGAAATTTGTGTCCCTATCTTTTATGTATTTTTCACGTAATTTTCCCTTTGATAACACTCTGGAGAGACTGAATAAGAGTTAATGTAGGCGTATGGATGGAATTTATCCTTATTTTTCATTCCAAAGAGGCAGGAAGCAATGGCCCCTTGAGCTGGGGCCATTCCTAGGATTCCTGTTCAGACTTAATCAGCATGCCCTCCTGTGTGTACCAGTTAAGGTCAAGATTCTCCATGGGTTGCTCAATTCTTTGGCAGGGAACCCTGTCAACAAATATCAAGCCCAGACTAAATGCATCTGAAGACACTGGCCAGGCCCTCTGTGATTCCCTTGGGCGGGGAAGGTTTCTGGGCTAGCCTCATGGATGAGGGGTAGAGGGATGAGTAGTTGCTGAGCTGAAACCCTGTCTTCAGAAAGAGAAGCCTTTGTCTCTCATTTCTATTTGTGTCCTCACTAATGGATGTGACAGCTGCCCTTTGGTGGCATCAAGCCTGTGGTTGTGGTACTTGTATCAATAGGGTCTCACTAACCCCTATTCTCTAAAAGTTGGCATGGTAGTTTGTGCCTTTTCTGTAGTATAGTGGCCAATTGCCTGGGCTTCGGAGTCAGAAAGACCTGGTTCCCATCTCAGCTTCACTACTTAGTAAATATTTGACCTTAAGTAGTCATGTAACCTCTCTTCAGGTTCCCCATCTATAAAATGCGGGGAATGGTAGGGATGAGATGAAGTAGGGTAGATAAAGAAGCATGCACAGCACATAATAAGTGGGAGTCATATGTGTGCTTAGAGCTTACTTAGCTCCTAAATTCTATGTATAGGGTGCATATTCTGATAGATTAGTCTCTTGGTCTCCTGGGTCTCTTACAGCCAGAGGCCTCTCCCCAGGAATCCCATAAACTAGCTAGTCCATTAACGTGAGTAAAAAGCTGAGCACACTCTGTGCCACTTCTGTAGATCCTGCTATCAATGGTCTGAGAGCCATCTCAGGCAGGCTGGGAGACTCCAAAGGCTAGTTCTAAGGCTTCTGCAGAGTATTGTGGGACTGGGGACCCATCTTTAGGTGTTGTGGCAGGGCATTCTGTGGCCCAGTTCCTACGGGTGCTGAGGTTAGAGTCTGGAGGCAGCCACTACATAATACTCACAACCACGATTCTTATAGGATGATCTCACACATTCATTTCTTTATGTAAACATCAGCACAAAGGTTGACTGAGAGCAGCATTACCCCCAGTTTACAAATAGGAATCCTGAAGTCCACAGTTATCACCTACTAGCCCCTCAGCTGCACAGCTTTTAAGTAAAGGTTTTAAAACTTCTAGTCCAGGTCCTACTCAATGCCTATCTACTTCTTGACTGCCTGAGGGAGGGTCTCTGGTAACATCATATTAGACTAGTTATTTAACATTGGATCAACCAACATTTATTGCCCACTCTTTAATAAGAGTTCTAAGGACTAATACTCAGGTCCTTTCCAGCTAAGGTCTCTTATTAACTTTTCATAACCTTATGAGGCAAGTCATCCTTTTCTTTTTCCTTTGCAGCACTTATCACTGTTTTTAAGGACACATATATTTGTGATTATTTCTTTTTTTCATCTCCCTAACTACACTATTTGTTTACTTTATCCCAGTTTTACGTACCGCAGGCACTCAACAATAATTACTTATTGATTGAATAAAAGTCATGTTACCTTTTTTTACAGATGACAAAATTGGACCCAAAGGTTATTTGTCCAAGTTCACCTTGCTAATTAGTAGATCTGGGTCTTTAGAGTTGACTGAATATTTCTAAGAGTAGGCTTTTTCTTTCAGGGTCCCTTTCAAAGAGTTGTCAGAGCTTAATGGTCACAGTGTGAGGGATATTGGCCAAATCTAGTCAGTCAGAAACATCATCAAGAATAAGCTGGCCATCTCCAGTCCATAAATAATAATGTCACTATTACCATTATGTACAATCTATCACTCATTATAACAATGTTACCATTGTAATCACATTTGTATAAAGCATCACAGTATTCAGAACACTTTGGTCTTCAATATCCTTGGGAAGCGGGCAGAAAGATATTTTACTGGAAACTGAAACTTGTCAATTGCCCAAGATGATGTAACTGAGAAGTGCCAGGTGGAATTTCACCTTGCAATGCAAAGAATTTTAAAAGTTCCTAAAAATGGAAAACATTAAATGTGTAAAGAAGTTGGAAATGTGAATTCAAATCTGAACACCCATACGGGACCAATTCAAGATCAAATGGTAGGTTTAAAAGCAGATTCTCTAAGTATTCAATCACTCAGAAGATCAGAATGATGAAAAGAAATTATGGAAAGGGCAGTATCTTTTGATTTGGTTAAGTAAGATGACTTACTCCTAAAAAGGTGAGGTGGAGAGAAGGCCAGCACCCACTTAGACCTGCCTTCCCGGTAGCACAGGATGCTGGGGGACTGGCCTAGCTGCCCCCTGAGGCTCAAGTGGGTGTTTCTAATGGTCTTCTCAACCTCCTGGCAGGTTTCAGGTGGAGTCTGCATGGGAGTTCAAAACACAAGAGCCATATATCCTGACTGCTAGGCAGAGTCTCAATGTCTGGGCAGGCCATAGGCAGCAAGGCCACAGCCAAAGGGATAGAGGTATCCAATTTCCAGGGAAAGAAAGTAGCAAGAGAAAAGCACAGCATCAATTCTTAGGGGCTTGAGTGACTGCTTTCTAGAAAGACAGGCAGTAAATAACAGCAGAAAGAGGATAGATCACTGATAAAATTGTTACTCTTGCATGATACTATAGGCACTTCAACATATTCTTGCATCTAGTCATCATAACAAAGTTATAGGGTTGTCCAAACTCTGCTGGTTATTACATATGATGAAACAGAAGCTCAACATGCTCAACGCCACATAGCTAATAAGCAGTGGAACCACAACTTGAATTCAGAGCTGTCCTCTTCCACCCCTCGGGGCACATGGAAAGGAAGAGAATGCGCAACTCAAGGAGTGTCGCAGGAGTCAGTCTGCCTCCTGAGCCAGTTTAAAAGCATGTTATCTCTAGAAACCAGGCTCTGTGTGAGAGATGTGCCTGCTGGAGATGATGATGATTGAAGTACCAGAGATACTTTGGCATCTCAGGTGACTATGGATTTGGGGAGTGGAGCAAGCTGAAGATGCAGGTGGGCAGATTGGTGGCGAGCAGGGGAAGGAAAAATCAGTAGAAATGAGGCTTGGGCCAACAAAACATGAAAATGTACTAGGCTCTAATGTGGCACTTTTAGTAAGAGATGTGCTTCCTGAATACCTGCCATCCTGGGCTGTAATAACACAACATGAGAATTTGGTTTACAAGTGAACATATTACCTCTAAGTGTATGGAAGTACTCCATAGAATTTATGTGAGGGAGTCCTTGATATTTGAAGATGCCTGTTCACTGAGAAGAACCAAAGACTTTCCACAAAATTTTCACTACCCACAAACTGTTTGCTTTTCTTCTCTTCCTCTAAATCTCTTGCACTTGGCTGCATTTAGATTAGTGGTTTTACCTTCCTACTAGGTAATAGAAAGAGTGTCTGAGACCAAAGTGCCCATTGCTCAATGAAAGTCAAGTGCCTTTGACAAACATCAAAATTCTATTGTTGCTGCAAATAGCAAAGATTATTAACAAAAGCCAAAATAACAGTTTATTTAAGTTTTGTCTTAGTTTCCTACTTAACTATATTTCAAAGACAATAACCCACAGTAAGAAATACACATTACATTGGAATCCACAACACACAAGGGAACATCTACGTGTATAAATGAGACAAAGTTTACATGAAACAAAACCTGTTGTCTTATGGGTAATGCACACAATTTAATAGTTTCTATTCGATTCTGGTTCATTTATTAAGAAAAAAAAAAGTGAAGTTGACCTAATAGGTTGACTTTATGATCTACTTAAGAGTTGAAACTTGTAATTTGACAATCACTATCCAGACCCAGAATATGAGAACAAATTTATGGTGTTAAAGAAACTGTCAAACAAGAGGGGTGTAAAGAAAGGCAGAGAAGTCCAGGAACTGCATATGCTCTCTCTCCTCTACTGCCAGCTCTAGAAAAAGGTGACATCGAGAGGCAGGGAGGGTGACATGGCGGTGATCACAGACTGAAAGAGCCCAGTGAAAAAGCAGAATTTATTTAAAAACATATTTCTCCTGGCTAGTGGTGCACCAAAACGATGTAACTCAAGAATCCCTCTAATCATTTTTGATGACCCATATTACTACCAAGTATTATTTACAAGGAATTGTTAGAAAACTGATTTTATACAAACCCGATTCAGAATAAATATTATCTTCTCCCATCTCCTTCCTCTCTCCTTTTCTCTGTGTGTGGGTATTTTTTAAATAGGCCATGGGACAGTAGCTGTTACATTTGTAGAATTTCCAGTCATTAGGCTGACCTAAGGGCAGGCGAGTGTTTCAGGGAGCTTGTACAGATTCATAATGGAGCCCTCAGCTGCATTCAGGCCAGTGAGCTGTATCTTGAATGTGTTCCTGTGTTTACTTTCAAGAAAATGTTCTCACTTAAATCCCTATTACTCTCTATATCCCCACCAAGAAGCTTCTCTCTAGGGTCCAGTTTGGAAGCAATATTGATCCTCAGTTTTCTTGCAAACTATTCAGAGACTTCAGTTATCCAGCTCAGTGCTCACAAAGAAAAATGCAGACATGACAATCACACTACCCATTTTTTCCCACATAATTACAGCTCTAAGATGCATAATTTTGTGCCCTATTCCTACAAACACATGATTTCTCCAGTCACAGCCACACATCATTTGCCTCTATTATTAATGTCATTTGTCAAAATTTTCAAAACACTCCTTTTGGAGGGTGGGACAAAAGAGCATGTGTGAGGGAGTACACTCCACTCTTACTACTAGGCAGCTCAGCTGTGAAAAGGGGGTTACCACTGAAAATCGGATGCTCTGTTTCCCTGTAGTCACGGACCATCTCATTACTAATTAGCCAGATACACTCTGTCAGAATGAATCACAACCTGTAGTCAGCCCAAATATCTCATACTTATTGGGTACCATCACCATCAAATGTTGCTGAAATGAGTTACTTGGGGAAAAAATTTTAAATTTCCTTTGAGCATTCTTCCATAAAGGATAAATGATAAATGCCCACCTATTTAGCATTGCAAAAATGTGAAGAAAAAATGGTAAAACCAGTGATTTTCAAGGTCCTTTCTCCACCATTAGGCAGTGGTTTGAGAATGACATAAACATTAAAATTGTTCTAGCACATTCTGTGTTTTGACACATTCTGGAGTTCTTTGAACAAAAAAATTGTACTCGAAGTTTCTATCCCCACTTGGAGGCTGCTGGTAGGGAGATGTGAGAGTGCTACCCTTCCTGATGCAAAGGGTTCAGAGTGTGCTGTCACCACTGAATCTACTCTGAAAAAATGAAAAAGATACAAGTTCACATGGAAACTGTGCTTTCCCATATTAATCAATGTAACCTTCCCTTAACTGGTTTAGAATGTCACCGAAGAATGAGAGGTAGAATCAGCTTCTAGCAAGTAGCGAAAATGACAATCTTCTTTCTCCTTATGTTCCCTAATTATCTTCCTTCCTTCCTTCCTTCCTTCCTTCCTTCCTTCCTTCCTTTTTTCTTTCTGGATGCACAGAGATCCAAACAGCCAAGACATCATCACTGGAAGGAGTCAACTTAGGCAAGTAGAAATCAGGAGTGCATAAGGAACATTTGGGATTTTGGCTATGATTTCCAGAACCCACTGGCCAATAGACATGGCCCTCTAGAATTTCTATAAAGAGGCTAAGTGGTGTAATCTGGTTGAAAGAAGATACAGTGGATTTTCACATATTTTTTACTATGACCCAGAGTAAGAAACATATTTATATATATAGTTAGTACACATACAAACACAAATGTATATAAGTAAAAAAAGTTTCATGACACAGATGCAAGAATCCTAAATGAGACATTAGCGAACCGAAGACAGTAACATACTGAAAAGATTATACCCAATGATCAAGTGGGCTTCACCTCAGGGGCACAGGATGTTTCAACATATGCAAAACAATTAATGTGATACATCACATAAACAAATTAAAAAGTGAGAATCATATGATCATATCAATAGATGAAGAAAAAGCCTTCGACAAGATACAGCATACATTTATGATCAAAACACTTAACGAAATTGGCATAGAAGGAAAGTACCTTAACATAATAAAGCCCATATGTGACAAACCCTCAGCCAACATTATATTTAATTGTGAAAAACTCAAAACCTTCCCTCTAAGATCAGGAACAAGGCAAGGCTGTCCACTATCACCACTGTCATTCAATATAACATTGGAGGTCTTAACAAGTGAAATCAGACAAGAGAAAGATTTAAAAGGCATCCAAACAGTAAACAAAGAAGTCAAACTGTCACTATTTGTGGATGACATGATTCTCTATATAGAAAACCCTAAAGACTCCACAAGAACACTACTAGAAACAATAAGTAAATACAGTAAAGTTTCTGGATACAAAATCAATGTTCAAAAATCCATAGCATTCCTATACTCTAATAATGAAGTATCGGAAAAAGAAGTGGAAAAATAATTCCTTTTTCAATTGCAACAAAAAGAATAAAATACCTAAGAATAAATCTAATGAAACATGTGAAGGACTTATATAATGAAAACTATAAGATCCTATTAAAAGAAGTCAAAGAAGGTACAAAAAAATGGAAAGATATTCTGTGTTCTTGGATTGGAAGAATCAACATAGTTAAAATGACCTTATTGCCTAAAGCATTATACAGATTCCATGCAATCCCCATCAAAATCCCATCGACATTTTTAAATGAAATAGAACAATAAATCATCAGATTTGTATGGAAGCACAAAGACCCCAAATCACCAAGGCCATACTGAGAAAAAAGAACAAGGCTGGAGGCAACCCTCTGCCTGACTTCAAATTATCCTACAAAGTGACAATAATCAAAACAGCATGGTATTGGCAGAAAAACAGACACACAGACCAACGGAACAGAATTGAGAGTCCAGAAGTAAACCCATATTTATATGGGAAAATAATTTTTGACAAAAAAGCCAAAAACATACAGTGAAAAAAGGAAAGTCTCTTCAATAAATGGTGCTGGGAAAACTGGAAAGTTACCTGCAGAAGAATGAAACTAAACTGACTCAAAATGGATTAAGGACCTGAATATAAGACCTGAAACAATAAATTGCATAGAAGAAAACATAGGAACTAAATTTATGGATCTTGGACTTAAAGAGGCCTTTATGAATTTGGCCTTAAAGGCAAGGGAAGTAAAAGTAAAGAAAGTAAAGACATGGGACTACGTCAAACTAAAAAGCTTTTGCACAGCAACAGAAACCATCAACAAGGTAAAGAGACAACCATCCAAATGGGAAAATATATTTGCAAGCAATGCCTCTGATAAGGGACTAATATCTGAAATATACAAAGAACTCATACAACTCAATAACAACAACAACAACAAAAATGATCCAATCAAAAAATAGGCAGAGGACCTAAACAGACACTTCTCCCTAGAGGACATACAAATGGCCAACAAACATATGAAAAGATGGTCATCATCACTAGCTATTAGGAAGATGCAAACCAAAACCACAATGAGATATCATCTCATACCTGTTAGAAAAGCTGTTATCAACAGGACAAGTAATAACAAACATTGGAGAGTGCAGAGACAGAGGAACCCTCATATATTGCTGGTGGAACTGCAAATTGGTATAGCCACTATGGAAAACAGTATGGAGGTTCCTCAAAAAACTAAGAATGGATCTACCATATGATCCAGCAATCCTTCTACTAGGTATTTACCCCAAAGACTTGAAAATTCATATCTGAAAAGATATTTACACACCGATATTCATAGCAGCATTATTCACGGTGGTCAGGACCTGGAAACAATTGAAGTGTCCTATGATAGATGATTGGCTAAAGAAGCTGTGGTACATATATACAATGGAATATTACTCAGCCATAAGAAGAGATGAAATACTGCCATTTGTGACAACATGGATGGACCTCGAGATAATCATGTTAAGCAAAATAAGTCAGACAGAAAAAGTTAAAAATCACATGATATCACTTATGTGTGGGATATAAACCTAAAAGCAACAAACAAACAGGACAAACAGAGACTCATGAACATGGACAATAGACTAGAGGTTACCAGAGAGTCGGGGGAGTGAGGAGGGGGGAAGTAGATGGGGTAAAAGGGGTCAAATATGTGGTGACAGAGAGGAACCTAACTATGGGTGGTGAACACACAATGCAATGTATATATACGCCTTACTGTTGAATTGTATACCTGAAATGTACTAGATTTCATTAACCAATGTCACTATAAAAAACATTGCAAAAACAAAAGTTTCATGAAACAATACTGACCCTACTATGTTGCTGTGCTTTATTCAGAATTAAACTGCTTATATATTGTGGGTAGCTTAGGAAGCTTAGAGATTAGGGGAGGCCTAAATCTTTAGAGATGTTTAGTTTGAAGGTATCAGTGAAAAATTAAGAAATCAGTGTCCTTTTTGACTAGGGACAATCTCTCTCCCAATATTATATTTTTCAGAGAAAGGGGAGTTGGAAAATCAAGGCTCCTGATGGAGGACTAAGATAGCAAACAGAAAGTTAGAAAAATACTAACAAGCAAGAGAAAAAATGGTTTGAGTACCTCAAAATAAAGCACTAGATTTAAATTTTTCTATATGAAACTCTTGAATTGGAAACATGTTTATATCATAAATGGCTTAGAACATGACATAAAACTAAATTGTAGGTATATTATTCTTTCTTCATAAAATGATGGTTCTCTTATGACTTAAAAAAAAAGAGAATGAAATGGATATGTTTTTTCTATTATCATCATGTAACTGCAGCGAGATTATTTAATTAACAATTCTAGGTTTTCTTAATCATTTCAGTCTAAAAATGTCTATGTATACAATATCTGCGAATTTAAAAAATAATTACATTAAAATATTACTGTGTTAACCATCTTAATTTTGTACACAGCTTACTACAGAAAAGCTACATTTAAATAGGTGCCTTTTTTGTATTTACTCAGAAATATAACTGTAGTTTTGGAAGACAAAGGTCAAAATTTGGAAAATAAAACTCAAATTTTAGCACCAGGAATGGAAATCAGCACCTATGTTTATAAGAATGGCCATAGGCAAGTCAACTTCTAGTTATAACAGAAAACACAACTCACAGCACATACCTTGGACCTACTTGCTTTCCATTTCTTTGAGTCATTGCTTCATATTTACTGCAGAAACATCAACTGGTAGACATGGATAAAAGTGATTTGTGATGGTAGAAATTATGTGAGTGCAGGAGTCTAATGCTCTTTTAATGCCTTTTATTTAAAGTTTTCTATAGGAAAAATTATTTATCAAATGTGCTATAAATGGTTAAGCATAGAGCTTCTGAAACAGAATTAACAAATTTGACTTCATTTCATAATGGATTATCATTAGCAAGGCAGTAGTTTATATGACTAGTTAATTAAGTAGAACAAGTAAAATGTCTTAGGTTGAATGAAATCCAATATTTTTTATTCATCAAATCCTAATCCCATCTCAAGAATGTAAGTTGTTATGATTTTTCCTTCTATTTTTCCCCATCCACTCTTTTTCTTTCCCACTCTCCACTTCCATTCCGCAATACCCAGAGTTCTAAATGGAAAGTATAGCATCTCCAAGCTGGATAGAGTATTAGATCTTATCACTGCAAAAACCGAACTAGTGTTCCCTAACCCCTAAACAGTGTTGTATCTCTACCATGCTGCCTACTGTAACATGTACAAAACGTAACCCATGATTACAGGCGCATGCTCAGTTTAGGCTGCACATGATTTACATTAGTGTTAGATTCAATGGTGTCTACTGCCAAAATGGAGACATATGTGAATAAAAACAAATTTTAACAAACATCAAATAGGAAATAGTCTTCCGTTACTTGCCATTGACATGGATAACGTTATATACTGTTGATCCTTGAACAACATGGGTTTGAATGTGCAGGTCCACTTATAAGCGAATTTTTTTCGATGAATATACAGTTGGCCCTCTGTATCCCCAGGTTTCATAACAATGAACTCAACCAACAGCACATCAGTATTTTACATCCATGGTTGGGAATCTGCAGAAGTGGAGAGCCAACTGTATACATTGTTTTACACTATTTAATATAAGGGACTGCAGCATCTGTGGATTTTGGTATCCACAGGAGTCCTGGAACCAATCACCAGCAGATACTGAGGGACAACTGAGTTTTTGAGGAATCAAAAGTTGTACATGGATTTCTGAGTGCCCAGGGGTCAGTGTCCCTAACCCCTGCATCATTCAAAGGTCAACTGTATACTATATATTACATATGCTATGTTTGCCTGACACATCCTAATGTGGCAAATTTTGACCAAAGGGGAAAAATTACTGCCCAGTCAAATGACATTCCATCTTAAAAAATGACTCTTAAACTTAAAGTGGGCTCCAGTCCACTCCAGAGAAGGCTACATTGCTCCCAAACTGTTCTGGAGAAGAATCATGGAAAGGATGCCAGATCCTTATGGAGCATGTGGTAGGAAAAAAGATGGGAGTATAGCTAGAAATGGGGTGTGCTAGGCCCCAAATCCCTCCAGGCCAGATCCCTCTAGGCCCAAAACAGTAAATATGGTTTGGTTCTCTTGGTGAACTTCAAACTGGGAATCCAAAATCTCAGAGATCTGAGAGGGCAAAAGGAGGGCTTTTTTTTTTTCAATCTTGCATCCTTCTCAAAATTAATGAAATTAATTCTTACTGTACTATCACCCTCATCCTGTCTCATAATGCTATCTCTGAAGGCTGCCTTCCCCTGGGTACTTTTAGCTCATCACTTCTGAAGTCATGGTGTGGGTCAGACACACCTCCTGGAGTTTCTATAGCACCAGAGTTCTGTCATAAATCCTGTCCTCTTGTTCCAAGTGTCTGCCACTGGTCTGCCTCCCTTGCTAGACTGTGAGGTCCTTACAGGAAACAGTGGAATCTAATTCACCTATATCTCCCCAGCACCAAACATTGGGCCTGGAAAGTAGGAGACAATTGCTGAATGCACAAACATGTATGAGTGATACAAATATTATTCCTTCATTTTCATAAGCATGGTCATTTTTAATGCAATCATGGCAGGCATAATTATTGCCGAAAACAAATTAGAAAACTTTAATATTTCTTAAGGAAAATAAGAACAAAGGAATTGAGGTCTATTCAACAAAAGTAAAGGTTTACTTACTTAGACATATTCAAATCAAGCAAAATATTGATGCATTAATTTTCATTGGAATGACAACTTACCCCTTTAAGCCCATCCAACTGCAAAAGTAGATTAAAAGTTGTATTCCCTTTAATTTCCTAACCTAAATTAGTCATGTTTGACCACATGGATTTGCTGGGCAAAATTAAAACAACCCTGTAATAATTTGTACTTCTACCTTCATATTCTGCTGTGCTGATTTCTCTGGACATACTTGCTTGGATGATCCAGACATATAGAAACAGGAGTCTAAAGTCTAATAATTTATTCCTTTCCATGTGATGCTACTGCTCCTTCAGCACTTGGCTTCAGGAAGACAATATACATTTTCGAATATTAAATTATATGACAATGACAAAGTGAACTAGGATGGCATTACATGCACACATTTTTTTAATGGAATTTGTTGCTTGAGATTATTCCTGCTTGTCCGTTTGAATGAAATGTGCTTGTTTATGAAATGAGCCTGAGGACTCTGACAGATTTAATACTTAATATCAGTTTAGAGAAAGCTCTGAAAGCCAACTTCAAAGGTCAGGGGGTGTTCTGATGGAACACTGGAGATTTAATTATGGTAAATAAATATTTATTGACTATTTGGGATGAACAATGCACTGTGTTCTGTATAAGATATAAACGAAACCTTTCTCTCTCTCATTAGATTTCAGTTTTTTTATCTTTAATTATGATACCTCTTGATTAAGAGAATGAATTCCACCACATGTCCAGATCTCCAGTCAGAAAACTAGGCTTTCTGAAGTAGTTACAGATTTAAATAGCAAATGCCATAAAATAAAATAATAACCAGCTCTCACTTCTTAATACTGAGGTTCATAAGAGGCCATGAATAATTTATTTATGATGCAAAGGCAGTGGAAGGTGCATGTGTCTGTTCAAAAGTCTTAAGTAGATTTCTCTGTGTTGTGGTTTATAGTAACGGATGAATACCTACCATTACTGTAATAAAACTAATTTTGAAGAAATCTGAGATCATTAAGAATTCAAAAACACGCACAAGCAATTTTCCAGCATATCTGAATTATAAGGGATCCATCCCTGCCTTCTTAGTCTTATAATGATTCTCTAATGATTCTAGGAATCTCTGCAGAAAGCTCATTTTAGCTAATAGTATCTAATAGAAGTCACTCCCTACTCATCATGTTCTTTATTTTCAAGGCTTTTAAGATGAACTGCATGGAAATAGATTACATTATTGGATGCATCCCAGTTTCCAAGATACATCAATTTCTAAGTGTTTATTGCCAAGGCCATGTAGAAGAGCTGTAAAAGAAAGACCCTGAAAGGGAGCAGTTGTTCTAACCAGTTGGAGGTGACAATTTATCAAGAGCCATTAATCTGCTGCCATGTGAAGAGCCTCCAACCCGTTCACTTTCCACCTTGGTGAGAAAGTAATTTCTAATTATGGGTTACAGCCGTTTTCTCACCTAAGTTAAATAGAAGTTTGAGGAAATGTGTGCATTTAAAAAAGCAATCTTCCAGTCTGCTGGTAAATAAGACAGAATTATGCATAAACTATGCCTAGGCAATCTTGGGGTTTCATGTAAATGACTGAATTATTTTGAACCAAAATGAAAATAATCTACTCTCATTTATGAGAGGAGGGAAGTACAATAATTCACTTAGTTAATACTCAAGTTAGATTATATATTGTTAGTGTGTGCAAACGGGATTCAAGTAGCTAGCTGTTCTCTATTGATTTAATGTTCTGTTACTATTGACCACAACTGGAAACAAGCACTTCAAGCAAAAATGACCTTTACGTTTTCATGAAAACCTCAGTTCCGCCACTTATTAGCTATGTGTTACTGTAGACAACTCACTTAACCCCAGTTACCTGACTCTCAGTTTCCTTACTTTTAAATAGAGCTAATAATAACACCTTTAGGAATTCATATACACACATAACTTGGTACATGTTAACTAGTCATTAGACATGATCTTGATGCTCACCTTGCCTCTGGGATTAGCATAATTATGCTTTTTCCTAACCAAAGAATAAACCCAGGGCTAAAATATGTAGGTATGAACAGTTAAGTGACCCATCAGAAGGGGAATTTCTATTTAGACATGTATTTCCCAGCCTTTCCATTTATGTCCCCATGCCCCACCTTGATATCTAATTCTACTTTAGAGATTTATTACCTTGTTCTAAGCATTGCCTTCTTCCAAAAGAGGTCCCTAACAATGCAAATGCTCCAGGAAAGGATCATTAAAGCCATTATCACTTTGTGGGAATGAGTTTGTGTGATTTTTTTTCCAATACACAATATCCCACACACTAATACTTGGTACTTGGGAAAGAATAAAAGTGCACTGAAAGAAGGGCAAAAGGGCACAGGATGTATTTCACAATTTTGCTTGCACAAGCTTTGTCAGTTATCATTTATTAAGTACTAAAAACCTTCTGGAAGGAAACTGAAGAAAATGGTATTAGTAGTTGCCTATGGAAAGGGTCTGGGAAGTCAGACACAAGAGTGGGGAGAGGAGGGCGTGACTTACTTACAATGCATATCTTTTTGTGCCTTTTGAATTTGTTACTGCAGGCACGTATAATCTATCCAAAAATTTTATTTTTCTTAAAAAAAAACAATCCTTCCACTCTTTCACTTGTCTCACTTCAGCATTTAGATATTTATTTACAGGACTTTGACATTTAGAAATTGACTTTTTTTCCTCTAAAAAGTCAAGTTAGATTCATTTAAAATATGACTAGTTTATCAAGGCTAATGTATTTGTTTTACAAGTATTAAACATACTAAAATATTCATGTTCCTGAATACAAAGAGTTATTAGACAACTAACATTATTTGCTGACTTTCTGTATATACGGTTTTTTAACTAAAATTTAAGCCTCCTGCAGACAGGGCCTGTGCTTTATTAACCTTTGGAGGTCCCATTGTGGCAAACAAAGAGCTCTTATAGAAGACTTACTTTCTTGAGTTCTGTTCTCAGTCTTTTCTTCTGAGGAAGAAAAGTCATTAAATATAACACGATGTTTTTATTAAGAAGGAACTTCTCAGGAATTTTATTAAAACAAACAAACAACAACAAGAGGCAGAGACAGAGAAAGGGAGAGAGTGAAAAACAGTTTAAATTACCCATACTTGTCATGAAACTTCTGGGACTCACTGAGAATGCTTGCAAAGCACCAACTATGCCATAAGGAGGGAAAATTAAGGTTGAGGCTAAAATCATGGACACATTTGTTCAACAAAACATTTGCTGCATAACTACTGTGTTCAAGGCCTTGGGGATAAAATGTTGAACAATGCAGACATGATCCCTGCCCTCACAGTTTTCATAATAGTGGGAGATACTGAACAGTAAACAGGCAATTACCATGTAGTATAATAAATACCATAAAAGGGAGCACAGAAAGTTGTAGGTGTTCATAAAAGGAGAACCAAGCCTATGCTTGGGAAGGTGATGAGTTGATATCCTGGTTTCACTGTTTCCAATCTATAATCTTGGCCAATTTATTTAATCTCTCTAAGCCTCAGTTTCAACACTTTAAAATAGGAATAATGGTAGTATTGAGCTCAAAGAGTTGATGTGATCATTCAATGAAATGCATATCATAAATCTGGTACAATGTCCAGCAAATGGCAAGCACCCAATAAAGATTAGCTAATAATATTAAGAGTAATAGTAAGCTGAGAACTGAAGCATGATTACAACCAGGTAAAATGGAGGAGAGTAAGGAGAAGAGTGTCCCAAGCAAAGGAGAAATGCACACCCAGAAAAGCAATAGCATGGTGAGCTTAAGACACCTGGGATGGCATCAGAGGTACAGGTAAAGCTGGAAAGGCAAGCAGAGCTAAGCTCATTGAGTTTATCAAGCTCATTAAAGGCCCCTCAAAGAATTTTAATTGCAGAAGGGACAGAATCAGATTTGAGTTTTAGAAGGACCAGCTTGGCCACAGTATGAAGAATGGAATGGTGAATGAGAAGACAAGAGGCAAGGGGGTCAGTAATAATAATTTTTAAATAATGTCTCTGCTGTTGTGGAATTTTAGTTAGGGAGGCAGGTGTCACATGAAACATTTATACACACACACACACACACACACACACACACACACATACATACACACAATCCAACAAGGACCTTAAGGTAGTCATTGTCAGCTTGTTGGTATTAGGTAATTAGCATTTCATTCATTCATTCATTTATTCAACAAACATGTATTGACACCAACTAAGACAGCAGTTCAGTGCTCTGAAAGATTTCAGTGAGAGTTACTCTTCATGGTCTGCCTTCCAGAAGCAACCCGTCCAACATGATTCCCTGTATTCCTCTCTCAGGCTGAAAGTTCTGTTATGCTGGTGATCCATATCATGTGCAATGGCAAAGTCATTTTTGGGAGAAACCACACACCAGCAGGAAACTCAAGCTGGGACGTAGTGCTACATAGCAGATAAGGATGGAATCTAAGGCGTGAAGATGACTCCCCTTCACCCTGAGAAGGGGAAATGTCACTCTAACTATGACAGTGTACAATAGAGTCCTTACTGCTCAAGAAGGAGAAAATCTTCCATCATCCATTGTTAAGTGAATAATATAACTGACATTCATAGAATGTCCTGTCCTATAAATTTCAGGGGGATTAATAAATTCCGCAACAACTCTATAAAATAGCATTATTATAGGAGAGAAAACTGAGGCAAGAGATACTCCCCAAGGCCACAGAATTAAACCCAGTCTGATGTTCTTATTCACTGTACTATGTGGCCTCTGGCAGTGGACCACCAGGCTGATATTAGAGTGAAGCTAATTTAAATAGTATGCCTCAAAATCCTGACAAGGAAGAAAGATCACTGCCCACTTTAGTATCAGGAAGCCCAAAATTTAGAAAGTTTTATTATAGGAATAAAATGGAATGGATGATTAAATATGTGACAGTCTCTTAAGAGGAAATTGGACTACTCTCATCAAATAAGTACCATTTCGAAATGGTTTTTGAAATCTATTTTACTCTTTTAAGTATGAAATATGACCTAGGACACATTAGAAAGTATTCAAATAGGGTTCCATGCTTATCACTTTAAAGTAGAGTATGTCATCTCACAGACTCAAAGATGGAGAGGTGTGGCAAAGGAAATAAAAGAGCTAAGAGAATCGGACCTGTTACTCTTTTGGTGTTCTGCTAAGATAGGGTGAAAAAAAAAAAGCTGATTATCTCATTGAGAATTAAATGGAGTATACTTATTCCCACAGACCCTGTAAGGTTCTGTCAACTAAGTAGTGAAGCATGTGTAGAATAAGCTCTGCGGGGCATTTGCAATATGAATTGAATAAAGACAAAATAGGAAAAAAAAATCCCTAACCCTCCAAATATGAAAGAAACCACCAGCTTCTTGCAATGCCTCTTGATGCCAATAGCAACAAAGAGTCTTGAGCCTGGGCTCAGAGGGCAATGAGAAGAATCCCAGGTCAGATGGCATTTTAAAATCCAATCTCGTTCTACTTGTCTCTCCCCAATAACCTACCTTGTATTTAAAGCAAGCACAGCCATTTTCACAAGCTGCAATATTTTAAAGTAGTCACTGTCCCTTGAGAACACACAAAGCTCTAATTGTCATGAGTTTTAAAACATTGAGAATAAAAATTATGGTGTTTGTGAAATAAGCATTTCTAATTAACACACACGCACCACGGAGTACAGTTTTAAGTCTAGCCTACGTGTGCACCTTCATCCCAGCTCACCAACAAATCACTCCACTTGCATATCATTCACTTGCCAGTCCCCTTCTGTGGATTCACTTGCCACCATTGTAAAGTAACTTGGGACGCCCTACCTAGGTCTGTGGCACAGACACCTCCCAGCTCCGGGGAGAACTTGGGGGCTCCAGTGTCACCAACTGGCACTGCCTCCTGGAGTTCTCGCCCTGCATCCACCCGCTCGCCCGGAGCGCCACCCCTCTATCCCCCTGGGAAACACTCAGAGTTGCATTGTCTTTGCTGCTTTTTAATCTTTACAAAGAAAAAATGATTGTGAGATGGATTCTCCACCCCACCCACCTGCCCGAGTCCACAAAACCACACTCAATCGGGTTGTCTCCAAGGCAGCCAACCTGCGCCAACAGCCGGGAGGCGTGAACAATGAACTTCTCTCTCTCTCTCTCTCTGACTCTCAGGCACACACCCTCTCCCCGAAATGGGAAGTTTTGAGCTAGCCAGGGGTCCAATTACGCGATTCCCAGGGCAACTCGGGCGCGGACAGCAGGGGAGGGCCCAGCGTTCAGCCCCGGCCGCGCCCCTCGCGTCTCCGGGCAGGCAGTTACCTCCTTCCTCCGGCTCGGCGCCCCGGGTCGGGTGATGAGGGCCGTCTCCTCGCACACCACGGCCACGTCTTCCACGAACACGCAGTCCGGGAGGCTCTCGTCGGCCGGTAGCATCACCACTTGCAGCCCCAGCTTACTGCCCAGCACGCCCACGTAGAGCTGGTGCTGCCGCTCCGCGCGGGCGAAATCCACCTCGTCGCCCTTGGTTTTCCTCAGCGCGTGCTGGCAGAAGGACTCAGGCAGCGCCCGCACCACGGCATGGGTGGCCCGGCCGAAGGCAGCGGGGTGGCCGAGCGTGGCCATGACTCCGGGCGGCGGCAAGGACGCAGCAGGGGGAGCGGCGGCGGGTGCGCCCGGCAGCTCCCCTTGGCAGCGGATGAATGTGGTGCAGGAGCCCGCTTGCGCCCGGAGCCCTGCCCGCGCGACTGAGCATGCCCAGAGCTCCGGGCGCCGGCCCGCGCACAGCCCGCGCACCCACCCTGGCACTCCGGGGTTTTGCGGTGATCCGGGCGGGAGTTAGAGTGGTGAGCACAGCGCGAGGAGTGGGGCTGGAGGAGGTGACCGTGGCGGGGGTGAGAGCGAGGGGTGGGTGTAGGTGGGGGAACCTCGATGAAGAGTCACCACACCCGGACCTGACGTTACCTGTTTCACCGCAGGTGCACACCTCGCATCGCCTCCAGGGCAAACTTGGAGAGCGTCCATAGTCTGGACAGAGCTACTGGAGGGCTTCCTGGTGATCAAGCAAAGGTTGGGATGATTCTTTTGTAGATCAGTACTTTGTCCTCTCTCGGTACTTACTCTCCTGTCCTCAGGTTGCCCAGCGCGTGGTACCACCACCCTCTCCCCCGCACCCAGTTCTGAGCTTGAGAATCTCTCTGTACATCCAAGTCCACATTACCTTGACTTTCTCTGCAAATGACCTCTCACCCCATGTGATACTCGAGATTATAAAAAGATTGTATTTCTTCCAGTCTTCTAAAAAGAGCAAGAGTCCAAAAAGCACACACAAAAAGAAAAATAGAGACATAGAAACTCAAAGTATTTCAAGGACAATCAGCTCTCACCAACTTTGTGATTCTGGAGTGTTTGTCTCCAGGGGCCACAGAGTTAGGGAGGCAAAGACCAATCTTGCTTCCCCCACAATAGATATGTGCTCACTTTCTGCGGTGTTGGATGTGTAGCATCAGAACTCTTTGTCATGGAGAAAGAAAATTTCTAACCCCTCCTTGGCCTTCCCCTCAGTCTGTACAGACTCTGTGGAATTCCTGTGGTATCTATTGAACAATTCTTTTCCCATACCCCTCAGGAAGTGCCTTTCCCTTCTTAATGATACTTCTGCTCTTTTTGAGGGGAATATCCACTTCAAAAACCAGATTATAACACCAAAAATAATCTCAGGTAATAATTCTCTTTCCTCATGTTCTATAGTACATTTCTAATTTAAAGATTGAGTAGGTAGATCATAGAACATTAGATTTGAATGGGACCTTAGAAACCCTCTCATCTAACTTCCTACGCAATGTTCTTGAATTCCAGCGAAAACATCTATGATAGTGATTGGATCTTTACCTGAACATTTTAAACCTCACTTACTTACAAAGTGTATTCCACTTTTGAAGAACAAGATGGTTTTCATTTGGGGGTTAAATCCCCTTGGTCCGAGTTCTGCCTTCTGACATGACCTAACATGCTAGTATTCACATATTTGAAGACAATTCTGACCTCTATTCTGCCTGATACTACCCTCCATTCCAACACCTTCCAGAACTTAAACCTGAAACACCCAAAAAGTAACTAGTGATTTGATTTCTAAGTCCCTTCAACATTCTGGTCATCTTCCTTTTGATAAATACCAGTTTGCCTGTATTCCTTTTAAATCATGGTATCTGGAAAAGAAACAATTCTTCCTGTGTGGTCTGGCTCTGCAATGACTGTAGCAGAACGCTTGTTCCAGTTGCTTGGCTTTCATTAACACTAATATTGTATTTCCTTTTTTGGTGGTCTGGTGCCAAGGCCCAGGTCATAGCCTTCTTGCCAGAACTCTGACCTCAGTTTTTATGAAATGAGGGTTTCTAGGAGCAGACCAATCTGAGGATGGTAGAACAGTTGTCCCAACTGAACCCAGAGAAGATGTAATCTGCTTTCTCTCTCTTCTCCCAAGGGTAAAACTTGAATTTACCCAGATCATGTGGCATTTCTCACCTTCAAAAAATGAGGGGTCTAAGTGAAGGACAGCTATGACCCTGACACTGGGGAGTGGGACCACAAGTAAAATAAACTTTTAAGACCTACTAGGTTCTACTTCTGAGGCAAAATTCTAAGGCGACCCAGACTGCCCTATTGGTATCAGCTTTGTGTCATAAATCACTGAATGGTATCTTCAAACAGTAGATTCCCACCATTGCTACAGGTGAAAGATGACCCATATGCTGAGCTTGCCCAGGTTAGAATATGGGACTTTGTTCACTCCTTTACCCAGAATTGAGGCTCCATCCACCTTCAACTGACCTCTACCTGGCAACCTTAATTCGTGCCTATTTCTTGTCAGAGCCTAAATGCTTTACCTGACACCTAGTCCCCCGACCCTAACTATGAACAGAGTCCTGTATACCACTTGGGGCTCATGTCAGCCTTGCAGCCAATTAAAACCTGAAAGTTTTTTCTTACAAATTGATGTTAGCCATGTTAAATTGGGTTATTGGTTTTTAAAGTCCAAATTTGTATTTATCTCTATTAAATGTTATCTGCTTTGTTCCGACATGTCTAGTTTTGATTCTGTCATCTCGTGCATTATTTATTACCTCTCATTCTGTGTCATCTGAAATATGATAAGCATGCCTTCTGTCTCCTCTAGCAGTTGTTGAAAAAATGTTAGAATGTGTATATTGGTGAAAAGAATAATAAAAACACCAACTGCAGTAAATTATAGTTACATGCCTTCTTACTTGAGTAACGAAGACCTCTTTTTAGGAAAATGGACTTTATTGAGCCTAATACATTTATAAATGCGTTTTCCTCACAAATATTTATTGAGACTTCCCAAGGCACAGCACCATGTTATGTACTTCAGAGTCAAACAAGAAGCATGAAAACATGATCCTTGACCTTGAAGAGCTCACAATTTCATTGGAAAAACAAGACATCCAAAATTGGAACTATGATAAGGGCACATAAGCAGTAGAGACAACAAAATGCTACAGGAAGTTGAGGGAAATAGATATCACTGTGGATGATGAGAATGGAAGAAAGCTACTTAAATGCAATTGGATTTGGTTTAGGCCTGGAATAATTTTTAGGATGTGAATAATTGAGAATTCTAATGAAAAGTATATGCAAAAGCCAGACACATGTTCAAGGAACAATTAGATCAGCTTGATTCACATATGTACAGGTTAAGGTGATTCTAGCGACCCCAAAACGTATAATGGCACAAAGTTGATAGAAGTGTATCTCTTGTTCACTTAAAGTCTAACACAAGTGTTCCTGATTGGTTCCTGACTCCTCAAGCACTATTCAGGGGTCCAGAATTCTTCCATTTTGTGGCTCCAGTTCTTCAGAATTTAACATCAAGTTCACCATGCTCAGTTCACTCTAGCTGAGAGAATGGGAAAGAATATGCCATACTATGTATGAGAGACTTAATAAGCCAGGCCAGGAAGTGGTGCACATCACCTCTGCTTGCATTCCTCTCTCTAAAACTCAGTCACAAAGCTCCAATAACCACAGAGGGGGTCTGGAAAATACAGCCTCTGTGGACCAAGAAAGAAGATGAAACAGATTCGGGAAACAGCTAGCTGATTTCTTCCCCAGAGTACAGTTGGCGGAAAATGGTAAATAAAGGTGGAAAACTGGGCTAAGCTTTCATCACTTGAGCAGTGGAGAAACATACAGTCTGAAGACTGAGTGTAGTTTCTAGATTCAGACTTTGTGGGTGGAAGCTTGGCTCTGGTATTTTCTTATTGTGTGATCTTAGACATGTTACTTAAAAGCTCTTGGTCTCAGTTTCATCCTCATCTGTAAAATGGGAAGGAATGAGCTCATTATTATAGGGTTATGGTAAAGGTTAGATTAATAATGCAAAGTGCTTATAATGGTATCGAGCACCCAGTAGATGCTCAATAAGTGTTATCCATCGACAGGTTTGAACATGATTTCCTACCAAAGGCCAAACCACATATCCACATCCACTGAATTATCAGAGTCCTACAAGTATCCAAATGCCTTCCAGCAGAACCCAAGGTCTTCCTAAGTTGACAGACTAAATCTCACCCATAAGTTTAATCATAGATGCAATACATATTTATTGGACTCTTGCTATATGCCAGGTACTGTGCTAGGCCCTGGGGTTGTAATTGTGAATGATAGTGTAGGGCTTATGATCAAATTGCTTCTTTTGCTCTTCTACACATTTCAAGGCCTTTGTAACTACCTAGAGCTGTTTCAACTCTGAAAGGCAATTTTTCTTTTTCATTGATACTATTACTAGTACTTGCATTTGAAGTCAATTTTAGATATTTTAGGATTTAAATAAACACTCCTGCCTTACTCCTTTCTTACTCCATTAACAAGCATAACATTTACTTTTATTGGAGATGAGTGCTTGGGGGTGGTCATGGAAATCCTAAAAGACAGTGAGGGCTCAAGAGTGTCTTTGTTCATCCCAAGTGCTAGAAATACTGGATCAGGTAGGCACCTGGATAAGTCTGCAATCTGACACTATGTCCTGAGTGTTTCTATGTGAAAATCATTAAATTTGACACAAAAACCTTTACTGTGGCAGAAATCCATTGTGCAGTATTCCTTTAATAACAAAGGAGTGAACGAATGGCCAGGCAATGGGTTACAGACTAGGAGATGGTGCCAGGGTAGTCAGGGCTCTGGTTCCTAAAGTCATGATGTGTAGCCTCCTAACCTCGGTTTCTTCAACTTTCATTTGGAAATTCATTCATTAAACGAATATTTACCAAGCACCTCCAACATGTATGGTAGAGTATTATATAAAAGCAGTGAATAAGGCATCATGAACCTGACTTTGAACATTGGCTTTCCTGCATTCTAGTTGTGTTACATTGATGTGCTCTAGACCACACTACACCATTTTCTGTCTTTCTCTAAGTCCTGGAGGAATTTCCTTCATGGATTTTGTCACCTGGGATCCCATTTTGTTGGCTTTGACCAATGGGAGACGCTTACAAACGATTAGAGGGCAAGAAGAGAGAGGGGTTAACGTATTATTCCTCTCACTCCCTTCTTGCTTTTTTGTAGTTCTAGCAACAGCTGTGTCCTTCTATAACCACCACTTCTGTCTGGTGGCCCCTGTTTGGTGATTCCAGCTCCCTGCTAGGTTCTGATAATTGTACGTAACTACCTACATGGAATTAAGCAGCACACGGTTCAAAGACCACTTTTAAGCACATGACATTATGAATATTTTTTAAAAAGATGTAAAAAAAGGCAATTTTCAGAGAGAGTATTTGGCAATATTCAACGCATAAAGAGGCTGTACCTGGGACCATCCGCTCTCTCCAGCTTCTTAAAGTGTGTCCTGGCATTGCGAATGTCAATCAGAATAGCTGCAGAAGTGATCAATGGGTCTGACGTAATAGCCATCAAGTACATACCTGTTGTAAAAATGTTGATGAAAGCCGCCAAGTTAGAAATCCTAACTTCCAGGCTCTGGAAAGAAGTGGCCAATTTATTACACCTCAGTATGAATTGCTTGATGATGTTCCTGGAATTATTTATGTTTAGGGGTAGTAATGGCTTCCCATTTTTGCTAGATCCTGAGTGCTTCAAAATCTTTTGTTGGTTTTCTTTATCCAGCTCACACCTCTATAAACATTTCCTTTATTAAACATTCTCTTCAACAATCTTAGCTGAGAATGCCATTTGTTTTTTTACCAGAGGACTTATTTGGGTGAGTCACTTGAATTTATGTGTAACGTAGTAGTTACAACACTTTGTTGTCTGAGTTGTTTTGAGACTGAAATGTGACAGCATGTACAAAGGGTCTCAGGATAGTGCCTGGCATCAGGAAGTATTTAATTAATGATAAACACTAATATTAATTGCTATTGTGTTCTTGTTGCCAGGTGTGATGATGAATATCAAAGTTTCCACCTGCCTCTGTGTAAAATGCCCATTTCTACCACTCAACATATCCAAGTTCTCCAAATGAGATAATACATAAAGTGAGTGCCTACCTTAGTAACAGGCACCCTGTAAACGCTCAATAGGGCTCTTGGGTCTTCAAAATTCATACTTCTCTTCTACTTACCCTCTCCCACAAAGCAACATTTCCCTTTCTCAAATTTCTATAACTCTTGTGCTACTTATTACTTTCTCATAGTGGTGTAATAACCTATTGATGTCAGAGTTATCATTTTCATTACATCCACATTAGGGGCTAATGAGATCATCAGAGTATACTGGAAAGTACAAAGCACCGTATAGATGTATCGAGTTTGAAAAACGAGTTTGTGATGTATTATAATGACATGCAGAGGTTAGTGTAGCCCTAAACTTTTATAATTCTTTCTTTTCAGTTTCTCAGAGCTTTCTGCAATATTATCTTTCTAGAATTATTTCTAACAATTATTTCTTACCCAAATGTATGTTTGTGGGGGAAGAAATAGATTAAGGGAAAGCCCTTTCAAATTTTGGCAGTCTAAATATTGAAGAAAAAAAACATTTCTTTACAGTTGAAATTGCTGTATATATGTATATGATATATGCATACATGCGTGCGCGTGCGCGCGTGCGCGCGCGCACACACACACACTCCACGGCTCTGATAAGCCCCCTCATTTCCTTATGAAATAAAGTTACTTTATTTCCTTATAAAAACAATACAACGCCAGGGAATTGTCACGTTTGCTCTTGTGGCATTGACTCATAATTATTTTAACGTAACATTAGAACACACATCCCAGGAATCTTCCTTCATGTTTTCCTCTTTTGCATCAGTGACATCGCTCTCTCCTGTCTTCTTTTCCCCTCCCTCTCACTCCTTCTATTCCATTGCTTTTAAATGTTGGTGTTTCCTAGAGTTACCTGGCCTCGCTCTCTTTTTCTCTAGCGGTACACGTTCTCGCCTGTGGATGAACTAATCTAGGCCCATGACTTCAAATGCCGCTTCAACACCAACGATGTCCAAACCTTCATTTCCGGCCCTGTGCTCTCTCCTGAGCTTCGGAACTGCCTAAAACACATCTGTTTGGCTGTCCCACAGGAGTTCCAGAGTCAACACGCCTAAAGCTGAATTCATTATGTTCTGCCCAGAATTGCTCCTTCTCCTCTTTCATTCCCTCTTCCATTCACACAGTAGCTCAAGCCAGTTTCACTGTCTCCTTTGCTGCCACATTTAACCAATCATCACTTACTGACAGATTAATCTCCTTAAAATGGCTCAAATCCTTCCATGTATCTCCACCCACTCTGCCATCACCTAGTCCAGAAAATAATTATTGGTCTCTGGATTATTGCAACAGCCCTCCTATCCAGAGTGGTCTTTCTAAATTGCAAATCTGACCATGTCACCCCATTGCCTAAAGCCTCTAGTGGCTTTCTAGTACCCTCAGAATGAAGTTCAAAGTCTTACCATGGCCCACAAGAACCCTCTCTGTCCTCATTCTAGTCACTTCCCCCAGCCTTTCTCATACATGGGCCTCTGCACATGGTGTTTCTATCACCTGGGGTGTGCTTGACCCATCCCTGCTTGGGTAACTCCTAACCCTCCTTTAAGAGTCAGTGAAGGCATCACCCCTTCCAAGAAGCCTTCCCTCACCACCCTCTCCCTCCATCCCCCTGCTGCATGTGATGTACCTGTATCCCTGTTTTCACTCCCATTACATAGTACTGTATTATTTGCTAATTTGAGGAGCTCTAGGCAGACAAACACATCTTTTTATTGCTGAATCCTCAATTCAGGTGTTTAGAGAATAGTTAATTAAAGCGATAGATGACATTCACCTCTCCCTACTCTCATTACTCACCTCCATAAGAATGGGTTTCTGTTCTTTCAAAATAAGAGGATTATATCAGATCCCCTTCTAGTTTGAGGAGTCTACTATTCTATTGCTCCAAATTTATTTATACAACTAACACTATTTACTGACTGGGGGGAAGACAGGTATAAATAAAAGTCATATAATTAAATACATATAAACTAAATGCTATAAAAGAAAAGGACCTGATATCCTGAGCATTATGATAATAGAAAGGCCATCTATCTGGGGAATCAAGGAAAGCTTCCCTAAGGAGGTGAATTTTGAGCTGAAACTTGAAGGATGAGTAGGTATTAACTAAAATTGGAAAGAACATTCCAAACTAAGTGAACATATGAGCAAAGGCAAGAGGTGAGAGAGAGCTTAATGTTTTTGAGGAAATAAAAGAAGAATCCATGTGCTACAGCTGGAATGTGGGTATAAAAGTGAGGAAACCGAGGGTCAGTACCCAGCTGAGAGCCTGATACAAGGTAAGGGCTCTACTAAGCACGCTTCCCCAGTGATGGGAGATTTGCCAATGATGTGCAACCTGCCTTCAGGCTTCTTCCACAGCCTTTTACAACTAGAAGAGTGTTCCCTACAAACCTAATGTTGTCTTCTGTCAGCATCATCCCAATTCAGAGAAATCAGTATAAAAAAATCATCTAAGAAAACATTACCTGCAGAAAATATAACACATCCTGTTGGTATTACAGGTAAGGGTGTAGTTTAAATGTAAATCAAAACTAACTCATGCCAAGATTATCTAACTCTTTAAAATGATAAATGATTTACACTACTATCTTCATTATATATATTTCAACTTTTATGTAAAAGCTAGAGTAAAATGGTAATTTGTTTCCATGCAGGTCACATAAGCAGCTACTTACTAAATTTCCCAGAATTTATTTAAACACTTTAGCAAATCAATATATATATTAATATAAAATGCTGCACAGATTATCTATAATTTAGTGGTCTATTTTTTAGATATGTTATGCTTTTACACCCTAGTATATGGGCTTCAGTTCTCTGTTTGGTTCTTAAGTTATTTTTAACATATTTATTATAATTGAAAAAATTAATTAACTATGCCTTCTGCCAATTCAAAGTGGTAAAAAATTGGAAAGGTCTTTAAAGAAAAACGTATTTAAAAATATAGAAAGAAACAGAAAACAAGAAGATTGCTTTAGAAAGCAATTTTTTTCCTGTGGAAATGCTCATGACAGATAAATCATTCTAGGAGGAAAGGAGACAAGATTATTATAATCTCCCACTGTCCCTTCCACAATGTATCTACAGCTTCACTTTCTGCATTTTCAGTTACCCGAGGTCAATAATGGTCCAAAAAATTAAATGGAAAATCCAGAAATAAAAATTCATACGTTTTAAATTGCGTGCCATTTTGAGTAGTACAGTGAAAACTTGCTCCATCCTTCTCCATCCTGCCATGGATGTGGGGCATCTCTTTGTCCAGCGTTACCACACTGTATATGTTCCCCATCAGTTAATCACTTAACCATCTTGGTTATCAGATCAGTTATCAAAGAGGGAGAGAGAAAGACCACATTCACATAACTTTATTACAGTATATTGTTATAATTATTCTATTTTATTATTAGTTATTATTGTTAATCTCTTACCATGCCTAATTTGTAAATTAAAATTTTTCATAGGTGTGTGTGTGTGTATATGTATGCATGCATAGGAAAAAACTATATATATGGTTCGGTATTATCTCCGATTTTGGTATTATCACTAGGCGTCTTAGAACATATCCCCAGCACATAAGGGAAGACTACGGTAGAGAAAAATCAGAATTGCACTTTTATGGAAAAACCATGAGTTCATATAAAAAAGACTATACAATGCATCTTTAAAAAGAAAAGAAAGCTTTTTGCCAAGAACTCTTTCTGGCATCCTAATTAATTTTAGGGGTTATCCTTTCAGTTGTAGCTTTCCTTTTGTGACTTACTTTCTATTTCTTGAGCTTTATAATATGTCTGCTTCCTGGCAATATCGTTCTAATCCTCATCAGAAATGATCATCAACTGGTAAGATGAAGATCAGGGGAAGAAGACTGGCATTTTCAGGAAAGACTGATGAATGTCAATTGATGAAAAATGAGCTATTAACATTTGGGAGAATAGTCCTTAGGACCTATTGCCACTCTATAATATTGGATTCACATAATTTTGTATTACTTTATAATATTTATTCTAAGGAATATGGTGAAACTAATATACCCTTTAAAAAGAATTATAGTTTCGTTGCCTTTTGAAAGTTTAAACATTTTTATTTTACTTTAATTTGCATTTTGTTTTAAAAAGATTCATGGTTTGCTATAGCCCAAGAGGTAGTAACTGAAAATTTTAAAATAGTTAATATCCTGAGATTATTTTTCCACCCTCTAGTTTCTCTTTTCATAAGAAAATTATTTGTTTGGTTGGTTGTTTTTTGTGTTTTGTTTTGTTTTGTTTTTGAGTTTATGACAATGTCACACAGTCTGAGAGTAAAGTAGGTTTTGGCCACAAATCATAACAGACAGTGTTAGTTCTATATGGTACAGGAACAGGCATTGTGGAGGTGGAGTCCATGTGAGTAACATCAAAATGCCAGACAATTAAATACTGCTAGTTCTGTTTGCTGGGTTTTGTCTTAATCCCTTTAGAGTGAAGATGGTGTTTCCAGCTTCCATCTGTTTGACTCTGCTTGGGGGAGAGTCCTGCGGAGCTGGCCTACTCACGTTTCCCAGAAGAGGTCACAAAGATCTCATTTGGGAATTTCCAGGAATGACTATGCCCATCTTAACACATACCGGAATCTAAGATAATATTTCTTTGCCATATTGTTCTGAAGCAGACATTTGATTAAGTTCAAAGAGCACATGTCTGCTCTCCGAGGAACAACTGCAAGCAATTAAAAGAGAAAGCAGAACATGTGACAAAAAAGCTACTTCTTCAGAAAAGAGAGAATGAAAACATTGCGGATAGCTCAACACTTCTATCAGCAGGTCAAACTGTGATATAGTCAAACTTTGTCTTAGTATTTTTTAATGTTCCCAACCACATACTGTTAGCAACTTCCAACCCTGTGTTGCCTCTCTTAGCTGAGGCTTAAATTGCTCCCTTCCATTACAAAGCTGTATTCACTCTGAAGTTCATTCTTTCAGACCCTCCTAAACATCTAATAGAACGTAATAAATCTATTTGTACTAGAATCTTAGTAGATGAGAATAACTTTAATTAATGACATATTCTTTTACTGAGAGACCATGTACTTGGCACTGTGGCTAATAATCTGCTTAAGAAACAATGTTCTTAATACAAAATAATATTAAATGTCAACTGTAATTAAAATATCAAAAAAAAAAAGAAGGAAAATGTAAAGGGGAATAAGAAGTTCAAATTTCCAGGTATAAAAGAAATAAGTCATGGAGATGTGGTGTACAGCATAGGTAATATAGTCAATAATATTGTGATAGCATTGTATGGTCTCAGATGGTCACTGGACTTATCATGGTGATCACTTCTTTAGGTATATAAATGTTGAATAACTATGGTGTACACCTGAAACTAATATAAAATTTGACATTAGCTGTATTTTAATAAAAATCTTTTAAAAAGAAACAGTTCATTTATTTTAAAAATTGAGAAAAACTAGGAAGCCCTACAATAAAGGAATAGTTAAATAAATCATGGTACATGCATACCTGTGGGACACTCTTCAGCCACTAAAAATAATGCTTTTAAAAATCATGCTTCCCAACTGAAGTGTCCTACAATAGATAATTGGCTAAAGAAGCTGTGGTACATATATACAATGGAATATTACTCAGCCATAAGAAGAGATGAAATACTGCCATTTGCGACAACATGGATGGACCTCAAGATAATCACACTAAGTGAAATAAGCCAGACAGAAAAAGTTGAAAATCACATGATATCACTCATATGTAGGATGTAAACCTAAAAGCAACAAATGCACAGGACAAACAAACTATGACTCAGGGACATGGACAATGGACTAGTGGTTACCAGAGGGTAAGAGATTGGGGAGGAGGAGGAAGGTAGACAGGGTAAAGGGGGTCAAATATGTGGTGACAGAAAGAAATCTAACGATGAGTAGTGAACACACACATTTATATATATGCCTTACTGTTAAAGAGTATAGCTGAAACTTATTGGATTTCGTTAACCAATGTCCCAATAAACAAACAAACAAACAAACAAACAAATAAATATCATGCTTCCATCCATTATGAATGTTAACTAAATTTATTGTGGTAATCATTTCATAATATATACGTATGCCACGTCACTATGCTGTACATCATAAACTTATACAATGTAGTATGTCAATTATATCAATTAAACTAGAAAAAGAAAATAGTGCTTTAGCATAATACTAGTTCTATTTTAAAAACATGTATAGGAAAAAAGACAATAAAATATAATAGTAACTTTAGTTATCTTTAAGAAGTAGGATTATATGTGATTTTTATTTCACTCAAACTTTTACATACTTTCCAAATGTTTTTCAAAGAACATATACTTGAGTTTTAATCAGAAATCAACAATAAACATTATTTTTTGAAGATAATTTCTCTTTGGAAGAGTTGTCAGTTTAATCCAGAAGATACTGGATTGAAAACAAATTATTGTATGTTATGGTAAATATTATAATAGAGTTTGTACAAGGTGTTATGAGAATAACTAGTCACCCATATAAATAATGAAAGATTGAATATGCTGTTAGACCAAAAATTTTTGTAAAAGTCTTCAGTATTATAAGAAAATTTACAGTCCACAATTCCCTATCTGAATTTTACTTCCATGTATGTTTCAAACTTAAGACATTTTTGGATTTTAGAAAGGTAATGTGGTGAGTATATGTATTTACATAACACCCCAGTGGATCTGGGGCAGCACCCCATAATCCAACATATTAATATTCCCATTTAGTGGATGGGAATATTAATTTAGTTCCCAATTTTTTATTAGAATAAGGATTACAAGGCTTGTCATCAGTTTAGGCCATCAAATTTGTTGCCTAAAAGTCTTGCTTTCTGGAACCCTTTGAATTTCCAAATTGCATATAAAGGATTATGGAACTGGATGAGAAATGAAGAGACTCAGTACTAGAGCCTGTGCAGAGTGTCATCTGTTATCTGTTTCTCAGCTCCTAGCTTATTAAGACTAACACTTGTTCTAAGTTTAGGAATCATAAAACTGATTGTGATTCATGTTACAGTTTGTGATAGTATTTGATCATAGATATGTACTCCAGGAGTGAAAATGCTCTAATTCTGTCTTGAAGACAAAAATGCTTAAGAGGTCTGGGGTTGTTTAAAAGGAGAAAGAAGTGTTATTATAAACACAATTTACAAATATTGTAAAAACATCAAGAAATATGTGGGTCTTATTAGTAGAAATAATATTAATAGAGCTGGCAAAATATGTTTCTCAGTACTTTTTAATGGTCGTCTGTAAGCCAAACATTTCCTAATCTCTCTTGAAATACTGGCAGCTAAGCAATCAAAAGGCTATGGTTTCAAACATTAACTATAAAACTGCTGAGTTTATTGATATGTAACCAGTTTAGGAGAAATTTTATTTGTTTATTTATTATATATTATATATAATGTGGTTTTTTTTTTCAACTTCTGTGGTATAATGAATAGTGTGCAATGTCTGAACTACTATTGCATATCACTGAGGATCAGTAGCAATTTTCATGAAGTGACAGATAAGTGGTTTTAGGGAGAAAACGCCCAGGACGATTCATTTGAAATCAACTTTGATGGTTTTCCCGCTGACAAGGCTGACAGAAGGGAGGCCTACAACAAAGATCAAAATCTTCAGTTCTGGAAAACTGCTTTAAGGCTGGCTCCTCCAAGTTCTGCTAGTCCATCAAGATGAAGCATTTAATTTTCTCCTGTGGATACAGTCAGGTAAACCATACTGAGCTTTTGACAGAAAAGGAATTTCTCCGTGGTTCTACAAACCACACGTTCAATGAATGTTGATTTGTTAATGCAAATTGACCATCAAGATTTAAATTCCACAAAAATTCCTCAAAATAATGATTTAGTAATCATTACCAGCTTCTCCAGTATCCTTATTACCAGAGCTACCCGTATTAGAAAACTAGTTGATTTGACCTCCTGTATGCCTTTTCAGCCTCTGGCTGGAGTCATAAAGCAGAAACATGGCCCTAGGGCAAAAGCAGGTGAGCAACTTAAGGACACATGTACTTTATTAGTCATTGGGAGTTGGCTATTTTGAATATTTTTATCACTGCTTTCACATAATACTAAACTCTTCTTAGTAACTGACACAGGCTACTGTGTGCTGTGAATAACAAACCAGAGCTTCAATAGGTTTTTTTTTTATGTTAAATTCACATTTTATCAGCTTACTATAGATTCCTATCTTTATTATTACCTGTTTAATATCAGCTAATATTGTGTAGGCTGTATAGAAAATAAATTAAGGATATGTGGGTCTTGTCTTCTGGGACCTTACAGTTTTGAACAGATGATGACACCAAACAGAGACACATAAGCTACAGAATAAACGATTGCATGAATTAAATATGTAAAACATTATGTTGAGAACAAATAAGATAGTTAGCTTAGGTAGACCTTTAGTTGATGAGTGAAGGAGCAATTATAGAAGCAACCCACAGAGAACTGCTGGTTTTTAAAAGGGCTTAATTAATTATTTAATTAAGACACTCTTGCCTGGAGGGAAAAGCTAGAAATTTTGCAGATTTAGTGACTGCAAAATAAAGTTCTGGGGTGGGAGAAATATTCCAGGCCTCCTATTATTTTTATCTCCAAACCTTGCAAGAAATGGCATCAGAACTAAGGTCCAGCAAATTCTGTTGGATTTAAGTTTTGCTTTCAGCCACATGTCATCATTATCAGCAAATGTGCTATTTATATTGAGAAAAGTGTCAGAGTTGTGCTCAAATGTATATTGAACTCAGGCTTGTGACATTGCTCATTACTATAAAAAATGTTTAGGTTTTTTAAGGTGAACGCAAATAATATATTTTTATAAAAAAGAAAACCATAATATCCAAATTAAAAAAAAACATGTACTGAGTGGCATTATTTTACATTTTTGCAAAATAGTGGACAACTGCATTCTCACAGCCCCTTCTGCGTTCGCTCTATTGCAAATGGTTTTTTTTAAATAACATTTGCATATGTTTAATGAGTGCAATATGATGTTTTGGTAACCATATACATAGTGAATGATTATTACAGTTGAGCTAATTAACATATCCATTTCCTAACATATTTACCTTTTGTGTGTATGTATGTGGCCAGAGTAGCTGAAATATACTCTCTCAGCAAATTTCTAGTATACAATACAGTATTATTAACTACAGTCATCATGCTATACATTAGATCTCAAGACATTATAGAAAATGAATACTAACACATAGACATATCAGTGGATACATACTTCGACAGCATCAGTAGGACAACTAAAGTCAATAAACTCAAAATGAATTCTTATGAGGCCATGTTTATACAAGTATGTCTGAATAGTTGGAGTTCAAGCATTTACTTTATCTAATTTGTTCAGGGTAAACTGAATTAACAAAAGATAATGGGCTTAATTCTAAAATCTGTCTCACTATAGCCTTTATTGACACAGCTGAAACCTTCCAAAATCAGCCCCGTTCATTTGGAAAGTGAATTCTATCAGCTAACAAATAGTAATGATTTGTTTTCTGCATATTTCACAACATTTTAAAAGGACATATTTGAGAAAGACACACGAGAAAGATATCTAACTACAAAGTGGTAGAGATTACCTCACTGTCACTCTTGCTCTCCAGCAAGAAAATGAGGATCTGAAGTTCTAGCCAAAGGCTCATTCCACAGGGTGATTTCTATAGATATGTAACTTTACCACAAAGCATAAGAAATGTGGTTTCCTGGAGATAAGGATGAAAGTTCATTGAATTGAAAGCCATCATCTATACTCTAAAATGTTAGAAATAAAATACTCTTAAAAAGAGAAGATCCTCAAAAAGGTGCCTTAGTATGGAGATGTCCCCCAGGGTTTTCAAACCACACACACAAAAAGTCTACAAAATTGAAAACTTTCCAAAAAATCAAAAGGCTCCTGCAGAGTTATCCTGACAGAATTCAACTCTTACAAGTCAACCAGAGTTGAATAACTCACAATGCGAGAGTTAGAATCCTTCTACAAAGAATTTTCCCTAAGCATTGGTTAAGATTTTCTTATAGGGTATTACAATATTTTTATCTTTAACATTTCAGCCAAATTGTATATTTATTCATTCGTTCAACCACCAAGTTACTACCAGATGTTAGCATTGTGGATGCAAAATTAATATACTATGGCCTCTGAACTTCTAGAATCTAGTAGAAAGGAACAAGCACATAGAGAATCTATAGTGTTCAATAAATATAGGGCAATGTCAGGAAAAACACTCACCTCCATTGCGGGAAGCTTCGTCAGAAGGAACAAATAAAAGGGTGGTCCAGGCAATAGAAATGGCATTTAAGGAGGCTTGGTGACAGAAAGAAAGGTATTTTTTGGTCATGGCAAAACTGCTCAAAATGAATAGATGGGAGTAGAGATAGGCAGAAGCCAGATGACCAACAGAGAAGAAATCTTTAATAGATGTTAAACAGAAATGGAATGATTAGAATTACATTTAAGGACAACACTCTGGAGTAGTATAATTTTCCTAAAACAATTGGATGTTTATCTGGCCAAAGAAGTTCTGAGAAAAGTTACAATGAGTAGTTCTTTTTCTCTGTAGTTGCTGTCCTTGAACATAGGACCATCAACTGAGAGAAGCTGAAGGAGAAGGCTTGACTTTCAGAGACCATATCTGCATTACTGAGATAATACTTGTGAACCCGTGGCCATCATCTTTCAATCAAATGCATGTCATATGGGATACTTCAGCTTTGCTGGCAGTAACCAATGCAGATCTAAGACGAGGACAGTAGACAATAAAAACTGTCTACATTGTCATGGGGATTATTAAAGAACTGACTGAGAAAACAATTTAATACAACCTCTCATATTTCATCTTCAAATCGTACCTGCATCAAAAGTCAGCTGATGCTATAATTATTCTGCTGACCAGCAGACTTCTTTCATTAAAATCAATTATTTCAATATAGTCTTGTTTTCCAAATAAAATGTTTTAGTTATTTTTTAAATAAAGGTTATTTATTTAGTTTCTTGAAGTGGTAGCACATTCAGATAGTTCAAGTACCAAAAAGCAAAAAAAAGATATATAGCAATGTCTCATTTCCACTCCTTTCTTCTGTCTGCTGTTTCTATCTTTCTCAGAACAAGTAGCTAATATTATTAGTTTCTCACTTAATTCCTAGGATTTAAAATACATATATATATATATATATATATATATATATATATATATATATATTAGCTTATATATATATTAGCTTTATATATATATATTAGCCAGTACAAGCATAGATTACTTTCTCTTCTCTTTTTCACCCCAAGAGTACATTGTTTTAGCACTCTTCTCACCCTATCTAAAAATAAATCTTGGAGATTGTATTAGTCAGCTCTGGCTGCCATAACAAAATCCCACAGACTGGTAGCTTAAATAGAAATTAACTTTTTCACAGTTCCAAAGACTGGAAATTTGAGATCAGGGTGCCAGCATGTTGGGGTTCTGATGAAAGCTCTCTTCCAGGCTAGCAGACAGTTACCTTCCCACTGTGCTCTCACTTGGCAGAGAGAGACAGACGCTCTCTAGTGTCTCAAAATAAGAACAGTAATCTCTCTGTGAGGGCATCACCTTCATGACTTCATCTAACTCAAATTATCTCCCAAAGGCCACATTTCCAAATGCTATCACAATGGGGGTTAGGGCTTCAAGACATGGGTTGGGGCAAGGGACCATAACAAAAATCTTCCCATATGAACATATAAGGAGCTTCTCTATTCTTTTTAGAGCTGCACAGTGTGCTATTGTTACATCATACATCTTTAATGTTGAAACTGGGAAAACTGAAGCTGTGCTTAATTACTTTTGTTAATAGGATCTGTAGCAATAATGTAAGAAGACATGAGTCTTAGATTCAAAGGTGATATTTCTGATGAGGTTACACATAAGCTTAAATTATATTCAGATGATTGCTGGAAATGTACAAAACTCAAGCAATATGTTTAGTGTACATTCATTAGCCCATCATTATATCCTTAAAAGTTCAGCTTTCTAAATTAAATATGGTTGAAATGTTGTCTTAATATGAAGATACTGACTGTATTTGAAGGTGTAAGTTATAGTAGTAAAACATGGAGCTACAAAATGTATTTTTTTCACATCATTCCTTATAAATGGTCAGTTTATCCCTGACTATTAATCATTAGGCATGTCATGCAGGCCATTCTAAATACATTAGTGTATATTTTGGTTCTAAGGAGAGTATTTGTGTAGAAGAAAATATAGTGATCTCTATGCGTAAAGGTCAAATGTTTTGCCCATTCACAGTCAGAAGCAGAAGGAAAAAGATGAGCATTAAAGGAGAGAGAAGAGTGGTCAGAGAGAGAGAAGGTGAACCAAAGTAGTGAGGAAGGCATAGTCAATTGTGTCACATTCGAGAAAAAAAAGTAATGATATGGACCCCCAGAACAATACGTCAGGAGACAGAGGTAAGATTTTAAAATATTAAGTAACGAGCTGAATAATGAGAAAGTAAAATCAAAATTATTTTTGGCTCTTTAACAATGCTATTCCATATTTATATTCCAATTTAGAGTAACAGAGTACTTCCACATAAGATATCTTTTTATGATATCTCAAGGAAATAGACTTGTAGATAGATAAGTGGAGAAAGATGCAGTAGAAAGAGATAATTAAAGATGCAAATAGAAGATAAAGTAATGGATGAAGTTAGTTTCCTAAGGAGGAGAAAGAGGGAAGAATTTAGTGCTAGAAAAGAGTGAGGATATTTCTAATTTTGAGTCAGAAAGAAGAAAAAGTGAGTTGGTGAAAAGACATGAACATTTTAAGGTAAAAATAGTTTAGAAAGATGTATGACTAAAGCCCTGAAAGTAATCAAGGTAACATTTAGTTGAGGGCCCAAATGGCAGGAGAAATGTGAAACGAGTGGGGAAATAATGATGTTGACATAAAATGTCAAAACAGTGACTCTTCACCTAGTCACAAGCTCTCCAAATCTCTAATACAATACAATAGTTCTTCCACTAATGTAATGGTAAGTGGCCACTGAAGTAGTAGAACCAAGAGCAAACTTCAAACTTGAAGTTTTAAATAACCCCAGCAAAAACTTTAAGAGAAGATCATTTGCTATACAATTCGATTTATAAGTCTGCTATGAGCTCCCATCCCCAGCCCACTCCACAGGAAGGAAAATGCATTAAGTGAGTTGTTAGAATAATATACTCCCACAAGACAAGACAGACACCCTGCAGTTTTTCAAACAACAGGGATGTCAGTCTGTGGTCCAGTCTCCAATCACCCTCTTTAGAGAGTTCTGCTTTTTCTGATAGTACTCAAGTGTTTATAACTTTCTCCTTTAAAGATATGCATATTAAAAAATAAATTTAAGTTTGTATTCTATGAGCTAACATATTGGCAAACAAAAGTATGATGGCTTTCCTTCTTAGCTGAAAATCCACGTGGCATGTCCATTTGGGCCCTATGGTACCTCAGCCAGACATCCTGAGATTCTAGTCTTTTGGATCTTTAAACAAACTCTACTGTTAACATATTAATTTCTTTATTACATCTTATAGAAGATAAAGTTTGTCTACCTATGGTCATGCCACCCTGAACAAGCCTAATCCCATCTGATCTTGGAAGCTAAGCAGGATCGGGCCTGGTTAGTACTTGGATAGAAGACCACCTAGGAAGACTAGGTGCTGTAGGCATAAAAAATAAACTAAAAAAGAAGGGATTGTAAGCTGACAAGGTCCTTGCAATCTGTGAGGTCAACCAAAGGTTGCCTCACCTGAAAAAAAAAAAGGAAGAAGATAAAATTTACTACATATACATACAATACACCTCTCTCTGTGGGAAAACAAAACAAAACAAACAAACACATCCTAATGACAAGCATAGACATGTGTTCTCGATGGACCTATCATGTTACCCTGTCTTCCTGTCTTGGTTGTTGGTTTGAGGAGAAATTTGTGACTTAAGTTTATCCAAAGCAAGTAACTCGAGATTGTTTCCAGGCTAGAGCCAAAGAGGAAGAAATCCTCTTTGTTTGCTAGTAGAATTGCTGCTGGGTGAGATGAGAGTCCAGGGTCGTTAGGGGCTTTGCTCCCAATAGTATGGACAAAGCCATCTGCAAAGGGAAGCAAAAACAATAGTCAGAAATAGAGAGCATGAGACCTAAAAGTGTTCCTGCCACTGAACCCAGACATCCCCAGGACCAGATCCCTACGTCCTGTGTTTGGGTTACAGAAGCCAACAAATTTTCCTTTTTGTGTGGGCAAGTTGGGATTCTGTCATTTGCAACCAAAAGTGGCCCAACTATGCACACAATACCTATACTTACAAAGTGCTCAATAAATATATATTGATTACCTGATTGCTTCTATGTCAGTGCTTTCTCTGTACCTTTTGCTTCTGCTCTTCCTTTTAGTTCTACAATCTCCTTCTCAATAAGATTTGATCAAAAGTAAGGCTGTGATTTTCTAGTTACAACTGGGTGCTCTAGTCCCTTGATGCTGTCCAAGGTCATTTAACATGTTTGTGTTTCAGTTTTCTAATTTGTAAAACATGGCAAATAATAATAGCATCTATGTATTTAGCATCTATTATATTCCAGGTACTGAACTAAAATTTAATGTGCATTATTTTATGTCGTACAGTAACTTGGTAGCGTGCATAACAATCCTCATTTTATAGATGAGGAAGCTGGAATGAGAGGAGGTTAAATGAATTGACCAAGGTCATACAATTTGAGCGACAGAATTCTGGCTCATATCCACATTGGTGTGAGTCTCTGAGCCTGTGTTTTTTCCAGTGTCCTATGATGCCGTACTTATTCAAAGAGGTTCTTTTTGTGTAGTAAGATAATGCAGGTGAAGTTGCTCTAAAAACAGAAAATGATCAAAAATCATTCTCTAATTGACAACCAAGTTGTATGGAAGTGGGCCCAACTATTAACAAGGAAGATTTGGGTTATGAAGAACATTCTGACTAGTCCAGTTATGACATTAGAAACAGTTATTGAAAAAATAAATGCAAATCTCATATAAATGAGAAATTTTATGAAGACAGAAAGAGCAGCCAAGATTCTGTTTCATTTCTGAAGCCTCGGTAAAACTCAGAAGGACATAAGTAAACTTTGCTAAGCTTGGGAGAATCGAACCTCATTTCTCATTTTCCTTATTGGACCATTAATGCTTACAGCCTGTCATTTCCTTTGTGGCCCTGTTGATGAAGTGTGCTTATAAAATATGGACATTTTTACATTCAGATCTGGATGACAATATCAGCGGTGTTTGAAATGAACAAACATATAATCATGCTGTTTATGTACTATTAAAACACGTACAAACCTTGTTTTTGTATAAATTTAACTGAAAGGAGGATAGATCAGGTCTACATGTGAAAAATAGTTCTTAGTAAAACTCTTATGTTCTTCAAGCTATAATTACTATATCAAACAACTTCAAGGAAACCACATTATGAACTGTTTTATGTCCATTTTTTATGTCCATTTTCTTCATTAGACTGTGAGTGCTTTGGACATAGAAATTGTCTTACTCATTTTTTATTTGTAAATAGGTAAAATTTGGCATAGGTTGCATTGTGATTTTCATGAGTCCTGGGAACCTCTTCCTCCATAAAAATATTAAAAATTATATTTTTAATGACCATATTGATATAAAGATGAATATATTAATATTCTATATTTAAACATTTTTTGATCTAAAATCTCATTTTTTTCTTTTGACTCAAAAAAATTAAACCATTTGCATCGTACTGTGAGCTTCAGATGCTGCACTTATCTTAGTATGGATAAGTCATTCCTGATAAGTGTTAAATACAATTTTGTTGAATGAATTAAATGAATAAATGATGTAAAATTAACATTTCTCCAGTGGTAGTGATTCTTAGAGCTCCTATTTCAAAGTAACTTTTAGCTTAAAATACTTTTCAAAAGCAACTAATTAATAAAATCATCACGAAGTACTGAGATTCATTTAATCCAAAGCCAACTATTGAAATGTACTACTGTAAACAAAATTAAAACCCAAGAGCAGTGTAGAAGTCTGTCAACGTGGCAAAATAAATATTTTAAAATAATATCAGAGGTTGCTGTAATTTTGAACAAATATAGCACACCTCTTAAATAGTGAAATTTAAATATTTTCTCTTTAAAATGCTGACATTCCAAGAACGTCTGTTCACAAGGTGGACATACAAAAAAATGTGTGTATGTACTTGGAACCACATAGTTATTGACTATAATTTAGTTAAACATGTGCCCAGAACACTAGACCTGCTGCCTTTTTCAACATTGCTTTTGGAACTCAGTATTTCCCCACTGTTGTTTCCAGAGACATCTTTTTTTAAATGGAAAATTGATTGATGAAATCTTAGGCATTAATAAATGCTAATGCATATCATGAATTAAAACGCTGTCGTTTTATAAGAAAGAATTATTGGCTGTGTTATTTCTTTTAGTAATTCCAAGTCTAGTGTTTAATTTACAGAATGAAATCTGGAAATCAATTATTCTGTTCATAGCACGGTAAAACTTATTTTTAAAATTATGTTTTAGAGGCTATTAGACTGGTTGATCCACTAACTTATAATGTAGAGTGTCATAACTGAGCAGTTTTTTCTTACTTCGAAATATGTTGAACAGAGGAAGCATTTTTGCATTGTCTGGACAGAATTGTGTGCAAATTAATATCTGGATAATAATTCAGATTCACTCCTCCACAAAGGACATTATACATATAAAGTAGTGCTAGTATTTATGGGATGGATAGTTACCAGAACAGCTCTTAAAGGCTACATAATAAAAGTGCATTAAAGCTGTCTAAATTAATTAACCATAGATACTGAAATGGATTCAGCTAATGGATTCTGCTTCCCCAGAGAGTGCCCTCTTTTAATAATAAAAAAAAGCAAAACACATGTTTTCCTCTTCTTTTTTATAACATCCAGCCACCTGACCAAATGGAATGGAGTAGGACGGAGACTGCACACACCACCCCTGAGCCAGCAGGAGGGAGAGGTCATCTAGTGATCAGACACTCTTGCTTCTCCTCTCCAAGGGCAAATGGGCTGCCTCAGCAGCTGTCGCATCCCTTCGAAACAGGAAACCGGTCTAGAGTTTCAAACTTATCTCCTGTATTGCATTACCAAACTGGCAGTCTTGCCAGATCCTTGTAAATCCTGTTATGTATGAAGGTGGTGAAGGCTTGAGGGGCTGGTGAACAGGGAGGGTGTTTGTGTTTGGGAGGGGGCACTACCTGGCTCAGCTAGTTGCCATATGGAGATGAAACAAGCACAGAGGAAGAGAAAAAGGCACAAGGTCATTTGATCTATCTCAGGCCTATAGGCAGAATCAACATCCCAGTTGAAACAATAAGGCATCTTGTGATAAGGCTGCTAGTTATCCCAGACCTATAACAAGATGCTTCAAAAAGCCAGGCTGTGGACTCAAAAGTCGGTTATTCGGCTTGCTTTTCAGTCAGACAAACCCCTTGTTTTCCTACTTTTCCCATTCGATGTTCTGCTTTCGGCATCTTATTGCTCATTAGCAGTTCCAGCAGAGGGCAGGCAGGAGAAAGGAGAGAAGACATATATTATAGCAGATGATCTCGAGTCTTCTGAACATGTTAAGGAAAATTTTCTGGATTACTAAGAGCAAAGAGCAACAAAGATCTCCCTGTCCTTTTTTTTTTTTTTTTTTTTTTTTTTTTATCTGCTGTATAAGATGTTATCAATTTTCAGGGTCTCTTCTCTCAGGGAATTTATGGTCTGATGTCGGAAGGGAAACTGAAGACCCATGAAATAGTGAGAAAGCCATGCTCTGAAGCCATCCCAAGTTATTTCAAGTAAAATCATGGGTTTTAAGAAAAGGAAGAGAGGTCTTTGTGTGCTGAAGTTGGTGATAGCATTTATAGATTAAAAGTATATATTGAAGTAAACAGTTAGTGCAGAGAAGTGAGAGTTCAAGTTTGGGCAAATGTAATTGTGGAAAATTCTCTGAACAGGCTTGGGTGACAGCCTCTCAGAGAGAACTTGTAGGCATCCTGTTAGAATTCGGTTTATGCAGGACAGGTCTCATCGGATCTCAGCACCAGGCCTTTGTGGTGACTAGCCAGAGTGAAGTGACTGGGAAAGTTAGATTGGTTGGCATTCCAGGAAGAAGAGTACTCAGTATCTTTCCATATTATTCATTAAAGTCTGTGTGACAATGTCATGAGCAACTCACTATGGGGAGGTCTTCATCAGATAAACAGGGCTGCAAAATTCATAGCGAAGGAATGTGGACTGGAGAGGCACTCCCAGCCACAGCTGCTACCTGAACACCCAGGACTGGCTGGGAACCAAGGAGACATGCTGAAACCAGGAGCCTCAGCGACGAATGGCAGTGTTACAGCCGCTTAATCTTGAAATGAAAAGTAATTGCTTCTGGCTTAAAGAATAAAGGAAAAACAAGATCAGCCTTGGCTGAATTACATTTTTTTTTTTCAAAAACAACCATGCTGTAGACCAGATTCTAAAACTTGCTTGGTATTTGAAACTGTGAGGAAATGGATGTTTTCCGTCAATGTAATTTAAATCTATCCACGAGTACTGATATATAAGAACACTTGAATGCAAATATAGTTCGATTAACATGATTAAATCAAATGTGTTTACTTTTAGCTATAAGGGATGACATCTAAAATTTAACTTACCTGAATATAATTTTAGAAAGTTGATCTTCAAAATAACTGTTTTTTTTTTTTTTTGAAGCATTTTCCTACTGAAAAGTCTCAGCAGAAGCTACCAGAACTCCTTTTCTGTGTAGATGAAACTGCAACTGGAGAAATATGGGAAAGGGGGGAGGGAAAGGCATTTCAATACTTCTAATATATTTCTATGATGGAATTGTCTTCTCTATATACAAAAGGATTTGTAAACATTCAGAAAGGAAGCGCTGCAAGTTCAAATTATTGTTAGAAGGATCGAGAGATGGCTTTAACACCCAGCTGAATAAATAATATTTGTGTTTTTATCTGTTTACTTCTCAAGGGGCTAAAGAATGGCGAATGTCAGTAGATGTTCTGATTATAGAGTCTCCATTTCCTTGAGAGTAAGGGAGCAATGACAGAGAGTAAAAACAGAGCAAGAATGAGAATGAACAAATTTTGCCTTTCAAGTTTCAATTTTTAAATTACATGTATTAATTTAAAATATTTGTGACAGACTCATAATGATGTGCAGAGAACTAATTAAAATGCATATTGTCTCCTAGAGTCATGTAAAATTGCCTACATAAATAGCAGTTTCACATTTTTTAACCTGATATCATAAGCCCTCACAGAATTATCATCAACCAATAATAACCAATTAGGAATAAACTCAGTTTGTCTTCCTGTCATCATTCTGTACAAACATGAATATTATAAAAATAATGACACGTGATATCTTCTTACAGGTGTCAACATTGAGGACAGTCCTTATAAAAGATCCAAGGCTATTTATAAACATTATTCATAGAATATGTTTCTGCTTCGTTAATTCAAAACAGAAAAAAATTTATACTAGAAGTTTTTTGGATACCACCACTTTTGGAGATTTAACCTAATAGCACAGCATCACAACACTGACGACTGCACTTGCTTTCTCATGAGCTCAGGCCAGTGGACAGCTGGAAGGCCAGCTAGAGACCCAATGACTTAATGCACAAGAATTACAAACCGGAGGCTTTTTAAAAAATGAACAGTGTCATACAGCCCATGAGGTAGAGAAACAGCCATGAACAACACTAAGAATGCAAAGAATGTTCACAGCTGGTGAACCTTTTTCTACTGGCATATGACACACAGCCAGTGACCCTTAAAGCCACAATATTTCCAAAGATGGTACTTACTAACATTTTAAATATATTTTTTAAAGCAATCCTTTTTACACCAATACTCTATCAGTCTTTGCCAAGAAAAGGTACTGAGTGTTGAAATACTCCCAATTTTCTCTTTTATACTGAGCATGATTCAAATGTCAGCAAGGTTTCCATTCTCATTATTGAGATGCTCTAGACAAGAATTCTGTTATTACAAAATATGAGAATGTCCCCCAAAATTACAGCTTTAAGGTATAATGTAAACATGCATTTTAATGGAGATATACAGTGATTGCAAACCTTTAGATGATTAGGAATTGTCTGGTATGTTGTGAAATGCAATTTTAACCCAAACATGTCACCTGCAGATTTAAGGCAAGCACAGTTTTCTATGTAAAAACAAAACAAAATTACAATTACAAAAACATAATCTCTCATGTCAAATATTATTGTTAAAAAATCATCAATGATATATTTTCTTTTTATCTCCTTTTACTTCTAACCTATTCTGTCTTTATGCTTATAGTTTACATTTAAAGCATTCTTCTTATAAACTGTATAGAGTTGGTTCTTGTTATTTTTTTGTCCAGTTTCATGATCTCTGAATTTTAATTGGAGTGTTTAGTTCAATTACATTTAATATAATTATTGATGTTGAGTTTACATCTGCCATCTTGCTATTTGATTTCTCCCATCTATTTGTTTTATCCCATCTGTTTTTTGTTACTTCCTTTCTTCTTTCCTTCCTTTTTTGGGGTTTGTTGAGAATTTTTAAGTATTCCACTCTAGCTCTTCTATTGGCTTAAAAGCTATACCTTTTAGTTTTATTTTTTAACAGCTGATCTAAGGATTGCAACATGCATCCTTAACTTAGCAGAGTCTCCTATGATTTCATATTATATCACTCCTTTGAAGTATAAAAAAACTTACAAAAATACACTTCCTGTTCCTCAACTTGTCCTTTGCACTGTTGTTTTCATATGTCATATTTCTACAAATGTTAAAAGCCCCACAATAAATTGTTACTGTTTTTGCTTTAAACTTTATAGAAGTTTTAAAAAGCCAATACTGAAGCAATCCTAAAAAACTTTCTAAGTTGACTCTCTGCTAGCTTTTTTAAAAAAATTCTTAAACACATTTATAATAGCTACTATAAAGTCCTTGCCTGCTAATTTCAACATCTCTCTCATCTCTACGTATGTTTAATTTTTTAAAATGATACTGAAAGATAAATAAAACCAAAATGACAACAAAAGCAATAGCTGTTGTTGAGATCACACATACTCGGCTGCTGAAATTTCAGGTCCCTGAGTCCCTTCCTGTCACCTGGGAGAATGTGAAGGGTCAAATGTTCCCCTCTTTGCCACTTGCTTAGCACTGCAGTCATTGCCTCCTTCCCAAGTCCTTATGGCTTGTGCATGGTGGGAGGCTGCTACACATGTCAGCATCTCCCCGAGATATTGTTCTTGTGGCACCATTCATTGCTAACACCAACACTATTATCATCCTTTCTGCAGTGCTGCAGCCACTGGCACAGGGCTACTCCAGGCCAGGCAACTTCTCACTAGACCCTAGGCCAGTTTTAAGAGGCTTCTTTTGCTGCTTCACAGCCGGGTGCTGCAGATGATGGCCCTGCCTCTCGTGCTTCCTACTGTCTCTCTTAGCAGAGCTGCAAGAGAGTCCAGTATGAGCCCCACTGCCAGAACACTCAGTGCCTCTCATCTACCCTTGACCCCTTATTTTCTCATTGACCACGGCTACTGGTCAGAGGATTTACATCTCCCTGGTGGTACCTCTTGTTGAACAAGTGCTCATTAAATTGGTAAGTATTGCTAAGATATTTATAGGATCCTATTCATTGTCAAGAAATAATTTTAAAAAACTAAACAAATATGTAGACTAATAACTTAATTCCAAATATTATGTTTAATTAAAAATAAGTCCTCTGCTTTTAAAAAGTGGAAACCTGCTGAATTCTGTAGGTCTTCTTTATCTGTAAAGTTCATTCACTAATGTGACAAATAAATACCAAACAAATGAATTATATCAATTTTTGTACCATGTGCTAGGAATACATAATAGACAAGATGCCTGCTCTCCTGGAGCTTCCAATAAACAAAAAAGCTAATATCGGTTAACTTACATGTGCAATATCAGAGAGTAGCATGTGATCAGAAGAAAATCAAGCAAAATAACTGGATAGAAACTAATGAGAGGAAAACAGTAGATGAAGAGGTAAAGGAAAACCTCTGAGAAGGTGGCATCTGGGCTTAATGAAAATCTAGAGAAAAGAAAGTCCAGGTAGAAGGAAAAGCAAAGTTATGAGAACGTAATGATTTAGGAAGTGAATGACAAGAGATGATGTCAGACGGACAGACGAGCCCACACCATCAGCCTACAAAACTATGGTAAGGAGTTTGGATTTTATTCTAAATATAGCAGGAAGCATTGGAAGGTTTCAAATGGGAATGACATTCCGTGATTACATTGTTAAAAGATGTGTGTGTGTGTGTATTTTAAAAGTTGTAGAAATCATGATTATTCCCACCCACATATGTATCTCCTAAAAATAAGAATTTTATTCTGTATCACCATAGTGTCATCATCATATCTAAGAAAACTAATATTTATTAAATATAATATAATATTATTTAATATGTAGCTCATTTCAAATTTTTTCCAATTGTTCTCAAAATGTATTTTAGCTATCTTTATTAAGCCAAGAGTCAATCAAAGTTTACATATTGTATTTGGTTGTTATGTCTCTTCATTCTCTTTTAATCTAGAACAATTTCTCCTACTCTTTTTCTGCCACTGATAATGACTTTTGGAAGAATCCAAAAAAGTTGATTTAAAAAATATCTCACATTTGAGATTCCTCTGTAGGTTTCCTTATAATTTGATTGTTCTTTGAGCCCTTGTAATTTTTATATTTTTGAAGTTAGTTCTAATGGCTTAATTAGAGTCAGGTTAAACATTTTTGAATAGTTTATAAGCACTTCTGTGAATTTTATCCGATTAACATCAGGAGGAACAATGCAAGAACCCCATATTATCAATGCTAATATCTATCACTTAGTCAAAGTGGTGCCTGCCAGATCTCTCTTTTGGATCCTTTGCAGTTAGTATGTAACCTGTGTGGTGATGTTTGATGTTTCTGTAAATATCCTGTTATGCAATTAGCTTCCACCATTGTTGATCCTTGCCTGAATTAATTATTTTGTTGGGAGTTGCAAAATAGTAACTTTCAATTATTACCGTTTCTTCTTTGGCGTTCTTTTCTAAAGATGAGTTTTCCTAATCAATTAGAATGATATAAAATTCTTACTAGAAAAGCAAGGTAAATGTTCAGTTATTTCCCCTTTACTACTAATTTTAGCATAAAGATTTCTTGAATAGTCACCTCCAATTATGCAAATGAGTTTTTTCTTCTTCCCTTCATTTTTTGGAGCACCACTGTGAACATATGGATTTCTATGTATTCAATATTTTACCATCAATTATAGATAGTCAACTTCAAATTGTCTAAAATTTGTCTAATGGGAACCTTTTCAAACTAGCACCTGGGTCCTTTTAACATTTGCCCATAAATCACTGAGCACTGTTTATGGTACAATAAGATATCCTAAACTCACCTTGTAGTTTTCCTTCTCAACAACTAGAATAAACTATTTCTCCAAAAATCATTGTTGTTTTTGGTAGGTAATGGTGAGTAGAAACCAAATCTGGCTTCAAGATATGCTTATTGCTAAAGGTATGTCATTGCTTCTATGTTCTTTCGGCATACAGACATTGAATAAATGATACATAGATGATAGATAGATAGATGATAGATACATAGATAGATAGATAGATAGATAGATAGATAGATAGATAGATCATAGATACATAGATACATAGATACATAGATATAGATAAATAGGTGCATATATACATAGATGTACATATTTTTAATTCATGAGTCCATGTCAGTATTTCTAATTCAAATTCAGTATTATAGTTTAATCTTACAAGTCTTTTCTCATTAGATGTTTTGAAGGAAGAATGAACAGAAGAAGATAATGAGTGGATGTGCAAATTAAGGGAAATAAAGGATCAAGAATGACTCCCTAGTACAGCATACAGAATATAGTCAATCATATTGTAACAACTACGTATAGTGCCAAGTGGGGGGATCACTTTGTAAATTATATAAATGTTTAATCAACTCAAATTGAAAAATTAAAATTTAAAAAAAATGGCTCTCTAAGTTTCTATCTTGAGAATCTGAACTGGGCTGGTTGTTGCTCCTGCTGCCGTTTTATCAAGATGGGAAGTAAGAAAAAGTAGAAACATTCATGGGGTGGGCATGAGGACGAGAAATCAATTATATATAGTTCAGTGTTTTATTTTATAGTTATAAAATTAAATAATCTATTTAACAAGTGGCACAAACAGTTGAGTCAGAGACAAGACAAGGATTCATCTGATATTGGGTACCCATCAAATACTGTTAACAGCCATAAAATCACTTTACCCCAATATGTGGATGAAGCTTGATACTTGAAAATGACTTATTAGGGCAAGAAAATCTAGGTCAAGCAAATGAGGAAAGAAAAAAATGAAGGCGAAGATTTCTAGGGTAGTAAAGGAGAGACTTCAAAATTACCCAGGATTTAAAACATGGCATATTAGTTTGCTAAGGCCACATTAACAAAATACGATAGATTGGAAGGCTTAAACAACAGAAGTTTATTTTCTCAGTTCTGGAAGGTAGTAGTCCAAGATCAAGGTGGTAACAAGTTTGTTTTCTCCCGAGGACTCTTTCCTTGACTTGCTGATGGCCACCTTCTCCTCGTGTCTTCACATGGTCATTTCTCCATCTGTGTGTATGTGTTCTAATCTTCTCTTCTTATAAGGATACCAGTCATACTGGATTAAGGCCCACCAACATGACTTAATTTTATCTTAATTACCTCTTTAAAGGCCCTATCTCCAAATACAGTCACATTCTGAGGTACTAGGGATTAGGACTTCAACATATGAGTTTTAGAAGAACACAATTCAGTCCATAACACATGAGATAAAAATAAAAGCTATATGATAGGATGAAGACACATGCTCGAGAAAGTTAACAGATCTTTTCAATAGCTAGGTCTCCTTTATGACCGAGCAAAGACAGATTGGTGGCATTATTACTCCACTAATGCTCTAGGAAGTTTGAAATGATGATTAAATGATGAGCCACACATTTATCCACATGTCTATGGTCAATGATGAATATACACAGAGAAAAGTAGAGACAGAAGAATAAATCTACTCCGTTTCCACCAAGATTTTCTAGGCTTTTAACTTGAGTCATTATGCTTAGCTTGCTTTCTGCCAGGGGGTTGGCATTTTAATCATTGCTCTTTCCTTTTTCTTTCAGGACAAGTATCCTTGCGCCAAATGACTCATCCGATACCAGCCTTAACTGTCACAAATGATATGGGAGTGGCAGGTTTCATCTATCTTAGTATGAGAAAAATTAAAGAAGAGGAAATCAAGTTTTTTTAAGGATGATAGACTGGGAAAAGCAAAGGCCAAAGGTGGGCCTGGTGAACTGACTTGCCCAGGGACTCAAGGACTTGCTCAGCTAGTTAAGGACACAGCAGTGCTCCCTCTTTTGACTTCTATCCTAGCGTTCTTTCTGATTCACCACAACTAGGTAGTTCTGTGTTTAATTTTTTCTATTGAAAAACATTCTTGAAAGTATTGCTTACAAATGATTTGAAATGCCAAAGAACATTCTGGTATAGTGGTTAAGAGTACAGACTGGTCAAATAAGCCTGTGGTTGAATCTCAGTTTTATCATATACTACTATGTAGCCTTGAGCAGATTGTCTAACTTCTTAAAGTCTCAATTTTCTCAGCATTGGAATAGGGATAATAATACTGCTTACCCAAAAGAATGGTCCTGAGGACTCGAGTTGAAGCGTTTTTTTTAAAAAGTGAACAGTGTCAGGTACATCATTTAAGTGTTCAATAAATAGGAGGTGTTATTATTCATTATAATACCCCTAAATTTATCAAAATTCAAGATTTCCATTCTGGTTTCCTAGATAAAATGAAGCAAAAATAAATAAATAAGTAAAAGAACAAACAAACACCATTAGTTAAACATCAATCTGTTTCCTAGATAAAAGGGTATTTATTACAATGTCCCAGGATCTAGCAGTTGAGCACAAGGGCAACTAACAAGTATAATAATTGAATCAAAAGTTTTCACACTCTAAAGGTGAAAAATCACAGCCTAAGGAGGAAACCAAAATCTCCTAGGCAGTAGGGTAAAAGGAAAGGAAGCTCTGAAACAAGAGAAAGAGCATGGAGGAAAAAAAAAAAAAAGATACTGTCAGATCTACAAGCTCAACAAAAGCATTGGTGAGGGCCAGGAGTGAAACAGTTTACTCTCTAGGTAAAAGAATGACATTAAGATGCGCAAAGAAAGTAAAAGTTATTTCCGGCAAGAAAGACTCCCTGTTTTTCAGAACCTGGGATCCCTTAATGTGAAGAGGTTTATTCTGAGGTAAAGTCATGGGAAGCATTGGTCATAAATCCTGATTAGGCCTGCTTCAGTGACCCCCATAAAACACCAGGTAGTCACCGAGCCCATGCACTTGAGCTTGTTGCTATGTTAATATTCTTTAATCAGTAATTTCTTCCAAGAGTTGGGTTCCAGGGCCTTGCTTGAAAGCCTACCATTCAAAATTAATGAAACACTATTAGTATTTTAAAGTATCTAATTGTGCACATGGGAAACTCTAGCTTCACTTGAAGTAATAGAGCATTTTAGAGTGCATATATAGTACAAAAGATACTTACTGAAAAAGGCTATTTATTGTTGTTAGTCTTTATTGCCTCAAAGGCCAAGAAGCAAAACCCAGAAGTAAAAGCACTAAATGAATTTATTCACAAAGTGCATAGAGAAGACAGAACCAGAGAAACTCTTCTGGAACAGACGTCTGCAAGTTCCCCAGTTAAAAAGTAGGAGAAAGGCACTTTCAGTTATGCGGTCACTTCGGTTCTTTGCTTTGCTGAAATGGTCCCCCAATGAGCCAGACTCATCCATACTTTTTGTTTATTCTTTCCCTGCTGATTTCAGTTTTTATCTAAGAGCTGTGTTGGAAATATTTTGCAAGGCAATTTGGCAGTATTTATAAAAATATTTAATGTGATTATCCTTTGACCGATTAATTTTAGGAAATTTTCCTATAGAAATTCTATCTTAAGTATTTGAAGATATAGGTATTAAGAAACATACTGTTCCATTGCCTAAAATACTGTAAATTGAAAGCAATCTGTATGTCCAACAATATGGACTGGCTAAATAAATCATGATGTAGCCATATACCCAGCCTGGAGTCAGACCACCTAAGATTGAGTTACTATTTCACCACAATTTACTAGTGGTGACCACTTATAGTTGTTTTATATTGCTGCCATACAAATCACCACAATTACAGAGGTGTAAAACAACACAAATGTATTATATTACAGTTAGGTAGATTAGAAGTCCAAATTGGGTCTCACTGTGTTGGCAGGGCTGGGGTCCTTCTTGTAGAGTCTAGGAGAGAATCTCTTTCCTTGCTCATTCAGGTGTTGGCAGAATCCAGTACATTTGTTTTAAGACTAAGGTTTCTCTTTCCTTGCTGGCTGTTAGCTGAGGTCTGTCCTTGGCCCCTGGTCCTTGCACATAGACCCCTTTTTCTCAAACAAAGTAGTAGGGTGCTGAATCCTTCTCATACTGCCATGTCTCTGATCCTATTCCCACCATCACATCTCTCTCTAACCCAGCTAGAAAGTGTTTCACTTTTAAAGACTCGAGTGATTAGATTGCCCCTGCCTGCCAGATAGTCCAGGATAATTTCCCCACCTCAAGGTCTTAACCTTAATCCCACTTGCAAGGTCCCTTTTACCATGTAAGGTAATGCATTCATAAATTCTAGGATTTGGATGTGGACATCTTTGGGGGCCTTTATTTTACCTACCATCCCTCTCTAAGCCTCATTTCCTCATTTCCAAAATGGGGTTTTTCCCACATATGGTTCTTGTAAACTATAGATGAGACAAGCTCTTGGCACACAGTAATCACTCAGCAAATGTTAGATATCATCATCGTTACTATGTAGGCATTAAAAATTTGAGACAGAACCCATACTGTTGACACAGAGAGATGTTTAAAAGATATATTTGAGAAAAAGTAAGCTATAGAAGAGTGTGTGTAGGACAACTATTTAAAAAAAAAAAGGAGAAAAGGGAAAAAAGGTATTCATATTCGCACAGGAAAAAAGAGTCTGGATGGATACCAAAAGACTGAGATTGAGAAGGCTGAGTATGGACGTGGGATTTTTTAAGTAACACATATTTTAAAATTTAAGGTGATAACCGCATTAGGAAAATAACTAGAGTGTTTAATGTCCAAATAAGTGTGGGGACAAAAAGGAAATAAAGAAATGATTATTCACAAAATGACAAGAAGAGAAAAAAATAGCATTGAAAAATGTTGGAAAATAATAAATTCCAAGTAAGATAGTAGAAATAAGCCTAAACATGTCAATAATCACAATAAATACGAATAGATTACATCTGTTTATTAAAATACAGAGATTCTCAGCTTGGAGAAAATAACAAAATCTAGATGTGTGAAAATATCATTCAGGTAAAATTTTTAAGCACAAACATTAATAAATATATTGATTATAGACAGATAGTATTTAGTGAAAGTATAGGAACAGAGATAGTAAGTAAAAACACCAGTCTCAGGCTTGTGGTTGCTTTCAGGAAGAAGGAAAACAGTGTGAGAGAAGTTTACAAAAGGGGTATTCAACTATATCTATAATATTTTATTTCTTTCTAATAAAAATAAAGTATCCAAAATATATATTAAATGATATTTGCCTTTCAAAATTCTGGATTGTTACATTTTCTAGTTTTCTGTGCATACGAAATATATATTTTTTAATTTTTTAAAGAACTGTACTGAGAAGTCAGAAACAGGGATGGTTTCCTGATAGCACATGTATTTTGGATTCTGAAAAAATTCTAAAATTTTAAAGGTAAACATGAAATTAGGGCAGACAAAAATGTATTTCCTCTTCCTGTTCATCGGTTTAGGTTACTATTGATTGAACACTTGAACTAGGTTAAGAATGACACTGTTTGAAAATGTCCAAAACGCATACGTGAAAATGTTTAATAAGACTTAAACAGAAACACGTATGCAAATTTAATAAGTTCTTAAATGTTGTCAAGAAGCAAAGGAACAATTAAAATCGTAACTAAATTTTTCAGAGAAATTTAATTTTGAGCCAGATTCTGAAGAAGTTCATGGATTTCTAAGAGAGAATAACTCATATAGGAAAATGGACTGTGCTGAGGCACAAAGAAGGGACCTTGTTGGCAAAATGCAGGGGACAGTAGCAGATTAAAGTGATTGGAGTAAATTTCCTTCTTAAAATTCTATAGAGCTATGAAGACAGATAGAAATATTTACATGGACATAAGCACCAAACAATGTCAAAATACAAATAAATAGAAGATTCAGAAGATTTAGGCTACCAGAAAAATAGATCTGACATCATAGATTTACATCGACTATGACAATCACCTCCTTCTCTGTATATTGGGGACTCCAGTAGAGCCACAGTGAAAATGTAAAGCAAAGAGCCGGTATTTATGGGCTGCTTTGAAAGAATAAAGGGGAATGCTGATGGAGAATCATGAACGAGCCCCAATTCATTCTCTATTGGCAGTGATAGAATTACCCCTCTAGAGTTAGATATAATTTCATAATTTAACAGACAAATATCCTCTCCCACCCCCAAAATGACAATCTATTTTGAAAATATCTCATTTAATTCCATAGAAATATTTTAATGTTAGGTTAAATACATCTTCTTGCCTTCAGATTAATTTGAGTAAAAGGCTCAACCTAATATCTGTTGGGGACATGTAGGTAGCCCTGACCACTAACTGGAAATTTAAGTCAGTCCAAATTTGTGGTTTACATCACAGAGGTCACCCTATGAGCCTCCTGGTCAATCACCAGGTCCTGTTGTCTCTGCCTCCTCATCAAGGCTCATGTCCTATTCCCACCACTATTGTTCCAGATCTGCCCTCATACCTTAACGCCGAGGCAGCTTCCGCATGGTCTTCCCACCATACTGCCTGTCAGTGCGAACTCTCTCCCTCTCTCTCTCTCTCTCCCTCTCTACGGGCCAACCTGAACAAATGCCTGCCATGCTTTAAGGCCTTCCGCAGTGGCCTCACAATAGGGTTGCCTCACACTGATCTGTGTCTGAGTTGTGAGATGGGTCACAGGCCATGCGTTACTGATAATAAAGCCCCAAAGACTCCAATGACATGCTTGTTCAGCCCTGTGTCTAGAATGCCCTACCCTCATAGCTCAGTCACTGGCTCTGCTGCCTGGCAAACTGGCTCCTACATGTCTCAGCTCAGATGCTCTCTCCTCTGTAAATCTATATTCCTGACTTCCCCAGCCAGCTCACGTTCTTCTCCTAAAGCCTTGCTGCGCTTTATATAGACTTCTTAAAAAGACTCGTCTTGTTAGATTGCCATTGTTTATGCAACCATCTCCCACTTCATTGTAAGTTCCTTAAGGAGAGAGACCAAGCCTTAGTGCTTTTTACATTGCCAGTAAATAGCAGCTTCTGGTACATTCTAGGCACACGGTGAACACTAATGGATGTTGAATGAATAAATGAGTGCTACCACTTATGTAAGGTAAAGAGATGGCCCAGTTAATTAGATCAACAATCCCTCCTCCTCCTCCTCCTCCTCCTCCTCCTCCTCCTCCTCCTCTTCCTCCCCTTCCTCCTCCCATTCCTGCTATACGTGGCAGCAAGGAAAAACTTCTTCCTAATTATGTCACACAATGCTGTCCCATGAAATCTGCATTTTGAGAGTAAAAGCTGAAGGAAAATGTTTTCTTTTATAAAATGAAAGACCTTGATTATTGGCAAAGTGAGGATACCAGATTCATTAGAGGGGAGAGTGGTCTAGCTATCTTTTCTATGTTCCTGTAACTAATTACAGATGAGTAATTAAAGAAAATTGGTATCCATAAAAATCGACCACAAACCAATAAGGACGATGAGTTGAATCATAAAAATTCCATGCTATTTATATTTTCACACACACACTCAATGCATTATTCTAAATGGAAAAGTACAAATATTGGGATAAAAACATTTAAACTACAGAAACAAGAAACTCCAAATGCTAATCCTGCCCAAAGGGCAGAATTTAATTCTGTGCTAAACTACTGTATGTGGGATTAAGAGGCATGGTTAACCAAACATTTGAGAACAAGTAATTACACTGTAGCTCTCTATCACATATTTGTCTCACACATAATTTACACAACAAGCCCGCAGAGGGGAAAAATAAAATGCTGTTTGAAAGATTTTTTTTTTTTTCAGCTACAAATTCTTCAGCTTACTTTTTTTTGTTCTCATTGAAAATTATTTACTCCTATGGTTTTGGATTGGATGACAGTGGTATATTTTCTCTCTGCTATGTAGGGGCAAAGAAATAACATCTTTCACTTGTTATTCTTGCCTGTATCCTTCCAGCCAATCTTGGGCATCTAAATATGGAGGTTCATGGTCCCTGTAGTTGGTTTATGTAATACTTTCAGAGTAGAATGGATATGCAAGAGAACGCTTTCATTCATTCATTTCTTCAATCAACATTTATGAGACACTTTCTATGTGCCCAGAATTGTGCTGGGCTCTCAAGATACAAGTGAACAAGACAGTGTCTCCACCCTTGATGAGCTCAGAGCCTGGTAGCAGAGACAAGAATGATAAGCCATGACAGGAGGTTACACAGGGATTTATAAGGATCCAACACCTGTCTGGGATGGTCAGGGAGGGCTTGCAGGAAGAAGTGCCATCTAAGTTGCATCTTGAATGACCTGTATGACCCAGAGCAGGGTAAGGAAGTGGAAAATTCAAAGCTGAGGGAAGAGCTGGGAGAGATCGGAGTAGAAAAATGAGAATTAGTAGGGCGAGGTGTGCTTATAGATGGAACAGAGGAGATATTTACAAAGATATAGAGTCTGGATATCTAAGTAAAAATTTTCTGTGCTCACAAGGCAAGCAACAGCTTCTCTGGTCCTCCTTCCTCTCTCTACTAGGGATATCTATGATAAAGAAGAAACCTGAGAGCTCAAGTATATTTGAGAGAGACATTAAGCCTCTATACAGCAGCATCTTGGCTGGACTGATTCTGGCGTTTGCTCTCCTTTTAACATTTTTTCATGAAGCAGGGAGATATCTGCCATCTACCATAACTTCTTTGTAACTCCAGCCCAGCTCTGGCTGTAATTTGGCACTTGGCAAGAGCCTGACCTGGAGCAAGGGATTTAACCTCATTGTGTTACAGTGCTTTGCCTCTAGAACAAATTGCATTAAATATGTGAGTGTATGTAAAGTGCTCAGAACAGAGCCTGACATTAAGCAAATCCCCAATAAATATTAGCCATTATTATTTTACTCCTGATATGGGAAGTTCTATTGCTGTTAGTTGGCCAGTTGTTTAAATAATCAGCATGTCGTTTATAGAAACTGGGCTCAGGAGTAAAGTTGTTGTTTAATGTCTTTGGCACCAACAGAAGATTAAGAAAGTTAACCCCGTGAACAAAAAGACTAAACCTTGCTGGGCTTTCAAAAGAGTTACGTTATAACGAAATTTTTTGTATATATCTATTCACTGAACATTCATTATCCCCACAGTTATTGGGTGTCTATTGAATGCCAGGCCTGAAGGTACAAAGAAATCTGAGTAGGACTGGAAATATATTATTCATTCAATACAGGTTTAGCAAGTACCCAGAAGTGCAAGTCACTAGTGAAGATAAAATGATACACTTACACCCTCTAGCAGGAGGTAATACATGCTACAAAGAAGGACAATAGTAATGAACACCTGTTAAATGCTTTCTTTTCACCAGGCTCTGGACTAAGTAATTTACTTGGATTATCTTCAAGTGCTATGGTAGTTGAGAGGATGCAGATGCGGTTCCAAGCTGGGGTGATTAGAAAAAACTTCATCGAAAAGGAGGCATTAGAACAGGATCTTAGAAAATTGTTGACTTCTGGAGCACTACACTCAACCTTGGTACCAAAGTTATTTTAATAGAAATATCCAATCGAATGGGATTGTTGCTACTAAAAACTTTCATCTGATGATAAGTAGAACTACTACCAATCTGAGTAGGAGTGCAGGTGTTGCTTAAAACTTTACAATTTCTCATTATGTCATTAAGCTTGCTAGTCATTTTGCCTGAATCGAGGTTCTAATTCCGTTTCTCCCCAAATGTTCCTTCTTTCCCACAAGTCATTGGGAATGTGTTCGAAGTACACTCTGGCATCCTGTTCCCAATTATTGCTTGTGTAATCTATTGATAAAGTGAAGCCAAATATGAGTAAGAAGGAAAGCCTAATTAGAAATGAAGCACTCAGTGTCCTGATGGGGAAAATTCCAGGGCTTAAAAAAATAAAAAATCAGTGATGCATAGTTTAAAGGCGTTGTCACTGAAGAAATAATCCCAGTACTGAATAAACTAGAAAATGGATTAAACAGATGGGGGAAGTTGTCAGTGGCAGAGAATGGGCACCTACAGAGAAATCTAATTATTTAGAACAAAAATGACTCTGGCACACACACAAGAGAATATCAATTTGTGTCTTGAAATGAATGTTATAGTAAATCTGTAAGAAAAGGAATATAATATCAGCCACAAAAAGTGAACATAACAGGTTATGGGCTGATAGAGAAATGCTGGAACTTCTTTTTTGATTAATCAATTTAGTTAAATAGTTGATTTATATGACTTTTTCCTTTTTGAATTTACTCGAGTGAATTAACTAAAACAACTAACTTTTAATAGAGTGTGGATGCAGCTTTGTTCTCATAAACTTGCCCTTAAATATACAGAAACCTTTTTTTTCATAAAAGAGAAACTGCCTCAACAACACATGTCTATATATGCTTCTCTACCTACACCTATCTGAACACATTTCTACTCAGTTGACCGTCTACACTTAGCTCAGCTCATAGGACTTGTATTTTGCCCTATAGGAGAAACAGTAAAGGCTCCATATATTTGAAAGTCTTAGAAAATTATAGTACCAAAAACCCAGTTTTGAGTGTCAGTAAGTTGCTGGATGATCCTTATCAGATCACTTAGCTTCTATGTTTTCTAATTATTGTATTGCACAACTAAAAGAATGCTACACACACACACACACACACACACACACACACACACACACCCCATACTCTTGAGCACTGAGAGATAATAGATTAATTAGGAGCCTCTCATATCCACAAGACGCAGAGCACTGGAGGCAAGCTTCTGAGTGATGGCGTAACAAGTTGCTATTTATACCCCATCTTCCATCCGCTGATGCGAACTAGGGGTCTTTCCTTGCCAGAGAATAATTTTAGGGAATGAGCTTCCTGGTGAGCTCACAGCTTAACACTGCTTGTATCACCATCTTGAGTCAGCAGTGGATAATGCTGTGCAGAATAAAAAACTAATTTTAGTCATCTGTGGGATCCTTGTAAACACTCCATAGTGACTCTTTTAAAAGTCAGTGTGAACTTGCTATCTCTGCTTCGTTTCCTGCTCCCAATAATCTACTAGGGGTATTTTTAGGTGATGACATCTTATAGGACTTGTGTAGGTGAGTTTCTCTGTTTCAGGGATGACATTTGAAAATTTCGCCACAGATGTTAAAGTCAGAAGGCCTTCTAGTTAAATGAACCAGAAAAGTGACTAACAAATACGGCAATAAGAGACACAGACATGTAAGTGTCCTATACATGCTATAGGAAAAAGTGCTACCTACCATATTCTCATTTCAGTGAGTCCCAGCCCACATCTGTGTGAAGGGAGAGATGAGGAGAAAATAATGCATATCCGAAAGCTAATAGCTTTCCCTCCAGCTACCACACTGTACATTTGGTGTGTGAAATGATCCCTCAACTTCTTCATCATCTCCTTGTTCTGCAAGGCACTCCTGGGCTCTGAGTCACATTTCATTGGTAATCACAAGCTGAATATAGAGTGCCTCTAATTTGTTCAGTATTTCATGGGTCACTGAGAAAGAATAGGGCCTGAGGACAAACTCCACTGGTCAGATCGCTCAGATCCAGATGTGTTTTCTTAGCCTGTACCACTTTGCCAAAAACTCATATTTCATGGAGGGAGAATTGTATGTAAGACCTTGCACTAAGCTTTTGTGTTTCTGAGAAAGATGCTGTGTTTGGCTGTATTTATCAAGGAATGTGAAAACCAGAGGAGGGGCTGAACTGGGAAGAAGGGGGTAAGGAGAACTCTCAGCAAATGAAACCTCTGAGGTTAGCAGTGAATCACCCATCAACCAGAAAGAATGTGAAGGAACCCAGTCATATGTGAAAGAAGTTTTTTGGTTTTTGTTTTTTCCTTCTTGAAAACCTTCAAGCCTGGAATGTTTGATACCAATTTGTCTTGGTCTGAAAATAAAATAGAGAACTTAAAATGAAGTGTATGAGAAGCAAAGGGAGGAGAGTAGGGGGGTGGGAGGAAAGAGGCAGAATCAGAAATATTAATAGGGAAAAAGAGGGAAATGGTGTGTCCTGGAATTATTTTTATAAGAAAAGCAGTTAATAAGAGTTCCAGTGTAGAATTTCTATTTCTTGAATTTGTTAAAAGTAACTTTGAGGATTTTGGATTGCGGGAGAGGCGAGACTTTGCTATAGGAAACTTCATTTAAATACTCTTTCCAAAGAAAACACACAATATACCAAGATATACAATCTCTGTGTGGCTTTGCAGCGCTGCTGGAAACTCAGCCCCACTGATTGATTCTTCTTTACCAAGAATCCCAGTGTCCTCATTTACCCCTCTAAAAGCAAGTTTGATGGACTCCCAGTTGAGTAAAGCAAGTCCTTCAGAGCAGTGAGGTAGCTGCCACTGTCTGGCCCATCTGCTAATGAAAGGCCCATGCAGTGGCCTCCGTGAACTATGCAGGCAGTGCTCCTGAAGGATCCTAAGAAACCAAGCCTTTGAGGAACTTTATGTTAAGGAATGTCTGGAATGTTTTTAGTCCTCCGAGGAGCCAATATGGTCCATGATGAAGAATGGACAAAACAGTATTACAACGTTCAGCAAGACCGATTCAGATCAGAAAGAGCTCAGGAGATAAAAATCATTAAGAGGAGGGATAAGATTGCCTCTTCTCAGCCATTAAATGAAATTTCAGAATTTCTTTCTGGATTCAAACTGTATCACACAGACCATCCACTATCATCTCAGGCTAATGAGAGGGTAGGTGCTAAATAGGCTTTAAACTAAAAAAGTAGCTACTTGCATTTTTTTTTCATACTGCCCTGTAGCTTTGTATATGAATGAGTGAATACTGTTAAAATATCAGCATAACTGCACCTTTGATTTTATGTTATTAATTAAGGTTATTCATGGAATCAGGAAATTCTATTTCTAATTACATTTTAAAGGCTTTAAATATATTTAAAGGTTTTTAAAATTCTATTTATAGGTGTCTGTATGCATGTATATATACACATATGAATACATTTTACCTGAATACCTCTTTTGTTTATTATAACCATAAATTTGCTAAAGCTGAAAACATTGCTTTAATAAAGATATTTAATATTTAAAATCATATGTAGTGTGTAGAGTGGCACAGTTATTTGTTTTTTACTTTTTATTTTAAATATTCATCTTAAGATTTCTCAAACGTTTTGTCTACATTCCACAGAAAAAAATACACTTAATTTTTACATTTAATTTAGTACACTCACGTGTATATGTTTATATACTATTTATAAACATATGTAAGTATATATATATATATCTGCAACAAAATTTCATAAAACAAAACCTATCTTTACAAAGTGTGATACACTCTGGTATTTTTAGTTTGTTCTATTTCTTCTTTTGTATAAAATATCAATCATGATAATTTCCCTACTCACTAATGGGACTTGACCTGGAGTATGAGAAACACTGTTCTACCTAGACCTTTAAACAATTTTATAATCTTACTAAAGAATATAAGTGTTATAATGCAATAATATGGGTACCCGTTTGAAACGGTTTGGAAATAAATGAGTACTAATAAAAGGATTCTATCTTTTTTTTAAGGACTCCATCTTTTCCTAAACTAAATTATGATCATTATTGTTATGTTATCATACTCTGGAGAATATTAACTTTTTAAAAATGAGAATAGTCATATAACCCCTTTCTTCTTTTAAAAATAACATTTTCACAATATTTCGAACTTAAAAATTAAGCTATTTCTTTCTTTAGGCTTCCAATCTCTACCCCCAATTTTTTTTTAAAAGAAAGTTAATATTTAATAGAATATAAAATTAAGAGTAAAAGTCTGGGTTTTACCGTAACAGACTTCTAACTTCTACAAATAACTTTAGAATTATAAAGTATAGCCTATGGCCATGCTACCCTGAACAAGCCTGATCCCTTTTGATCTTGGAAGCTAAGCAGGGTTAGGCCTGGTTAGTACTTGGATGGGAGACCACCTAGGAAGATGAGGTACTGTAAGTGTAAAAAATAAATAAAATAATAATAATAATAAAGGATTGTAAGCTGATAAGGTCCTTGCAATCTGTTAGGTCAACCAAGGGTCGCCTTGCCTAAAAAAAAAAAAAAAATAGAATTATAAAATAGCTGTATCTAGCATGAAGATAAATGCAGAATCAGGCTCTGAGCACTGGGTTCCTTAGAACTGATAGGTACATTTAACTTAAAGTTATTTATTTATTTATTTTCACATCATCGCAATATAAATTTAACCTCTGAAGATAAGATCAGACATTAACTATCAAAAAGGGTAATTATTAAAGAAACTTTGTGGTATCTCCGTGAAAATGAAGAATCATTCTGTAGTATGAATAATGATTCCCTAATACAGAGGTCTTCTACTTGATAAATTTGATGGGCTGATCAGAACTCAGTAAGCTGAATGCATCAAGAAGACTAATTTTGAGATATACTGTGTATTCCACTTTAACATATCTAGTTTATAAATTTAGATATTTGCACACTGAATAAATTGAAATGGTCCCCCCTTGTAGTTTTTCTTGATGTTGCTGCCTACAGAGTTCACAAATTGGTATGGAGAGAGAGGTAAAATGTCAAGTACCACAATGTGGGTTCCCTGAACAGCAAGACAGACAAACTCTGCTGATAAGAGTGACCCATTAAAAATCATTCTGGACTGGATCCCTCCTCAGTGGTAGGTGGAGTAGAAACACTGTACAAACTTCTTTCCCACCCGAAATGGGAAATTTTGACTATATAACTCTCAACAGGCCCTTCTGTCCCCCATTTCTACCTGCCTTTTTTCACACAGCCTCTCCTGACTCACCCACCATGGTGCTCACCACACCCAATTGTAAGTGCCTGTTGACTTCCGCCTCTCTCAATAGACTCTTAAGTTGCAGAGGGCAGGCAGAGTGTTTATCTTGTGCACTGCTGCATCCCCAAACTAGCACAGTGATCTAGGCACATTTCGGGAGCACTCCATAACAATGTGTTGAGGGAAAGTATAGATAAGTGAATGAATTTTAAATTAATCACCCACTTTAACTTGTATCCCCCTTGAGAGTCAACCTTCTCCATATACCTGACTCAGTACAAAGCAACTGCCAAGCATTCTTCAGGGAAGTGCCCCCGCAACACTTCCCCCATTCTGCCCCCCAAAAAGCCAGCAAAGATTTCATTTCCAGGGGTTCTCCAGGCAGCAAGTGATTATAGCTCCAGCTCCATGAGAGCAGCCCTGGGAGTCTCAGAGAATGTGGAAACTGCTGACCCAGGTATCTGGAAAATTCCTGTAGCAGCAGAAGCGATGACATCCAGAGTCTGAAAGAAAAATTCAGATGTTATTTTTTGCTTCATCTTCCTTTAAACTTTTTGCAGCAAGTATGTCATTGCTAAAATGAGAAGGAGGAAATAATATGTTCACCAGGTAAATCGCTATGGACAGCATTGTCCAAGGTATATAATAAGCTTTCCATAAATATTTGTTCAATGAAGGTATAAAGCAGAAGAATCCAGTTCCTACACATGAATTGCTCTCTTTCAGGTATTAGGAAGAAGTACCTGAACCAGGTGGACACAAATGGCATTTGCAATCACTATCCTATTAGATTGAACCACATGAAACTGTCATTTTAGTAGGTCAAAAAGAGTCAAATATCAGCAATTTCATGTAGTTCGACCTATTAAAGGTTTAAATGTGTCACATCATTGCTAGAAACAAGTCAAGGATGAATCCTGCTGATAATAAGAAAGCCTGAACAGCATATCGGGCCATTAGCAGCCTTTTGGGAGAACTAAGAACTGAAGTGGACATGAAGGATGCACAATTACCCTAAGTCCATTCTTCCAAAGTATATTCTAAGTCAGCGAGCCCCATGCTTTTTGGCACCAGGGACTGACAAGTGTTCCTATGAGAATCTAATGCCTGATGACTGGAGGTGGAGCTGAGGCGGTGATGCTACTACTGGGCAGCGGCTGCAAATACAGATGAAGCTTCACTGGCTTGCTAGCTGCTCACCTCCTGCTGTGCAGCCTGGTTCCTAATAGGCCACAAACCAGTACGGGTCCCAGGGGTTGCGGCCCCCTGTTCTAAGGCATTCCAGTTCTGCAGACATTTTATGAGGAAAGAAGACTGATTTAGAAAATGTTGTGAACAATATTTCTTTCCTAAAGTTTCGGAATTTGTATTAAAGGATATATTAGCATATCAAAGAATCTACAATAAAATCACTTAACCATGTTTAATCCAGGACCTTCCAAATTTGATTAGTGAAGCTTTATTTGAAAGGAATGCCTACTGTAACAGCTCATAATTTGGAATTAGCAGGACTACTGCCCCATGATCCAGGACTCTTCCAATCCCTAACTCCTTACACCTGGATACACTACATGAGCTAGAGAGACCCCCTGACAGAGGTCCATTTCAACTTCTCACTGTTTCCGAATAATAAGAAAAAGGCAGAAGCTCAGGATACTCCACAGGTAAAAATACACAAGTTGCTTTCTACTGATTTTATCGTCAGTTCATGCATGTCTCACAATGCCACGAACCCGGCATTTATGTATTTTAGTGAATAATATTAATAGAGACTTAAGAATAATAATACCTACCATTTTTGTGTATTTACCATGTACTTTTCACATTATACCATGCTTTACATTTTCCATATCTCTACTGTACATTACATTGCTCACAGTGAGCTGAGAATTAGGTATTTTGCCCCCATTTTACAGACAATCTTCAGTGCCTCAAAGGTGTTGTTTGTGGTCCAAAGTCCACAGCTGGGACTTGATGACATCTGATCCTGTGCTCCCTCCACCATAGCAATAAGAGTCACACTGCTTTGGTGCTTATTATGAGTCAGGCACCAACTTTTAGTCATTTAGCTCAAAATAAACCAATGAAGTACTATTACTATCCCCATTTTACAACTGGGGAAAGAGGCTGACGTTAACCAGTCTGCTTAAAGTAACAGCTAGAAAGAGGCAGGGCTGGAATTCAGACTAAGGCTGATTGATATTGGTTCTACAATAAAGAAAGCCATTTAACCACAATTAATCCAGAACTTTCCAAACTTGTTTGACTAGGAGATCATTATTTATAAGCCTATTATTACAGTTAACAATTTAGGAGAACACAATTTGGGAATCACAGGACCAACTCCCTCCCCTGATCAGTCATCTCTAGCCTCTCCCAATCCAGAGTACACGCCTTTACCAGCACACCCTACTTGCCTCTAAGAGACTCCGTAGTTTCCACTAGCATACTTCACTAACCTAGTCTCCCAGCTCCAGAAACCAGAAGTCAAAAACTGTCCATTTGTACTCTTGATTCTCTCTAAAGCTTTATAATGTGACCAAATCGATATAGCCTATTTGTACAGGTTAATGTAAAATAAATTATGATATAAAGTGACTTCTACCTCCAATGTCCATATAGAGAAAAATAATTTTTTATGTTTTGAGTAACTAAAATTACTAAAAATCCTCGAAGTCTCTAGGGCTATGAAACCACATATTACTGTGAATATCAAATAATTCTATGAAGGTTGTGTGAAAGAACTGAGTTCAAAATAAGTCACCTTCAATTTCACCATCGCTATGATAGATAAGATCTACCATTGATTGGATGTTTATGTGGGGCAGACATTCTACCGTATGCTTTCCACAGATCATCTTATCTCACAACAGCTTTATGAGGTACATACTGTTGTTATTCTCATCCTACAGAAGCAAAATCCACTACAACTTGAAATAAGTTGCCCAAGGTCACACAGCTATTTAGCAAGTGGTAGAGCCAAGATATGAAGGGGAGAACCTGGTTTTTAAATGTCCCAAGCCATTTTAGATGCTAATTCTGGGGTACACAAAGCAAGGCCAAGTATGAGCCCCCAGGTTCTAACAAAGTGATCATTTGCTTTTCTCAAGCCTTACCTTAAAAGGTACATGACTTCTACCAAGTAGTTACCCTTGAGTAACCTTCAAAATCTGTCAACTGTAAATAAGATTCCAGAGAGGGAAACCCTAAAACCTTTAATTGTTCTAAGATGATATGTTGGTTTGGCAGATCTGGCTCATCTTAAAAGGAAGTTTTTTTGGAAGATTATAACTGAATAATATGGCATTAAAGAAACATGATTCGAGTTCTCATGTTTATAAAATCATAGTTGTCATTTCTAAGTTTCCCGAAGACTGTTTTGCAATCTTTTGCTAAGTTGGAGAAAACCAATACTGTACATACTTAGGTACATTCTGCACTTTTCTTCCCTTCAACAGAAAACCTCAAAGGCTTTTGGTATTTTTAGTTACTCATACACTCAAAAAAAGAATTGTTTTTCTCTATATGAACATTAGAGGGAGAAGTCACTTTATATTCTAAAATAATTTATTCTATATTAATCTTTACCAATATGCCACATTGATTTGGTTACTTTATAAGACTTTAAGAGAGAATTAAGACTAAAGTAGGGAGAAGGCAAGAGAATTAAAATGTTAATTAAGCCACATTCAGAGAATGCCATATGCTGATCAGTCATGCAGCCAGGACAGGAAGAAACATTGGGAACAAAGGAAGATTTCTGCTGGGATTGCTAACAACCCACTCCCCACACCTGTGAATGACCAGCAGTCATTCCCTATGGCTGAAATGAGGATCCCATGGATTAAAGGCTGGAAACTGCCAACAGGCCTTTCACTCTACATATTCTTACTTTTCACTGCTACGCACTCTTCTTTTTCTTCACTGTATGATCATGTCAAAGGAAATGGGTTAACAAAGTCTTTTAAACTATAACACATAGGAACTAAAGAATGACATATAAACTGAATTCCCTGAACACTCACACCTCTACTCACTGCCTTTCCATGTCCCTCTCACTGTCCTCCTCACTCTTTGCCTCTGAGAGGAGACCACACTCTGTCTGTGCAGTGTTACCCCTTTTCTAAAAACTTTCCTTTTGACTCTAACTTTGGCGTGTCTGTTGAATTCTTTCTATACTTTCCTCCGAAGGACCCTCTTCTCCTCTCGGTACAGAGTTTGGCCTCCCCACCACTTGGGGAAATTTGCCCTGTCCTGCATCAACACTGCGCAGTGTTGAAAAACCTAAAATAACTGCAGACTCAAGCAGTTTATTGTTTCTTAAAAACAACTACGGATGGACTTTTTAAGGAGGTAAAAGAGATAAAAACAGAAGATAAAATGATAATTTAATGAGGCATAGAGGTGACCCTGAGAACTTTCACCTAAAGAAAATCTCTAAGTCAAAAAAAAAAAAAAAAACCATAAAATAAATAATCCTGGGAGGCAGTAAAACATGGGGTTAAAAAAAAAAGGCTCCGCTTCCCACAGCCTGGGTTCACTCATTAGGTATGTGACCTTGGGTGATATCCTCCCTGTACTCAGTTCCTCTCTATTTAAAGGAGGTTGTTAACAAGACCTACCTCATAAGGTTGCTTGCTGTGAAAATTTAATAATTTATAAAAAGCCCTTAGGACAATGTGTAGTGAGTGTTCAATAACTGTTAGCTATTTAAAAACAGAAAATGTCATTTTCATTGTAGCACATAGGAATGGGTGTGGAGAAGGAAAGTTAAACCAAGGCAAGTTAAGAAGGTAAGTTAAATTCAAACAAAACAAGGATAATCATAGGTATACTGCCTGAGACCTAAATGATAGAATTGACACATTGTAGGTGCTCAGTAAATATTGAATGAATGAATGAATCAATCAATCAATCAGTGAATAAATCTATAAATGGAGTCACAGAAAGGAAAGCTTTCTGTAAAGCTAAATTCTTTGCCTTCTACAGGCCCATTGATCCCCTCTAATCTATCTATCCATTAGAGAGAAATTATCCACCATAATTCAGAATAGTCTTTCTATTCCTCATGCAGCATCTCAGTTCGATGCAATAATTTTAATCTTTTTCTAAAACTAGACTAAAATACACACAATGACACAACGAACTTATAAACAAAAACTATAACTTTAAGTGACCCCAACATCATGACAGGAGAAAGAGATATTCAAAAATGAAGTAATATTTAACACATATTTCTGTCTAAATAGTGTGATTGAAATGTATAAATTTCCTGTGTGGGGGGAGGATTAATATATGTGTGTGTGTGTGTGTGTGTGTGTGCGTGCGTGCGTGCGTGTGTGTGTGTGTGTGTGTGTGTGTAGTATTTGCAAAAAGATAACTATAAGGAAAAAGGAAGGTGTGTTGAGTGAGGGGGTGGAAAGGGGATGCTGGGATATTGGTTATTTTCCTGCCATTTATTCCATGTTCCTGCAATTCAGTTACATACCTTCAGAAATTACTTTCGGCTTCTGAACCATGAGCAAAATCACAAACACATTCGACAACAATATGTTCCTCTTGCGTAAATGTCTCTTCTAGGCCACATACATAATTAAAATCCTGTTGACTCAGGAATAATGTCTCAGAACTGAATGTCCAAACTCTGTAACTTGCTGCCTTTTCTAACCAGACAGCACAGCTGCCAAGAGCTTCTGGGCCCTCTGCCTCTTTTCTCCATGTATAATTATTATACATTATGTAGCATATATTTGATTTGCCAAAGCCTGCCAGAAAAGCTTCCTGTGACTACTTATTTGAACTTTGTTGTGTATACATGTGACCCAAAACAAAGCGTACCAAAGCAAAAGAAAAAATAGGAGGTGGAAGGGTATGTTCTTAACAATTCTTTTTTTCCATGGAAATGAGATGAAAGTCTTAAGGCAAAGAAATATATACGTTTTGTAAAGCAAAATTCACTTAAGCTAAAGAATATTTTAAAAAGTAATGATGCCATATTATAACACAGATCCTTGGTTTCTAATATTTAAAGTGAGGAAATAGACTTTAAGAGGTCTTCAAAATATATATGAGGCATAAAATAAAGCACTTTGGCTTTTCTTCACCTTTGGGCAGCATCAGATTTAAACCAGACATGAAAATCTATCTCATTTTTAAAGATCTCTAGAGAAAGAGGTTGCACAATATTTCTTAGGAAGTTGTTCCAATATTCCTCCCAGTCATAAAACTCTTACATTCTAACCTAAATCCCTCACACTCTATTTTCAGCCCATTTCCTTTTGCTCTTCCTAAGAAGGGTTGAAGAACAATCGCTCACTTACTGAATCAACATTATGAGGATATTCCTAGGGCTGTGTATTTTTTTCAGCAATGGAAATTAAACACACAGCCTGCAGTTGCCTGGGTCTCTTCTATTCCTTCAAAAATATTTAGATGTGATACTGGCTCTTTTTCAATTCTCTGAAAGTTATTCATTCTTCCACAAATTTTCAGAAAGTCAGGTCCATCTTTTAAAGACTATTCAATTATTTTAGTACATGTCAATAAGCTACAAGTAATTGCAGATTTTAGTATATCTAGTTGATTTAAATATTTTTACTAGATAGTTCCCTATTTATGCTCAGTTTTTTATAACTTATTCTAGAACTTATTTCAGAAAAAGAGTAATCATCAAACTTTGGTGTGCATTTGAAAATTAGGGAAGCTTCTTTAAAATAAGATGCTCAGGTCTTGGCCCAGACTCAATAAATTATAATCTTTCAGGCCCAGATACTTTTCAATTGCTCTCATTCAAAAGCTGAATTTGGTTTAGTTACCAAGGACATTTTTAAAAAAAGTTATCAAGCCTATTATTAAAAACAAAAAACAAACAAACAAAACCACTACAATAATAAGTGTGTTTCCTTTCTCTTTGGTAAAGTCAATTCTGCTTTCGCACTTAAAACTGACACATTAACAGAGTCAGGTATTTGGTGCTGTACTAAACGTAGACATCCCAATCCCCATTAGCAGGAAAATCAAAACCAAACCTAATCCACACCTACAAAATTCCCACACTAGAACTAACTGCACTGCCAATCAGCTATTGATGTTATAATAATATGTTATCACATGAAAATGTGATTATGACAAATATGAGACTAGCACTGTCTGCAAGTATATAATTCATTCAACACAAGTTACACAGTTCAAATTTAAGCTGGTTTAAGTGGACATGAGCTCATTTAAAGGACTCTGAATGACAAGGTAAAGAAAAGACTAATGACTATAAAATAACATGTAAATAGAAACATCAACTCAACGTAATAGAAAGAGCTGAGAAAGAGTTGGAAGTTTCTATGCGAGAGGCAAAATCATCTTTTTCAGGATATTTTAAGGTGAATCAGGGTAGGTCTGTGCTTAGACACTAAATCATATGATGTTATTATTATTAGTGTTGGATTGCCATAAAAGGGGAACACAGGGGCCCGCCTCAGTGATTTGCCCAAGTGTGCTCCGTTTCATTTCTTTCTCAGACATTTTTAAGCATCAGTGAGTGTTGGATTACCCTAAGGAGACTGCCTCAGATAATCTGTGCTCTGCGTTTTCACATAAGTAAACAGACAGAAGGGAAAACAAAACAAAACAAAAAAAACAAAACAAAACACTGAAAGTTACTAAAGCAACCACACGTCAGTGCAGGTCAAAATGAAAGGGCTCAGAAGTGGCTGCAAAAGGAAAGAAGAGCAGCAAAAAGATGGCAGCCAAAGGCCAAGACATTCAAGGACAACTCAGGTGTGCAAATAAAGAGATATCCCTTGAAGATCTTTTCACTTAGCAACTTTCAAATATACAATGTAGTATTATTAACTATAGTCCCCATGCTGTACGTTATATATGCAAATATCAAATCGTTATGTTGTACACCTGGAACTAATGTTATATGTCAATCATATTTCAATAAAAAGAGGTATATATTCATATCAATTTGTCCATGAATGTGTTCCTGTGCCATCAATTATGCTTAACACTGTTGACTGAGCTTTTCTTTTCTCTTTGGATTCAGGATCATGGTCCTTTTCTAGTCCTCCAAACTTTAATATTCTTCTTTCTCTGGTTCCTCTGTTTTCTTTTCAATGAATCATCTACATGCTGTTTTTCACTAGAGTTTGCATTCTTAGTTCTCTTCTCTATCTCCTCTATATTCTCTTTGTTTAAAAATCTTATCTACATCCGCAGCTTCAACTATCACTTAAATGAAAATGATGAAAACTACATCTTTACTCCCATCTTCTTCCCAAAATGAAATTACAGATTTCTAAATGCCTCTTCACATCTCCACGTGAAGCTGGACTCAACGTGTCCCAAATCAAACATGTCAGTTTCGCTTCCATACTTGCTGCTTCTCCCATAGACCACCAATTCCAGTACATGTGTGGCGGCAGCACAGTTCTCCACCACACCACCAAGCAACTCTCAGGACTTCAGCTGGGTGTCCTACAATTCAACTCAGTCATGACACTATCCACCTGGAGATAGCATCAGATTCCATAGGTTAAGGATTCAGTCCTACAAGACTGCCTCCATCCCTACCCCACTTCAAATGCCAGTCACAAACCAAGATGCTTCTGACTGACAGGCTATAGATTGGCAGTCCCCATGACTCCTTCCTTGGACTCCAGATGCCAGTCGTAAGTTTAGATTGTTACCCATACTTCTGACCAACTGGCTACAAATCAGAGGTCCCTCTAACGTCCTCCTTGGGTTCAATGAATTTGCTAAAGCAGCTCACAGAACTCAGAGAAACATTTTACTTACTAGATTACCAGTTTACTATGAAAGGATATATCAGGAGCAGCTAAATGGAAAAGGTGTATAATGCAAGATACGGGAAAAGGGTGAAGGGCTTCCATGCCCTCTTCTGGTGCACCACTCCCCCCACGTCTCCATGTGTTCACCAACCTGAAAGCTCTCCGAACCCTGTCCTCTTGGTTTTTTTTTTTTTTGGAGGCTTCATTATATACACATAATTGATTAGATCATTGGCTACAGTGACTGATTCAACCTCCAGGCCTCTCTCCTCCCTGGAGGTCAGGAATGGGGCTGAAACTTCCGACCCTGTAATCACATGATCGTTTCTCCTGGCAATCAGCCTCTTCTTAGGTAAGGTCCAAAAGTCTCCTCATTAACATAACAAGAGACACCACTGTCACACTCTCAATGCTTAGGAAAATTCAAGTGTTTTAGGAGCTGTGATCTGAATGAACAAATATACACTTTTCCTATAAATCACAATATCACATCCCGTATCTTCTATTTCTGTTAATAGTACAATTCTCTCAGTAGTATCTACCTCTCCCTTTGCTGCACCCTCCTCCCCCAACCTCTCCAGTTAGCAAGTCCTGTTGATAGCATTTCTAGGCAAGGCATACTCTCGCTGGTGGTCCTCCAGGTCACTCTTTCCTTAACTCTTGCCTAGGCTATTGTAATAATGTCCCAGATGGGTTCCATACCTAAACTGATTTTTGAAATTATTGGCAGGTGATTTTGATGTCACAGTTCGATTTATCATCTCTCTTCTTTTTGAAATCTTTCTATACTTCTCCCCTGCCTATCAAATTTACTTCGACTCTATTTTTATAAAAATAGTAAGTTTATTGAGCACACTATGTGACCAGTGCTTTACATGTATCATTTTATTTATTTCTCCAAAAAGTTTATAAAGCGGGTATTTGTGTATGAAATACATAATTATAATTATAAAATATTAAGATATTTTCACTAATAGTGGATCTACCATTGAATCAAATCATCTCGTTGTAGATGATAAAGAAATATTACACTAAATATACATATCAACTTTAGAAGGTTGATTTCTTGATTTCAAAAACATTAAAATGAGAAAGAAGTGAACGTTTTCAAGGAAATACAAGATCATCCCATTTTATACCAAGTAAATGCTCTTTCCAGTATACTATTTTCCCTTTTTCTTTGGCCTAGGGTTCAACTTTTTAGTCTTATTTCCTTCTCTTCACGTTCCTTACATTGATCTTCTCCTTGCCTTGGCCTTGATTTCTCCTATACCAAAAATATGCATTTCTTCTTATTCCACATGTCCAAAGACAGCTATGCTTCAATGCCTGGCTCCAACACTCCCTCCTTTGTTAATTCTTTCCTGAGAGCCAAATGAAAAGAACCTCTTATTACTCTGAATTATCATGCATTTTGCACTCTCAGATGAAACTACTGTTTGTATCTTGTGATAGGGTTATGTATACTCTATTTCTCCACTAGAGTATAGGTTTCTTTGAGCTCCAGACTGTAAATCATACATGTTAGCACAACTACCCCTATTGTATTCCTCTTGTCACCCCTATTAAACCTAGCAACTTCTAGACTCTTAAAAATATGTATCAATTGGCTGACTAATCAGAACACATTCTGTGATTTCCCTCTATCATTCATTATGACCAAATGAAGACTGGTGGTCCCCAAGCATTTTGCCATTGCTTAGCCAGGAACCAAGGTGTAGGACTTCAGGAAAAGTTAATTCTGCCACAATCAAGTCACAACTTGATAAGCCCATTCAGCTGTACTTTTTCTAAGTGATAGCCTTTTTATTTCTCTAAGATTACAACTTTTGTTGAAGGAGGCTCTTTAGGACTTAGGCTGAACCAATCTTCCTTTCAAAAATATAAAAACCTTTTAAGCAACAAACATGAGAAATGCTCTATATGCTAAAGTGGATTTTTTTTTTTTTTTTTGGCATTTTATTCTTGCCATTGCCTGGAGGGGAAGTTGTAGGAAACCAAAATATTTCTTGGCCTTAGTCCAAATATTTCATAGGAAAGCGTTATATTAAAAAAAATATTTCACAGGCATTTGTTTGTATTCCTCATTATTATAGTCTTAGACATTAGTAAATGATGCTGTATAGATTTGTATTTGTTCATTTGTTTGTTTATGTTTTATAAACTATATCAGAATCCTGTGGTGGTAAAGCTTGGAAAAAGTTTTAAACTTATTTTCTCATTTAGCTCTCAGAATAACTCTTAGATGTATTTATGAATATACACATTTTGTGAATGAATCATCTAAAGTTCAGAATTCTTAAAGACTTCTTTTGTCCAAATCATATAGCTAATAAATGGCAGAGGTTGGGTTTGAATCCATATCTCCTTACTCCATGGCCTAAATGTGGTCCACAATTCTACGGGAGGTCATATGAGAAAGGGATGTTTTAAAATATGACATCATTCATGGAAGAGTCTGACAAACTGATATTTTATCCTGACCTTTGAAAAGACACCAAGAGTGAATAATCCTAAATGCTTACAGCTTGGACATGCGAGAATCTACGAGATTTTTAAATGTTTTTCTTCAGCCCATGACTGCTTAGATTATGAAGAAATTAGAATTCTTTATCCTCTCAAAACTTGTCTCCAAGTTCTCCTATTTCCATCTATCTGGCTTAGAATTCTTGTCACAAAACAGGTGGTTTATGTCACCTCATATCTCAATTTCTGAAAATCTTCCAACATCATAAATCTAGATTAATGGTGATAAGATATGAGGATCTGAGAACTAGATGAATGGTTTTCCAGTTTTTTTAAGGGAACAGCCTTCTGTCTATCTGCTCCCTCAACCAACATATTGATTTATGAAAAGCCACCCACAAACAGGGAGAAAGTGATGGCACCAATACTTAGGCCCACCTTTCTAACCCCAAAGTGCACTTGTATGCACACGCTTTCCAGCCATCCTCCATTCTCTTTCTGTCATGGTTAGTATTATTATTTGGCTAATAGTTGTTAAAGATGAAATGAGAAAACACAGGTTTTCAGACCACAGCAGGAAATCACTGAAAAAAACCTATGTTGAGTGGCTACCAGTGAGTGATTCTACAAAAATTTATGAAATATATGTTTAATCTTGACCTTGAGAGATGGGCATAATTATTCTCATTTAACAAATGAGGATACCGAGGCTCAGCAAGATTAAATAACTCACCCAAGATTATACAGCTAGAAAGTGGTAGAGTTGGGATCCAAACTCTGTCTTCCTTCAAAGTCTATGCTATTAATGATTCTACTACACTGCTTCTCAGATCTATTTTTATATGCTGTTAAGATGTATATGAAATCCAATATAATATATCAACAGATTAGCCTCACAGAGCCAGCAAATGTGGTAGTAAAAGACAAAGAATGATTCAGACCCTCCATTGGTTTCTATTTCTTCCCTCCTCTCTGGAATCACTCTGAATTAAATTTTTAGTCACAACTATCTATATACATCTAACTCACTAAACCTTAAAAACAACAACAAAACAACAGTTCAAACATTCTATTGTTTTGAAGAAAACAACAACTACAAAATATGAAGAATACTCTGAAATCTGTCTGAGTGAAGGGCTTCTCCAAGACTGGTATGAAGCAGACTTGTTCACAATGTACACAGGAAACAAGTAACTGCATCTAAACCTTCTACCCATTCCTGTAGTTCTGGACCATTGACCAATGCCAAAATGTTGATCGTTTTAAGAACACATGCCCACAACAGCATGCAATCCCAGTATCTGGTAATTCCTGGAATGGTAGAGGACATTAAGGAAGAAGTTGAGAGGACATTAAGAAAGAAGAAACATAGCACTTAAATTGGTCATGGTGAAACTGGATAGTGGTGGGTACAGTTTTCTGTTTGGGTAGCATGGTGCCATCTTTGGATAAAAATATCTTTTTAATTATTTGAACATTTCGATGGGTCTTATCCATATACATTTACAAAAGAGGGCTAAAAATGTAAAAATAAATAGTGATACTATTGATAGGAAGGGTAAGTCTCAAACTTAATACAATTAAGATGAAGATGGAAAAGAGTAACCAAGCCAGATGCAGAGAAACCTTTGCCTCAATTAGATGGTGGTTGGACTTCAGCCAGTACTCCATGTGTCTGATAGTGAAGGGAAAGAATTAAAGAGTACAGCAAAATGTTAGAAACATGTAATTAAAGGTTATTTCTAAAAACAAGATGTATTTAGGGACTTTGTAGCATTTTAGCTCTTTGGTACTAACATACTGTTTGTAACAGGTAAATCTATTATCTGAGTCTTGCAGATTTGTTCATTTTTTCAAGAATGCATTACGTACAGATGTAGAGAGAGGGCTGCCTATACCTAATTGTTTTGTCCCTATGCCTATTTGTTTAGGCTAAACAAACAAATTGGGTGTCAGAATGATGAGGGCTGCATAAAATGCATAAGGAAAATAAAACAACTTCAGATCCAGGAGCTGAGGGGAAAAAGTGGGGAAAAGCTGAGGTTAATGCAGCTGCACATCAACACCCAACAGAGGCTCAGACACACGTAGACGGCACTGCTTGATGGGCATAAAGCCTTCAGGGTTGCTGCCTTCTTTAAGATGTTGTGGGGAAAAGAAACTAGATATATGAACTGCATTCAAGTTAACATTCTAAAGAACAGCTAAATAAACAACCTCAGAGTACGGTGTCCTATGAGTCTAGTCCCAGAAATTTCTTGAGCTGGGATCAACATCTGCCAGTTAGTGCCCAATTCTGTCACCAACTTGCAGTCATGTGTTTTTTTTTTCCTTCACTCGGACATCCAGAAGCCCTCTTTTAGGTGTGGTTTTATTGGCCAGCCTTACCTATCTTCATCAGACTGCCTTCCCTTGCACTAAATAAAATAGAGAAAAAATTTCTACCCACAAACTCAGCAGTGACTACAAGACTCAGCTCACACCCTGCAAGCCTCAGGATGGATGGAACATGAATCCTTTTAACTACCTGGACACAGTAGCTGACTATCAGGAAACTGCCTGTGGCTTCTACACATTGCCACATTATTTGCACAGCTGATGGAAGTTTGCCCTGGTTGAGGAATTTGGCTCTAGAGGATCTCCCTTAGTCTTCCCCAAGGGCCCATTCACCCTGTCACACCCGCACAGATGCCTGCGGAGATAGGAACAGTGGGTTCATTTTTTAACTTCCTCTATATACACTATAATTCTACACATTTACTTAAAAGTGGGGGGTCACAGAAGAGCTTGGGGAGCTGCAAAACCTATGTTATATGAGATATTTTCAAAAAAATTTTTAAGTCAAGTCAGCAACCCCCTTTCTCTGCCACTCAAGCATTCCTCTGCTTCATCCAGCATCCTAAACTCAGCCCTTCGCATTTGTAAACACGAAGCTGGGCCACGATGTGACTCCCAACAGAAAATGAACCTTTCCAAGGAAGAGAGAGGGAAGCTCAAAAAGTCAACCAACTCTCAAAACAGAGAGAAAAGAAGTAGCAGAGCAGAGGCCTTAACGTTCTTCTCTTTTAATAATTTAAAGCCTTGCTATTAGCAGGGGAAAATAAAATATCGGACACATGATATTATTGTGACAGTAAGACACAACAGAGGTGATAAGATAGAGGAAATAATTTCCTGCTTTCATGCTTTTTTAAAAGATAGGGATCAATTCTTAGCCTGTCAGTTATTAAAATGTTAAAAATGACAGTAAGCTATTAATTTCTCCAACTCTCACTACTAACTGTGATTGCAGTGGCAGTTAAATCTTGCCAGTGGTGAGCCCTGCTTTTCCTAGCTGTGAATAACTTCTTTCACTAAGAAAATTGGTCAGGAAACAACTCTCCATTTGGGAGAGAGGTGTATATGAGATGTAAATGTATATCCAAAATGTTCCCGTTCTTAATTTCCTTCTCTTGCTGCTAATTTTCTCCTAAACTAAACAATTAATCTCTCTACATTGCTCAGATAAACTCCATCTAAGTCAGCTCAATTTGAACAAGGAGAGAAAGAGAAGACTGATCCTCCCACATACGTCTCACTGCTTTTCTTAGGAGGAAGCAAAAGTATAGTCTCAAGGTCAAGGTCTTAAGTTCTGTTGCTAAACTCTCTGAGTTGGACTCTTGACTCTCCTAAATGACTATGCAACTTTGGACAAATTACTTTCACCTCAATTTCCTTATTTGTATCCATTTCCTTTTGTGTAAAATCGTAACAATAGTAGTTTCTAACTTTTGTGGTGGTTGTGAAGATTAAACATAACACACCGTGAATGGTACCTGAAACAAAGTGGGCTCTAAGTAAAAGTTCATGATTACTATTATTGGTTCTTCCATCTCTAAATGATCAGATTCGAGCAGACCACACAAGGATAGAAGGCAAACGATACTGAACTGAGATAGAAAAAGTCACAGATAGAAGAGTTCTGAACTCTCAGTGGAGTAGAAGCAAATGAAAGTCAATGCAGTCATCGTTTATTAAAAATCTAAACGTGACGTTATACTGGTGATGATTCATAGGCTAATGATTTGTAAGAGGTGGGGAGAAAATGGCTTTTTTGAATACATGATAATAAGCAGATTTTTTTTTTGGCAAAATAAGAACTTAGAAAAAAATAATCTTAAAGACTGAAGAATTTTTTAAAAATGCTTAAAAAAGAAAAGGTTAATGAATAAGCAACAAACTAACTTTCTGTTCAACTGATCTCCATAATAATGCTAGTGTTTGGGGACAGAAATAACCTCATATTACAGGCTTTCTTGGATTGATTGAGGGAGGGAGTTGCACTATAAATTATCATGTACTCTGGGGATTGAGTTGGACCCACAGTGTAACTCAATCTCCACCCTCACCCATCTCAGCAGGTCTAGCTGAAACCCTTTCCCATCGCCTCAAAAGAGAAATTTGGCCTTGTGATTAAGAGAAAAGAGGCTATAGTGTGGGGAAAACCCTAGTGAGAGGACTGAAGCAGCCACTTACTAGCTACGTGATAGTAGGTTACGTAAGCTTGTTTAACCTCAGTGTTCTCATCTGAAAAATGGGACTACTCATAGTACCTATCTCAGAGGGCTGTGTGAGCATTCAACGTGAAAACGCACATTAGGAATAAAGGTCTCCCACCACAAGCGCCAGCAGGCAGAGCCTAATCCGACTGTTCACTTTACAGATAAGAAAACTGAAATCTAAAGAAGTTAAAATCTAGCCCAAGGTCACACAGTAAATTGGTTTCAAAGCCTGGATTAAATTTAAATCTTGATTCCTAATTCAGTATTTTTGCACTATACATGCTTTCTCCTCCACGGAGCTTTGCAAATATTTTCCCACATTGATTTTGCCCTTTTCTGAACATCAGCTGCATTTTAACCAGTATCATCAGTATAGCTCTCAGATGCTCTCAAATGATAACTGTGTTCCCTCAACTACGTTCTAAATTCCTTGAAGTGACAGAAGAGGTTTCAAATGTCTTCTATTATCCAAAGGTGTTTACTCAAATGTTGGGCACTCAATATTGTTAATTGATTAATAGAGTGGTTTCTTTTGGAAGAGGTTTTACTCTGAATAAAATGTTACTGTGAGGAAGAAGCTGACCAGCTGTTCAGGTCTGCAGAAGATTAGATAAGAGAAAATGGGTTTCAAACGTGTCCAAGGAGACATATAAAAAATTAACTGCAAGGGAATTTTAACACAGGAATAATGGAACAAAGAAGGCTGAGGATTCTCTCCTCATGGAAATGTTTTTAAAAACAGAGTCTATTTTTAGACAGAAATAAGTTGACACAGGCCACTGGTTCCTAACCTATAGTCTGTAAACCTCAAATGTTGCAGTTAACTGCAAAGGATCTGCAAATTGATTTCCACATCAAACATTGTAGAACGAATAAATAATGTTTTGCAACCATATGGAACACTTTTTTTCACCAAAACACGTGTGGTCCATTTTGATTTAATAAAATAAAAGATTTTTTAATAGCATTGTGGATTTGGTTGTAATTTTTGTCTATTATGTATTTTTTAAATTGATCAATAAGAAAGTAGCTAAGATTTATTGAGCATTTGCAGTGTGGCAAGCACAAAGCCAGCTACGTTAGAGAGATTATTTTGTTTACCTCTTAGTAGCACCCAGAAGGCATGCACAATTGTTATCCCCATTTACACATAAGAAACTGAGATTTGTGGAGTTCAAGTAACTCACCCTTTGGTTTTACTGGTAATAAATCATGGACCTGGAATATGACTCCAAAGCTTGTAGTTGGTATTACCCATGGTTAGGCCACTGTCTAATTGACGGGTGTAAAACATTTTACCTAATTTCATCCATGTATACGTATGTAGGAGGTGAGTGTTTTTCTATGAAATGCGATATTTAAAAAAGATTTTCCTATCTGTAAGGGTTAGAAACCACACAAACTGGAGGTAAAAAGTGATTCCAGAATAATTGGCTCTGTGACTTTGGGCAAGCCAGGTGCTCAAAACTAAGGGAACCAACTGGTTGACTTCTAGAGATAGCTCCAAGTCAGAAATTCTAGCATTCAGTACTTCATATCAGCATTTCCCAAAATAGATTCTGCAGAATCCTGGTCCCAATGGCTGCTCCACAGAAAAAGGTTTCCATAGCCAAGCTAGTTTGAGAAACATCATAAATTAAAAGAACCACCTTATACAAAAGAGAATATCCCCTTTTGGACATTTATAATTACACTTATACATATTAAAGTCTCTGAGAAGTCCTGCAGAGCACTGGATTACACAAAATTAACTACAGTCTCTTTTTGTAGGACTACTCAAAAAGAAAACCCTTTTTATTTTGTGTGACCCAGAGTACCCTAAAAATGTTTGGGCATCAATGACCCCTTCTGTACATAACTATTTCATAAAACTAGTTCCATAGAACATTTATAGGTTATAACCCAACTCTGGCAGTTAAAACATCCTGTATTAATGTGGTAGGCTATGAAAAGTGACCTTTATAGAGTTTTCTAAAAATTGTCATTCTATAGTGGTACTGGCTTTCAGAATGCTCTTCAGTCTAAAGGTATATTTACCTAAGGACTATACAGACTGTTAATTTTTTTGTTTGTTTCTCTTTAAACATAGAAGAAAATTTGTATAATAATCACACTCTGAAGGTTATGTTTTTCTATTCTTCAAAATCTATCCTAGATTAATGGTTCTAAACTTTACCATCATTAGAATCACTTAGAGGGCTTGTTAAAAAAAGAAGACTGTGCCCAATCTGGAGTTTCTCATTCAGCAGATCTGGAATGAGATCTGAGAGTTTACATGACTAACAAGCTCTCAGTGGTGCTAATGCTGCTGGTCTGGGGAGTAAACCACCCACCTAGAACTCTTGGATTAGATTTAGATTAGGAAGTAGAAGATGGAAAATGTTTGGTCTCTGCTTCCATCATCAAGAGCTGTTATCTTTTCTCTTACTTTCTGTAGGTTTGACTCAAGGATATTTAGCCAAATATCTATGGGATTTTTCTTTGTGCTTTAAATTTTCACCTATGAAAGTTTCAAAAGCTTCAGGAATCAAAGATGAAGATACAGTGTCTTTGATCAAGCTTTAATAGAATAAAATTTTCTGAACAGATTCAGTATTAATCTATTTAAGAGCTAAATCTATTATTTATTATTTAATCATAGGGATTAAATTTCAGTAGCATGAATTTATTCTTGTCTCTTTGGAGGAGTGATTAAGTAATATTCTGTAGACAAAATATTACATCACTGACACTTGGGCTGGGAGTTCATTCACTGGAACCCATAGACCTTTAATTCTAGAACTTAAATTTTTACAATAAAATTTCTATGATGCTAGAGAAGCTATACAGTCATGGGGCCCTTTAAAATAATGGTGATTATACTTGTAGCTGCAGAATCACAAAATTGGTACTGCCTGGTATAATAGATGTCTTCCTGTGAAATAGCTAGTCAAATTACTGTCATTTGGATCCTATTTACATATTTACATATTCTAATTTTAGATATGCCCAAATGAAACTGTTTCCTAACTCTTTAGTTTGAAGTTTCTGCTTATTTCGTACTCCCTCCCCAGCCCTACTGACTTGTCAAGGAAGAAAGAACAGAAACGTAATCTTTACTGAGCATCTTCTAGGGGCTACATTATTTTACCTACACCAAATCTGAGATGAGGAATTGATTCCAAGAAAAGCTGAGGCACAGAGAGGTTCCAGTCACATGGATATGGGCCAGTTATGATGAGTCCAAAGTCTACCTCGCTTTTGCCCACGTCACCAACTACTTTGCTTCAAGTCCTTAGTGATCATTGGCTAGAAGAGGGGAGCTCCCTCTTTAAGGACAATTGTAGGAAAGAATTATTTGGTGTTGGGATGAATCACCCATGCTCTATAAGCTTTAAAATGCTCTTTTTCACATATGTATCATTTTAGGTGAAAATATTTAAAGTTGAAATTAAGTGAGAAAAGCAGGGTGGGTGAGTGCTAACTGATGGATAAAATTAAATCAAAACATTTTACTCAGAAGGATGCAAAATGTTACACCTTTACAGATTCTTGTTTAATAAGCCCAGCAAAAAACCTAAGGATGTAAAAAATAAATAGTATAATTTACAGGTTCTCAATTGGCACATTTACATTAATCTGAGGCTTAAGAAGGCACATACAGTATTCGTCTATCTATTCTAACCATGTGAAAACACCACCTCCAATTCACCAGCATCGCCTTGGTTATATAAAGCAGTTTGCAGCAGGGTTCTTGGTTAAAGAGAAAACATCCCGTGGACCCAGGCTCTGAAACCTTGTGCAAACAAAGTCCTCCCAAGTAAGTGGAGCTCTGCCCACTGGACATTATTTAGGATTTAGTATATATGTAAGCCAAGTTTCTCCCATTATCCTTATGACAGGAAGGATTTTATGAAAGTGTGTTTTTTTTTAAAAGAGGACCACAGAAGTTGATAATGACCTAAACTACCCATTAATGTCAGTCAGTCAGTGAAGAGGATGTTACTAAGGAATCTAGGCAACTACACAGGGCTGCTCCTCAGCTCTGGAACCAGGCAAGAAACTGCCAGTTTTAATAGTTCCTGAGTATGAGAGATGTGGAAATTGAGCTGTTTATTATACCTTTGGGAAACTTAGAAATAAACCCGGTTTGTGACTAGAGCTCTACTACTCTGGGATCTATTGGTTTTCGCTGGTTAATTTTCCAGATTACTTTGGTAACCTTATGACAACAGAAACCCAGCTTCTGAGTAGACTTAAACATCACCATTCTGCATTAATTGGTACCAACTCCTTGATCAGACTGTCATAATTTCTAAATGAGAAATACAGACCAACATTTACATTCACAAGAGTCAAATGAAGCTCCCACTTTACTTCCTCATGTAACATTTACTGACTACTAACTTCTGTGAGAGACACTAGTGATACAGAGATGATAAAACGTGATCTGTTTCTTCAGCGATATCAATCTAATTCACTGAGTAAACATAAATGCACACGACATAGTAATGGGACAGATGTTACAACAGAAGACAACATGATGAGAAACTAGAAGACAGCAGCCTATCGCATCATGCTTCACAGAGGTGACATTTCATTTGGGTATTAACTGGTAGCTATAAATTTGCCTGATGGAAAAGAGATTGATAGAAAGAACCCTTTAGGCAGAGAGATAATATGCAGAGACGTAGCAGTGGGACATGGAGTACCAGGGAATAGTGAGAAGTTCTGTGTGATTGTGGCAAAGAGTTTGAGGGAATGATGGGAGAAACAGCAGAAAGTTTAGACCTTCTCAGCTAGGGTGAAGGTTTAAGGATGGGCTTGGAAAGTTGAAGGCAGGTGCCCAGCAGAGCTGAGGCATAGATTTGCTGGGGTGGGGGATGGTAAGTGGGATAAAATTTCAAGGAGATGACTAGTCCTACCAAGTATCCAATCCAAATACATCTGGACAAGTTTTTGCTGAAGGAAAGTCCAAGCCTGTTGATGAACAGTACCAGTTTAAGCATTATCTCTGGAGAAAGAGTCACTGCTACTGTTTCTCTTATAGATCAGAGAGCCCTCTCCTTTTCCTTCAAAAGGATACTACTACTCCCTCCATACACTGGCCATTTTTCACCCCAAATCTAATCCATCCAGTGCATCTTTCACACTGCTGTCAGAGTTGTCCTCCTGAAACACAGCTTTAAAACCTGGCTTCTCGATGGCTATAGAGTCTGAAGCTTAAATTCTTTAGCAGCCTTAGCTTTTCCTCATACAACATACCTTTCTATACTTCTATGCTTTTGCTCATGTAGGAATGTCATGTCTTTCTCCTTTATTCTCAATCTGTCAAAATTCTACTTGTCCTTCAAAAGCCAGCATAATGGCTACCTCCACAATGAAGCTTCCCTTAATTCTTCTCGTCATGATTATTTCTTCCTATTCAACCCATATTCTCTTGCTGATTCCACCTAAGCACTTATTTAGTGTGCCTTGTGTTTTAGGTGATCTTTGGAAAGTTTTTTGGGGAGTAAGCGTCTTGACTAGGGAGAAAGAAAGAAGGGAGGGAAGAAGGTTGGCTTCTGAGTAAGTGTAGCAACTGACTCTTAGACTCAGGTATTTGGAGGCAGTTGAGCAGTAAATAAGTGAGACATGATTAGAGGCCAAAGTGGAAAACTGTATTTTCCAAAGGTGGCTGCAATAATAGTCCCAAGCTCTTTTACAATGTGGATTCCCATCGAGAGATGGAGCCTATTCCTTCCCCTTGAATCTGGGATGATCTTATGACTCACTTAAAACCAATAGAACGCTGCAGAGGTAATGCTGCATGACTTCTGAGGTTAGGTCAGAAAAAGTGATGTGGCTTCCTCCTGGTTTTCTTAGGACATTTGCTCAGCCTCCATGTAAGATGTCCAATTACCCTGAGACTGTGGTGCTGGAGACACCGCATGTAGGTGCTTCTGTAGACTGAGCTCACACTTTCAGCCAACCCCACAAAGGTGCCAGGCATGAGAGTAACATCATCTTAGCTCTCTTGACCTGCCAGCTGAGTATCGCTGAGTGACCTTAGCCATCTCAGGAGGAACAGAAGAATCTCCCAGCTGAGTCCTGCCCAAAGTCCTGACTCGCAAAATCCGTAAGATATAATATAATGGGTACTGTTCTAAGTTACTAAGTTTTGGAGAAGTTTGGTACATAGCAGTAGATATCAGAAAAGCCAGGAAATGAATCCTTGACCCTACTTTTTATTCCTAAAGCTAATCAGTCTTCTGAAAGACTTGCTATCACTGACCACTTCACAATGAAGACTTCTGGGATCTCCTGAAAACATTAGGGCGGTTGGTGAGAACCAGGGAGGGACTTGGATCCTAACTGTGAATATAAGGCCGGAAGCCACTGAGGACCCAGAGGTTACAAGCAAAGGGCAGCGTTACCAATCTGACCAGTAGAAGGTGTCCTGCCATAGGCCTACCGAAGCTCACTGCACTCTGTAGACGCACACACTGGTGATCGGAGATTCTTTGTACCTGGCAGATGATTGAGACTAAAGGATCAATAAATATCTGCTGTGTGAACTGACTGAATCTAGGGACTGGTGTCAATATTGATGGTGCTGTTTACTGAGAGGCAATGGACAACTGGTCACCATAACGAGTCTGTAATTGGGTATGTGATGAAGATCTGGACTCTCCTTCCGAGGCATTTTAATTAGAGTGCTTGCAGGTTGGAGAGTTGCAGCCAGCCTGCTAGACTCTCTGTGGAGGACTTTCTGAGGATTCTAGTTGGGAGTCTTGCCCTCCTAAGGTGATCCAGGCACAGAGAGAGCTCTGTGCTTACCATGAGCATTATCACTTGAAGGTTAGATTTGTTGCCCACATATTATTTACGTTTCTCTTCCCTTCATTCTGTGGAACTCATTAACTAAGTGTTAGCACACACAGATGCCCCCTAATAGTTTTCAACTATTATTCCAAAAATTAAATGAAAAGTTCCCCCTTCCTGAACTCACAACAACTTTTTTCTAAGGACTCCATTGAAGATCTCTTATCTAGATTTAAGCCTATTACTGCCCAAAAGAGACGTCGACTGAAGAACAATGTACAGGCTCTTATTGTTTTCCTGAAAAGGAAATTGTGAGATTTCTGATCTTTAAAGAAGCTTTCTTCTACTGGGAAAAGAGGTTAGAATCATGTCCTGTATTTTCAGAAGAATCTTTAATATTTTTATTCAAGGAATATTTTTTGAAGCCATAATTATGCTGTGCTTTAAGCTAGAATTTTATGAGTAAGATTTTGCTGTGATTTTCAAGTGGCTGGACATTTTATTAGCCAAATACCTTATTTTCATTAAATTGACAACAATTACCTACTGTTCAGGATTATAACTGCATATTTCCCTCACATAAATATTAAGATTCCCAGTCTCCTGGAGAAATCTCAACTTTGTCTCTGTTTTTAGAATAAAGTCAGAGATTTGTTAACTGTACTGCAACTAAAATATTAAACAAAAGAGGCTTTCACTCATGGATTCAGGCTAGGAAAGAGTTAAATCAAAACAAATGGAGAAATTGGCTTTAGGAGCAGACAGAATCAATTGTTTTCAGGTCAATTTCGGTTTGAGGATTCTAATGAAGACTGATCACTCAGCAAGGGCTTAAATTAGCATACTGTCAGTCATCATTAATCACTATAGTACCCCAAATGGCCTGTCTTGAGGCAAGACACCCTTGCTTTCACATGAATTTCTCAATATTCTTGATAATGGCATACATGTTAATTAGTCTATTAATAGGTTAATGCATGTTAATTAACACATACACTATTATTTAAATATTTAGGAGGGACTGCTAAGTCACTTTTTAAATGTGATATTGTTCTCAATTATGCAGTCATTTGAAGCTAAATTTAAAAAACCAAGCAATGCATTCTTTCAGGGGTTTATCTGCCTCCTTGTACCCTAAGTTCCTTGAGGGCAGGATCTGGGAATAATTCATCTTTGAATGCTTCCTGGTGCCTGGCACCAGTGCCTTGCACACTGGTGTGAAGCCAACAGTTTTGGAATGAATGAAAGAAGGCTCTTTGAATAGGAAAGGGTGAATTCCACTTGAACCATAGACCGGTTCTCTTGACCATGTGATTTAAAAGGAACATTTGTAGAGCACTGTATAGTTTTAAGCATTTTCACACATTTATTGACACCCAAAGCCAAGAGTCAATAAGCTTATTTTACTGTTGAGGAAAATGATCTTTAGAAAAATTATGGGATTCATCACAAATTTTCTGATTTCCTAGTTTATGGAATTAGAAAACAAGCCTCTGTCACACACACAAATACAGTCACCTGCAAGAATTCTTTCAACAGGCCCATGTTTTTAACATCACTTTATCTACCCACCTCATTATTGTCAAAGCTATATTTACAGGGGGAAAACATTGGACTACATATCCAAAAGATCATTTTCTTCAACTGCAGCCAGATATGCCCATACCCCATTCCCACAGAGCACAGACTGGCTGATGGAATCTGATGTGAGTGAATCTGTCAACCCAATTTCCGGTGTATGCACATAAAATTCGCTCTTTGGCTTTGCAAACACTTAACCATCAGATGCAATGTAGGGAGACTGAAAAATCAATTTTAGCTTTTAAAACCTAAAGATCTAGTCTAGAAGAAAGCCAAAATGAAGTATTCTTGATCAGAAATGTTTATACCTTCCTTGCAATATTAGAAATGTGTCAGTAGGGTAAAATTCTCCATGTTACTTATTTTGACCTGTTTTTAAGACTGATGTAAATACATTTTCATCAAAATGATTTAAAGGCAGTCAGCACCCAGGACAGAAAAATGTGCTCACCATCCTCCCACTCCCTGTAGTTGTGCAAGTGGGATGTGAGTGGTAAGTCGAGCAGAAGGCACAAGCAGGCTGGGGAGTGTTGCCTCCCCTTCTGTGAATCAAAGCCAAAAAAGGTTCCTTACTGCTGCTGGTCCTTTGATCTCTTGCTCCCTATTTTTAGAACTCTTCTGTCCAATTCTCTCTGCCCCATTGCCATGACCTTTCATGACACACTTCTCCTGGTGTTTATTTTGGGATCATATTCTTTCCCCAAAGTATTACTCCAACTAGAATTAATGTACAAGGTAGACCAGCACAAGTCCTTGTTTGAAAAAGTACCCACAGCACATGTTCTCAAATGAGGGTAAGAGAGCTAGTGTACAAAAGACAGATACATCATCCATATTTTTAGTCATCAAAGCATTCTAGAAGGACTGCTTAATGTAGTAGATACCACAACCTCACGACAGCATTATCTAGGTGCGAAATCTAGGCATGTGGATTTAGAAAATGTGTCTAGCACAGCTAAAAGGAAAAAAGGGCAGAAGTGTGTGTGTGTGTGTGTGTGTGTGTGTGTGTGTGTGTGTGTGTTGTTTAAGGGGCAGAGAAAGAGGAGATAAACATAAAGAATATGTAAGATTTATCACTTCAGGTTTCTTTTCAGACTTTACCTAAATCTATAACCCATATGTAAGAGTTAGCACCCACAATGAAGAGAGATCAAGCATGCTTTGACTGTTCAGTATCCCTTAGAAGAGTATTTCCACAGAGAATTTTTAAAAGGAGAACAAAAGTTTCTTCACCACAAATAAAAACAACACATAGATCCAGAGGGAAAATCCCTACTCAATGAAGACAAAGACTATCTTTTGTGTTTATCATTATATCTTGACTGTCAAGTACGGTGTTAGATAAATAGCAACATTAATGAGATAATTTGATATAACAATAATAGCTAGGCTTTACTGAGTTCTTAGTATATGTATATGTAACAAGCAGTGTTCTACAAGTTCTGTATCAATTAAGTCATTGAATGCTTGCAATGAACCTATGATATGTATGTATATATTGTCCCCATTTGAGAGACAAGGATAATGAAGTGCAGAGAAGCAAGATATCTTGTCCAAGGTCAAACATCGCTTAAAAAAGAGATCCAGAATTTAACGTCAGGCACTTGTATCTAGAACTTATTCTTGTAAAGAAATGATAAGGAGACTTGAAAGTATTAAATTGTTTCCCACTAACTTAACTATGCTCCAAAACAAAATCTAGTGGTTTTAGGAATATAAATATATGTAGCACCCCAAAAGGTAAATATCTGACATACAATCAAATGTCTGACATATAATCAAAAATTACCAAGCATACAAATAAGCAAGAAAATATGATCTACACTGAGGAAATAAGTCAATCAATAGAAACACACTCAGAAATGACACATATGATAGAATTAGCAGAAAGTGACATTCAAAGAGTTATTATAAATATATTCCATATATTCAACAAAGGCATATTAAGATTAACCATGTTAAGTAGCAACATGGGAGATATTTTAAAAGACCCAAATCAAGCTTTAGTGTTGAAACTACAATGTCTGAGATGAAAAATACAATACATATGACTAATGGCAAATTATATACTTATGATAAAAAAAGATTAATAAACTTGAATATATAGCATTAGAAATTATCTGTAATAAAACATACAGAGAGAAAAAAAGACTAAAATGAACAAGTTCTAGTGAGTTGGTAAAAACTTCAAGTGACCTCATATGCATGTAATTGGAGTCTCCAAAGTACAGAGAGGGAGTGTGGTGAGACCAAAAAACATTTAAAGAAATAATGGCTGAAATTTTTTTTCCAAATTTGATACAAATTGTAAACCCATAAATCCAAGAATCCCAAGTACAAGAAAAAGGAAGAAAACTACACAAAAACACATCAGAGTCAACTTGTTTAAAACTGGTGATAAAGAGAAAATTCTTAAAAGCAGCCACAGAAAAGATATGTTACATGGGGAAAAACAAAGAATGTCAACAGATTTCTCATTAAAAACAACAAAAGCCAGAGCGACATCTTGAAAGTAATGAAAGAAAAAACTGTCAACATAGAAGTTCAATATCCAGTAAAAATAACTTTCAAATATGAAGGTGAAGTAGACAAATGAGTACATGAAACAACTGGTAAAAACTGAATAAGGTTTATAGTCTAGTTAACAGTATTGTGCTCACACCAATTTCCTGGTTTTGATAATGTACTACAGTTAAAAGATGCCACCATTGGAGGAAGCGGGGTGAGAGGTTCATGGAACTGACTCTATGTTCTGTTTTTGGCAACTTCTCATGAGTCTATATTATTTCAAAATAAAAAAGTTTAAAAATGAGAATAAAACAAACACTTTTTCAGACATACAAAACCTGAAAGAACTCATAACCAGCACACCTGCAGAAGAAATATTAAAAGAAGTGATTCAGGCAGAAGCAAAAATAACACCAGATATAATTCTGAATTTAAACAAAGGAATGAAGAACACCAGGAATGGTAAATATGTGAGTAAATATTTTTTTTCTTATTTTATATATCTTTGAAAATATTAGCAATGTATCATGGGGTTTATAGAATATGCAGAAATAAAATATATGTCAAAAAATGCACAAAAACAGAAATAAGAGAAATGGAAGCATATTGTTGTAAGCTTCTTATGCCACATGTGAAATAGCAGAAAATAACTTAAAAGTAGACTATGGTAAATTTTAAATGTATACTCTAAACTCTAAAGTAATCACTAACATAAAACCACAAAGAGTTATAGCTCATAAGCCAATAAAGGGAGTAAAATAGAATTATGTAAAAAATCAATTTAAAAAAGGGAAAGAAAAGTGCAAAATAAAAATAAAGAATAGATGGGACAAATAGAAAACAAATAGCATGATAGATTAATCTTAACTATATCAACAATCACATTAAATATGAATGATCTAAACACCTTAATTAAAAGGCAGAATATAGCACATTGTATAAAAAAAGCAAAACGAGAGACGTACTTTAAAAAAATTATTTTTTTAGTTACAGTTGACATTCAACATTATATTAATTTTATGTATACAGTACAGTGGTTAGACATTCATATAACTTCTGAAGTGAACCCCCTTGACAAGTCTAGTACCCCGCTGATGCCGTACATAGTTATTACAATATTATTGACTATATTCCCTAGGCTGTACTTTACATCCCATGGCTATTTTGTAACTGCCAATTTGTACTTCTTAATCCCTTGACCTTTTTCACTCAGCCACCAAGCCTCCTCTCATCTGACAACAATCAGTTTGTTCTTTGTATTTATGAGTTTGTTTCTGTTTTGTTTGTTTTGTGTTTTAGATTCCACATATAAGTGAAATAATAAGGTACTTCTCTTGCTCTGCCTGACTTATCTCACTTAGCACAATACCCTTGAGGTCCATCTATTTTCGCAAATGGTAAGATTCTATTCTTTTTTATGGCCAAGTAATAGTCCATTGTATATATGTACCACTTCTTTATCCAATTGTCTACTGATGAATCTTTAGGTTGCTTCCATACCTTAGCTATTATAAATAATGCTGCAATGAACATAGGGATGCAAATACCTTTTTGAATTAGTGTTTTGGACTTTGGATATTCGAGAGTCAAATTGCTGGGAGTATGATAGTTCTATTTTTAAGTTTTTAAGGAACTTCCATACTGTTTTCCATAGTGGCTGTACCAATTTACAATCCCACCAACAGTGTATGAGGATTCCCTTTTCTCCACAGTCTTGCCAACACTCGTTTGTTAATTTTTGAGGATAGCCATTCTGACAGGTGTGAAGTAATATCTCACTACAGTTTTAATTTGCATTTCTCTGATAATTAGTGATGCTGAGCATGTTTTCATATGTCTATTAGTCATCTGTATGTCCTCTTTGAAGAAATGTCTGTTCAGCTCCGGTGCCCATTTTTTAATCAGATTGTTTGTCTTTTTGGTGTTAAGTCATAAAAGTTCCTTATATGTTTAGGATATTAACTCTTTATCAGATATAGTCTCTCATTCAGTAGGTTGTCTTTTCATTTTGTTGATGGAAAAACTCAATTTTAAATATGAAGACAAAGATAGATTAAAAGTAAAAAAAATGAAAAAATATAGCATGTTAACACTAATCAAAAGAAAGCTGGAGTTGAGAAAAGATTTCAAAGCAAAAAATATTACTAGGGATAATGAGGATGTATTAGAGTTCATGAGAGAAACAGAAAAAATTGTATGTATGTATATATATATATATACACATACATACATACAAAGAGATTTATTATAAGGAATGGGCTCATGTAAGTATGGAGGCTGATAAGTTCCAAGATCTGCAGCTGGCAAGACCCAGGAGAGTTGATGGTGTAGTTCCAGTTCAAAAGTTGGCAGGCTCAAGACCCAGGAAGAGCAGATGTTTCTAGTTCATGTCCAAAGGCAGGAAAATTCCAGTGTTCCAGCTTGAAGGCACTCGGGCAGGAGGATTTCCCTCTGACTTAGCCTTTTTGTTCTATTTGGGCCTTCAACTGATCGACTGAGGCCCACTCATATTGGGTAGGATAATCCATTTTACTCAATCAGTTCAAGTGTTAATCTCATCTAAAAACACTCTCACAGACACAACCAGAATAATGTTTGATCAAGTGTCTGGACACCGTATCTCTCAGTAAGTTGATAAGTAAAAATAACTATCACAGAGGGTTATTTTATAACTATAAAGGGATCAATTTATCAAGAGGATGTAGTAATACTAAATGTTAATGTACCTAATAACAGTAGTTTAAAGTATATCAAGCAAAAACTAACAGAACTAAAAGAAGTAGACCAATCCATAACTGTAGTTGGAGATTTCAGCACTCCTCCTTCAATTTCAAATAGGCAGACAAAAACAAAAAGAAAAACAAACACACAAAATTCAGAGGATATAGAACACCTGAATAACACTATCATACAATTTAGCCTAATTGACATTTATAGAACACTCCATCTACAACAGTATAGTCATTCTTTCAAGACAGTCCATATTCTGGTCCATAAAACAGGTCTCAATTAATTTTTAAAATTTCAAATCATACATAGTTTACTTTCTGACCACAATGCAATTCAACTAGAAATAAATAACAGAATGCTGCCTAGAAAATATCCAAATATTTGGATCCTGTATAACATACTTCTAAATAACTCAGGAGTCAAAAATAAATCAAAAAGGAAATTAGGAAGTCTTTTGAATGGAGTGAAAATAAAAGCATAACATCAAAATTTGAGGGAGCAGCTGAAGCAAGATTAGAAGGAAATCTGTAGCACTAAATGCTTGTAATAGAAAGAACAAAGATCTTAAATCAGTGACTTCAGCTTCCATGTTAAGAAACTAGACATATAAAACTAAACCAAAATAAACAGAGGGAAGGAAATAAAGCCAGATGGCACACCACAGACAATGGTGGAATCAAATTCCATAATACCCTATAATGCCACGAAATGTAACGAAATCCTGGAGTACAGTCCTTTTACTCAGTATGCCCTCCCTTCTTGTCTGCTTCCTTTGTGGCTCACTACTTAGGAAAAGAGCTTCAATCTGTGCTCATCTTTAAAACTATATAACAGAAATGTTGAGATTCTCTGTGCTCCATTTAAGGCCAATTCATATATCCTATGAATAGCTTATCTTTGGAACACCAGAAGGTATCAGTTTACCCAAAAAGCTATAAACATCAGGAAGCCTGGATTGCTTACTGAAAGGAAGTAGAAAAGCATTCAAAACAAAAATATCTGACCCCTTATTAATGAGAGTTTGTTAGAGGACCCTTAAGGCTTATTGCTGATACTATGTCCTGAGCATAGTCAATTAAATCCAAGCAGAGAAAAATATAGCTTGCTCTTCCAAGCTTTACAGAGGTATCATTGACAGTTTCAAGAGCAATACCATCCAGGGCAAGGGGAAGACCTCACCCCTAGTATGAGGCCATGTTCAGTCAGGGATCCTGAAGCAGTTCATGCACACTGTGCTTCTATGAAGGGACTTATTACACAGTATTCACACACACACACACACACACACACACACACACACACACACACACACACACACTGCTTACACATGCTATCGCCCTCCTCGACTGTGCTGTCCTCAAGGTCATCTTAGTCTTCTTTGTATCCCCAAACCCCAGCATGGTGCAATCACCTAATAAATGTGCTTTAAAAAGCAAGCGTGAACCCCCTAGATATTTAAAGGGTTATAGACAACACCCAAAGCGATAGCCTAGAGACTTAACAGAAAACAAAACACGGTTTCAGATCCAAGTTGAAACCAAAAAACCAAGGTTGTTGGGTTCTAACTGAACTCTTTTTTCTGAGTTCAACCAGGCTTTTAAAACAGTTTAAAGATGGATTTTTTTCTAGCTTTCAATGAGAGTTTGGGTGGGACCAAGATTTATCTAAACCAGTCTGCCCATCCTTTTCTCACGGTGTTCTGGAAGAAAGCAGAAAGTGATGACTCACAACTTGGCACACTTCTTAGTTCTTATGCACTGACACCAAATTATACTCCAAAAGAGAGACATTTACGAAGGATCAAAACTTGGATGTCCTGGACCTGGACGTGGTTCCCATTATACGCTCTCTCCAACATGGTGCTTAATTAACTGTGTCTGGTTCCAGATGGTTAATGGCTATTGAATGGAGAGGTGACTTCAAGTGGAAATTGTCTCAAGTTTTACTTTATGTCACTTCAGAAGTCTTCCCTGAGTTTGCTTCCACCACAACCCTCATCCCCTCCCTCCTTCCCTGGCCCCAGCTTTCAGGGTAGTAAGCCCTTGAAAATAGTGTTTGCAGGATGTCCCAGCTATGAAAGTAGGTCCTTTCTGGTTACTTTTCTGGATTGAGACTCAAAGACTTCTCTATTCAAAATAGAAGAGCAATGACCTTGAAAGGACAGAAAGCCCAAAGGAAGGTTAATGGAGTCCAGATTAGTCGTAACAGGAAAAGACAATGAATCCTTGGGAATGTCATAATTCACTATGTTCATTCCATCCCTCCTTCCTTTCCACAACATATGAGCATGCAAGTGCACACACACACACACACACACACACACACCTCAGTGTACTTGTCCAAAACCCCCTTTCTATAGTCATCTACCTTCCCTCTCTCAACAGTCTTCCAAATGACACCATAGTACTCTAGGATAGCCTTAGGCAACCGTGACACTTCCCGTCTGTCTTTCAAACACAAAATCCCCAAATCGTACTTTCTTTATTACTTCTAATTAAACTCCACATCCTCTGGAACTTGTCATCTGTCTCTAGAAAACAGAAATCAAATATATCTAAATCATTCTACATAGTGCCTAGTAATAAAGCAAATGTAAGTGCAGGCTTAATATCACCATGCCTGTTCTGATTATAATGATGATGAGGATGATATCGACATGATGGTAATGATCTTATTCACTTTAATTTGTACCTCCTTTTAGAAGCTAGACTCACCGGTGGCTCAAAGACTTCAAAGTCAATGGATCTGAAAGTGCTAAGAAAAGGTTAAAGGGCTGGCTCTATAAAGGCAAGGTATTAACAATGAAGGAAAATAGGGGAAAAAAAATGAACACTCATAAAGGGAGTGGAAACTGAGGGAGTCAGGATGCTATAGCAGAAATGTAGAAAGGGCATCAGCTTTGGAGTCAGTCCTGGGTTAGAATCCTTATCTGGTCACATTCTGTTTGATATCAGTGACATTACTTAACTTCTCTGAACCCCTATTTCCTAAGCTTCGAAAGATGTTAAAATATTCATTTCAGAGGATTCTCTTGAACATTAAATGAGGTAGCCTTTAAAGCATTTGGCTTGTGGCAGGTGCCCTGTAAATATTAGTTCCCTTCCCTCCCCCCTCAGAAGGAAAAAGCTATAGTGATAAAAATCTTCAACTTATACCCAAAGGGTCGGTCTTGTCTGTAATCAATGCATTTTAAAAGGCTCATCCTAAGGTTCTCACTTTTAGCTGTTTTCTCATGTCTCTTGAAGATGAACGTGTTCTCTGCAACTTCCAGCTTCGAAGGGACATGTACGTTAGAAAATGAGTGTGCCTGATCCTTCCCATCCATCAAGATATACAAATCAAACAAGACCTCATATCTTTAAAGGGTGGGGGCTCATAGTTAGATATCCCTTGTCCATATTCCCAAAGCAATTTAACTGCACTGCACCTAGAGCATCAATCACTGTTTTGTATTATCTGTTTAAGCAACTGCATCTTCTCTAGGCTGTGAGAGCCATGATGACAAAATCTAAATATTATTTCTCTTGGCATCACCACCTAGTATGTAGTCTGTCATGTGTCACATTTATAGAATTAAACTGAACCATCTATCTTCTATATCCACAATGTTTTACTATGTGTTCTACACTTTATAATTCCGCTAGCAGCATTTCTGAGCGCCTCCAAAATTTCAGGCACTAACCACATATTGTCTTTGTCCTTTAAGAATTGACTGTTTAGATAACTAAACAATACAAACTTCCAGTTCTAAAGTAAATAAGTCCTGGGGATGTATTGTACAGCATGTGATTATAGTAAATAATACGGTATTGAATCTTTGAAAGTTGCTAAGAGAGTAGATCTTCAAAGTTCTCATCACAAGAAAAAAATTGTAACTATCTGTGATGATCGATGCTTACTAGACTTGGAAATCACTTCACAATATATACATATATCGAGCCATTATGTTGTACAACTGAAATTAACATTATGTTATATGTCAATTATATCTCATTTTTTAAAAAGTTAAAAACAACAATAAAAAACAAAATTGACTGTTTAAAAATAGCTGGTTTTTGTTTGTTTTCTCTTGAAAGCTAAAACCTAATCAAAGGAGAAGGGTAAAAGATTTCAAAGAAGTGCCTGTGACTAACTTCAAACTACTCTATGCTTTTTATTTATTGCCATAACCTTGGGCATCACGCTCCACACCCCACTGTGAAAGTGACCACAAGTCATGGGAGGTGACAGCTCCATCGGCCTCAAGTAATCAAATCAATGGCGGTGACTAAGTTAGAGTAGAAGTATCTCTCAATCTCTGAGTTCCTTCTCTGTTCTGACACATCTCTTTTTCTTCAGAGGAAATAGGAACAAGCTCAGGCAAGGGTCCCTGAGGAAGAATCCCTCTTTTATTGTTTAACTCATTCATTACCAGACTCTCATGAAGAAATTGCAGTCCACAATTACTGATAAGCTCAAGAAACATTAAGAAATATATTTAAGTGAGATCCACAGTAAGTTGTTAAAAGGAAGTCAAGAAGTTGAGGGAAAGTTCCTAAAGTTTTAAGGCAGATTTCATGGAGGATGAATACCATGTTCTCCTTCAAAAGAATGGTCTTTGGAGACAGACATTCGGCTGTACCTTAACAGCTCTGTCTTTGCACCTGTTACTTGAGCTAAGCCTCAGTTTTCTCATTATTTAAATACAAATAAAAGACCCTACTAAATTGTTTATAAACATTAGATGAGATCACTAACTCATCTATATATACTAACTGCCTAGTCTTTGGTAGGCAAAATCCAGGCCTCATAGATATAACTGTTCCTATGGCTCCCCAGTGCTGAGGCCAAGTGTCAGCAGTATTAATCCTCAGGCACAGCATTTTGTACCTAGCTAATCACCTGGCCTAATACATGTCCCATGAACTGGGGCAACCCCACTGTCTTATAGATATGGAAGCCAAGACAAATCCTCTCATGGCTTACCACTGCCTGTAGGCAAAGTTGGAATTCTTTGACAAGCAAAGTCATTTGAGTGCTTTCTTAGAGGGTCACTAGGCACCCAATATAAGCCAGAATGCTGGTCTGGATGGATCTTTTAAATCACATCACCTATACCAAGCCATTTATCAAGCGGTTTTTAACTAGAGTTCATTTAGTCTAAAGCATACTGAATATTCTCTAGAGAATAATGCTAGCTCATTCTATGCTAATCATAGAAAAGTAAAGGTAATGGTGGTTCTTAGTAGTAGATAATAGTAATTTATTAAGCACTTATTATGTGTCAAGCATTCTAAGCATCAAAAATGTTTTATGTCTTATTTCATGTAATCCACTGATAGAATCTTCCTTTATACTTAATCCTTGGATCTGCAGAAAGCTGGCACAAATAAACAGCTTTAATCTCTCTGTATGATCTACTTGAATATGTATGTACTATGCCCTAACCAAATCTTTTCTAAATTCTGAATGTGGTATGTGGGGTTTTAAGTGGGTAATGAAGATACAGGTATCTTTGGAAATAAAACACAAAATGTGGATGTGAATTCTTAATTCCTTGAGTCTTGTGCCAATCTATTTTACTGACTTATAATTAATATATTTCATATTGCTCAACCATGTCTAGAAGATGGATTGCAGGGTGGAGTGGGAGAGGTGCCTTCCAGTCCATTCCAGTGAAATGTTTCTGCGTTATCACAGAACAAGAAGTTGTAAGGTAAGGGGGTTAGAAGTGCCTGGCTTCCTGTGGACAAATGCCAGGTGGAAGAAATAAACAGATATAGTTTCCACTGAATATGAATGACCTAAAAAAAAAATGTTTCCTATCATGCTGCCAAGGCAATGCCAGTTGCTTACAACATAAATTTGGGAGGAAAAGAAAAGGGATACTGAATAGTGTTTGGGGAGTGAGTAAAGTAGAAAATGAGAAAAGACACTGATTCCAATTTTGTTGATAAAGTGTAAACTCCTACAACTGAGTCAAGTGGCAACTGAGTCAAATTCTAAAACAAATGAAAGTCTAGCCAATTAAATTAAACCGTGACAAATGGAGCCCAGGTGCTATTCCTTGATATTTAAGGAGTGGCTGGGAGTGACAATCTTGGAGCAGGACAGGTTCTTAGACACATTCAGTGCGGAGATCACAACTGGCAGCCCCCAGACATTGTCTTCTTTGGTTTTCCTACAATTAAACTAAACGGCATTTTAATATCATTTTAGTTAATTGCCTACAGTTTAAAAATTAAAAGACCTCACATAAAAACCCATATTTCTGGTATCTCTTTTGAAAAAATGAGCCCACAGGCAATCACTGGACTCATATTTTCACCTACTAACCACTCAGCACCCACATAGTTTGTTCCTATTATCCTAAGTCCAGGTGTCAGCCAGTATGAGTCTTTGAAATGACATTTTGTTACCTGGCTGATCCCTATGAGCCCTTCAGTGAATGTCCCATGAGCTGGGGCAAACCCATTATTTTATAGATGAGGAAACCAAGGCAAAACCTCATATGGCACTGACTGTAGGCAGAGACTCAATGCCATAATAATGAAGGCCATCTGAAGAAGGTCTCAGCTGATGTCTCTTGCTAGTTCTCCAAATGAATCCTATGGTCCAGCCACACTAGGTAGACCCTCATTATGCATGGTTAAGGTTCCATTCCCTCTGTCTCAAATACCCTTCCTCTGTCAGATTCTTGGTCATGCTTTCAAACTCAGAGTAGTTCCGTCCTCACTCCCCAGGCAGAGAAGCGTCCATATAGCATGTTGCACCCACTTCAGTAACAGACCGTATAGTCCTCAAAGGGAAAGAAAGTCAATGTTAAACTCTCTTTTTTATGTCACCAGAGCCTACCACAGTGCAATGACAATAGTGAACTATGAATAAATCTGAGGTTCAGAGTGGGAAAACAATCTGTCTTCAGATACATAAGTAATTGTACTCATAACATATTATTGCAAAAAAAAAAAAAAAAAAAAAGATTAAAAGTGTATCCAGCCCAAGAAGAACACACAGACTGATGAACCACCATGTAAATGACATCGAAAACCTTATCTCAGTGACAAATGCAGTTCTCACCAGGCCAAGCCTTACTCCAGAAGTAGGGACTGCCTGATCAATATGGCTTGTGAAGTGCCAGAAGGACCTCGAAGGTCCCAGATATCTGCACCATCAGCCTGCCAAGGCACCAAAAAATCCACTATGTAAACTTATTTCATTTAAGGTTTTTTTCAGTTAAAACGCAACACCTCTTGTCCTCTTCTCTGAAAGCCAGTATATTAGGCAATTCTCAAAAGGTTAGCACAGCTTCAGTTAACTCATCAACTATTTTTCTATCTGATACATTTATCCTGGAATATCTGGGTAAGTTGTGATAGAGTTAAATAAAAATAAAGTTCAAGCAGAGGGGACAGGCCTGAACTCTGAAGTAAGAGATGTAGAGCAGGCAATATAGCACAGTGGTTAACTGCAAAGCCTGCTGAAACCAAGGTGCCTGGGTCCAGTTCTGCTATCTGCTAGCTGAGTGCCCTTTGGCTAGTCACTTACCTGTTGTATCTCCATTTCTTCATTTAGAGAGAAAATGGTGTTGACAGGAGGATCCTCCTCAGCCGGGCACTGGAGAATTAAATGAATCAATATATAGTAGGTACTCGAAACAGTGCCTGACATACAGTGAGTCCTATATAAGTGTTTGCCTCTGTCGTTATTAGAGGATGGCATGAGATTTAACCCTGAAAAAGATTGCTCCATGTTTACTACCTGCTGTCTCCTTTCCTAATTTACTGATAAAGGATACAAAGTCTGGAGTGGATGAGCAGCTTAAGAAAAGCTACAGGCTAGTGGATGACAGAGCTAGGGCTTCCCATCCAGGGGTTCCTTCCTTCTCCATCCCCCATCGAACTTACTGATGAGGAAGAGAGGAAGAGGTTGTGGGAGACCAAGAGAAACCAAGAGTGACCTCTAGCATGTCTCCATTCTATGAATAATGGGACCAGGTCCTTTGGGACTTCTCTCCAGAGTCAGTTCCACATCCCTGTTCTCCGGGTGGGCTCGATGTCTCAGCAAACGCTGCCCTTCGATGTACACACCCACACTCCCGTGCCTGGGCGTACTCTCTAAGTCTAGTACAGCGCGGCAATCGCTGCCTCGCTGGGAGGACGAGTCAACAGAGGAGTGGACAGGAAAAGTGACACAATCGGGCCGCGGCACGCTCCGCGCCAGCCTCCCACGCAGCGCGGGGCGGCCATCGGAGGGGTGCGAGAGGGGGTTGGGCGGTGGCGGTCTCCCCAGGGCCCGCGTGCCCGCTCACCACATTGCCCGAGGCCTGGCGGCGGGAAGCCTGGGCGCCGGTACCTTTCCGCAGTGCGGCGACCCCGCGGTGGCTGGGCCCGCTCTTAGGGCCTCCACCGCCGCCCCCCGGAGCTGGATGACGGAGTCTTGAAAGACTTTCACCAAATATGGGCTGGGGCTGGAAACGTCCTGCGCCGCGCGCCGCCGGAAACCTCGAATCCTGGCAACTGCGGCGACTGGGGACGCTCAAGCCCAGCAGCCGGCAGGGGGCGGCGAGCAGCAAACGACCGCGAGCATCCCGATGCTCCGGCCCAGTGCCTCCTCTCCGCGCGTCTGCCACCCAGTTCCCGCCGCCATCCCGGCTTCCTCTAGCTCTCCCTGCCCTCACTCCACCCGGTGGGGGTGAGGAGATGGAAGGGTGTGGAGAGCAAAGGGATGGCGCTGGGCGCCACTTTAAAAGTAGCCTTTCGCTGTCACCATAAATTGTTCTGTTCAGTAAGGTGGTATAAAAAAGTGGCATTGTGAGAAGAGGTGTGCAGGCGAGTACCTAACTATGAGGACACATGTGTGCGCGCATACGCAACTATCACAGGCACTCCTGTCTTGTTCAAATCAGTGGTTCACAGGGTGTGATTCCCCGCACTAGCAGCAACACCATCACCTAGGGACTTGTTAGAAATGTAACTAATAAATTCTGGGATGGGGCCCAGAAATCGTTCTTTTAACCAGTCCTCCAGGTAATTCTGAGATAACGCTTAAGTTTGAAAACCAGTAGTCCAGGGCTAGGAAACCGGAGTCATCAGGTTTAAGGCGATTATTATTCTCAGTTGCCGCCAGACAGGGAACCCTTCTTTTGGTGACCTAAAATTCCCTGGCAGGAGCGGGTGAGAGACGTCCCCATTGACCAGTCCAAAGCCAGGAGCTGCAGAAGACAAGCAGCCCCTTCTCCCGCTCTGCAGTCCGAGGAAACAAGTTGGCCCGTTATTCCCTCGTGGGGCACCAGTATGGGAGGGGTGCGGGGAAAGGAGGAACTAGAGCAAAAGAGCCATGCAGAATTAGCACTCGAAACAACACTTACCCATAAACATTTGCACATTTCCCCTCCAATCTGTCAACAGTGAACTGATCTGCAGCTCTCAACAGAGGAGGTGAGAAGGCGACGAGATGTCTGGGGTTTCTGGACGGTCCTTGAACAGGACATGAGGAGCTGCTGTTTGTTCCTCTCGCCTAATGCTGTGGTTTACTAGCAGGCGCACCAGGACATAGTATATGGAAAGGCTGTGCACGTAGGTTACTCCAGTCTCTCCCACTCCCCCACCTCCTGGCCCAGTTTGCTCCAGCTTCCCAAACCCCCTCCCGCAACACACCCCCTGCTTTAAATAGGCAGTTGATGGTAAGGTTCTCCTAGTTCCTCCTCTGGTGCAAATTCATCCTCCAAGATTCCCTAGTTAAAGTTCAGAAACAAACCCACTCACCCTTATTAGAAAACTTTAATTTTTAAAGGAATCTCTGGAATGGTGTGTGCACGAATGCTATTCAATGAACTGAATCTCTTTGCCTGACCCTTCTCTTCCCCATACACACACTTCAATAAAGGAACATGGTATATACACAGGCCAGTTGGGTCATTCACTGTAATTTTATTTTAAATCATGATAGACAGATTGCGTGAAAAACAAGGAATTCAAAAGAATTTCCTGCTCTGGGAACAGAAGTTAAGTCTATATTTAACAACATTTGAAGCTGTCAAGAATGCTTTGTGGTTGGATAACAGGCAGAAAAATGTTAAAAACGCAGGCTACTGCTATACCCAAATATGGAAATATTGTTACGTCTGGTGTCTGATTCACCATCTGGAAATACTTACAACCATGAAGTCAAATAGAAAAGACATCACAACAGAAGCCAGGAACGTTCCTCTCCATCCATTCTCTCTACCACCTTCTCCACCCTGTACTGCCCCTACTCACCCCAACAGTCCCCAGTCACTTCATGAAGAAGGAAACAATAATGAAACTGTAATACAGGAAAAACCATTTTTATAAACAATAATTGATGAATTGGCCTGGGTACAATGTAGGGTCTAGACCTTCCTCACTTTATTTGCATAACACCTGACAGTCTATTGTCTTGAAAAGTAAGTTCCCCATCCCAACACCCTCCAACAAAAGCCTTTGAGATCCCACTCCCTCTAGCAAAAGCAGCCACTTAGATTTATGAAAGGGGATTTTGGAATGAATGAATGAATGAAACTTAACTCTTTCCTGTCAGTTCTCTTCATTGTAGAATGTTTTCACTGTAATACATTCTTACTGTGCTCATCAGAGTCATTCACAGAAAAGTGTGCACTGAAGGCCTTCTTAAGCAAGACTGCTAACTTATGAAGACTGAACAGCCCTAAACATGAAAAAGGACAACATAGCAAAAGAGCCATGTAGTTCTCCTAAAGCACATATAAAAGGGAGACTAGCGTAATTACTCGTGTATGTTTTTATTAACACAAAAAGATATTTTAGAAACTTTGAGGGAAAGTTTATCAACATTGACAGTACTGATGCTGTTAAAGTAAATTGCTTGGGGGAGGGGGTATTCTACTAAGTGTGTTGCAGGTAGAATAGGATCTTAAAACCTGTTAACTTTTTATTACCGAATATTACATCTTAAGTCTCTTAGTTCTATGTACTTGGAGAGAAAAGCATTGCAATTCACTTGAAATGACAGGTTTCTAAGCGACCTCAAGGAAAGGAGTTTAGAATTCCGCAACACTTTCAGCTTTAAGGGGTCTACTTTTTCCAGAGATCCATTGAACACAATGGTGCTGGAATTTAGTTTGGCCTTGCAGTATATATATACAGGTGATGATCTCAGTACAAATCACTCTACGGTGGTCCCTTCCGCTTCTGGCTGGCTGCTTACTGTGCATCCCCTCCTGCCCCTGGAGGGAGGCTGGAAGCTCTTACCCCGTCTCCCACATCCGTGAGGAAGTGTAAGTCAGCCTCCCGGAGAACTCCCTCTATCCGTTTCCTCTCGGACTTCCAACCCAGGCAGTGGGCTGGAACTAAAGTGGGAACCTCCAAAAACAAACAAGTGCGACACACCAAAAAAAAGGGGGGGGCGGGGAATGGAAGGGGGAAGACCTATGCCTGGAAATCTGCCAGATATGAAGGGAGTTAATTTTCCACCTTCTCATTCATAAATGTCACTGCAGGTATTAATTTGCACTTAACTTGGCTAATAAACACCATGCCAAAGCTTTGGGACTTGATCCGAGCATACCTCTATGAAGTCCACAAGTAGATTCCTGGCTCAGAGACACACTTCCACTTTCCCTTCTCCATTCGCCTCTCTCAACAGATAACTTGACTCTCTCTCACCTTGGTTGTAAACAAGCAAACAGTTCGCTGCCTTTCCGAGGGTGAGGGATTCCAAAGCTGTCCGGTCAACTCGGCATCACCAAACAAAACGACTTTTGTTCCTCCCTCTCAGGTCCTCCCACCCTCCCAATTCAGACAAAGTTCTGAACTCTCCCCACCGTCCCCCTCCCTCCCTTTCCACCACCATCACGCCAAAAAGAACCCTCCCCAATACAAGTCGTTATTTAAAGTGAAAAAACGGAAGATTGTTTTCTTGGGTCCAGGACCAAAAAAAAAAAAAAAAAAGTACAACGGAGCCAGGGGAGGCGCTTGGCAGCAGCCCGCGCCAACCAGCATTCCTGAGATGTTTGAGAATTCTGGAACGCGCAGACAGAGCCTACGTCACTGCAACACGCGGCGCCCAGCCGGCCCGTATAAAAGGCGGGCTCTGCGCGCTTGGGCAGACCGCGAGCGAGAGCGCCCCCGAGCAGCACCCGTGCCCTCCGCTCCTCTTCGGAAAGGACCTCGACAGAAGGACGCCCGCAGCCCGCTCGCCGCCCCGGCCCCTCGCCTCCTTGCCACTCGGCCCACCGCACTACACCGCACCCGCTGCTCCGACGCACACCGGTGTGTTGGCGTCTTTGCTTCCGCGCTTGCCCGGGCTTCTCCTGCGCGCCACAATGAGCTCCCGCACCGCCAGGACGCTCGCCGTCGCCGTCACCCTCCTCCACTTGGCCAGACTGGTGAGTTCTTTTGCCACCGCTTCCGCGTCCGCTCTCCCAGTCTCGTCTCCTTTCCCCAGATTACCCACAGCAGAAAAAAACTAAACCGAAAAGTTTGGGGAGCGTTTGGGGGTAGCTCTTTCTTTAAGCCCTCCTTAAGGATGTGTCTATGGCCTCCTGGCAGACGCAGCCCTGTCCGGGGTGAGCGAGCGGGACGCGAGCAGAGACCCCCCTGCCGACAGCGTCATAGACCCCCGTCCCTTCCCTGGGCGCCCCGCGCCGAGTCTCACGTGAGTCTTCTCTCCGCTCTAGGCTCTCTCCACCTGCCCCGCCGCCTGCCACTGCCCCCTGGAGGCGCCCAAGTGCGCCCCGGGAGTCGGGCTGGTCTGGGACGGCTGCGGCTGTTGTAAGGTCTGCGCCAAGCAGCTCAACGAGGACTGCAGCAAAACGCAGCCCTGCGACCACACCAAGGGGCTGGAATGCAATTTCGGCGCCAGCTCCACCGCTCTGAAGGGGATCTGCAGAGGTAAGATGCTTGTGGTTTGGCCCCTTTAAAAAAATAATAGTCCCCGTAGTCCAGAAGTTTAGTAATTTTGAGACCATGTATGGTGATGCTTTGTTGTTGGTAGCTTGGCAGAAAGGCACATGATTTCAGCAGTCTGGAATGCAATTCAGTGTGTCTGGACCTAACGAAAAGCGCATACGGAAAAGTGATTCCTGACTAACTTATTGTTCTGGTCTGGAGTCTCCGGGGAATTGTAGAGAACTTTACCATAAATTGAATTTAACAGCAGAAAATATGTATGCGTTTCAGGCTGTGGTTTGGAATCTTAACTTTATTTTCTCTTCTCTTTCTCTTTTGGTGCTCTTTGCAGCTCAGTCAGAGGGCAGACCCTGTGAATATAACTCCAGAATCTACCAGAATGGGGAAAGTTTCCAGCCCAACTGTAAACATCAGTGCACATGTATTGACGGTGCTGTGGGTTGCATTCCTCTGTGTCCGCAAGAACTTTCTCTTCCCAACCTGGGCTGTCCCAACCCTCGGCTGGTTAAAGTTACCGGGCAGTGCTGTGAGGAGTGGGTCTGTGATGAAGATGGTGCCAAGGACCCCCTGGAGGACAGGGAGGACCTCCTGGGCAAGGGGCCCACATTTGATGCCTCAGAGGTGGAGTTAACCAGAAACAATGAATTAATTGCATTTGGAAGAGGTGGCTCCCTTAAGCGGCTCCCAGGTAAGTTAAGACAGCCTCCAAGACACAGTACTGAAATACATTCCTAGTTTGAAGCTATAAAGAAATGAGTACTTGAATCTGTTTGTGCCAGTATGCCTCTGAGAAATCTTCCCTGTTGTTTGTCTCTCTAGTTTTTGGAATGGAACCTCGCATCCTATACAATCCTTTACATGGCCAGAAATGTATCGTTCAAACTACTTCATGGTCCCAGTGCTCAAAGACTTGTGGCACTGGTATATCCACACGCGTTACCAATGACAACCCTGAATGCCGCCTGGTAAAAGAAACACGGATTTGTGAAGTGCGGCCTTGTGGACAGACGATGTACAGCAGCCTGAAAGTAAGTTCCTGTGGTGGCCGGTAGACTGTTGCTGGACACTTGGGTGAGATGTTAACCTCTCTTCTAAGAAAGAGAACCATTACCCCTAACTTTCTTTCTCTCCTCTTTCTTACAGAAGGGCAAGAAATGCAGCAAGACCAAGAAATCCCCCGAACCTGTCACGTTTACTTACGCTGGATGTTCAAGTGTGAAGAAATATCGGCCCAAGTACTGTGGTTCCTGTGTGGATGGCCGATGCTGTACGCCCCAGCAGACCAGGACTGTGAAGATGCGGTTCCGCTGTGAAGATGGGGAGATGTTTTCCAAGAACGTCATGATGATCCAGTCCTGCAAATGCAACTACAACTGCCCACATGCCAACGAGGCCGCGTTTCCCTTCTACAGGCTGTTCAATGACATTCACAAATTTAGGGACTAAGTGCTACCTGGGTTTCCAGCACAAGGGTGGACAAATTGGGGAGAAGAGTGCCAGAATCATGGAGACATGGGTGGGGGCGGTAGGGGTGAAGGGACTCATTGTAGAAGGGATGCATTGCTCATTCTTGAGTAGTATTAAGGTATTTCGAAACTGCCTGGTGTGCTAGTGCAGATGGACACTAATGCAGCCGCAATTGGAGAATACTTTGCTTCATAATATTGGAGCACATGTTACTGCTTCATTTTGGAGCTTGTGGTGTTGAGGACGTTCTGTTTTCTGTTTGTAAATTATTTGGTAAGCGTATTTTTCTCTAGGCTTTTTTTCCTTTCGGTTCTGCAATTGTAAGAGATAATTAGATTAGTTGGACAGGTAAAGCCTTCATCCTTTGACAGAAGTAAATGGGAGGGGGTTTCATCCCTTCCTGAAGGTGACACTCTGTGAGTGTCTGTGAGAGGCAGCTATCTGCACTCTAAACTGCAAACAGAAATCAGGTGTTTTTAAGACTGAATGTTTTTATTTATCAAAATGTAGCTTTCAGAGAGGGTGGGGAAATGTAATACTGGAATAATTTGTAAATGATTTTAATTTTATATTCAGTGAAAAGAATTTATTTATGGAATTAATCATTTAATAAAGAAATATTTACCTAACATCTGAGTGTATGGCATTCAGTATTTTTAGAGACTGTCCAAAGTCATTGGGAATAATCCAGCTTATCCATTCAGTCATTCATACAGGATTTATTGGGTGCCTGCTTTGTGCCAGGATCTGTTCTAGGTGCTTGTGATAGAGCAGGGAAATAACCTACAAAAAATGAGACGATGATTGTTTTATATCTTTAGTAGAGATAAATCTTTGCATTTAAAGTAATCTGTATAAAATCATATATTGAACACCGGAACTGCGAGAAGCACAAGAAGGAATCTGAAGCCAAGTTTATGATTTTTAAATAATAATGCTTTATTTTTATAAGAATTCAAAGCCTAAGGGTCTCCATCTCCCAAACACTGCAAGGTGGGTATAGTAAGTAGTCATTTATCATTTTAATTACTAGGTTATTATGCATGCCAGTTCAGTAAAGGAGAGAAACTTCAATGAAAACAGTTCATAACGCAGGCTGTGCATATATATGTCCATAGGCAAGATTAAGTATGGTTGGATAATGTGTTATTATAAAACGTCACTTGTTTATAACTTCATGTTTTCCCAATATTGTTCCAAAAACAGGAGGACTACTTAAAAATTTACCCTAGGCTGGGATCAGAGAAAAAAATGTTTGAGTCTCAGAGGAGTCAGTTTGTTTTCATTGAATGAGCTTGAAGCAATGACTTGTGTTAATCCTAATAAGCCGGTGATTAGGTAAACATGCTGTTAAATGCAAAAGAATGCAAGGAATTTCAAGTACTTTTCCAATAGCGTGAGGACCAAGCTATCCCATCCCCCTTTCCTTTTTATAATATACATTATATTGATGGAGGAGGGAACAGTTAGAGTTGGCTATCCAGAAGGTCAAAGGCTAGATGCAGAGCATTCCTAAAAGGAAAGGACCTGAATCATAGATCTAGGAGAGGTTGAGAAGGCTGTGTCAATGTTTGTGAAAATATTGGTAGCCCATTTTAGAAGAAACTACATCTTTAGAAAGCGCTGACAATAAACCTTTTATAGAGAGTTTTCCTTTCATCGACCCTCTTGGCTCTTGTTCAAATCCATAGTGAAATATTTCAGTCTGCACTTGGTTAAGAGAGTACTTGAATTTTTAGGCAATAAGAGAAAGTGTGTTAAAAGGGGAGGAGGGGGACAGCTCCTGGGGTTCTGTAAGGGTGGTTTTTCAAAATAGTTTAATATTGATCCTTTAATGAAGACCCACAGAAAAGCACTGCCTAAGCATTGGTTTTAAAGCATTACTGAAATGCATAAAAGTTAACATAAATGTGATAGTAAAATCTATGGGCAAAGGCCTTCACTCTTGGTTTTGACACTGTCTTAACTGAAATATTACAACTTGTGCCTACTGAGTAGCCAGTTTTTCTTGCCCGAGGCATTCAAATTTTGAGGTATTTGGGAATTTAAACACCACCTGGTTCAGTCGTGCTTGCAGTTAAACTTGTCAGTGCAATATAACACGAGAAACGTAGTAAACGTGTGAGGTTTTTGAGGTGCAATCTTGTTGAACAGACATCTAAATTCATAGGTAAGATTTACAGATTACCATGCACCAGTCTTGAGGTATTTCCCTCCAAGATTAGAGCCCAGTAAATTACTTCTTACATAGAGATCAAGGAGTAATATTTTACAGATCTTTTAAGTGTGTAGGGAGTTGATATTTGTCCAAATAAGCTCAAGTGTGAAACAAAACCCGGCATGGGAAAACACTGGCTCTTTGGGTCATTAATCTTACTGTAGTAAATACAAAAAGAATAATGTATAAGTGTCGATTGTATTTAAAGAAGAATGATCAATAAAAGAAAATGAATACTGTCCATCTCATTTCTCTATAGAAAATAAGTGAAGAAATTCAAAGAAATTGAGAATGAAATTACGTAATTTAGAACTTATAACTTTTATCTAGGTTCCGCATGGAGCTCTGCCTACTTCAAATATTGAGAAAACAAAATAAAAAACCATGCATCCGCATTTATGAAATAGATGTTACATAAGCATTCATCATTATATATATATATATATATATATATATATATATATATATATATATATGTACCCCTCCACAAACAGCAAAGAGCATGTGTTGTTCTCACTTTCCAATCCCAAAGCCTCTAGTGGTCTTGACTCGGGTTTTTGTTCGTTTGATTTTTTTTTTTTTTTAATAGGGAGGTAAGAACTGAGACTTATAGGATCACCTCAGAATCTCTAGAAATTTAGTGAATTTTAAGAAATATTTAATTGGACATTAAGAACTATAGCAAGCGGTCTCACCATGAAGATTTTTTACATAAATGTGTGTGCTGTCCACTGCACAAAGAGCTGTGACTAAGTCAAAATTAGCAAAGCATATGTTAGAGTTATTTTTCCGGTAGAGACCAGACTTGATTCGTTCACAACCTCTTCTCCAGTCACTTAGCAGTATTTGAATGTCAGTTGAGCAGTCGCAAGGGTCCAGTAGGAACATAGCACAGAACAAAGCTGTGTATTGCGCAGAGTGGCAGGTGATGCCATGGAAAGAATCCCAAAATGAAATCCAGAGACATGTCTTTTGGCATCAGCCCTGCCATTAATTTACTGGGTGACTCTGGGCAAGTTTACGGATTGTTCTCTCCTGTCTTAAAATGGAACAATAGCTTCCAGCATTTTTTGTCACTCAAAGCATTCTTTTTCATACACTGTCTTTGGTGCATTGATACCTGTACCTTGAAAACTTTGTTTCCTCAAGCAACTGAATGTATGAAGTGAAACTGTTCAGATCTTTCTTGGGACAATGAACTCATCTCTATGAAACCTTTGAAAATATAATGTCACTAGGCCCTCTTTACTCTCTAAAGCACCCCTGGTTATAGGATGTGGCAATTACTGGATCTCGCAGTCTATAAGTCTATATGTTTACCTCTCTATATAGCCCTTGATAGCTGGCCTCATTAAGTCCCTGCCCCAAATAACACATTATTTGAAACAAAGCACATTGTGAAGCATGACAATAATATATGTGTCCTATGAATAGAACAGACTCATTTGTGACTCACTTTACTGGTGGTGGGCAACACTCAACTATGTAAACTTATAAAGTGCAATTCAATTAAACAAGTACTCAGAAGCATTTATTAGTGCTTTATTATTTTCTTACATTATGCTCATACATTATGAATCTACCCTTTTTCATGTCCAGTGCAAACTTCTGAATCTAAGCCATCATCATCTCTTGCCTGAATTACTGAAATGGCCTCCTCATTTGAGCCATATTGTGTTCTCCAAAGATGGCTATCTTCCATGCTACATGCCTTTCTTCAATGTGACCCTGTGGCTCCCCCATCAGAAGATAAGGTCTAGTTTTCCACCCTCTTGTATGTGGGTGGGCTCTTGGACTGCTTTAACCAATGAATATCCAGGAAGTGATACAATGTAATATCAGTTCTAAGTGAATTACTGGCTAGGACTTCTTCTTTTCATTTTGAAATGAGCTTCCATGTAAGTAGTACAATTTCCCTGGGACCACCAAGCTGTGAGAAGCCCACATCATACTGATAGACCCTACAGGATGCAAAGCCATGTGGAGAAAGAAAGATCAGGGAGTACCTGGACATCACACACACATGAAGAAACCATCTAGAAAGTAGATTTTCCAGCCCCAGCTGCCTCACAAGTCTTGTGAATCAGAGATGAACTACCAGTCGAATCCTTACTAGAATTCCCGAGCCATAAAATAGCAAACTAATACGGTTATTTTAAGACTCAAAGTTTTGTTGGGTGTTGATTGTTACACAGCAATAGATAACTAAAACATCATTGGGTTTCATTCTTGCCCTGCAATGATCCCCTTTCCTTCCAGGATCCAGAGAGAGTCATTAAAAATGTAAATCAGAACATGTCAGTCTTAGCTTAAAGGCTCCATGGTTTCCCATTACTCTTGGATTAGCATTCTACTCCTTACTCCTTACTTGGCACATATGTCTCAGACCCTGCCTACTTCTTTTCATTGACCCTCACTCACTATAATCTCACTTGCCCTTTCCTCTTTGAAATAAGTCAAGTAAGTTCCTCTTCAAGGCCTTTGCACTTGCTGTTGCTCTGCCTCAGATGCTCTTCTCTTTGATCTAAGCTGCTTATCATGCAGATCTTGGCATAAATGTTACCTTCTCAGTGACCCTTCCTCATCACCCAGTCTAAAGTAGCTCATTACATTAAGTGATTTTGTTTTCATCATGGCACTTAGCACTACCTGATATTTTCTTGTTTATTTATTATGCTCATTCCTTTTAGAATAAACTCTATGAGAGCAGAAATTTTTGTGTCTTTTTCACTACTATAAAAGCATCACCTGACACTGGTGCCTGGTATAAAGTAAGTGCTCATTAATATAGAAGAAATGTTGTCTTAAGCTGAAACTAAATCAGAAGACACCCCCACATTGGCCCAATATCTTCCTTCTAATTCCCCTTGGGCTTTTCCCTAACCTGTTGGCCATTCATTCATCTTTTCATTCTTACATCCACTCAACAGACACTACATTCCAGGCACAGTGCTATGCAGTAGTTGAAGAAGCATGGTTCCTTTACTTTGTGGTGGGGGAGGCACACATGTAAGCAAAAGTTTATTAAGATTAGTTTTAAGCTGCAAATAACAGAAAAACCAAATAACAATGCCTTAATTAACATAGAAGTTTATTTCTCTCATGTGAAAATCCAGGCAGGCAGTGCTGAGCTGCTGTGATTCCTCCAAATTTTCATGGACCAAAACTCCTATTATCTTGTAGGCTACCATGCATCACCTAATGTGTTATCACCTAATAACACATGGCCTCATCTAGCTGCAAGGAGGCTAGGAAATGTAGTTTTTATCCTGGGTTACCATTTACCAAGCTAAAAATCAGAGATTCTGTTACTACAGAAGGGAGAACCAGTAGTCAGTACCACATAGCCAAAAAATATGATACAATAAGTATAACAGGGCACAGAGGAGGGTTGAAGAGAAAGCTACCAACTGCCTGGAGCTGGGATTATGAGGGCTTCCTGGGGGAGTTGTCACTTCAGTTGTAACTTGAAAGATAAATAGGTTGGAAACTACTCAAAACTCTTGGTGCTTAAGTTGAAATTTTCTGAAATCCAGTGGTACCTTTCTTATCTCAGCCATAAAAAGAAATCAAAAACACCTGCACCACCTGGTTTTAGAGACTGACAGGACATTAGTATCTGAAACAGTTTGTATTTTCCTTTGAGTTCAGAAGTATCATGAAGAAGACACCTGTATTAGAGTTCTCCAGAGAAGCAGAACCAATAGGATACATGTATACATATGTATATGTATATGTGTACACACAGACATATCTACAGAAAGAGAAAGAGAAAGGGAGATTTATTTTAAGAAGCTGGTTATCATGGCAGATGACAAGTCCACAAGCCAGCAGGCTAGAAGCTTAGGTAAGAGTTATATACACAGGTCTAGCCAGGCAGCCTGGAAACTCAGACAGGATTTCTATGGTGCTGCCTTGAGGCTAGATTCCTTCTTCTTTGGGAAACTCAGTCTTTTCTCTTAAGGCCTTCAACTGATTGGACGAGGCCCACCATGTTTGGAGAGTAATCTGTTTTATTCACAGTCATTAATTTAAATGTTACTCACATCTTAAAAATAGATCACAGCAACATCTTGACTGGTGTCTGATCAAACAAAATGGTGTCATAGCCTACTCAAGTCTACACATAAAATTAACCATCACGGTACCTGTGTAGTAAAACCTTTTGGGGGCAAGAAACTCATGTCCACTTTCTAAAATGGAATGAATTTGAGCAGAGTCAGAGAAAACAAAAGTTTTACTAGTTATCCCTAAGATTTCCCCAGGCCTGTCATTATGCTTGTGCATGTGTGGGTAAAGGGTCCAATATTTATTTTGTATTGAGCAAATTCATGGGGTATCATGAGAAGGTTCCTAGACACTGACCCCAGGTGCCATACAAAACCAGCAGGATCCATCTCAGTCAGGATGGCTGCAGGGCTGGGGAGTGGAGAGAGAGCCTTATAAAAGCTCTAGAGAATAGCCTTCTCCAAATCTGCATGGATGTGGTAGGACAGAGTCCATCGCTTGCACACACTCCAAGACAGACAAATAGTGCTCCTTTCTCTGGCCCTTCAGGCAAATCCTCATTGTCACAATGACACCACCACATTGTGACTGGCTATTTAACTGTTTCTATCAGATTTTAAACTCCTTGAAGAGTCTTGTCAGTGAATGAGTACCAACAAAGAATAGATTATAAAGAGTTTGAGAGCTATATTTCAGCATTTTCAGATCTTCATGAAGAAGAGAAGGTAAGTTTGTTCTACATTGGCTCAGGACAGAGGTCTCAAGCTGGTGGTTCAGGTGGAATTGGGCCAATACACAGATACACTTTGTTCAGCCTACATAGGGTTTATAAAACCTGGAACTTCTTGCCAATATATGAAAACTGAGAGATTAAAAAAAAAAAATCCCAAATCCTGGCTTCTTTTGAAAAATCATAAATCTGGCAGCAGTGGATGGTGGTTTCTATGTGGCAGTTTCTCCATGGTGGGAACTAAGTTGAGCTTCCTTGGTTAGAGTGAGTTCTCTGCAGTTCACCAGTATAGATCAATGAAGAAGAGATACATGTATGTATGATTGTGCTTGGAGGAGTGGAAAGGCAGAAAGAGGTGATCTTCAAAAATCTAGGTTCTTTCTAAAAAAGGCACAACCTAGAGCACCACTTTTACTATATCAGTGCTTAGAAAAACAATTTTAGGCATGGAAGTGCCATGTTACAAAACCAGGAAAGAATAGAGATCACTTCATTAGTTTCACATGTTGTGGAACTGTAGGCACACCCCCACTTCCCAGCTTCTTTCTACAATTCTAGTCTGTATTTTTGTGAAGTGTACATATTCCATTTATAATACCACGTCATATTTTCCAACAGACGCTGGATAAGTTGATCAAAGATATATACTGCATCCTGAACCTCTGCTGAATTTAACCAGCTATTTTTATAGTAACCAAAGAACCTTTCTAGGGGAATTGCTACAGATAGCCAGGGGGTTTGCTCTAGAATTTTTTTTAATGATTCAAAGTTCTTCCTTCAAGTGCTGTCACAGATAATACTCATTTTTCAGAGATATTCAATGAACTCTAAAGAGATTGAGGACCTGCCTAAGTATAGTTAGCTTGCCAGTAGCAAAGTAAGTGGAAGGTAGACCTCAAGGGATTTATTCTCCGAGCTTCTGCCTGACAGAGGTATTTGGGGTATAGGAATGCACTTGGGTTGCAGGAAGGTTTGGCTAGTTCTTGGTGTCAGTATGGCTCCTGGGTGGACTTCCGCCAATGGGTTTCCAATAGGCAAGTCAGCATTGTCAGCCTCTCACAGCAAGGATGATGCCCTTCTCCAGCAAACAGAGAATGATTCAACATGGTAAAAGTTAGATCTTCTGTTGAGATTTACTAGCTAAAGAAAAAAAGTTGTTTATTCATGGAAGGAGTTTAAATTCTGGGTTCATGAACAAAACTTCCAGGGAGGTCCTTCTTATATTCCAAACTAGTTTGTTCTTGGAGAGGACATGTCTTTAACTGACTTCTTCAATTTAAGATGATACTTGGCCTCTTAAAGTGTCTCTTTAATGTTTGGTTTTCTCCTTAATAAAAAGAAGGCATACTTATACAAATTTAGTATTATTAGAGAATGCCAAAAATGAAGGTCCCTAGTAACTTGACACAAACACACATGCACGCACACGCACACACACACGTACAGCCACTATGAACTGCATATTTTTATAGATTTTGGGATGTGCTTAACTTGGCACATTAATATTAGTATTATGCACAAAAAAGATAAGACTACATGTAGAGCCTTACATCTACTTGAAAATTTACCTTGAAAGTCAATTAATGTTCATACATGTAATTCTCCCTCAGTCACTGTAATGATTTCATTGGCTTTTGTTCTGTTGTTGAGGTTCTATAAATTATTTAAATACTTGGTGTGGCAAACACTACTAGATGCCTACCCAACAGTCATCTCCCATTTCCTTGATTTCTTGCTAACAAAGCCTCAATTTTGTTCAGGTGTTCTCCCCACCACATGTTCAGGAGAGGAAATCCTGTCCCCGCCCTAACCCCAAGGACTGTATCAGGACTGGCTTTAGTCAGCATGACAGGCTCATTTCCCTACCAGTGGTAGGTTGTGACTTAATGCTGCTCAATGACACTCAAGGGAGAAATATTCTGAGGGGAGAGGGAGTTTCTAAGAAAGGGTTTCCTTTACAATAAAAATGGTACTAGGAAAGTAAATACCTTTCTTCTTTGCTGGGTATCACCCCTTCTGAGCCCAGGAGGGAGAATCACTGATGTGTAGAAGATGGCAGAGCAGAAAGGTGGGAAGACCTTGGGTCCCCAACCAGATCACTGAACTGCTAAATCACCCAGCCCTGGGGCCACCTCACATCCAAATGTCTTTTTTGGTGTGATAATAAACCTCTTATTGTTTTTGTTAAGTCAACTGTTACTTACAGTGAAAATCATTCTAACTGATGATTTTACAGTTGGCCCTTTTTGAAGCTTATGGGCTTTATAGATATCATAGTGATAATCAACTTCAGAAGAAAAGAAAGCATTTTTAGATGTGAATGAATGAACCAACAAATAAATATTTGGCAGGAATTTAACCTTCATTCATTTATCTAATATTTACTGAGTGTACAGCACTTAACAGTCCATATGCCGGCCAGACATGGTGACAACCAAGAAAATGATGAGACATAGTCCCTGTTCTCAAAGATGTCACATCTAGCAGAGAGAGCAATGTTTACAAATAATTCTGGTGCGTCACAACAGTGTCAGAGAACTGAGGAACATAGAGGGAAGTCAGAGAAAGCTTCACAGAGAACAAAACATCTGAATTGAGTCTTAAAGGATGAATAGGGGTTTGCTGCTTGGAACTACATCCAAAATTAGAAAACACCAAAGTATTTGAAGCCTGAGAATACTATCAAAGTCAGCATACTTCTAGCTTCACACAAGACTTGAGTAGTAACAGCCGTTTTTAGATCTTGGTTTTAAGACTGATAAGAGGAAAAGTAGCTCTCAGCAGGGACCTGTAGTAGATATGCCCTGGCGATTGAGACAGGCTTGTCCCTTCCGTGGGAGTTACCTTTGGAAATCCCCCATCGTCACAACAGTAAGAGCTGCCAGACTGCAGAGGATGGATTAGCATTGGCATCACCAAAAATGAGCTAGAAATGGTTGAGTGCAGCCACTGACCCAAACCACCAAGAGACAAAGCAGTCTGCTTCTCCCACATGACGGCCTCAATATGACAAGTTGATCTCAGGCTGACAGGACCCAGCCTAGACCTGACCCACTGGCAGGTCACTTGAGGCAGCCCCAGTGACTACTTGGACCCAGCAGCGAAGGCGAAAAGCCAGAGAGAAGTGGCCTGGGTGACCTAGTTACTGCCACCTGACGCTCTTGCGTTTGTGCCACAAGTCAGATTCTCCAAGGAGGCCAGTCTCTGCATGGCTTCCGGTTCCTCCTGGAGTAAAGCTCATGCTTATCACTAGCTGTGCACAGCTTTCTTGTTCAGGATTTTAAAGCCTATAGTAATGTAATATGTAAACAAAAGGCCATAGCAGCAACTCCATGTTGTGTCATAAATTTCATCTATCTATTCCTCCAGACACAAAGGACTATCATACTTGCTCTCAGAATCAGAGTGAATGTCATGAAAAGGTATAACTAAACAGCCAAGAGTCTTTACATTCTGTATGGACAGGAATTTAAAGTAATTCATAATCTTTATGTTCCTCATAAATGATAACTGAATTAGAGGATTTAGATTATGTTATTTTGTCAATGCACTTGTTCTAAACCATTCCAGGTGTCCATATATTCTCCTAAAAACTTATTTAACCCTCATGGTCACTCTCCCTGTCATTTGCCTAGAAGCTGTGCTTTCTTTATGCTCTCCAAAGTCAGAGACCAGGTCCCTTGGCATGCTGTGAGAATACAGCCACTTAAATAAATAGAACATGGCAATAATTCAGCACCAGCAATAGGAACCACTGCTTTTTCGGGGGTGGGGGGAGTGAGGAATGGTAAAGCTAAAAAAAGAAAAGAAAGAAATCCCCTGTAACATTAGACAGATTGTAAGAAATTATTCTGAATTTTGGCCCAGAAGTCAAGATTAACAATCACATTAAACTTTTTTTATAATAAAATTTTGATCTTAATAACAGAAATTTATTCGTTTGACATATATCTGTACATTTATTTATGTCTATCTATCTACACACACACACACACACACACACACACACACACACAGTTGTTTATATTCACATTTGTTTTATGCCAAGCACAGTGCTGGCTCTTGGAAGGTACAGATGACCAAGGACTTCCTATCAAGGAGTCAGAGAATCAACACCAGGTTTCTCATCCCTGAAGGGCTGCTACCCAGACCTATTTCTGTTACTTTGCTCCTCTGGTTTTCTCAGGATTCGCACAGATGGGAATCAAGGCTTGGTCACTACTATTCCCCATTCCCATTATATAAGAAGGATGAAGCCACTTCAGCCCAGCTGCCCTGGATGGCTGTAGAAAAGGGACATTATTTCAAACTTATCACTCACATTCTCTGCAGAATGAAACTCATGAGGTATGTTCACTCAGAGGCCCAATTTTATTCTTCAAATATCAAATCCCACTTGGAGTCCTGTAGCATTAAACCATCACTCAGTACTTTTATATACTCTGCTTTGTCTAAGATACTGACAATTACAAGGTACACCATCATTTTATTTACCACTAAGAAAAACCCAGTCAATTGTTTGGTATAAACTACGTCATAAGATACACTCTGATTTGAGAGCTTAAGTAAGATACATTCTGATTTCAGAGCTTAAAGGGTAAAAAAAAAAAAGTACTTTCTAATATAAATGACATCCAGGGCTGGTCTCTCCAACTAAACCGTGAGTTCCTAGAATACAGGAATACACCTAACAGCCTTTCCACTCTGCCGTGCCTGGTGCAGTGTCATGTACACAGAAAGTATGTTGTAAACACTCTTGAATGAATGAATGCATAAGTTGCTGATACAAATCCTATGTTCCCCTTACAGGAAAGTATGCTGAGCAATCAGTAACCTACTCAAGTAAAGGCAGGAAGGTCCAGATGGGGCCTGGTTCTTCCTGTCGCACCCAACATTGGAAAAGTCAGACTTACTGATGAAAGAAGGCGTTCCTGTGCAACTCCAGCACTCACAGTGGCTTGAGGCCCACTCACCTTAAGGTCTGGTCAACGAGCTGCTGGCCAGACACATTGCGATGCTGGGCTCCCCAAGGACCTATTTATGTTTCTCCTGAAAACCGGTGTGTAATATTAAACTCTTGAAAATAAAATCACAGTTTAAGTGCACTGTGGGAGCTGGCTATTTAGAGCAACCTGCTGGTGAGTGCTCTTGTAAAGTCAATAACCACCCCAGGTTTATCTATTTTATGACTTTGGATTTTTGTGTATCGTGTTCCCATCGAGCAAGGCACACCCTTATATCAAGTTTCTCCACAGTAGAGTCTTTGTGCTGAGTCAGTGGCTTGAAGGGTTTGTGCCATGACCAGCCTCTCTCCCTTGAGGGTTTCTGGTCTGCTCAGGCCCCAGTTAGACTAAACCCCTGCCCCCAGATGCCAGGGTTTCCCTGCTGTTGAAGGAGCAAATGGAAACTGCATCTTCTTTGTTTCATTTACTTTAGAATGAAGTTATTTCTGACAAGGGTCGCATTCCATTTAGAGAGATGGTCCATAGCAAAAATGCAGGTTGCGCCCTGTACAAAACAGAGGATAAGTGTACATGCCATACGTGTACAGATGGAGAGGGAAGGCACTTCATATATTTTATCCATGTGCACTAAGCATAGGAAACATTCCAGGTTCTGTGCAACGTCTTTAGGGGAATAAAGAAATGAATAAGACTCAACCTCTGGCCTCATAGTCGATCTAGTTACAGTAAGCTATGCTGAATGGTACAATGCAGGTCTGAGGCTGTCTCAGCCTAAGAGAGTTGGGGAAGGTTTTACATGGGGTAGAATATGGATGTTGGGTCTTAGTAGAAAAGGGGATGAAGAATGGTCAACCCAGTTAGTGAGAATAGCTTGTGCAAAGGCACAGGTGTGAAAGAGCATAAGAGCCCTGGGAATTATCGGGCGGAGGGCACTCTGCAGTCCCTCCTGTTATTCTCACTCAGAGCCATCACATTAAGGTGAAAGACATCCTTTGACTGCAGCTGCAATGTCTCCAGGGAATCCTACACTTGACCTCCCAGACATCCTGTTTCTTACAGACCTACGAACCTATAGTCTCTCTAGTTCTGGTGCTTTTGGAGCTACAGGACCCACTAACAGAAAATTGGGTCCACACCCCTGAAAAAAACCTCTCCTGTAGTTTTGCAGCCTAGAGGGTGAGAGAAGCAGGAGGGGTCCTGTTAGGTTCCCTGATGATGGTTCTAGAACAGGGCTGTAGAACCAAATCAGGAATGCCAGATAACTTCCTTACACTTGTTCAGTTCCCTTCTCTATCTTTCCTAAACGGTCACATGTTTGTGAAATCTGCAGGCTCATATTAGCCTGAACTGCCTCTCTGAGTCTGCCCTGGGAGTATGCTAAATAATCCTTAGAAAACACAAGGTCTCATGACCCCTTGAATTCTCATATCCCTAATCTCTGGGCTCAGTCTCCTGTCATCATCAGTGGACAATTTCCCCATTCATTGTTGGCAGGGGGGTGTCATGTGTTTTACTTCTTAATACTATCCAGTTAGAATAAGGATAACAGAACTCCAGGGATGAGTCGTAGGACCTTGCACTTGGGAGAGACTCAGAGGTTCCTGGTTCTAATTACTGCCAGAACCCCTTCCCCACTTCCTTGGTAAGGGGCAATCTGGAAATAGCAACCATTCTGCCTCTTTCTGGAGTTCATGCTCCAGAAATGTTAGCCATTCTTCTAAATATTAACTTGAAATCCATCTCCCTATAACTTTTAGTAACTGTTAATGGTTCTCCTTCTGGAATTCCACAGAATGAATTTAATCCAATTGTCATATTTAAGTCCTCAAAATTATGTGCGCCATACACACCTGCACTCCAAGCTTTTCTTTCCGTCTTCTTTTTTTACCCCCTAGAATATACATTTATAGTGGGTACAATTATTTCTTACATGATCTGGTCTTCAGGACTTTGTTTCCCTGATTGATTGCTTCCAGATACACTTGAATTTGTCAAGGTTACTCAAAAAATGGGATATTGGGGGATAAACAGAGTCCACTAGATCATCTCTGAGTGCCAACTCCAGTAAGTCTATCAGTTCCCTTAAGGGACCGAAGTGTACTATCCACCTTCCCTACTGAACTGTGAGCATTTATTCTCTTGTCTTGCCAGACCTCCACACAAGTACAGACTTAAATTTCAGAATCCAGGAGACAATATGGTGCAGGAAAATTGGGTCTTAACTGTTTTGGTATTCCCAGGTCCCAGAACAAATCCTGGTAACCAGCAAATAATTAATAACTATGGTCGATCAACCAATTCATTTTGTTTAATAAAAGCAGGCTAAGCTTGAATTTAGTTTCTTAGCAGTACATCAATACTTATGATTAACTAAAATCTCATGGTCTTTTTCCTACAGACTTCTATAAAAATAATCTGCCACTCCTACTTATACTGTTGGCTTTTCTTAATGTAAATTTAAGACTTGGCATTTTTGTAACACACTTTTCCAGAACAATGATTTATAATTGGTCATGATTTTGTTGGTTGACTAGGCTCAGCTGGGTGGTTACTCATGCAGTTACTCACTCGGCTAGGAGCTTGGTTGGGGCTAGAATGTCCAAGGTGGCCTCTTATCCTCCAAGATCTCTCTTCTTATGGTTACTCATCATTCAGTAGTCTAGCCTGAAGAAGAAGAGCTGGCTTTTAAGAGAGTGTTCCAAGAGGACAAGCCCCAATGATCAAGCACTATTAAGCTTCTGAGTGCTTCACACTAATGCCTCATTGGTAATGCAAGTCATGTGGTGAAACCCAGAGTCAATGTGGGAGGGCACTGCACAAGGTCATGGATACCAAGAGGTGTGGTTCATTGGGGGCCACCGATATTATCATCTACCACATTTATCCTTATTCATTTCTATTGTTATACTTTTGAGGAATATTTTTTTCTAATGCTTTTATAAATCCAAATTTTTCTGGATATGGATGGGCAAGCTTGATAATGATGAGGAGGGGAATGCATCATTTATTGTCTACTGTGGGCCAAGTGTTCTTTACACACTTGTGACTATGAAAAAAAAAATCCTAAGGACAGAATTATTGATCTCATTTTAGAGAAAAGAAAAGAGAGGCTCAGAGAACCACAATAAATTCCTCAAAGTCTCACAATTAGCTGAAGGCAAGGTTTCAACCTATGTCTCTAATTCCAAAGCATTTTTTAATCACTGTATCATACTTTCTCAAAATCTGAACTTTTGACTCAAAGATATATACAATATCCTGCAAAAATATGTGTGTGTGTTTTTTCAAATTCTAATAAGGAACTCAAGAAGTTGGAAAGTGCAAAATAACTTTTCTTTCTCTTGAGTTCTTTAAATGTTTAAATCTCATTTTGTCATTGGGTATTTTGGTTTCTTTGGTTTTATATAGCTAATATTCCTGAGTAGTAAAGGAGCTGTAAAGTGCTGATCATACAGTAGGGCTGAGATGTTTAAATATCTGAATGGAGATTCTGATAAGGCTTTATATACATAGCTATAAGGCAGGGCTCCTACACAAAAAAGCTTGGTTTGAACTTGAAGTCAATCTTAAGTCCATCCATACTGTCTGAATTGCCAGCCTAATAGGCCTCCAAGTAGAGAACTATGCTTTTTTCTTTATCTACTCTGGTAAATTATTAAAGGGCTCTTCTGCCTAGAGGGAGATCATTAACTACCTGGGAGGTTGCAGAAGGCATCTGGCAGGTACAGCAAGGTGAGCCAGGGAGGGAGGCTCCAGTTGAGATGGCCGAACTGGGCTTCCTCAGGCAGCTTTCACTGGTTGTCCAGAATGAAAGAAAGGCCACCATTGGTTGCGGGTAGGGATGAGGACAGGGCCAGTGGGCAAGAATGGAGGCAAAGATGAGAAGGAGGAGGAGGGCCTCCCCTGTCCAAACTGCAAACAGATTTTAAACTCTAGGTAATAAAAACCCCATTTGCCTGATTGAATGTATGTCATATGTACCTGTATTTACCCATACTCTCTCTTGGAGGGTGAAACTATTGGGTGACAGCCCTGTTACATGTAAAACTGAAGACTGGGGTGACTGCAAGATGGGTCACTGGAGATATATTAGTGTAGATGACATAGGAGAACATGAGAAATGGGAAGAAGTTGTGGAATATCACCTAACCTCTTCACTAGTCTAACCTCTTCATGTTACAGATGAGGTGACATGGGAGGTTATGTAGCATGGCCCAGACCATTGACTTCATTAGGGCCAGAAATGGGACTAGAACCCACATCTCCTATGTCCTCAGCATTGGTGCTGTTGCCAATCTCAGTAGCTTTAATGACTGTGCTGGGTGGATAGTTGAAAGCACTTTCCCCAAGGAGTCAGGGGACTGGAGCATCTAGATCTTGGCCTTTAGATCAATAACTCACAGCCTGGTTAGTTCCATGACCTCATTCCCTCCTTTACTTATTGGAAACTGGTGCAGCTATTGGACAACTCTCTTGCCTGTGAATCTGGTCTCTGTTTTTCCATCCACAAAGTGGGCCCAAGTACGGCCTTTCACTCCTTCCCTGTGCAAGGGTCTAGAAAGGATTCCCTGAGGTAGCTCATGGTTCATCTTGAGTGAGAGTCGTTCTCCACGATTCACCTGCATGATGTCAGAACTCGCCCTCATGCAGCCTCTGGTTTGCTCTCATCCTGCAAGGCATACATGAGAAATCACATTTTTTTGACTTAGTGGATGATACTTTCCCTTTGTCGGTGGTTGTACACCATGCCAACTATAGGATAAAACTTGATGATGAAAGGGATGGATGGAAGCACAAGCCAGGAAGAAAGATTTGCCTACAATTTTTTAAACTTATTTAAAAATATGTTAATTAATCTCCCTGAGAACAAGGTCTGGGATTGTTAAGTCCCTGTACTTCGAAGGTTACCATCTGTGGAAGAGACATGCTGACGTAAGAAAGGTCTAAACCTGTGGAGAATTTTAATAAGTTTATTTGAGCCAAACTGACGACAATTGCCGGGAAGCAAAATCTCAACGGATTAAGAAAATGCTCCAGAGAATGGCAGTTTTACAGCTTACTTTATACATTAGAATCAAAGGAGAAGATATAAGGAGGGTTATGTGAAATCCACTGGTGATAGATTAAGGGGATGGGAGAAAGCAAAGCAGGGAAATCTCTGGGACTAGATAAAAAGTAAAATGGAGAAACACACACTTTTACACTGGTGGGTACAGAAAAGTTAATAATTATTATTCACAGCACATAGAGATGGTATTGGACAAGATAACCATGAGGGGTTCTGTGGTCTCTTGCTCTGGTGCAGTGGGTTGTGCCCTGAGGGATCTGTAAAAATGGATTAATTACTCTGACATTCTAAGAGTATGTTATCTTAGGTGCCAACAGATAATAGACGGGCTCACACAAGGTAAGGATTGACCTTTGTCAAGAAAGTCACAGGCCCAGCATGCGACTACCTCCATGACCTGCTTTTAGTTAGGAACTTTTATGTTCAGACCAGCCTATGTGGTTACGTTCCATCTCTGAGTTTGTAAGGCCCATCATGCAGGCCTTCTCTGAGCTCGTCAGGTTAGTATATGGCCCCCTTTATGTCCACAGACAAATGAAAACAAATCATTTTAATTCATGAGGAATGTGAGGTGTGGAGGTTACACGGCATAGCCAAGGCCAGAGATGGGACTAAAACCCACATTATCTCCCGCCTCCCAGGACAGGACCTTTTCCTCAGCCTTGAAGCTGATGTTGAAAGCACTCTTCTCTAGGGGACAGGAGCCCCATGGAGCCAGACCACAGGGCCTCTGCTTCTGCCTGGAGCAGCCAGAGAAGGTGACACATCAACCTTTGAGGACAAGTTGAAAGGACTTAGGGAAAGACATTCCAGGCAGAAGGAACAACCTGGGCAAAAGTGAAAAGGCACTCTCAGCAGCTGTGGGCCACTTTGGCTAGCGATCTCCTTCAATCCCACACAGCACACACAGGAACCAGGTGCAGAATGCTTGGCCTCACCTTCTTCCTTGTGGGGGGCCTACCAAGGACACCTGAGAGCTCAGCCTCAAGTTCTTATTGTCTGAGGTCACCAAGCCTCCTGAAAGTATTTCAGGAATGTGGAGGCCTGACTCACTCTCTTCCTTGAGTTCACAGTCTGAAGTTCACCAAACCACTTTCTCCTTTAGTCATTCTTATTCAAACATCGGCTCACATGCTTCACAGATGGAGCTGGCAGGAGGAACCCAGGGACACTTTTTTTGCTCAGGATGTGAAAGTAGATGAGCAGTTAAGGAGATCGAGGAGAAATTATTCACTAGGGGCTGTCTAAATGCACGGAGAATGTCTGGCTTGTTCAGAGAGCAGACTTCTGGCAGAATGGAAAGCTATGGAGGCCATCCTCTCTGTGTGTAGCTTTTCTTATCTATTAACAAGGACAATACCACACCTACTTCAGAGAGTTGTGATTGAGTTAATCCCTGTGAAGTACATAGAATACTGCCTGACATATAATACGCGCTCAATAAATACTAGTTTATTATTAATACTATAGCTCATAGTTGGCAGAGAGAGAGTTTCCTAAACACAAGGTGATGGGAGAGAGAGGAAGTTTTCCTCGAACAGCACTGCGTGGGTTAAACCTGAAAGGAAAACGTCCCCTGCAGCGTGTGGAGCTGTCTGGACAGAAGGACTTTGGACATGACATACACACAGTGGGAAGGGCAGTGCCAAAGCTTGAAAGAGAAGACACCCAAGTGTCACACCGGGCCGGATGCCAAAGACAAAGTTGTAACTAAAGTGTTTCTTCCAGGTTGGAAACAGATATCAAAATATCCAGAAAATAAACACAAGGGCACACAGAAGAGACATTTGGAGTGTGAGCTGGGCATACAAATATCTCACTTCAAGGTCCCAAATTGATGTTATTCACCTTATTTCTCCTGCTGCCATGTGAGCACTGAACTAATCAGTGAGGCAGGCCAAGAACACTTTTTGACTCTAGCTCGCTTTACAGGATTGAAAAGTGCCAAGAGGCTACCAGATCGAAACACCCGTCCACAGTGCCTTCTCCTCTGAGCTGGTTTTCAGATCTGTCCTCAAACACATCATCAGTTGGTCCTGATACCAAGGTTTGTGTCTAAGCAGTCTTACCGCTACAAGAATTCTATACTGCAAAGGTGAACCTCTCTCTGCCTTTCAGAACACTCTACAGGGAAATTCTCACTCCTGCCCAACTTAGACAAAGGCACTCGGCACTTCAGTGGAGATACAGAAGAGGGAGGCATACAGCCCTATGGAGCCTTTGGAATTCATTTTGCTGGAAGAGTGCTTTATTTCTTCCTTCTTCCTCAGCTCCTCAGTCCCCGTCCCCACTCTCCCTACTCTAATTGGAAGGGTCCAGCACCTGCCACGGTGTGCATCTATCATTACAGTGACCACAAAGTAAGAATCCTACATGAATTTGAAAGTCCTTTTTAAAAAGTAAAAATAGCCCCAGTGGAAGAGATAATTTAAGGTTTTCACTGGAGGGAATTTAAAAAAAATAATTACTAGCTCAAAGAAAAAGATGGTTGAATAGATAGGAGGGGGAGGCAACGTCTGTCCTATTTTCAGACCAATGAGCAGATATAAATTACACGACTCTCTTGCTTCATGAAAAGAAACTGGAGAGTTGAGATGAGGTGATTCTTGAAAAAAGGAAAGGATATTAGATTCCTTACTATTAATCATTAAAATTCCTCAATTTTTTATTAACCAGCTTTTTTTTTTCTAATAACAAAATACATGCTTATGGCAAATAATTCAAACAGTGTAGAAGGGAATGAGGTGAAAAGTAAAATTCCTTTTCTCCACTCCACACCCTCCTCTCCACCCCTGTGTCCCACCCCTGCCTAGCAGAAACCACTCTTAACAGTTTTTCTCCATCTTTCTAGAATTTCCTGTGTACATTTCAACCTCCTTCTTACTCACCTGCAAGAGACCTTCAACCCTGGGATCTTGCAGCATTCTACTTGCTTTGTCAGGAAAGCTCTTTTCATCTTTGTATGGCTGGATCTTTCAGTATGTTGCTAATATATACTCAGTATATCACCTACTTTCAGACATCTTCTGTGACGTCTCTATTTAAACAGGAATCTCAACACCACGACCATTCTCTATCCACACACTCCATGCTCACCACTGTCTACCCAACGCCTAGCACAATATCCATCATAAAGAGGTTTTGATAAATGTATGATAGATGCATGGGTGAGTACATTAGGCACATACATGCACACACACACATTCTTTCCACAAAATATAAATGGGATGACCGCATAGCAAATGCAGTTAGCATTAATATGATGGCTAGGTGGAGGGTCAGGGGAGAAAAGGAGCAATTGGAGGGATCATTTTATGAACTATATAGCTATCTAACCAATGTACCATATACTTGAAACTAATTTAAATAAATTAAAAAAATAAATGGGATGATATATACATAAAATTCTGTAATTTTCTTTCTACTTTACAATATATAATAAAAATAATAATAAACATTTCTTAAGAACTATATTTCAAGGATGATTCAAAGCTTTTCACATGTATTCTTTCATTCAATTCTTACAACAATTCCATATGATAGGTCCTAATACTATCCCACTTTACAGATGAGGAAACAAAAAAAAAATGGGGACACAAGGAGGTTAAGTAACTTCCTAAGGTCACACAGCTTGCAAATGACAGAGCCAGCATATATAAATTTACCTTAATCTTCAAATAACTGTTTAGCTTTAAGTAATATATTTAATTTTTTTTACTGTGGCAAAATATACATAACATAAAATTCATAAAATTTACTATTTTAACAATTTTTAAGTTTACAGTTCAGTAGAATTAAGTACATTCACATTGGTGGCAACCACCACCACCATCCATCTCTGGAACTTTTTCATCTCCCCAAACTGAAACTCTGCACCCATTAAACAAAAACAACCCACTCCCCCACCCCCCTCCATCTAGCCCCTAGCAACTGCCATTCTATTTGACTACTCTTAGGTACCTCATATAAGTAGACTCATACAGTCTTTGTCCTTCTGTGTCCTTCGGTGGCTTATTTCTCTTAGCATAAAGTCTTCTTTAATTAATGTTTTAATAAATAATTTTATTGAATAAAATATTTGAGCACACAATACAAAATTCAAAAGGCACAAAAGGACACATAGTAAAAAGTTCTATTTCTGCCTGCAGGCACCCTGGGGCAAACACTCCCAGTACCCTTCCAAAAATATGCCTACATATTTTTTTATACAAATAATAGTATATTCTACATACGGTTCTGTTTCTCCATTTCCCATTTAACTACTGCATATACCTTGTTTATCATTCCATGTTACTGTACATAGAACAGCCTCTCAGTAAATTATTTATTGAAATATAATATACATAATGCAGAGTGCATATACTGTAAGTATACAGCTGGATAAACTTTCACAAACTGAACACGCCCGTATAACCAGCACACTGATCAAAAAACAGAACAACACCAGTTCCCTGAAAGTCATTCTCATGTTTCTTTCAGGACACTACTCATCCCTCACCAAGAACGACCACTCTCCTGACTTCTTAACAGACTAGACTAGTTTTGTCTGTTTACATAGTTTTTTGGAAAAGAATCATACTGCACATACTCTTGTGTCTGGCTCATTTCATTCACCATTATGCTGGTGAAATTCATCCATGTTACTGAATTCTCATTGACATTTAACAGTGTCTTTGAATAAGTTAAGGCACTCGCTGCCAACGATGAGACCGTCCCTGCTGGCTTGAGGTTTTGTATGTCATACACACATTCTCTCAATCTCGCCTTCACAGCCCTCAAATTTCTGTAAATGGTTTTGGAAATGCCTTAAAGAGTCCACAGATAGCTGAAGGGAAGAACAGAGCAGCAGCCTTCCTTTCTGATGAGCATCGTTGCAGCCACAGCTCAATAAGACACGCTTTTTGAGGCCTCATTCATTCAGCCAAGAACTTAACTCTCAAATTTCCTAAACACAAGGAATCATGACAAAGCACTGGTTTGTATTCCCTCTGCAAATGTTACTTTTAAAGTGGAATCTAAACTACTTCCAAGTAAAAAGCAAAGCAGCTTTAATATCAGCAAAGGGCCTAAGAAAAGAGATGTAGCTAATGTGTTCCATCTGTTTGCTCTCTTGTGCCTTAAGACTCAAAACAAAATACCAGTTTGGGAAAGAAATCATAATATACAGGGCAGGAACAAGGTACCAACAAAGCAGAGTTGGACACACTGTCCAACTTGTGTTTCCCACTTATGAATTTGAAATCCCAAACTGTCAGACCGGTCCCCAGCCTGACTCCCATGCCTAGCCTGGCAATGACAGGAGTATCTATTTCCAGATATAAGCTGTTAAGTAGCAGAACCAATCTGCATGTTCATGTGGGACCCATCATCACTGCCCTGATTGGTTCAGGAGGCAACATGCAGGACTGCATTCTTGTGGTTCGCCCTTTCAGAAAGGCTTTTCCCAAGCACCACACGCTGCCTGTACCAAGTCCAGCAGAAGGGGAGGAGGCAAAAGATGTGCCCCATGGCAGACTGTTTTGCCAGAACAACACTGGCTTCTTGCTTTGGCCCATTGCATTCCTTCTCCCCACATGAGCCTTCTGCTGGAAGGTTTCCTTGCATAGACCCCAAAAGACCTCTTCTCTATTTATGGAGAAGAGAATGGAGATGAGAAACGGCATAGGGTAGGTTTTCATAGGGACCCGCAAGCTTAGCTGGCTGGAATCTGAAGAGGGTAAAAAAAAAAAAAAAAAAAGGAATGTTAATCCTCAGTGATTGAACAGAAGATAAGCAAACATCCAGTGACAGAGCAAACACGCAAGAAATATGACCTACGTACCCTTGGAAGGGCTGTCATTTCTGAATTAGTCTTGAAATGGGAGGAGGTTCTTACTGACTGTGGTGTTTTGAACCCCAATCTGAGCAAAAGCTTCAGTCTTGATTTCTGGAAGAACAGAACAGAGTGCCAGGGCCATGGGATCTCAGAGCTGGTAGAGTCTGAGAATCAGCCTCATGTGAAAAGAAGTTCCAGGAGTCAACTGTAGCTGGCAGCAGATAACCTCTCTGGGTTTGAGGATGGCAGAATCCTTGACTATTAGTCAGAAAGTATCTTACAGATGGCCCAAGGCTGAGTCATTCATTTTCTAGATGAGGAAACCTAAAGCCAGAGAGGGTAACAGGATTGCCCAAGGTCACACAGCTGGTTCATGGCACAGCTGGGAACAGAGACAAGGTGAGCTAGCTGATTTTCATTCCCACACCTCAGCCAATGTGCAACTCAAGATCAAAATAGTGGGGGGGGGGGGGGGGCAAAAAAGAAAAGGAAAAGTTATAGGTTTTGCAAGTCTTTAGTAATCCTATCATTAGACACACAGTTAACATTATTAGCTGGCTAAATATGTTAATGTCCTTAGTGTGAGAGACAATATATACTGCACTAATGAGATGATTAGCACCATTAATCATTTATGGCAGACATTTTTTTTTTCAAGTTTAAGTTTCCAGAAAAAGTACATATATAGAAAGAGATCTATTCAACATATCTAAACACACATGTTGGCCATTCTATTATGCAGACTGAATGAGTGAACATTGAACCAGTGAACATTTGTTCCTTATCTTTGCCAGATAAGAAAAAACCTTCAATTGAATTATACACAGAATAATGACAAAGGTATATGGCTTTAATGACAAAGGTATATAGTTTAAAAACAGAATTGATTAGGTCCCCCTCCCCCTTTCACTATTTATTAGTTTTAAAAGTGATTTGAGTCATAATGAAGGTGTTGAAAAAGCAGATGCAAAGATAAAAGTCCATTTGGTCAAATCTACACATGCCCTGACAAGGTGAGACACAGTTTGCCCAATGGTTGAGTCCCCAGGTTGGTGCTAGGAAGAAGGGCATGGGTGAACCAGTATATTTTAGATGCTTATTTTTGAGGGCCCTTTGAGGGGCCAAGAGAAACTAGAACATCAGGTTTAGAGAATACAGACTTCTTTTCTCATTGTTCCCTAATGTAGGTTAGAACATCAACAGTCTAGAATACTGAAATAGATCTGTTGTATTCTATTCAAGATAGATGAATGACAGACATAGTCACTTAGGTCTAGAAGGACCTCAGAAATCACCTAATCTAGCATTGTTGTTTCCCAGGTCAGAAAACTTGGAGGCCCAGAAGGATCCAGTAACTTCATTAAAGTTAGCACAAGCTCTCAGTGTGGGTTGCCAACCTCTACTTTGCATATAAAAGAGGAGCCTGGGGTGAGGGTGGGGCAGAAAGCATTCCAATAGGTCTGTGAATCTTTCAAAGTGCAAGCCAGACAAAAAATATATGCAAAGTACTTCCGCGGCAGATTTCAATCTACAGGAATTTACTTGAAGATTTAAATATTTTAAAATGTTACAATTATAATAATTATCCGTCCCTCCAAAAGTTCATTCAAGTGGGTAGCAGGTATGAAAACTCTGGAGATGGGTCATCTGTCTTCTCAGAGGTGCTAGAGTTTATGAGGGGCTAGACCACTGCTGGCAACATAGAATGAGGACACCAGAACCAGATGCTGAGAGGCCACACTCTTCCACCTCGCAAGTGTCACCGATATGCTGCAGCTCAGCACCTACACTACTTGGAGCAGATGACCTTTCAATTCCCTTGATGGCTAAAGCCTATACTTTCCAGTGATCATCCAGTCTGATGACAGCTGTCCACAAAGCCAGCACTTGGCTTCCCGGAAGTGCTCAGGCCTAAAGGCCCAAAAGACAGTTCCGTGAATGAGCCCACACCTTTGGAGTACAAGTGAGACTGCTGTCACCACTTCAGAATTATGGCCACCATTTATTGAGCACTTACTATATAAAGTACTCAAGACCTGTTGTCTTGTATCCTCTCAACAACGGCAACACAGAGTAGGGGTAATGGCTCCCTGTTTCAGAGATAGGAAAGCAAAGGTCGGCCAAGGCTCAGTAACTCACAAAGGTCACCTGGCTAGTAAGTGACAGATTTGTTAAACTCTTGACTCTTTGACTCCACTCCCCTGCCTCCTGGGTTAAGGCCCAGACAGATGGAGCAGCACCCATACACCCATGTCCCAGATTTTAAGTTACTGCCAAGAGCCCTTTTAATTCCAATATTTGTTTGGAGGCCTGTTTTCTGAAACTTCATGTTTGTTTGTCATGCATGCATATGACTTCCTTTGACTTCTCTGCAAATTTCCACCAAATAAAACCATATGCTCTTCCATAGCAACATTGCAACACAAACATGGTGTAATCTTTGTTTACTGCAGTACACAGCTTAAAAGTTTTTTTTTTTTTTTAATTAAAAAAACAATACTACATCTGTACACAGTTGAACTAAATCCCATGGCAACAAATACAAACATAAACTTAGGTTCTTTTCTTTAAATCTCTTTTCTTTGTAGGGTAATCGTTTTAGAACAGAAACTGGGTTGCAACACTTGTGACTAAGCAAGGCCCCAATTCGGTGACAGAGAAGCCAGCCCGCAGCGGGCCTTCCGCGGAACAATAAGCACTGCTTGATACACATGCTCTGGTCGCTGGCGCTTGACTCACGTGGAGACCTCCGGGCCGTGCCCCACGCCTTGTGGAACCAAAGAGCCGCTCAGACGATGAAGGGAGTCAGGTCCCCGCGGGAGGCCGGGCGCGAGGCTGCGGGGGGTGGAGGGCGGCCGGCCCGTCCCGGCCAGGCCTCTTCTGCTCAGGGGTGCTGCGATGTCCCACCCCTGGCCATAACTGCGCGCTATCTCAGCGCGCCGGGGACCGCAGGGTATGCCACATCCCATATTATCCACCCCAATTCTGCCCGCCCCCCCATCCTCTGCCACGACCCTCTAAGGCGATAGGTATAGCTAATAGCCACATTTTACATATGAAAACCTCCAAACCTCGCGGAGGCTGGCAATTTGCTCAGGGCGACACGGCTAGGGAGGAAGAATGGAGGGATACGAATCGATGACTTTTTTCACTTTTACTACAATTCGCGTAGCTCCTGGCTCCTAGCGCGCTGGGGACCTAGCTGCGCCCCAGAGTGACCTGTGTTGTGACTCCCTCCCGCAGCAGCCCGGGGGGCGCCACCAGGGGACCTTTTGTGCCGAGTGAGGCAGGTAAAGGCGGTTTGTCTGCGGTCCTTGCTTCTCCCCTCTGATTGTTCTTTCTCCCGGGGGCCTCGGTTTTGTTTGTTTGTTTGTTTTTAAGTCTTTCTACATCTCACAAACGTAGATGCCACCCAAATTAAGACGTCCACAAGCAACTAGGCAATTGGAGTTGTGCAGTGATTTGCTCCCGTTTCTCTAGTGGAAGGTCACTAGCCAACCCGGGCAGAAATTGCACCTGGTAAATGGCCATTCTCCGAGTTTCACATTCATGAACCAGAGAAACTGGTAAGGTGCTACAATCTGGAGAAATGGTCCTTAGCTACTTCCTCACTGGACTTGCACTGAGGTCAGGGTTAGGAGGTTGAGGGACAGACAATTGGTGGGTGATAAGAAAAAATACCATTTCTGGAATACTTATGAGGTGCCAGGTGCTCTGAGAAGCTCTTTAAACCTTATCTTCACAAACTCAGAGGAAGGGAGGTAGTATTATTATTCTCATTTAACGCCTGAGAAATTTGAAGCTTTAAGAGGTAGTCTGTCCTGTCTCGGACTCTGCAGCAGTAGAGCTGGGTCCCACCCAGGGCTTCAGACGCCAGAGCCTGTCCAGGAGTGATATCCCCTAAGAAGGGGGTGGGAGCCACTCCACGGGGACACAAGAATAAGACTGTGCCAGGAAAGAACACTTTATTCCTCAGATTCTTAGGCGAACTTGAACCAGCTTTAGGATGTGAAGGGGGAGAGGAGTGGGAACACCCCTCACTTCTTGTCCAAATTCAAAGAGGGGATCCAAGGTTCAGTCAGGAAAGCTCTTTTTTTTTAACCAATTGTTTTTTATTTTCAGAACTAAAGTGGAAATGACCCAGTGAGGAAGGAAAATGAGCAAGGCTTGCCCTGATCACACAATTAAAACATATACGCTGGCCAAAGGTACATCACTGCTCCCCCTCTCCCTTCAGAGAGATAAGGACCCTTTTTGACCTGGAAGCCTATTAAAGCATTCCACCAGGGAATTCTCTGACCCTTCTAAAGGGACATTGTGAGAAACCTTGTTCCTTAGAATGCAGCCGCACAAAGGGTTTTGTGCAAATACTGAGCCATTATTCTATAAATGCAAAGAAGCATTAGGGATGGTATGTGAACAAAAGCTGGATGGAGGATGCACGCCCAGATGCTGTCTTGGCCAGGTTGCAATTTGAATGATCTAATGTTTTCTGGCTCCTTCTGGCTCCTTCTTGCTTTGCTTTTCCAATTTGGTTTGAATATTTGCATTACTGTATTATTTTCCCTGTACAATTGCTGTTGTCTGTACACAATTAGGTCATTTTCATAGCTGGGTGAGGAGATGCTTCTTCAGATGTGAGATGAGCTACAGGTGGTAGCTGGCTTCCCTACGGGATGCGCATTCAAATCCCCATCCTGTTGGTTCCAAAGACTCTACCTAGACTCAGGATCTGAAAGTTTTAACGTAGGTCATCCAATCAAGTGGGAAGAACCAGGACATCCCTTTGTAATGGTGGGTAAGAACATCTTGTTTCTATAAGTTTTGGGTTGATTTGCTGATCTAATCATACTGTTCCTTGGGCCAAATCTAACCCTGTATTGTTATGTTCCAGACAAAAGAAAGAACTGTTTTCCTGGCAGCCTGTAGCTTCTTGGTCTGTGGAAGTTCTGCCAAAATAGACCCTAGGCAAGGGAAAAGGAAAGGGAAGTAACAGGGTGAGTAGGAAGGGCAAACTGTGACCCAGAGGTGAGCCCAGAAATGCTCAAGCCATTATAGAAGCTGGACGTTGACCTAGGACTTTGAAGAGAGAAAGGGGATCCCAAAGGAATGGAAGCTTATTTTACATATGAAAGCTGATTAGGGCCCTGTTCACAAAGTGCTTTGCAATCCCTCACAGGTGTAAAATTTCACTGATCTACACCCTACTAATCCAGTTTTCCTCAGCTATCAAGAATCTGTGGCCCCTTGGGCATAGCTAGGGCTAAGGTTTATGTTTGTGATATGTTTAAAATTAGGTGGAGTTTAAACAAATGGAAGGGACAGGCTGTGATGTGAAAGCCTCCTGACTCTTAAAGTGCTTCCTAATCAGACAAGACCATCCTCAGCTCACTGAATGCCCCATTGTGGCAAGTCCACCTCTTGGTTCAACCTTATCATTGTTTCCTGCATGCTTTCTCTCTCAGTACCGTAGATCTGAATCTATGACATTGACCTTGTTTCTCCTCTCTTCTTTCCTTTTTTAAAAAAATCCAAACCATTAGATATTTGATCACTACGTATTTGATTACTTCTATGCGCTAGGCATGTGCTTGATGCTGGACTTACAACAAGTGAATAGTCTCTGCTCTTGTGGAGCTCACAGTCTAATGAGGAACACTGATGATAAAGTGTGATAGATGTCATGAGAAGGGAAACCCATGTCCAAGTGCTGAGCAATGGCTGGATGACGAAACAGCTAAGATTCACAGACATGGAATACCTTATTCTGATTCTCACGAATGGCTGATAACAGAGTTGGAACTAAAGATATCATTTAGGAATAGAAGCCTGGGCTCCTGCCACCACTTCCTTCCTGAGGCTGCCCAGAACCCCACAATCAGACAGTTTTCTTTGCTTCTTTCTCATCTAGTTGCACATAGTTCATACTTATCCTTTTCCCAAGACACAGCCATTCTCGGTAAAATTTATATTTATCGCTAAAGCCAGATGTCTGCTCTGTCTTTCTCTAGGAATTGATGTGCTGATAAACTGAGCTGATAGGTGTTTTGAGAGCTAAACTGTAACACAAAACTAAGTACCAAAGCTACTATGTAAGTAACATTAATTCAATCAATGAATTAGTCAAGTAATTAATTGCTAATCAATACTGGGTTCTGTGGGGATGAGGCTGTTTTCATATATAGTATGACCCCATCCTTAGGGGAATTCATGGACAGGGTGGTACAAGGTTAAGAAGGAAGAAAGTAGGCGTTTATGTAGTGCTTTTCACATGGTATGTACTGTGCTATCTACTGTTTCTTACATAAAAATCCTCACTGTAGTGTAGGATGTAGGCATTATTTTATTCAATGTACGGGTGGAATGCCCTCTCCCAACTCATGTCTGTTCAAGCACAATATAGCATAATAAAAGCTTTGGACCAAGAATTGAACTGCCTGAATTTGTAGCTCAGCGCTGCCATTACTTTCTGTATGACTGGTAAAATTACTCAAATTCTCTGTGCTTCGGCTGTAAAATTGAGATGCTAAGAATAGTACCAATTTTATACTTTGTTGTAAAGATAATATGACCATACATGTGAAGTGCTAGCCACATTGCCTGGTCCAGAGTAAGCATGAGAGAAAAGTTAGGTATCATTATTATTTTCCAGTTCCAATGCCTTTTTATCTGCAAAAACTTTGCCAGATCCCCCATTAGAACTGATCTCTTTTATCTCTGTTTCCTCACATCACTGTGTGCATGCCTCTCAGCACATTTTTATGTGTACCTGGTTATTGGTGTCTGGCATATAAAAACCAACAAATGTTGATGGTTGGAGGGATGAATGTTTCTGTGTCCCAGAACTACATCACATGCTTAGAGAAGGCAGGGAGTATTGTGTTTCTAGCTATAAGGCAGACGGAACATCTGGATAGTCTAGAGGAAGTATAACAAATATACTTTCAAGTTCAGAGTTAAACTCTCATGCAAATTAGGGAAATCCTCTTGGGGACACGCGTGCGTGCACACGTGCGTGCGCATGCACGCGTGCGCGCACACACACACACACACATACACACACACAAAGAAGGACTGGAATTCAAAGTGGTAAACTGCCATTGAAGCTCTGCTGCTTTGGGAAGTCTGTCTATCTCAGTGACTTTGCGGCTTGGTTTTAGGGAGGACAAGAGACAAGTATTAGTGTCCTCAAAAGATGGAGAGTTAGAGCTGAGAATTCTGCATAAAAGTGAGACTCACAAAGGGATACATAGTCAGTGAAAAGGTAAACTGGGAAAAAAAACCTACCTGTCTATAATAAAGAAAAATAAGAAAACTTATCTGTCTTGTCCTGAGCTCATAAAATGTTAAAATCACAGACTTGCTCACACAGGTTTAAGACTTAAATTTATACTATCTACATGGTCTGGGAAACTTTAGCTGAAAAATGAGTTTAAATTGGTCTCAGGTTGTAGCATTTCAAAGCACCTGGCAGAAACACATCTTCTCTGGAGGGATAGCCATCCAAGCATCACAGGAGTCCAAGAGATAAAGCCCCACTAAACATACGATCACAATCTAAAATGACAAGCCACACTAGAAAACAATATACCATGGGTGAAAGCCATTAGAAACTACAATGAATAGATTTAGACATTATATGACAATTATACCAAATATAAATTGTTTAAAAGGTTTAAAGGAATAAAAAAGGGGGAAATAAAAATATGAGAAAAGAATAAAAAAATCTAAAGCAACTAGGCAGAATTGAGAAAGAAGCAACTACTACTTCTGGAAATAAAAAAAATATATACAATTATTAAAATTAGAAACACGGTGAATGAGTAAAAGTGTAGATACAGTTAAAAAAGAATTTAGAAACTGGAAGATGAATCTGAAGAAATTACTCAGGATACGGCAAAGAAAAAAAAAAGAAAAAAGGAAAGTCAAAAAATGGGAAGCATGAGATGTTAAAAGTTTTAGAAATAAAAAAATAGAACATGAAAAAGGCACTATTTAAAGAAAATTGTTAAAATGTTTCCAGAATTAGGGCAAGAAGTAGCACTTGTTTAATCTGAATCTAAAGCTCTTGGCACATGCTTGGTACATAGTAAATGCCCAATAATGTTTGTTGAGTTTAATTGACACATGTGCTCTAGCATATGCTTGTCCAGTTCTTCATACACCCATTTATTTAAAAAAATATTCACCAGAGATACTGCTGTGAATGAAACAAACAAAATCCTTGTCTTCACTGAACTGATGAAGAAGATGAATGATAAACAAGTGAACAAATTAATGTTCAAGGTACTTTAACATTGTTAGAAGGGTTATGAAGGAAGTAAAAGGGTTATTTAATAGTTATATTGAAAATGGGATTTCACAGAAGAAGTGTGACCACAGTGATAAGAAGTCGAGTGAAAACATTCCCAACAAAGGATATAGCAAGTGCAAAGGCCCTGAGTGAGATATAGCTTAGCATTTTTGAGGAAGAGAAAGAACCTAATGTGTCTGGAGCTCAGTGAGTGACAAGAGTTGTACGAGATGTGATCTGAGAAGTAGGCAGAAGCAACAAGATTCTGCCCCCCCCCCCACCCCGCCCCGAGAGCAGCAGGAAGTCATTGGAGGGTTTTTTAAGCACAGGAGCAATGTGCGCTGTCACTCCGGTTACTTTGTGGTAATGGATCGTGGTGGGGAAAGAATGGAAGCAGGGAGCCCAGTTAGTGATATCAGTTATCCAGGCAAAAGATGACAGGAGCTTGGACTAGGATGGCAGCCCTAAGTATGGAAAAGTAGATGGATTTAGATAACTTTAGGAAGTAGAAACAGAGTGTTTGAAGTAGATGTGAAATGTGAAGGAAAGGGAAGGAGGGATTGATCATGATTCCTAATTCCTAAATTTTTGGATTGAGCAACTGGGTGAAGAGTGGTACCATTTCCCAAGATTGAAAAGAGTAGAAGAGTAACACTTGGGTGGGCTGGGGTAGGAACATGAAGTAGGAGTTCTGCTTTGGGCATATTAAGCCTGAGATGCTTATCAGACATTTAAACAGACAGCTTGGATGAGCTTAGGAAAATGAGCCCCAAACAAAGAAATGGTCATATTTTGAGAGTTGTATTTCCTTCAAGTTTTCCTATAATGTAGGCTTGGACAGGGGTACACATAGGGGACTGACTACTTCCAGCAACAGACTCTGGGAATAGAGTCAATGTTAACTTCTTAAGTACATAAAACTTTAGATAGCATGTACCTTGTGTTCTGTGGGGTTTAGAGCTACATTGCCCAACTCAGAAGTGGAGCCTGGAGTCTTTCAGGCCCATCTAAATCCAATGCTTTTGGTAGCTGCTGTAGTTTTAAGACAATGTGCTTTCTGAGGGACGCAAAAGACTGAATCTAGAAATGATTCGGTGACAAACCTGGGCGGCTCTTGTGTGGGGAAGGGTGGAGAAGTCATCATGTAATCTGGCTCCCACCCACTCCTGCCCACCAGCTCAGAGTATCGTATCCAAGAGATCCAAGGGAGTAGAGTCGAGACTATGACGCATCAGGAGGTACAAAGGAAAAGGAGATCCCAACATGAGGTAATGACCGAAAAAAATGCCAAAGCCTATTACATAAGCGAAACGGAAACCTCTGAGGAACAAATAAACAAAGGGTATCATATTGATATAAAAATATAAGAAGCTCACTCTGTGGTTGCTGACATACATCATTGTGGAAACAAAATCATGTCCAAAGTGACTACGGTTAAACTTGGAACCACATGGCAGGAGCTTTAGGAAGTTTCAAAATAATCAAGAATAATTTGACAAAGTAGCATTCTCCCCCAGATTTATGGCTTTGAGAGAAAAAACGAGCATCCTTCTGCCTAAGGGTTGTTCATATGAAAAAAGGAAGCTAGTGCTGCTTTAAAAAAGGACTATAAATTTGCTGACAGTCAGGATTCAGCTCTCAAGTCCATAAGACCTAGAAGGGTATTTTTCTTCTCAGCTCTATAAGCAAGCACGCATGTGCACACACACACACACACACACACACACACACACACACACGCATGCACGCACATATGTATACATTTGTGTATATGTATAAATTCATACTCACTGAGAAATTCTTCTTTCATTGCTCAGGAAAACCAAGACTGTCTCTTTAACACTGCATCTGATCATGCCCACTTTGCACTGGGCACTTGGAAACTCAGAACCAGATCTGCAGACCATTCTTATTAAGTATATAAAACTTTAGTAGCATGTAGCTTGTGTGATGTCACTGATGTCATACCCTTATTTTCCTTTTATCCCCCATTTTCTGATTTTCTTTTTAAAAAAGTGTATTTGACATACAATGTGTTTTGGAATGAAGCAGAATGAAAATAAATAAATAAATAAGCTTTCTGCCCAAACAAGGCAGCATGAAAAACAGGCACCTGGTTGGTGTTATGACATTTCAATGAACCGAAGAGGTTCTAATTACTGTCTGTTAGACACTCATGTCAGAATCATTAAGTTCGTTAGATAGACAGCAATCTTGCTTCAGCCACAACAGGCTGGCAAATTAAAGGTTTGTGAACAAAAGGAGCAGATATTCAAGATAAGATGGGCAGAGCCAATAAAAACAATTAAATGCACAATTTCAGCTCCTGTAGGAATTGATTTTCACCTGGTTGGGAAAGTTTACGGGAGGAACTCCTTTGGCCTGCGTAGGTGGACATCCAACAGAAACTTGGCTGTATCCTGGGCATGGCAGTCCCTCAGTTTTCACCTGCTGGGACTGATCAGACCCCTTTCTCAGCAAGTGGCTCAAAACCCACCTCAGACCTCCAGAAAAGGTACTTCATCTGCTTTCTGATTATTTATTTACATGTTAGTAGTTTTTATTCCTGTTTCCCCCCCCGCTAAATTACAAAAATAATTCATTTTCAAATTACAAAAGTAATAAAAGGTAACAAAAATTCAAATACTAAAGTATGTGAAATAAAAAATCAAACTTTTCTTTCTTTCTCACTCTTCTCTCTCCCCATTAGTCAAGAGTAACCACCAATAACTGCAGTATGAATACCTTTGGTTATTTTCTATGTACATTTAGACATACACACACACTTATAAAGTATGTGTATAGTTATATTTAAAAAATTTTTTTTCCTATTCACACTATTCTGTAATTTGCTTTTTACACTCACTAAAATACTGTGGATTCTACTTCTATCACATACATATCAACCACATTTTTTTATAATGGCTCTTGAATGAATCACAAGCTCATAGTAAAAATATACCATAATGTATTCAGCCTGTTAAGAAACATTTAGGTTTTTCTAATATTTTGATAGTGCAAATTAATGTTACAATGAATATTCTTATACTTGTATCTTTTTTTAAAAAAAAAAAAATTTCTAAAGGTAAAATTGCTGGGTCAAATGGTATGCATGTGTTGAATTTGGATAGGCATTGGCAAACTGCCTTCAGGTAAGATTGACCAACTTATGTTTCAATTGACAGTGAAAGAGTGCCCTTTATTCATGTTCTCATCAACAGTGGGTATTACCAGTTTTTTTTTTTTTATTTGGGAAAAACTGATTGGCAAGGGGATGGTACTTACTTTAATTTGCCTTTATCTGATCAGTAGTAAGACTAATCATTTTTAGTCTTTCTTTTTATTATGGTTACAATAAAAGACAAAAACAAAGGTATGGTTTTGGTTTATTTCTTTTAGATGCAATTGAGCAATCAAAACTGGGATATTTTGAGCTAGTGATCCCTAAGAAGGTCCACATTTGATCGTCACACATTTTCATTTTCACTTAGGAAAGTCAGTCATAGCTGAATTCTCAGGGTCAAGTTGCGCTTGATGTTTATTCTGGGATTCATTTAATGGCTTTGGCCCAAAGCATTAAGAGATATCAGAACTATATTCTGATAATATTCCCTTGTGCCAACATTATCACACTGACAGTAACAAATAACAGAAACAACTCTGACCAAGTTATAGAAAAAAAAATTTAACAACTGTTGGGAGTTCCCTATTGGGCTAATTAATGGATGACTGAGCCCAAGAAACTACCATGGTGGTCTCATAGCAGGCATGGTATAGCTGGAGGTCACCTCAACACAGAAAATGTTTTAAGTTTCTTGATCTCTGTGCTCAAGAGTCTATTTCTAAGGAGAAAGCATTTTATTGGATTGGCTTAACTTGGGTCTCAAGTGAAGGCAGGCTCTTAGTTACAGTCCCAACAGACTGAATCTAACAGGAAAGAGATCTTTCTTCAAAATGAAATTGGGGTATTGTTATGAAGTGAAATGGATGCTAGTCAGCCAAAAATAAAACAAAACGAACTATCCCCTACACTGAACTTTCCAATTGCCATTTCTTCTCTTCACCTTGCAAGTCTGTCCAGTCCCACAGTCATCACGGACAACCTGAGAGACAGCATGCTTCTCACATCCAGAGTGGGAGCCAGTGGGGAAGAAAAATGGAAATCACCCCATTCCTTGCATTTTGTGCAGTGTTTGCTTAAGTACTTCTCACTATTTCAGCCCTACGATCAAAATATTTAAGTTTTAGAATAAGAACAATTACCCAGAGAGATTTTAATATTGGCTTTCACTCATTCTCTTTTCTCCTTGATTATTCTCAGATGCATAGAAATGATGTGTATTCGTTTATTCATTCCTTCATCCATGCTACCTTGTGCCAGAAATTGTTCTAAGTGCTGGGGGAACAGCAGTGAAATGGAAAGACAAGGTCTCTGTCCTGGTGACAGACAAGGCAAGGAGTAAGCAAGGTTGGAACTGGAACTCAGGACTTTATCTGAAAAGCAACAGAAAGCTATTCAAAGGTTTTGGGCAGGCAAGAAACATGACTGGGTTATATTTCAGAGACATTTTTCTAATTGGTACGTAGAGAATGCACTGCAAGAGGATAAGAACAGAGGCCAAGAGAACCACCAGAGGACTAAGGAAATAACCAGATGAGAAAATCTGGTAGCCTGGATTGGTTTGATGGCTAAAGAAATAGAGATGTAACTAGAATAAAGAGACATTTCAGGGATAGAATATACAGGACCAGGTGGTAAGAGTGTTATGGAAAAGATAAGAAACAAAGATAACTGATATTTCTGGCATGAGCAACTGGGTGAATGGTGACAATGGGTAACCCAGGAGGAGGTAATTAGGGGCAGGTGAAGAAAAGGATGAGTTAGCTGTCGGGTCAAGTAAGCAAGTTAGGTATTGGGTCTGAAAGTCAGGAGAGATTCAGAATGTGATGTTATTGGCAGTCACTAAGCCAAGGAGTTAGAAGACATTCCCCAAGGAGAGGGTACAGACTGAACAGAGAGTTACCAACAGTGAACTTATATTTTAAATGAAGAAGCCATGGAATATCTTGCCTCAAGAACTGTAACGTCTGTATTCCATGATGCCTCACATGAATTCTTCTCTCCTATAGTTTTTTATAGCAGGGGTCCTCCAACCCCGGGCCATGGACTGGTCTGGTCTGTGGCCTGTTAGGAACTGGGCCGCACAGCAGAGGGTAAGCAGCAGGTAATGAGCAAAGCTTCATCTGTATTTGCAGCCGCTCCCCAGAGCTAGCTAGCATCATGGCCTCAGCTCCACCTCAGATCATTAGGCATTAGATTCTCATAGGAGCACTGGTCCCTGATGCCTAAAAGGTTGGGGACTACTGTTCTACAGCTTTCAGCAGTAGCCAGCCCCTTTATTTTAGGTTTAATAACTTAGGCAAAATTCCTGGTGGATATACCATTTAGCCCAGCTCATAGAAAGATTCCCAACTAGTTCTGTTCAGGTCCATCTTGTTTGAAGGGAGAAGTGTTTCTCATCATGCCCACATCCTTATATGATTTGTCCGGGTGAGTCCCCACATTCAGTCCAAGAGCTTATAGGTTTCCAGGGATGTTGAACCCAGGGCTACATAGGCTATGGTTGTTGTTGTTAGTGAGATGGTGGGGTCTACTCCTGATGATAGCCTAACCCTGCTGAGTCCCTTCTACTCTGTTCCTTGGTCCTCACAGCAGATCCAAGGATCCCATTCCCTCCACATAGTCCTCTCTGGTCCCACTTGCCTCTCTCCTGCCTCCCTTCCTCACTCCAGTCTAAGTTATCCAGTCATTGAATATGGAAAAACTGTACATTTAGTGGACACTTTGGGTCTTAGTCTCTATTTCCATCTGAAGCGCCCTTAGGTACTAGGAACAGAGAAGAGGAGAAAGGAAATACACAGGAAGCAGATTAACAGGCTGAACTCAAACCCTGCCACAATTTTAGATAACCGGTAACCTATAGACAAATGTTTTGGGGATCAACCAAGCCAGGTGTGCCTCAGAAGGCTGAGAATGTGGGCGAAAAGTTCAAACGCCCAAGCTGTTGAAAACCACACAGAGTTTCTGGGTAAATATATGCACAATTTCAAAAACGTATTTGCAAAAATCTAGGTGTCTCCGGTCCAGCCCTCCCTATTAATCAAAGGAATTGCTTGAGTTTCGTGGCCCAGTCTGTGATCCTCGCTCTGACCGCTGCTGCCCATGAAGGCCTCAATGAATTCCTCTCGAAGCCTCCAGACTTCCTTGGCTGGGGACTTGTTCCTTTTGGGACAGCTTTCGCCTGAGCTGAGCAGCCTGGCCCCCAGCTGTGCTGGGCCCTCTCTCCAGTAAGAGGAACTGCTTTCAGCTTAGTCCATTAACACAAACATTCAAGAGCAAACATTCAAAAGCCACAGATCATGTTCGCATAAATAAAACTGGATTGAGAAAAGCTTCACCCCATGAAACCAAAGGGGTGTTTAAAAAATGCCCTCGCCTTCCAAGTAGGCAGGCAGCAAAGCCGCAGTAATTCCAAAGGCTTGTGTGCTCAGTAGAGCTGGGTGGCTGCGGCCACAGGCCTTTGAAGAGGAAATGCCATCCCTGGGACAGGCAGGCAGCCAGCTCCTGAGTCCTGAAAGTACCAGAGAGAAGCAGAAAGCAGTGGAGGGGAAGGGGAGCACAGTTAGAAAGTGAAAAGGGGGAGAAAAGTGCAGGGCAAGTAGGTGGAGAGATTCTTCCCAAATAGGGTTGCCGCACCCAAACCAAAGAGCCACTAGACAGAGCGATTCACTGTGCGCCTGAGATGGATTTGGGCATGGAGAGTCCTGGGCGGCGGGCACAACCCGGAGTGACTAAGGCTTCGAGAAGGGGTGTGAGTCGTTGCTGAAGGGTGGAGAGGGGTGGTGGTGTCTGGGCTGAGAGATGCCTTTGCTTTGAAAGCTTCAGAGGAAATTAACTTTATAAGGTGCCTCCCTGTCTCCCAGAGTTATTAAAAGAAAGGAGGGAGCAAAGAAGAAATGGAAAAATGGTAATACCTCAGGAAGGGCTGTGTGATCCCAACCGAAGGAAATGTGAGGCAGATTAAGTGACGAATATGCAACCTCCCCTCAGGGAGGGAGAGCTCTGAATGTAACCTTGTACAAATGGAAAGGAAAAACAAAACACAACCAAGGACAACACACACACACACACACACACACACACACACACCCTTTGAACATCTAGAGATGAATAACTAATTAAGTACCCTAAAGACCTCCAAGTAAAAAAGTCTGTTAGTACTCCTATCTCTGAATAAGGCTTCACTGAATGCTAAAGAAATGGCAGCAAGTCGAAGAATTAATAAATGTAAATCATGGGGTCACCAGAAGGTATAAATCTACAGCCTTTGTGAGTCCTAACAGTGGGGCCCATAGATGGCTATCTAGGCAATGATTGCTCTTTTGTTGATGAAGAAGAAAAAGTGCTAGATCTAAAAACTCTTCAAAAAAGGGGAAGCCATCTGAAGCCATCTATTTCACAGGGTAGGAAGCCAGGTGTTTTCCTGCTTGTTAAAAAACTGGGATTTAAATTTTTCAAACCCTCCTGCCTGACGATAATCCTTAGATCCGATGAGGCCACCCTCACCCAACTCTGGCAAGCCCAGTCAGCGTTTGAAAGCACAATCCTTAGACGCTTGTGCCTGCCCAGGCACATGCACTCAGCAACTTCTTTATATTCAAAACTGTGTTTGGGTGGGATTGCAAATCACATGGTGAAAAAAAAAATTGGGAGACAAACAACCCATCTACTGCTCCTCTTTTGTCCCTTCACTCCTGAGCCCTTCGATCTCTTAAAACCTCTTTGGATGAAAAGGTTAGGACGACTCTGATGCCCCTGGAGGTGACCCTCAGAGCGAGCGGCCTCCTAAACGAGGGGACGCCTCTGTGCCTTCCAGATTGTTTGTCTTATTGGTGGAGAAAATATCTCCAGCTGGCTCCTTCATCAAAGCTGCTCTCTAAACCTCTCATAGCCCTGCTCCTCCCAACGTGGACACCCTGGGAGGGTTAGGAATTTTCTTCATCAAATTAGCACAATATCCGGATTGAAGTACTTCAGGACAGAAACTGACTAAACCAAAGTACACCATGTCACAGCTTCAGGGGTTAATTTTTATTTTCAACTTTTCTAATTATTTTGAATGTGTATCAACAGATTTAGAAACAATTATAGCCACAGTATATTGAGTGTTTACCATGTGCCAGATGATTTATATAGTAAGTCTTCACTGAATGTCGTCAAAAGGTTCTGCAACTTTAAGTGAAAAGATGTATAACAGAACTAATTTTACAATAGGCTAATTGATATAAACAAGGGTTAAGTTCCTAGGGCATCTCATCAACATGATGAAATGACACTGAGTGAAACACATTATTTAAGGACCTGCTGTTATGTGATTCTAATAAGCCTGAGACAGGTACCATATTGTTTCCGTGGTTAATCGAGGCTGGGAGGGACAATATATCTTGCAAGAGAATATATAGCTAGTAAATCAGAGAGTCAGATTTGAACTAAGTTCTATTTAACTCTCAAACCAGTTCCTTCAACCAATATACTAGATCGGCTCCAGGGACCAAAGATAGGTTTCTTTCTGCAGCAGGGAGAAACTGGTAAGAAATTTCATGCTGAGTTAGACCTTTGACTAGTATAATTCAATGTTCTGTTTCTAATATTGACCAACAGTTGCATTAGATAGGCGAGGCTAGGATATTGCACTTAAAAAGTTGAATAATATCCTAAATATCTCTTCATTTCTCATCAATCTATGTTAAGCCCAATTAATATTTTTAGTCTACATCAATCTCTAGGATACTGGGTTCCACAAGTTTATAATTTTCTTCAGTCACTACAGTTTTATGTATCCTGATAAATTGCGAAGGAAGTCCTCATGCTCTATTACTCCCAGATTTAATAAGTTGGTTGATAGAATCAAGATCTGAAAAAACTCAGACTGAAATGATGGAATGAAAAGGAGTAAGAGTAAATTACAAGTGGTGAACTGAGGTTTAATTAGTCACCCAGTTGACTACAGAATGGTAGTAAAAAAAAAAAAGAAAAGAAAGGAAAAGCAAAGCAAAGCAAAGATGGATGCTGCCACTCAATGATCAACCATGGGATGTGGTGCTCCCAGGCTGCCTTAATAAAAACATAAGGTCCAGGACAAAGAATGGGATAGCTCTAGTTTAGCCTGCATAGACACACAGCTTTAACAGCAACCAAGACATGTGGGTATTAAATTTACAAAACCCAAAATGATGAGAAAATGCTGGAGTGATTCAAAATCACATTCCATGAAAAGATGCTTGGTGTTTGTGTTGATGGAGAAATGGAGGGGGGCAGAGTAACTGTCTTGAAACATTTGCACGTGGAGAGTGGCCTCAGAGAAAAGAACTGGAACCAAACAAAGAAATTTCAAGGGGCTGATTTTGGCTCAGTGTAAGGGAAAACTTTCTAACTATCAGAACTGACAAAATGGAATGTGCTGCCTCAAATAGTGATAAGCTTCCCATCCTTGGAGGTATTCAAACAGAGACTAGATAACCACTTGTGAGAGATGCTTTGGAGGGAATTCTGACATTGGAGGTGAGTGAGGGTGGGGAAGTGACTTCGGATCTCTAGGATTCCTTCCAGTTATAGGATTCCACATTTAATCTCTTAACCTTCATTCACCATCTGGGCAATCCCTTAAAAACCCATTAATCTTCTCAAAGCTTCAATTTCCCCTTCAGTAAAAGCATTACATAAAACCTGTGAAATCACAAGTCTGATGTGAAAATGCATTGTATTTCACTAGTATTCATTATATTTATTAAAATAATAAAATATTCACGAATCACCTAAAAATGACCTTGCTTACGCACTGAGGTACCTCGGGAGGCTCCAGACTAGTTGATCTCTATGATCCTTTGGTTCTAAGATCCTAAGATTCTGTGATTCTGCAGATTTCAATCACATATCTTGGAGGTGATCACAGGGAAGAGCTGTTTAGAAAAGATGACAGGACTGCTTGGTAAAAAGAGGTGCTTCTTTAAATTTCTTCTAATTCTCTATATCACTTATTGTTGCAAATGAGGGTGAAGCACTCCAGAATGACTGAAAAATGAAAGCAAAATGCTGTTACTAGGATCCATACCTCAGCTCTGTTTGGAGGTTGATTCTCAGGTTGACTCTCTTCCTAGCACCAAAAATGGTTAGAACAGTTCTCAAACTCACATCCATGCATAAGTTGGTCCAATGAGGAAGAGAGACTGAGTTCTAGCATTTCTAGTAAAAAATCTGGAGGCTCACTCTGGTATGGATTGCCCATTCCTGAACCAATTATTGTAACTGAGAATTGGAATGGGATAGGGGTGTATCAAACCCAACCAAACCATATAGTTGAGAATGAGGGCAAGTGGCTCTCAAAGAAAACACAGAGTACCAGATAGAAGGACTTAGCAATGCTGGACAATTCAGCCTTTCGCCGCCTAACATCAGTCCATAGCTTCTAAACATACAGGTTATATTCTCTCCCCAAAGGGAGATAATATGAAATCTCATCCAGTTACTATGGCTAGATCCAAGTCCAATATTCATATTAATATGCAAATCATGTCAAGAGACTCTTCATGGTTCAGTGATCTGTGGGTAAATAAGTTTAATCACACCCTATGCCTAATAGGAGACAAAACAGAACCACATACACAAAAAAATCCAAATTGCAAAGGGGAGAATGTAAAACATCCAGTGACAATCAGTCCTCACACACATTAGTCTTTTTTGGGCAGAAATGACAAAGACTCCCAACCTTGTAGTGAGTCTGGGGCTGCCTCAGTTTCACTCTCCAAGAGGATTCCCCTTGTCCCTAATTTCCATGAGACTCTTCAGAGGAGGGGACAGCTTTAGCAGCCACTGCTCGTTGGTCTAAGTGGGAGTGTATGTGTGTTGGTTGGACTCTGAGGACTGAATTAAGGGTTGGCCAGCCATTTTAGCCAGAGTTGGGGGTTTCTGTGATGTAAATCTCTCCTGACTTTAGTTGGCTCCCATCTACGTGTTTCTGGTTGTGATGCTTAATTTTACATATCAACTTGACTGGGACACGGGGTGCTCAGGTCTTTGGTCAAACTTTATTCTAGTTTCTGAAAGGGTGTTTTTGGATGAGATTAACATTTAAATCAAAAGACAGTAAAGCAAACTGTCCTCCTTAATGTAGGCGGGCCTCAGCCGATCAGATGAAGGCTTGAATATAAGAAAAAGGCTGATCCTCCCTTGAGTGAGAGAAAATTTCTCTTGCCTTTGAACTGGGATATTCCTTCAAACTTGAAACAACAGTTCTCCTGGGTCTCTAGCCTGCCATCTCAATCTGTGGATCTTGGGACTTGCCAGATTCCATAATCACATAAGGCAGTTCCTATAATAAATCGCTCTTTCTCCCTGTCTCTACACACACACACACACACACACACACACACTCTCCATTTGTTGTATTTCTCTGGAGAACCCTGATTTTAACATATTGGTCAATTTCATGGGTTAGTAATTAGAGATCTAGTTGATTGATAGTTTTCATTTGGAATGGCTGTAAATCAATGGCTCCTGCTTCCATATTGGCCTCTGTATGGAGCAATACAAAGCAGTGATCTGGAGAGGGAAGAACAGCTACTGTCCTTTTTCTGGCAAGCTACACGCCATCTGCATATTTTCAAGGAACATGGATGTCCCTTTTGGCAAGTTGGAAGGGTATAACAAGAGGATTCTAGAAGAGGCCCTTGAGATCATACTTATTCCAGGTCCTAATCTTTCTTTATTGTACTTTTTCTCTTCTCTCTTTCTCAAATTAACTTGAGAAGGAATTTGGCTTTTCCATTCAGCCAAGGATCCAGACTATTGCATTCAATCAACTTAAGATTACAAGTCATAGACAGAAAGTGATTCTTGTAGCAAGGCCCTATTTCATTCCTTCTTGGTTTTTGGAGGCATTAGTTTCAAAGTAAATTCTCTCTTTCTTGTAAGATTTACAAAGTCTTCAATCTATAACCAATATATCTTACACCCTGAAATTTCCGTCCAAGTCCCTTAATGCTACAGCCCAGGGAGACATATGGTCCGTAGGCGCCAATATACATTAGACAATGGAATAACCAGCTGCTATAGTACCATAAGGCAAGAATTGCCAATGGCCAACTGTAGTAAAGACTGTTACTTGTCTCCTAGTACCAATTTAATTCTAGTCTTAGAAGAGCTACAGCTTTTCATTTGGCAAACTGCCAACTAGAATAAAGACTCTTTTATTTCCTTGCAAGTAGGTGTGGCCACATGGCCAAGTTCTCCAAATAGGAGGTCAACAGAAGTGCTGTGTGCAACTTCCATAAAATGTCCTAAAGGGACAGTTAAGATTGTTTTTCCTTTTATAGACAAATGTAATCCTTACTAACATTCTAGCCCCGGATATAGATGTTCTCCTCACTATCTTGATTCAGCCAATTCTATAATCCAGGGCCTATAACTTGCCCCAATTCATTTCCTGGTATCAAATTCCGATATAGTTGACAGAAAATCCAACTTAGAGAAACTCGAATGGGGGCAGGGGGGAAGGAATGTATTGGCTAATGCAACTGAACATTCCACGGGGATAGATGGCTTGGCTTAATCTAGACCTAATAAGCTTCCTTTGAGTTGTCACTATTCTCAGGCTGGCTCTCCTTACAGTAGCAAAACAGGCTAACTTGCTTTTAGACTTCCCTCTTTACAGCAGGGAAGAGTCTGTGCCCTGCCTGTTCTGTAGTTCCCTCAGATTGCACTGGCTTAGGTCACTTGCACAATTTGAACCAAGCACGTGATCACAGGAGTACCATAATCTGTTTACCATACCCTTTAAGATACTTTATCCTTGTTCCATCATTTGGCCCAAGCTTTACAGATTCATTACTACTCTTTGGAGAAATACTAAATAGGACAATAGGAGATTACCAAATATTATAAAGTCTTTTTGGGTGAACCAAGTTACAGAATTTCAATTAAAGTACTTTTAATGTGTTAAAGGAGTTGAGAAATAACTTGCTTTCCCTCTCGCTCCTTAGGGGCACACAAGTTTGGTAGGGGAAAGGAGAATGTGATTGCTTAGGGAAAAAAATCGATCCAAACCTCACAACTGCTTTCCTTGCCACTTAGGAAAGCAAGCAAAGAACATCTGGATCATGCTCTTGCTTCAACCGTCCACACACAGGTCAGCCACAAACAGTAGCTTCCTTCTTACAGAGTCCCATTAATTCTTTACCTGGAAACTGGCTGTCCGCTCTCACTTGGCTTCCCTTTCCACCTCGAGTTTCCATTTCCAATGCTCAGAAGTTTTGTTTGTGAGGGTCCAAATGTGGCAGAAACTATTTACAGGCTTCTAAGCTTCACCAGCTGGGGAGGCCAAGGATGTTGGCTCAACAACTGACCAACTTTTCCAGGGAGAGATCTGAAGCACAGAATTTGAAAAAACACCTTCCAATCTGTCAGGAACATGGAAAAAGTTGCTGTCTCTTCTAATGTTGGCAGAGGCCCCAAAGCACAGCATCACAGCATCTGGTTAACCAACCACCAAAACTTCAAAACACAGAGATCGGACTCTACTGTTTTTCTTTAGGAACAGAGAGCAGCAGTCAAGAGTAGGACCACAGGGCTCTAGGAAAAATAAGAAGTTATTGGGCTTTAGGGACTGTCTTTGCACCACAGATTCATACCATATGGACTTAAACTAGAATCAACTGTTCAAGGAGCCAAAAGAAATCATGATACCAAGAGATGGTGTGTGACAATCTCTTATAGTGAAAATAACTGAGTGCTTAGCAGAAACATGGGAGGAGGGAAGTTTTTCTGAAACATAGACATGAAACCACTGTTTTGATAGTCCCTGCATTACCTACCTGAGGGAGATGGTAAATTTCCCTTTCAAAAATTACTTCTCTTTGGTTATATAATCCAGAGCATGAAAACTTGCTGAAATTAAGAACTGAGACTCACATGCACTGTTTACAAGGTTTTTCATTCGTCTGCTCTGGCCTTTTCATGGCTTTTCTCCAATCATCCCATTTCCACATTGAAAACCATTCCCAAGATTTCTAACAAGTCCTGAAATTACACTTCTCGTTTGGATGTCCTAACCCCATGGGCCCGACCCCCAAGCCTGTGCTGTCCAGAGGCAACGCCCAACAGCTCTCAGATAGAGTCGTCAGCATGCCAAGCACATGTTCCTCCTGCAGCTCGATAGTCAATATGACAATCATCGACAGCTGTCTTTGTGTCCTTATGTCTCTCCCACGTGGGACCCTTCACCAGGTAGTCCTAGATAGCTACATTCTGCTGCAGCTACTCTAAGTGGTGCTCAATTCAGTGGAGAACTATTCATAATGGACATTCAATAGACTTGATACTAATATCCTGGAATCCACTGAAACTGGCATTAGCATTAACAGCTGGTTTCAAATTAACTGACTGAAGTTTTTATGCCCAAACCAGCAAAATATGTAACATAAACAAAAGACTCAAGACAGGAACTAAACATGCTAGGAGAAATATAGCCTGCTGTCCATCATTGAAGAGAAAAACCTCTAGAAAAAGCTGTTTCACAAATTATGAAGAAATTGTCTAACTTTTTCAAGAAATTAGTTGGTAAAGTAGCCTATTAAAATAATTTTGATTTTTAAATAGCAGTAAACTAGTATTTACTCTATCTAAATCATTATGAAATACAATGTGATTTCAGGATGGCCTGATGACTTCAGGAGGCCACATAGCTTAATGTTAAGAATGTGACCTCTGCAGTCCAACTGCCTTGGTCTGAATCCTGGCTCACCTATTTAGTTTTCATGTGAACAATTTGTTTGGATCCCGTTTTCCTTGCTCATATTAAATGGAGATGATGGCATTACATTTAATTGAACATGGAATCCACATTTTAACATCTCTGAAATCTTTAAGTCTTAAAACAGCTTTTGGCCAAGACACAGTCATAATGTAGTTGTCATTGCTTGTGCATATGTGAACTTGGTGGCTGTTTTTGGAGGCACAAATGGACAAAGGCAACCTTTTGATATTTCAGTCCACAAATCATTGACTGCAGAAACTGTTTTGTTAATACTTTCTGATGAAGAAAACACCAGCACCAAAACTTGCAGAACTCTGAGGAAAATCGTAGAAATGGCGGCAGAACACTTCATTAAGTTTTGCTGCATCACAAGATCTGAGTCACGAGCGTCAGAATGAATGTAAAGTTTTAAGAATGCCTTACTCAGTTAATTTCACTTATGTTTTTCTTTTGTATAAACACAGAATGATATAAAGATTTGTCTCACTACTATATTACATCAATTCTACTTTTTTTCTTATTTTAACATTTCAAGTCAGGATGTGTCACACAATTAAGACATGTTCTTAGTGGTATACAAAATGATATGTCTTAAAATTGGTGGAGTCTTAGATTTGTTGAAATGACAAAAAGAGCTTTTTATATAAATATAAACATTTTAAGCTGAATTTTTAGAAAGCATTATGTCATAATCGGCAGCATTTTCTTAATGTTGCATAAAATGGCACATTTTAGAATTAATGTCATTTTCTATTTAATAAAACACAGCAGTGTGTACGTACCTCACAGCTTTGTGAGGATTCAATGATTAACAGCTGTAATGTGCTTAGAATGGTTCCTAGCTTATGCTAAGTTCTAAGTTTTTAGCTATTAATATCCTATTGGCCAGGGGCTTTGCTATAGATTGAGAGAGAACAATCTGTAACAAAGTCTCAAAATTTTTTTCAGCCTTGAGAACTTCCCCTATTCCTCTCACCTCATCTCAATACTGAATCTTTATTGAGAACTTACTTTATTCCAGATACTATGCTTGATGCTGTGATGATGCAAGTATCAACCACAGATTTGACCTTCAAGACTAGCTAAATACTAAGAATATATATAACAATTACATAGACAGGAAGAAATATAATGCCAGGTACAGAGAGGAATCAAGAGAAAAAAAAAATATCCAAGTTCCATTATTTATCATTGAACAGTTTGACCTAAGAATGAGCTTTAACCATCTCTATGTGCCTTGGTTTTCTCATCTGTAAAATGGATTTGTAGTAAACCCCATCGATAATGCTGTCTGCAATGACATGGATCAGTTCCATTCTCCACCTAGCCCCTCTTCACAAATGCACGTGGGCTCAAATTCTTAACTCTTGGTGAAAGTGAAGAATATAAAAGGGACAGTGAAGCCAGTTGAGGAAATGGTAGGCTACCTCAGAAAGTGGGGAGGCAGAGGGAGGGTTAATCTCAGGTAAGGTTAATGAAATGGGCATCAACTACCTGGGAGACTCCTAGACTCACTCTGTTATCTTAGAAGTACAAGTCAGACACAGGACTAACTCAGAATGTCTTCACTGATATTTTAACCTGAGTGGACATCTGCCAACATGGGATGCCAAATCACAGGATGGATTTGGGACCTACAGTTAGATGCTAGGAACTCCTGGATAGCTAGTCATGCAGGCTCACCCTTGACACCCACTTCATGTTGCCGAATTTCTTGCACTTATTGTAGGACTTTAATAAGTGCTACACTGGACTGTTGTGAGAAATCTTCAATGAGCTGATGTACTTACTTAAAGTGCTTAGAATAAATAGTGCATGGTATTTAGTAAGCTCTGAATACATGTTATTACTCTTATTATTAGCATGACAGTAAAAACATTTAACCACCAGACTGGCATTAGCATCGGCCAATCGGGAGGTACATATAGACATGCAGGATTTCTACATGGGAGGATCACAGTAATTACTACCCAAGCTGTCTCTTAAAAGATAGTTAGAATATGCTCATATGGAGATAATGAAAGAGGAGAAAAGCATTTCAGGGGAAAAAGTCTGATGCAAAGCATAAAAAATAGAAGAAAAAAAAGAAAGAATACTGGAAAATAAGGTTAGGGCCACGGCAATGAGGCAAAGGGTTTTGGTACTTTATTCAGCAAGAAAATAAAACTGGTAACAGCTGAGTTATGTGGTAGCTCATCAAAAGCTAAAGGATGAATTTGGTTATGAAGTTCAAAATGAATGCAGTCCACCACACTCCAAAAGGGAAATTTTTACATTATAGTTCATTTTAAGGAGCATAGGCATACATATTCTAGATAGCTTCCACTGACCAAAGTTGAAAGAAAATACTTTGTAATGAAGTACAGATTTCCAAAGGTTTATTTAAGGGCCTATTTTTACTTAAGTCATCTTTTATTTTTTGAAGCAAGCTCCCTTGGTATGATTCTAATTTCAAAATCAGTATTTCTTTTATGTTGATGAAACTGTAAGTTTCCAAATCCATGATGAAAACAGACTAGTGCTATGTGCATCTGATCAAACTAGTAGCAACATAATGTCAAACACAAATGGAAAGCATTTTTTAAAAGCCCATAATGGTAACTCAAAAGCAGTAATGACATCAAGTAGAAATTAATATCTCTAGTTAAAGCCAATGAAGGTTTGCAGGTTAATTGTGAGTTTTACTCTTTATGTTATCTCACATCAGAAACCTCTTGCTACTCAAATTCAAATAGGGTACAGTAGACATGTTACTTTTCTATTCTCACCAAACACCTTTCCTTTCCTACTCCCTACACCGTTCCTTTTTCTGATAACTTCCCTTTACTCTGTGGGAACTCCTCTTCTGATCAGCTCAGGGATGGAATGTGATCCAAACTGGGAAAAAACAAAGTTCTTCTCTACAATTTTATATAATTCGCTGCCATGCTTTGGTTATGATAATGTAAGGTGAAACTATCAACAGCTGTCATCTACCATTTCATCTCACTGTCTCCCAACTCAAAGACAGCATCCCCATAGAGAAGTTGCCTAGGTGACAAAACAAATCCAGGACCAACAAATCACAGGCAAGTATGGGAGATGGAATGATGGCTACTTTGGGTGTTTGGACCCAGTCATATATGGTCTCCCTTGTATATGGGCTAATAAATTGCCCTTCAGGCTGACTAGTTTGAACTGGGTTTCTGTCACTTGTAACAGAGAGATTATTGGTTAATAATCAAAAGTACATGATATCTACCTGAAAATAAAAACATATTTTAATTCAGTAGTTTATGATTAAATAAAATCAGACTAGGTATCTTTGCTTAAAATGTAATGACTAATATGAAATCGGTAGAACACACTGTATATGTCAACCAAATTAAACAAAATGTATAAAGGAAATTGTAGGCATTATAATTAGGTGTTTAATGGTTTACTATATATCGTGAAATCCAAATCCTGCTACTTGCTACTGGGAAACAAACTGGCTCAACTATATTTTGGAATATTAAAAAAATCTTTACATTTAAATTATATAGTTACATTTAAATTATATTTGTTATATTTAAATTATAGTGTTAAATTACAGTAACTCTTTAATTTCTATTTATAATATGAACATGTGCGAGCTTTGTTTACTGTAATTTATGGCTATTGATTCCATATGTAATAATTAGCAATTATGAAAGGCCTACCTTCTCTTTGAAATCATTGTTTAAAAAATAAAGAAGGCCAGGTGGAGCTTTTCACCTTTTAAAATATGAGTCATGAACAAAATACAGGACGTTGCTCTTAACAAGGGTTAGGCAATTTGTTTATTCATCAGAATTTGTCAAGACTCTTGACAATGGAGAGGGTCTCTAAAAAAAGATATTGGGTCTTATGACTACAAACTTCTAAAGCTCTCAGTGAATCAGTTCAATTCACCAATTCACCTCCAAACAGTTGACACAGTTATTCACTAAAACACGTTTATTGTACATCTTGTGGGAATAAATGTGTATATTAATCAAATGAGCTGATAGTTAAATTCAAGGAAACTCTGCCAGTTAAAATCTTTCCTAAGGAACAGTCAGTCTATAATTGAAAAGTCTAATAGAATTCTAGTAACAGAGATGGCAAAGATACATTAGATCATGCAGATTTTATTTTCCTTTTTCCTTCTGGGCAAGGGAGAAGCACAGGATAAATCCTTTGGTTTTTGTTCCAGTTTTCAATTTAAATTATAGAAGGAATGGAACTCAACACTTTTCTTGGAAATGAGACTACATCATAACAGATTTCATTGTTATGAAATTCCTCTCCACCCTGATATTCAGATCATATGTTCTTTTGTGTACTTTATCTCACTTTTCCCCAAAACAATCCTATTCATCTATTCATAGTTTTGATTCAATTCATCCTATTTCTTGCCTGTTTCAAGAAGACAAATTTCCCTTCTGAATTAAATATGATTTCCTCAAAATCCCATTCTGTTGTCTCTACAGTAATATTGTGAACAACATAATTCTACACAAATTTTTTACTGTATGAAGGAGAAGATTCCTGAAGTTGCTTTAGGAAGAATATATATTTCTCAATCTGTAAGGCCTTACTTCCTATGAATCCCATTTCCATTATTACTTTTACACCAGGGGTCTTTGTGACATTATTGTCTTTGGATACTCTTCTCCACTTTCTACCCTAAGTTATATATATTTGTGTTCTACAAATTTCTCCTAGGCTTATCTTCTCGTTATTTCTTTATATTTCTAATCTTTACAAGTCTCTTTAATTAACGCCTCTGGTTTCCTTTTGATCTAAAACTTATTCCAATTGTAAACTGAAAGTCAATTTCACTAATGTCCAATTTTATCTTTGTTTTCTTAACCATTAAGCACACAGATGCAACACAGATGTAACGATCTTTTACTCTTTTATAGTCATGTTGCAATTTCGTAACTGAATAAATTTCAATAAAACTAGAAAAATTTAGTTCCAATATGTGAGATCATAATGTATACAGAGCTGCCATAAGTTTTAAGTTAAGCCAGGTATACACATAAATACACATATACATTCTGACAACACTGAAGGGTTCCAAGTGCTTTTTCTTCAGTGATTGCTAAATGTTTCAAAACATAGCATAAAAATGGCCATCACAACATCCCTGCTTGGCAACGATAAGAATGGAATGGAACTGGGATGAAAGGCACACAATTCATAACAAGACACAGTTACTATTTGAACAAGTATAGCCAAATTTGTGAGCACTGATGATTCAAACTACAATGTAGAGCCACTGATTTTCCAAACTGAATATAAGAAATAGTAGTTAGTTGCATTTATCCAGCTTTACACAGGACAATGTACTAGGAATTACCCAAGTATAAAAGACCCATTCAGTCATCTCAAGAGGGTAAGTTACATATAAATCCCAAAGACAAGAATGGAAGACTGATGGCTAGATGGTGTGTTGCATGGCCTTTCTGTTTAGTGAAGTTCCACTAAAGAGAATGATAACTTTGTAGCAGACAAAGATGATTCTTGGGTTTGGTCTTACTTCAAACTAACAAATAGAAAAGTTTTCAGTCTTTAGAATTCAGTGTATTAAAAGCCAGGGCCTCATAAAATAAGCCCTATGCCAATTAGGTGCAGAAAAAGGTTTGAGTTGTTAATAGGAAAACAGGCCTTGCGAGTCAATGTGAGAGGCTAGAAAATACATCTTAAAAAAAATTAGATTATTTAATTACTTTTTAGAGAAACAAAAATTCCAACCATCCACTGACAATACCCCAAACATCCAACAGCTAGCTAGTCAATGCACAGTCCTCCGCAATTGTCCAGGAATTTTCTTCCTCTAGAAGAAGTGCTCAATTTTCACTGCCAATGTTCTTGGTAGATTCATTTTTCACTAAAAAAAAAAAAAAGTAAACACACAAATGTTTATAGTGTTTCTGTTTAGCTTGTTGTTTTTCCCTCTTCTCTCCTCCCTTTCTGATGCATACCAACAGCACCGCTCACAGGGATAGACAAACCACGTCATGTCCCGGGCAGCCAGGATATACAATTCTGGCCACAATAAATAGAGAAATGATGTCTGAAAGTGGCAATTATATTTTGTGAGGTAACATCCTTCCTGACTCTGTGGAAGACTTGGGAATGGTCACTTCACAGTGTGGTTATGATCCCATACTCGCACCACTGAAAAGATCCCTATTATCACATAGGCTAGCCAAGAGTGGTTGGGATAAAATTTTCCATAATTTTTTTTTAACTTAACATTGAGGGTCAGTATGCATTGAGAGAATGTGGGCTGACAGAAGGCTAGCTAATCGCCATCTCTTTCCTTTCATGGGAAAGAAGACTCGGAGGAGAAATGAAGTTTCTTTAAAGGAGCTGTCTTAGTAAAGCAAGCATGTCTATGCTTACTCACTAAACTGAGAGTTCCTTGAAGAGAGACACTGGACCTTTCCTCCCTGTGCCTATATCACCAGTGTAGCGCACGCTAAATCCATATAAATACAAGTCACTCTACCTTTTAGTTGTTGTTGTTTTTTTTAATCTATAAACAGGAATCAGAGTAACTATTTCATTGTATAGCATAGCTAAAAGGAAGTAATATATGAAAACACTATGAAAATTAAGGTTAAAATACAGATTGCTTTAGGTTTATAGCCATTTATCTCCATTGCATAGATAAGAAAAATAAAGCTCAGGGAGGCAAACTGAATGCTAATAAAGGCTGGTGCTAGAACCATAAATCTGGATCTTGCCTTATATTCCAATTGCCAAGTTCCTTGGGGTTTGCCAATGGTACCTTCAGATTTAAGATGACTGCTGGTAGCAATCAAACTGGTGTTTACTGAGTTCCTTTTATGAGTAAGGCCTTGAAATAGCTTTCATTCAAGATATGTCCCGATCCTTGTGGAATTTTATAAACCCTAGCAGAGTTCTTCAAGCATCTCCATGATATTTCAAGTTAGTTGTTTTTTCCTTTTTTTTTTTTTTTTCCTCTGCATTTTATGCAAACTCTAATATGGTACCTACTGCACTGTAAAGTTTACACTGTGTTCCTGTGCCTGAGATCTATCCCCATAGCCCAGCCTCTACCTCACACACACACTAAAAGTGAAAGCAAGAACAAGAAGAGTAAGGAAGGATGAGGGAAAGAACAGAGAGAGGGAGAATGAATGAAATGCATGAAATGATTCACTGGCTCCCAAACAGACTGATGCATGAGTAGCTGCTATGCCAGGTATTTTCACTAATTCAAGTAATTGATTTTGGGTTAGATTCCTTCTCAAGGTAGAGATGTTTTCTAATTTTGAGCTATCTTGGAACAACAGAGAAATATATTTTGCTGGTATTTTTAAATTTATAGGGCTTTGTACTATTTGGCATTGCAGCTGGGGAAGACTTTTCCCTTTCTTTGCTTATTAAAGTTGCGCAGTTTTCTTTTAGTAGAGTTCCATTCTTTTTTCCCTAGACTGAATTGCAGCATGCTCTTACCAAGTCATCTAATCTACTAGCTAATTTTGGCAAACAAGGACCTGTGAAGCTAGTAACACCATTCTGGGCACTTGGCACTGGATTAATAAAAGATGGATGATCAGTACTCTACATTTCCAATTTAAGGTAGTAGGATACCTTAACTTTCAACCTTTTATAGTCAATATTTTTCATTCCTTAAAAGGAATGCAAGTCAACAAACAAAACTTGCTTATTGCCCATCAATACAGGTACGCTTTTGAAAAACAAAATTATGGCAATCTACAATCACGGCAAACATTATAACAACCATCAACTGTGAAAACTACTGAATCTCAGCCCAGAAACACATTTTCCCCAAACTAAAAGAGAGACACCTTGTGCTGCGAACTCAAGATTAAAATCCAACTTTCTGGCTCTGGAGAGAGAAAGAATGTCAAGGCTTTCCAAAGAAAATGCCCTGTTCTTATATAATCCCCCTCTTGCATTAAGGGACCACCCTGCAGAACACTACTGTGAGAAGGTACAGAAAAACAGACACCTTCAAGTGCTTACACAAAGAAATGCATGTCCGGGAAGACCTGGCATTATATGTGTATTTATGATGTGACATCACTAGTATGGTCCTTAAAATCTTCTCAGATCCTCTTTAATTCTTTGCTATAGCAGCTGTAAATGATCCTCTATACTGAAAGCACGAGTCACTTGTGCTTCCTGTAAATAAGTCCAACATCACATATCCATCAAAAAATAGCAAATTTTACTTAATATAGTTCCAAGTACACTATAAAAGTAGCCTTTTCTTTTTGCTTCCTTACAGGAAGTCTTACTTCAATGTGCATTACTAAACAAGGTGAAAGAGGAGCTGTGTGTGCTATGTTTATTTACATAGACAATGTTTGCCCTGGCCAGTAACCCATATTACTAAACAACTTTCCCTGAAACCAACATTTAGAGAGAGGGCTATGTGAATTATATTAAGGAAAAAGTAAGGTTTTACAAAGCTTTAAAAACTGTGAAACTGGTCCTTTAAAATTAAAATTTCTAATTTGAGAAAATAAAAGTGGATATTCTCAAATTGTGAACAATATAAAGTCAAGAATTAACCTCAAGATTTAGAAATCCATATTTGCTTATTAGAAACTTCATGCTTACTAATTAAAAATCGAGTTTCAAATTGTGCTCTGACAATATTTTGGCCACTTGGGCAAAAACTTTGCTATTAACTTTCATCAAGAAAAAAAGCTATTACATGTGCAGAGAACACCTTATAACAAATGTTACTGCCTGTTACAGTCTATAATGCTGGCATAACAACACATGAACCATATATTTCAAATCATATTATCTTAAAAAATAGAATTCAATCCAATCCAAGGATTTTATGATCCTCTGGAATTTGTTACAATGAAACTTGGCTTGTACCCATAATTCTTAGCTGAAAGTGATATCTAATGGTTTTGAGTTAAGGTAACCACTCTCTCTCCCTTTTTAAAAGTAATCTCTGGATTTTATTCATATTCTGGAATCTGCATTCAGAAACACAATTAGCTTACTTTAATCGGTAGTTGAAAATACAGGTAAGTCATTCTATAAACTAAATTTTTACATACACCACTTCCAGTTCTAATACTTCCTCCCAACTTTCTCAACAAAAAGGGAAAAATATTAACTTTTAAAGAATCACTAAAATGTCAAGGAATACAGCCAAGGAAACAAAATCAAAGAAATAAAAACAGTGGGTTTAAAAATAAAAGGAGATAAAAGGTCCAGGCAATAGCACTTGCTCCTTATGGCACATTATTCTAAATATAGTCCAAATTTTAAACATACTGTTCCTTGCAACATTTCCCTTTCTATAAGGCAGGATACTAAAAACGTTTTATAATCCCTCATTTTAAGATTCTCTAAAGAAAGAGTTTTAACTAGGGAGTAAATTTATCTGATCACAACAGACTGTTAATTAAAGAGTATTATCTTGAAAGAAGATAAAAACATTTAGAACTCCAATAATGCAGAGAATGTTCTTTTACAGACAGATATCCAAACTGATTCATTCATTTTAAATTGATAGTATAAGCTTACATGCTCTCAAACCGGACAGAAGTACCAGTTCATTCATTTGGTTGTTTACAGTATTAACTGTAACTACAGAGTTCATTCAGTTAAGTGTGCAAATACAGTGGGAAAACATATGTATAAAGAAATACAGTCATAATTGCTTCAGTTTCACTAGAGTTATTCTGAGCATTACAGGAACAAATTTACACTTACCTTGGTCAAGAACTTTCATGTCATTACCAGATTCTTTTAAAACCACATGTAATGTTGGGTACTCAATGATCACTTTGTTCCTCAAATTGTCAAGGAGACTTTTGTGAAGATCCAGTTCATAATATCTTATAATAAAAAAATCAAAAAAAAAATAAACACATTTTTAATATTAAAAATTACTCATAAATGAGTCTCATACATTAAAATATTTTTAAACAAGTGATATTAATTCAGTAGCTATATCCTTATAACATAGTAAGTTTAGTACCTCTAAAAAAAAAAACAGGTAAAAAAGCTATTATTATAGAGGTTCTAAAACTAAATCAAAAGCATATCGAATAATCTGACCTTAGGGAAGCTCTAGAATAAGTCATTTATTTCACATCAAGTAAAGAATAAAGACTTTTATGTAATATCTATGTTTAATGTATCATAAAATTTTTAGATAAAACGATAACTACGTAAAATTCAAATTCCTCAAATATACTTAGTTTGAGCCTTAAAAGATAAACAAACACTATCTCACAATAAAAAATTTCTAGTAACAAAGGGCAGTAAAATAACTGACTACAAAAATACTTTTGTAAAAAGTTTATTCTAATTATAGTTTCCAGAAATTTATATTGACATACAATTGTATTTGGCTTTCCTTTATTTTGAAATTTTAAAAACTAGGTTTGAGTTTCTGAATAAGGCAGAAGCACAAAATTTCAAAAATATGGAGTTATCAGTTATGATATCATAATTGTCACCTGTGTCACAGGTTATTAGATGCTTATATTTCTTAAGGTGTGAAATTCTCAAGTCATTACTTAAAAAAAAAACAAGTTGATTAAAAATGCATTCTCCTTTGCTTGCTTTCTAGAGTAGGAGAGAAAGGGGCAGAATTTCATCTAGCTCACTAGGAGTTGCATATGGAAATATGTTGGCATGTGAATATACCATATCATATCATGTTAAAGAGGGAAAAGTAGAGAATATGTCCACCAGTGTAGCTCAGAGATTTTCCAACTTTTCTTCTCCATCTCTACCAGTGATAGATGATAATTCACATGTACAACACACATCTCAGGGGAAACCCAGCCTGACAGCTGTACCTCCATCCTTTTCTCTCCTGCTCAAAAACAAACCAACCAACCAAACAAAACAGAACAACAAAAAAAAACCCACATACTGGAATATAAGTGACCAAGGGTAAAGTTATCACTGGGATACATGTGAATCTTCTATAATTTTGTTTTAAGAGTAAATCATTCACAAACTTTGATATTTCTTAAACAGTAACAAATTATTTGCTGTAAACTCACAGCTGACTGAGACATGCAGCACACTTACTAAGAACCTGTGTAGTGATTTCTTTGTGTTCTCAAGTTTGTCCCACGTATAGTTGTCAATAAGGGAAAACAGAAGTGCTTAACAAAATGTAAACTCAAGCCCACTGTATAAACTGATTTCTTTTTAAGAAGTAGGTGACAAGTGAGAAAAAAACTGTAAAACCAAAACTACTTATGTTTGCCTAAATAGAGACCCCACTCACCCCCGGAATGAAATTCTTCATTTTAGAATCACGGAATACTTTTTATGTTAAAAAGAAACCTGAAATGCAAAATACTCAGTCTTTCTAAACCAGCCACTCTAGTGCCCATAGGCCACAAAACGTATACATTCTTTTCTGTGTGTAATGTAACACAGATGTGCTTACAATACTTTAAAAGTGGTTCCAGCATTCAGGGATTAAGTGCTTCACATCTTTTAAACATTATTTCCTTTTGAAATAAGCAGCGTTTTTTTTTTTTTTTTTTAAAGAAAGCAGTAATTATACAAAAGAGAAAAATGAGATTGAATTCAGTATCAAAGTACAAGATTAACATATAAAGTGAAATATAAAATGGATGTAACTAAATTTTTCTTAGGAAAAAATAAGACTTAAATTCTCAAATAGGGACTTTTCAAATGGTATCCTACAAATGGTATCCTACTTGTAGTACCGTATCTTCTGTGCATTTAAATTGAATCATAAGGCTTCTATTAAGAGAAATTTCTCAAATAAGAGAATGTTTCCCACTTAGCTCAGTTTTTGGTAATTTTCAATGTACAGTTACTGTTTGAAGTATTTTATTTATTTTTATAATATTAAATCTATGTTAGGTTTCTTTATATTTCCAAAGCTGGAGCAATTAAAAAAACATCTTCAAAAGCCACATAGTAACCAGAATCTAATAAATTACTGCTGATACAGTATAAAATATGTTCCCAGCAGGGGAACATTTAGAGATATTTAAAAATTACTATGTAATAAGTTATATATTATTTTAATCTTAAAACTATGATTTGCTAAATTAAAAAAAAATTTGGTCCCTATTTTATGTGCCAAGCAGGCTCTGCACAAAGCACTTATGATGCAAATTTTATAAGAATTTATAATGATTATTTTTAAAACCTTTTATTTAAATGCAATTAAAATCTGGTATGCTGTGTGGTTTTGATTAGGACCATTGAATTTTATTTAATGTTTACCCAAAAATGTTGCAAACGTCTAATTACTATAATATTGCATCAAGTGTCAGTAAGCTTCTAAGCCTCAGCCTTCCAGTTTGTTAATCAGAGAAGTCAGATTTCACTAGATAATCTTCTGGCTGAAATTCTGAGTCTTTGATTTTTGTACTACTAATGGTTATCCTTATTCTACTACTAAAATTTACTGGTGATTAAAAAAAGTAAATTATATAAACTGTTTATAAAAGAAGGCTATCAAACACATATGGGGTAACATTTTGTGAACTTTAGAGTTTAGTTAAATGGAGCAGTAACTTTTAGTGGTTGCTTGTGTTTGGAGTCCAACTCTCATAGTTAAAAGTGGTGGCTCCATCACTTACTGGTCTGTGATTCTGAACAAGTTAGTAACTTCTCTAATCCCTAGTTTACAGGCTTGAAAATGGAGACTATGACAGTCACGTCAGAGGACAGAAACTGTTAGCTCATTTACTTAAGCCATGAACATGGTTTTTACATTTGTATTTAGCTAAAGTAACGACACATTCTTATAGAAACTTTAGCTGTGGACAAAATCAATGAATTTCTTTAGTAACAAAGAATGGCACTTATTATGTAAGTACTGAAACACATATTTTCCTTTTTATACATTTTACATTATAAATGTAGGCTTGTAACTTTCAGTACAACCTTAAAACCATTATTTGGTATCACATTTATTTCTAAGAGGCTAACAGTACTTTGTTTCTGTTTCCATTATTTTGAGGCAAGTTGTACAGTCCAGCTTGGCACCGCCTAAAGCATTTAGACTCTAGCTCCTTTGAAAGCCATTTAGTCACTGAATCCTAAGAGACAGCTGTATCTTCTTCTTCTTTTTTTTTTTTTAAATTTACACGAACTCTGGTGTTCCCATTAGTAGAATGGCTCTGCTACCATAAGATAAACTACTTAAGTCTACAAGAATTAGGACACCAACAATTGTCTCTTCTTTCACCCTTAGGGACCCTCTCAGACATTTCCTCTTGTTATTTCACTTGCTTACCCTCGCAGCCTTGCTAGCCGACCCTGATCCAGGCAGCTTCACAGGGGCATTAGAAGGGCAGCATGGCTCAGTAGGCTAAACAGGTGTTACAGGGGTTGCCGTTATATAAATAAAAGTTGTCTCAGATACTCAAGGATATGCTTTAATCTTGACTCTGTTACTAACTTTCAAAGAAACTGGCCTTGTTCTTGAACTTCCTTCTTTGCATTTTATTAGGAAATTAGGACTTTCAAAAAACTTCTCATAACTCAAAAGGAGACAAGAGAATTAAAGAGTCACAAGCCACTTTATTTTCCATGTGACCACTGACATCCCTTAGAGATTCTCTCTCTGTCCCCTAAAAAATACTGAAACTAAATTTGAATATTCTCCAAATTTAACAATACAATAGCAGTCTCCTGGTTACAGAACTTTTCTACCATAAAATAAGGTCACTGGATAAGGTGTTCACCAAGACTCCTTCAGCTCTAAAATTCTCTAAGTGTTGATATTTATTTGTCAAAGGTAGCACTTAACTATACTCTTAATAGTCATATTTATTTCTCAACCTAGGTTTCTGGGTTAAAGGTGCAACTAACTGATTCCAAATGTACAAAGTGAATCTTTGGCTGTTTAAAAAAATTAACCTTAATATAAATTGGTTTATGGTTATCTGATAGCTTCAAGTTTTTAAAATATGGCTCATCCTTCCATAACTGAATTCAGTAAGGTTCCTGAATCAATTATAAACTAAATGCTTTAGATTCACACTTATCAAATTCCTTTAAAATAACACAAACTTAAAAGTACTAAAATTATTTTAAGAGTAGAAAGAGAATGGATTAAGTGAACAAACTAGCTTTCAAAATCCAAATGAAAAGGAAAAAAAACAGGTTGTTAATGAAGGCCCAGAACAGGAGGAAAAAAGATAAACTCAAACTAAAATATATAAAACCCAACTAAGTACAGGGGTCAGACAATTTTAAAATTTCTCCAAATAACACTCCTGTGTGTACAATTTTTGCAACTCATACTAACCAATCACATTACAAACAGATCTTGTCAAAGTTAAATTTCTTATCTAATCTCTTTTAGTTTTCATATTAAAAAATATATAGCATTGAGTTACAGTTTGCTGCACTGTTTTGGGACTTTAATGTATTCATGTAGATGAGGGCTACAGATGCTTGACATGGGGCATCAGTCATGAGTTGGTTAGTGCAGACATATGCCTCCATTCAGAAAGCTCAACAGTTCAGAACTACACTGAATGATCCTACTCTATCCATTATATAAAAGCTTTGGGAATGTAGTAAAATAAATTGACCAATTATACATTTTAAAACATGCCTTAAAGAGGGCCTTATAAGGCTCTTACTTGTTCTAGATGCCATTTATTTAGGTCTTTTCTTATCCTCACTAGTAAGCTCAATTATTTTTAAGTTCAGAAAGCTTGGGTTCTAATCTTACCACTGGTCCTTATGAGCTGTGACTCCTCAAGGGTACTCAGTTTTCTTCATCAGTATAATGATGGAAAGGACAACTATCCATCAGCTAGCTTGTAAAGATTAAATGTAATAGGTGAAAATATTTCTAGAGTGTAACTTTCCAAACTAGTATCACTAATAAGATTCTATACTCCAAAGGTAATTTAGCACCTCTAGCAGGGAAACAACAAACACCATGAATTATGTTCATGATCTATGAGACTAGTTAGCAGAAAAAGCATAAACTTGGTAGGCAAAGAGACCTGAGTAGAAATCCTGGCTTTGTAACTGTAACTTGGTAAAGTAAAGATATGATATGTACTTCATTAGAATTAATGAATGTGAAAATGCTGTAAACACAGTGCCTGACATTTATTCATAAATTAATCCCTCAAATATTTATTTAGGGTCTACCATGTACAGGTAGTCTGTTAGGTAACAGAAGTTCACAGAAATAAATTCCATAGTTTACTGGGGGTGTCAGTCAAATAAATAACTACCACATATCAAGGAGACAGATGTCATAACAGAAATCTGAAGTAGATAATCAGTAAACATTTTCTCTTGTTGCCTACCTACCTCCAAGTATTATTTCAGGCTGCACAGTGCTTTCAATATCTAGGCATTTCATTTGCTAAACCTAGTTACCTTCTCCTTAATTGGTTCTTAAATCCTTCTTTCTCTATTGATTTTCTAATTAGCATAGTGAATATTAATTAGTCTCGCTGTTAACAAAACATATGTCTCCTCTGGTGCTAAACTGAATGTAAGAGTCTGATCAGTAGACTCTTACATCTTTAATCTTTACTAGGAAGCATTGCTTTGTAAAATATAATTAGGTTGATCACAGAAACATTTGCTTAAAGGTTAAATACTTCACAAGTTAACTATATCACAGAATTATATTATTTTAGACTTCGCAAGAACTACTCTAGTCTTTTTTGTCTTCCAGGTGAGGAAATTGAAGCTCTGAGAAGTATATTACCCAGAGTCAGTCAAGGAGATGCAGAGTTGGGAGTATAAAGTAGATCTTTTGAGTTCCTTCACTTGATTGATTGCTTGTTTGCTTATTCTTCACTCAACACATATTTACTGAGGTCTACCAGGTACCAGACACTGTTCTAAGCACTGGGAATACAATGTAGGTATTCACTACAGGTGAAAAAATGAAGCCTTTCGAGCAAGAAAGTATATGTACAAAGTAGATAGTTAGAAACAAGCTAGGTGCCTAGAGAACTGAGTAGAGTGGATATGAGAATACATACAGAATTCATTTGGTTTTGGTACTTAGAATAAATTACAGTGAGATGTCTGGTTGGGGAGGAGGTTGAAGCTTTTTGGCTAAAATGAAAATCTGAATCATCTAGAAATTTTGAGTATTCATGTTATTATTCTACCTGAAGAGTACATAAAATTGGTTACAAATTATTATGTAACTTAACTGAAGTATATACATTTCGTTGATTAACTGAAGTAGATCCAAAGTGATATCATGGTCAAATTCTCAGCAGATTATAAACCTACAATTTCCACAGTGATGCTCTCCTTTCAAATATATACTATTTTGATTATTTGTTAAGGGAATTATGTAAAATATGAGTTTTTTCTAAAAACTTGGGAAATATTTTAACTCTCAACTTGATGTTACATTCTCAAGTTCACAGCTACTGAAACATCAATGGTTGTGCCTGAGATTGTCCTATCAACACTCACCCAGCTGTGCCAACTAGCTGAGCTTCAGCTTCCTTCAAGAAAAGATTACAATTCTTGTCATAAAACTGCTTCAAGCAGGTTGCCACACAGCAGACCCATTCCATCACTGAATGTGTCATCTCTGAGATGATAAAAATATTTAAAACCCCTCTCTACGTATTTCCTTCATATGTGTGGACATTCATCGGGTTGATTTTAACATTTTCTGGTTATAAAATGATTTCTTGCTTCCTTTGTTCCAAAATGTGAACAAAGGTTAATACCATTTTGAGCATATACTCATCCTGATGATGACTCTCACTATGAAAAATAATCAACAATCTCAAAAGCCCTAACAAAGAACTGGAGTTGAGTTTCACATACATTATGGCCATTTATGGTCCTGAGAAGCATGTGTTATATTGCAAAGAATGTATCAAGGCTTTGGAGGCAGGCAGGCCTAGTTTTGGATCTAGTTTCCACCATTTAGTAGTTACAAAGCTACAGGCAGGGCTCTCTATGCAATTATAACAAATTTATAATGTATAATATAACATAATTATAATGTATATAAAATACTTAAGAGTACCTAAAAAAAGAGAAGGCACTCAATACAGCTAGTCATTAATACTTATTATGTTCCATAAAGACACCTATTAGTCTCTAGATTTAACCTTGATTTTAAATCACCCTTGCAGAAAACTTATTCAGGGTGTTCACATTTTTTTTTTGCTTATATGAAACAGAAAATAATTTTGAAAAACATGATACTTTTGTACAATTTAAAACACAGACATCTAAAAGAGAACATTTTGATGGTTGCCAGATGGGAGGGGGTGGACGGGTGGTTTAAAAAAGGGAAGGGATTAAGAAGTACAAATTGGTAGTTACAAAACAGTCATGAAGATGTAAAGTATAGGGCAAGGAACATAATCGATAATATTGTAATAACTATGTATGGTGTCACCGGTACTAGATTTATCAGGGTGATCATTTCGTTAGGTTTATAAATGTCTACTCACTATGTTGTATACCTGAAACTAACATTCATTAGGGAGGAGGCAAGAGAATTAAAATGTTAATCAAGCCACCATCAGAGATGCCAATATGCTGATCAACCCTGCAGCCAGGCCAGGAGAACACCTGCAGAACAAAGGAAGATTTCTGCTGGAATTGCTAACAACCCAACCCACTCCTGCTACCTGTGAAGAGAAAACTGGAACCGAGAGTCATTCCCTGTGGCTAAACCTTGGGGAACCCATGGATTAAAGCCTGGGAACTGCCAGTGGGCCTTTCACTCTACATATTCTTACCTTTTCCATGCCACATATTCTTCCCCTTCCTCACTGTTTGTCTGTATCAAAGGAAATGGGAACTAAAGAATGACATAAACTGACTTCCCTGAACACTTAGGGTCCGTCCCTCTCAGTGCCTTTACTTGTCTCTCTCCAACTGTCCCTCACTCTCTGCCTCTGAGAGGAGAGCACACTCTGTCTGTGGAGTGTTACCCCTTTTCTACTAAACTTTCCTTTAACTCTAACTTTGACATGTGTGCTGAATTTTTTCTGCAACTTCCGCCAAAGTACCCTCTTATTCTCTCAGTACAGGGCTTGGTCTCCCTGCCTACTCAGGGAAACCTGCCTTGTCCTGCATCAATATAATATTGTAGGTCACTATAATTAAAAAAATAAAAAAATTAACAGACATCTAAAATTTCACTTAAATCTTTACTCACAAGTTTAAATAGATACAAAGAACATAATTTATGGTATACTATAAATACTGATGATTTAAAATGAAACTATTACATCACTCTTAACTAAATATACTAGAATCTAAATACCAAGGGAATTTGATATCAATATCACACATTTAAAAAAAAACAATGAATAAGCTGTTCCTCAACAGTTAGAAATCTTATGCTTCTTTTTCTCCTTGAACTTGTATTTCTATTCCAAGTCACAGAATTTTATCTTTTACTGATTACCCAATCATATTTCTCTGGAACAAAAATGTGTATGTAAGCTAAAAATTTAATTTTATTACCTATAACCTTAAAGCTTTAAATGTCAAAATTTCTTCTGAACCAAATAATTTTAACTATTATTAGTATAAATTGATCAAAACAAATCTCATTTAGTAAATTTTTAAATTAACTTTTTAAATTGTAGTTTGCATAGAATATTAGTTTCAGGTGTACAACATAATTTAACATTTATATAACTTACAAAGAGATAACCGTAAGTCTAATCACCATACATAACTGTAAAAAGGTATTATGATATACTGACTCTATTTCCTACGCTGTACATTACATTCCCTTGACTTATTTTCTAACTGGAAGTTTGTGGGTCTTAATTCCCTTCACCTTTTTTTACCTATCCCTTCAGCCCCCTCCCCTCTGGCAACCATCAGTTTGTTCTCTTCATCTATTAGTCTGTTTTATCTGTTCTTTTTTTTTTTCAGGTTCCAAATATAAGTGAAATCATGCAGTATTTATTTTTCTTTGTCCAACTTATTTCACAAATATCCTCTAGGTCCATTCATGTTGTCACAAATGGCAAGATTTCAATCTTTTTATGGCCGAGTGTATGTATATGTGTGTGTGTGTGTGTATGTATGTGTGTGTGTATGTGTATATATAGATCACGTCTGCATTATCTGCTTATCTATCAACAGATACTTAGGTTGCTTCCAATTCTTGGTTGTTGTGAATAATGCTGCAATGAACATAAGGGTGCATATATCTTTTCGAATTACTGTTTTTGTTTTCTTCAGATAAATATCCAGAAGTGGAATTGCTGTGTTGTACACTAGTTTAATTTTTTGAAGAATCTCCATAGTGTTTTCCTAAAGTAAAAATTTATTAGAAATGAATCTCTTAAATGTGATGGATGAGCACTGATGATGGCATCTTTTACTATATGCAAGGTTGTTTACCACTGATTCTTAGATTAAGCGATTTCCTCCCATTTATTTCTGTAGTACTTATTAATAAAACCAAATTCCAAAAGGAAAAACGAGGAAGTTTAAGAAATCCCATCTAGAAAGCACACTGCTGTTATTCACTAACCCTTCATTTATCAGTTATTTTCAAGGGATCTAATGAAAAGAAAAAATGATCTTTGGCTATTTACATAAAACAAGGCATCTGAAAGTAGTTAATACTGTTGTTAGAAATTCTGGAATTCCTTTAATGTTCTCTGATATATATTTAATTCTGTACCAATATTATCAAGATAATCTTAACATTCAAGATTTTCAGTTTTCTAACGGCAGGACATTAAAAAAAAACCTTTTTATATTACATATTATAAATTTCCTATTTAAAAGACCTTCAAAGTATATTTTTCAACCATTCTCTGCAGGCCTGAAATAATTATCATTTAATTTTCCATTTCTAGTTCAATCAGGCCAAGGGTACAGACTAATATCTTGAAGGATGTAAAAATATGACTTAAAAAATATTCATCCTAATATAAAATGACATATTTCTTTATACAACTTCAATAACTCAATTGAATAAACATCTACCAAATACTTCCTCAAGGAATTTACTACCTTAGCCAGTGTTCCTCAAAGAGTGGTCCCAGGAATAACTTTTATCAGAGTCTCTTAGGAGGCAGAGACTGCAAAAAATGCAGTTTTCTAGGTCCTGTGTAAGATGGCTAAACCAGAACTTCTGAGGGTAAGCTGGAAATCTACTAGACTTGTGAGCTAGGTGAAAGCAAGAAGGGATTTGTCAGGACTAGGAGGCGAGGTGGACAAGAGACCAGGCTCTTAGAATCAACTATGTCTGAGAGGTGGTATCTTGCAGGCAGTTGAGTTTAGAAGTCAGAATCTGATTAAGTAACCTGAAATGGGAGGTTAGCTCTGCTCTAAAGTAGAAGAGGGTTTTTGCTTGCTGGTGGGTGGGTGGGAATTAGCAAAAGCCAAAACGAGGTAGGTAGGTCTTACTTGAGGCCTTTACACAGACAAAATTAACTTCTCTAAAAAGTCATAGGAAAAAGTATCTTATCTCTTAACTTCACAGTAAATTATTTAAAATAGTTCACGTTACAAATCCAAAGGGAGTAAAGCAACCTTAATGCAAAACAACAACAACATAACTCTCAGCATGGAAATTAAATCATCCAAGAGAACTAGATCATACTTTAGCTTAAAAAAAAAAAAAGTGTTCCAAAATTATTAATCACAACTAGCACAGAAGAAAACAACAGAATCCGTGTAAGTACAATAGGGAAGTACCCTCAAAAAGAGTAATAATCTATGATGTTCATTAAATCAAAGCCTAGATAATGCTTTAATTTGCCTTGGGTTTAAAGTCTAAACTCTTGGTTTTATTTGCCAATTATCAGAATTAGAGTGAAGGTAAAAAAAAAAAAAACAATCTGGAATGTCCACGTGAAGACGCCCATCCCTTCCATTGGGTACCTGTTATGCCTCATATATCAAATACATATCTATTGCAGCATTTACCATATAGCTTTCCCTCTTTGAGGTGTAGTCTTTTATATGTCTATGTATCCCTAGGGTTTAGCACTATGAAAAATACAGACTTGAGCAATCTTAATCTACTGATGCCTTATGTCAAGTTCATATATCAAAAAGCTTGTCCTCTGAGCAGGTGCTACATTTTCTGAAGGAACTTTATACTGGGCAACTGTTATAATATCTCTCGGTAGCTCTCAATCTCTCTCTCCCTCTTTCTCTCTCTCAATTTCTATTTTACATATGGAGAACTGAAGCCCCCAACTGGTTAAATGATATAAAGTCACAAATGAACAACAACAAAAAATCCTTTAGGGCAGGGCCTGGCAAACTATGGTCAGCAGGCCAAATCTAGCCAACTGTCTAATTTTATAAATAAAGTCTTACTGGAACACGGTCATATCCATTCCTTTATGTACTACCTATAGCTGCTTATGTGCTGCAATAGCAGAGTTGACAATTGTGACCGCATGACCCACAAAGCCAAAAATACTTACTCGGGCCAGTTACAGAAAAGGTTGTACAAGCTGTGCTTTAGAGTATTAAAGTGTTATATCATACACCAGGGATACATTATTTCAGTGAATCAGGAGTTTACCATCATATGGGATAGATTTTATTGGGATAAAATATAAGATAGGATTGCAATACAAAACATTTTTTAAAGCTCAAAGGATAAAAACATTATATCCAGTTAGGGAGGAAGGGATAGGCTCCACTGTAGAAACTGATAAACAACATTCTACTCAGAAGAATGGAGAGGAGAGGCAGACCATACAGAAAACTCATTATAGAGGCCAACCATGTAGACAAGATAGCAACTGAAAAGTGAAAGATGGCTCTAAGGTCTTACACCTTGCTTACTAGAAGAACGGCAGTACCAACAACAAGGAATGAGTATCAACATTCACTGACTGTTTATTAGATGCCAGGGACATAATCAGCCTATTTAATCGTTATTTAAAACAACACACACACCCACACCCACATCCACACCCACGCACAAAATCAGGAAGCAATGGATGTGGTGTGATGAAATCTAGACATGTTGAGTTTAAGATTTAATGAGATGTGTAAGCAAAGACAGCTGCAAAAAAGGATTTGGAGCTAGGAAGAAAGACTGAAAATATATCTAGATTTAGTCATTTGTACACAAATAACAGTTAACAACATCTTAAAGAAACAAGCTCTTGAAACTTCATATTCTTCCAATATCTCATTTATGTTAAAAGAAATGTAAACTAACAATGATTTGGTATCTGCCCTCCTTATGGTTAGTGGTGAGTGGCCTGTTGCGAGTATAGCTAATACTGAACTTAGAGGAGTATAAGAAATAATTTGGTTGAAAGAAGTTGCCATTTTTTAAAAAGGTAAGAAAGTGATCTCTAAGATTGAAAGAACAGCAAAAACTCATATTCACTGAGTCAATTCAGTAAGATGCTGACCTGGATGTTGCACTTCATAATAAAGGAATAACATATTTACTAAGAATAACATATTTACTAAAGGAATAACATATTTGCTATTTGCCAGGCACTATGTTAAGTAGCTGATCTGCATTATCTCAAAGTAATCTTCACAACAATACAGTATCCTTTCTGTCTTTATCCCCACTATCAGGTGGGAAAAGAGAGGCTTAGGAACTTTCCAAGGTCTGTGTCAAAGTTATAACATTATTTTGATTTTATAAAAAAAAAAATCTACTTTGATGTAGATTTTGAATAAAATGAAAAAGGTTATTTCAAATATCTCATAATTTGGGTTAGGTTTGAGAAGCCATGGCTTAGAAAATTTAGTATTTGCAATGGCGAGACTTGGTCTACAAAGTGTAGTCTGGAATCTTTTAAAGTAAGGTCGACATCTCTATAGAGTATGTATTCTGGAAAAATAATACAAATATTTCTTACTGGAATTATAAGTTCGCTCTGAAGGAATCCTAATAATAAAGGGTTAGTCTAGAAAAACCATTCTTTTCGCAAATAATGTTTCTGAAAATGATGGCACTTCTATGTGAAATTCAACATGTCCTAAAGCCTCTTCAGGACTTACCTCCATCTCTCAGTAAACATATCTATGCCAGGAACCTCAGTCACCTTTGGTTTGCATCTGTTTTCCCTACTACAACAGAACTGTACCCTATTAATTCTTGTAAAAACTCTAAATTTTATTTATATGCATAGAAGATTAAATGTGCTTAATTAATGGTTTCTGAGTAAATTTGAAAAGAATCTCACAAAAGCTTAAACCATACCCTTATCAAAACCAAAGTAAACATCAAAAGAGCCAAGTAAACATAAAAAATAGAAAATGTATTTCAGCTTCTTTATGAAGACAGATAATTCCATTAATAAGTAAAAGTATGAGAGACATAAAATTTAATAGGTTTGGGAAATTACGAATGAACAGTATCAAAGCTGGGAATAATTCTAAATTCATCTGTCAATAGTAACTCAAGTGAGCAGCAATACAATGGCTGCCTCTGATAGTGCCTGGCATCATCACTACAGGCTTCTCTGCTTTAAAACCGTTCATTTACTTTCTGAGAATAGAAAGCTGGTAAGAGATGATGTGGCAAGAAGGCCCGTGTGGCTTTGCTAACACAAGCACCTTATATGAATTCTTCCCCACAGGGAATGTAAGTTCCATAGGAGCAGGAACGGTTTTCCTTACCGATGATATCACCCTAATGTCTATAACAGTACCTCGATCATAGTGGGTACCCACCACAGGTTTGCTGAATGAATTAATGATATTAATTATTAGCTTTTATAAGAAGATGCAAATTAAAACCTTGTGTATTCTGGAAAGAAAACTCCCAAATAGATTAGCAGGATTTGTGCTGAGCTTAGTGTTAGACATACGTTCATGATCACTGAAATCTAAATATAAAGGTTGTGTAGGGCAAAGATAAATCCTGAAAACATTTAAGATGGCTCTAGCTGGTCAGGTATATCTTGAGACAATTCGAAGAATGGAAAACACGACCAGTTGAAAATTGGCAATATCAAGTATTTGGTAAAAAGACTTTACTCTTAAGTCACTATAAATCGTAGGATACATTTAAAATCAAACAAGCACAAGGAAACTACATGTTTCTGCCTTCTAAGCACTTTTCAAGAAATAATAAAATCCTCCTATTTAGCATGATTATCTTAAATTAGAAACCTAACATTTTATAACCTATAATAACCTTACTTAGATGTTTTCTGAATGTACTTTCCTTTAATGGTATAACTGTAATTAAGTATATAATCAAATGTAAATGCTCATCCTAGCCTACCTATGAATGTATGATCTAAAGAACGCTGTGGTTTAAAATGTTTAATTAAAAAAATAAAAATCTATTTCTAAATATACCCCATAATATCTAATTTCATTATTTATGATTAGAAAATACTTGTAACACTGGGAAGTTTTGTAGAAATTAGGATAACTATATCTTGAGGTTGACTTAATCAGAAATATAAGGATGTACCTTACCCAAACCTTAGGTCCACCTTCAAGATAAAAGCTACCTCAACTGCAGTTTCTGACATTATTTCCTTAAAGTGATTCCATCACTACTCAAAGTTAAATAGGGCGGCAATTTTTAAATCCAAAATTCCTGGTCCTGGGTTATAACCTTCTACTTCCTCTTCTTTGGTATTTTTATATATCACACAGAGTTCAAGTAAACAACTCAAATGCAGAAATCTCAAGGATAGGTTTTCTACATAGATAGTATTAAAGTATTTTTCATGTTATTCTCTCTGGTTCAGGTTTAGTACCAAGAGAGCCTACTCTAGGTGTTCCTTATAGTTACACCAGTCACCTTTTACTCATTAATCTATCATTCCCTCCTCTTTGGGGATAAAGATTAACCTAAGGTCCAGCTTTGGTCCTCTCTGGTTTCCTAAAGACAAGAGGTTTTAAAATAAAAGAAAGTAAAGGACCTAAGGAAAATGAAGCGCAGAGAAGTTGAGCACCTAGAATAAGACCATCTGACTCTCATTTCGGTGCATTTCTCTGATCTTTCTTTGGTTCGGGTTTACCCTCTTTGGCACTTTGTTAAAATAAGCCATACCACTCTGACTGGTACCTTCCTGTGTTCTGGTCTTTATGTATCCTGGCTTCTTTCTTTGTAACTGCATGAAATGATTTTCCCGACTACTCCCTCTGGATCATGTCATGAATTTCTGCCACACTCCTAGAAAACCAAGTCTGCTAAGACAAGCTGACATCTATCTCCATCCCCTCTGCCTCTTCATGAATTTATAGTACACATTTCCAAGTTAAAAATGAATGCTATCTGGGCCCAAGTAGTCTGTTCTCTATTACAGACTTTAAAATACTCAGTATCCTACCTTTACCTTTTATCACATACAATTTTGGTTTCCTTGAATTCTGGAAGAAGATATTTTGCAGAAGAGTCATGTTTAACTGGTTTAGTGAGCTGGCACATTTCTACATTGGCCACAGGCCAATTTGCTTCGACTTAAAATGGAAATATAACAAACCGTCTCTTTCAGGTAATGAAGGAAATAAAAATAGAAACAAACAAACATCCATAACAAACCAAAAACAAAAAACAAAAAACTTTTGTTCTTAGCAGTTGTACCAAAATGAAAGGTTGTTTTCCTTAACTTTAGTAAAGAAGCTTAATTATCTGGCTAATAGATTAGGTAAATAAGGTGACTGTGGTCAAGTTGATGCCAAACTCATTCAAATAAATATTTTTATTTAACTTTATATAAGCTATCTGGTGTTTCAAATATATACTTATTACTTTAGCCCTTTTTCCGTTTAGAAAATAAAAAGTGTAGCTCATGTAGGAATGCTATATTTTCTAGGATTTGACATTTTCAGCGATCGAACTACTAAAAACAGAATGTTATAAATAGAATGATGTCATTTCTTTCCAAAGACTATCAATAAACTAGAGCGATGCGAAAATCATAATAAAAGCCAGATATTTTATGGCAAACTTTAGGGGTAAGGTCAGGACTATAATCTGTGAATTATCTCAGGGTAAATGGGAAAAAAATTTAAAAATAAAATAGTCCCATTCACACAGCCATTAAAACAGTAGTTGGTGGCTACTATTTGTAATCATTCAAGGTCAGATAAGCACATACCAAGCAAATGATGAGGCAATGTTTTATTCTCCTACTGCATCTAAGGATAAGAATTTCCTGAACCGAAATGGATAGTACCTTTTACTGTCTCCCAGTCCTCCTGGAGCCATTTATATATTATCCCCACACCAACAGTCTTTAACAAGGGGTTGGCAAATGCTCAGAATGGTGCTAAGTGTTCGATTGTTGGACATGTCATGAAGTTGTCAAGAGAAGCCTTGGAGAGGGTATGTTAGTTCCATGGCCTAGAGAAGTTGGGATGATACAACTATCCAAAACACAATTCCACTTTTCATAAAGGCCCTCAGATGTGTTCTCTTAGCAGGCTTATGAGACTAAGCCATAGTATACCCATCAAAGTATGCACCACAGTATGAAACATGGACTAACTGCATAAAATATTTACATAAACTAACTAGATAAAATACGGTGCATGTTTAGAAAGGAACTGAATTTGGAAGAAGGAAGAATGAATTAAAGATTGATCAGAGGTAAATACAAGGAAGCAATGCAAATTGTTTTGTTTAAACATGAGTTATATGGAATTCACTTTAGGACTTTGCTAAACAAAATAGATAAAAATGCACCTTTTACATTGGTACTTCTCATTAATTACCTAAATGATTGCCAATTTCAGAAATCACTGAATTTGGGTAATATAGAAGTTATTACTCTGGATAACTATCTTTGCAGAAACCATAGAACTTTCTTTCCTTCTCTTATTTGGGACCCCAAATCTTTTCAGGCAGAGTGGAGTTAAAGTATGAACTACATGTAAGTACACTGAATTAATAAGTCTAGAAAAAGGACTACGTGACAGAAAACTCAAAATTTTCATCAATGAACTATGATAATAATATAAATCTGGGAATATTTGAGATATGTTGGTAAGAAAAGTGGTCAATATTTGGTGTTCAGATTCATTCTTAGCTATGAATGTCTTATAATCTAATGTGTAGACCTTCTGTAAGAATCCATTTATCTGTAGTAGTAGCAATAATAATAGTCATAGTAGTAATAATAAGAGCATGTGCTAAATGAATTATCTTAATTTCTCACGACAATCATAATTATTATTACCATTTCCATGTTGGACATGAGAAAACTACGGCAAGTGAGGTTTTGTAATTTACTCAAGTTAACATAATTGGGAGCAGGGTTCAATCCCAGCTCTGCTTGCACAGCTTGGACTAAGCCATACTAGCAAATCAAATTACAGATAAGGCCAATCAGAATTAGTCTGAATAAGATATAGTAGATTTGTTAATTAAACAGTGAAAACAGAGGACGAGAATTACAGGTCTTAAAAGATCAGTGTTTTGTCATTCAGTAGGCTGACATAACTGGCACTTAAGTAAACTTCGCAGGGACTCTCAGAAATCATTTATGTTGTCTTCTCATCATTCCATTATAAGAAAGGAACAGAGTCTGGTGATTTAAGAATTTTCTCAAATTAAACTGTTAGAACGTGTCTCCCTTCACATTTCTATACAGTATTCTTTCCACTGCAATATACTCAGTGATCAGTTGGTGACATGAATTTTTGTATTTCCAAAAGCAACAAGTTGAACCCTGGAATTCTGTAACAACCGGAACTCTGTTGCAGAGAATATTTCTTGAAATAAGTTAAAATGCAACTTAGAAAGCTCTTAGTTGCACATGTTATTATTTTAAAATATTCTAACCAGGTGATTTTTCAACAGAATTTATCATATGTGTGATTATTTAAAAATTTTAATATTAAAGTCATTTTTAAAAGCCTAGGCTTTGTTAATAGCCAGATAATTAGTGAAATAACTAGCTACTTAAGCTAATCGAGCCACTTAATTATATTGCAGAATTTAAAAATACTTAAAGAAATGGGGAGGGAAGCAATTTTACCTTACTAAATTTTGCTGCATATATTCGATCTTCATTAAAACCTGGACCCCTGTCTGAGAACGAATGTAGGCTTTCAACCTGAAATAAAAATGTTACATTGAAGGAAGCAAAATTGATTTTTTAATATATTTCAAAATAGTGTCTATGGAAGACTAAGCATTTATGAGTAGCTAATAATACTTTAGATTCATCTATGCAAGCATAGAAAAAGGGTTAAAGATATTTTCTAACCAAGGATCTGAATTTTAAAAAATTACCTTCCTTCTCGCTGTGTAATTAAGTTAAATTAAGAAACACTTATTTCAGTAATCTTGAAATTTAATTTTTTTAATGTATCTAATTTAGTGACAAGCATTTCATTTTATTACCAAATATATGACCAATGATAACTGGATTATCAGTAATTAGAAAGAAAGACATTTGTCTATTACACCTGGCCCAAGACATTGTTTGATACGTGCATTAATCTGATTCGGTCTGGGTGCTACCTTTTATCAAAAGTAGATGATAAGATTTAACTAGAATTGGATCAGACATTTTATAATCCACTCGGCATAAATTGTAAATATCAGGTTACTGTGGAACCAAACCAAGCATTCATATTCCAAGCAGGTACCATCTAGCGAAAAGAAAGTCAAATGTGTTTCTGTCCAGGAACACTAATAATTCATACTCTGATAATGGTTTCCTTTTTTAAGCACTGCCTACTATGTGCTAGGCCCTACACTAAGAACTTTTTATATATGCAATTTTTTAAAACTTCATAACAACCCTCTCTAGTAGATATTATTAATCTCATTTTAATAATGGAGAAAAATTAAGGCCCCGAAGTAACTTGTTCCTGATCACACAGCTAATAATAGAAAGATGTAGCTATTCTAATCTAGACATTTATTGCTGACTCCACCACACTATGTTAATCATTTCTGTCCATGCTGTATTTCTGGATAGGAAACAGAGTATATCTTACTTAGTTTTATGGAGACTTGGCTGAAACAGGATTTCCTGTCTTTAACAGTTACTCTGAAACTCCTCATTTTCAGTTTTTGGTTCAACTTGAAAGGCATTTTAGTTTAAGGGTTAAAAGTGCAGAGTCTGACTTCAGACTGCCTGGGTTTAAATCCTAGCTTCCCTGATTATTAGCTCTATGAAGTCACTTAACTATTTTAAGGCTCAGTTTCCCCATCTGTAAAATGGATATAATAGCAGTAATTTACCTCAATGTGAGGATTAAATGAATATTAGTATCTACTTCAAAGACAATGTGGAACACAATAAAGAGTAAGTGCTAACTGCTGTCATTACTATCCAAAAGCATCATCTCCAACTGACAAAGCCTTGAGTAAAAACAAAGGAAATGGGATAGAAAGTAAATGGCACTGACACATAACATTCCAATAAAGTCATGACTTTACATAATAAATATGCACATAGCAAATACCTCAACATTTTAGTAATTTTAGAAAGTTACAATTTTTAAAAAACATACCTTTGACGAATTACAGGATCAGACTTCTCAGGATCAATGTAAGCTCTTAGGATTTCATTAATAGTTTTATCGTCTGGCACTCTTCCCAACAAAGGAAAAACGAAAATAAAACATATTATTATTTATAATTTTCTACTAGAGGTGTTAACTTAGAATTACTAAATCTTGTGGCTTTTTTTGTTTAACTGAATACAGACTATGTTTTTATTTTACTTTTGGCAATATATAATGTCCTGTTAAGCAAAAATTACTTAGAAAAACAGCTCAAAAAGACTTCTTGGAGACACTTAACAAAGTCTTAAAAAATAGTATTTGAGACATTCCCTATAAATTCATTATAAAAGTATGAAAAAAAAGTATGATGCCTCTTTCAACGCACACCTGTGCTCAAAGATGAAAAGAAATGTCAGGATGAAATATATTTGAAAGCTGTTGAAATAAAAAATCTGAAAAAAAGGTTTCAGATTATGCTAATTTCAGTGCATGTTGAGTTTACTCATTCTAAATTTGATACTCCTGAAATGAAGCATGGTAAGTTTTCTGATTTTCCTATATGTATGCACATTGTTTTTTAAACTATAAAACTGAGAAACAAAATTAAGACACTGTTTTGAACTAGTAACTTTCCTCAGTCATTTATACATATTCATATATACTACTGTGTAATACAGTCCTATCTGTAAAATTTAAGTCCTTCCCCTGTCTTTAATCTTGTATGTACCTTCAAATAAGAAAGTTTTTCACTAAATTCCATGACAATTACAGAGGACATTTATCCATAATGTAGATATATGCTAAATGTATTACTTAAAAAGCAACTTTTAAAATTTTCCTAACCCAAGGAATCAAAACACAACTATTAAAATTTTTAAATGGCATTTGAAAATGTTCATAAAAGGGTAAAAAACTATTTATGCAAATTAATTCCAATTATGAGTATACATACGTACATGTATAAAATAATATATTTTCTGAGGGACGTACTATGATGTTAACAGTAGTAATCTCTGTAGAGTAAAATTGTGGATCCTTTTTCACTTCCTATATAATCAGCCAGCTTAAAAAATAGACAGTTTCCAGCCCTCTTCATTCTCCCTGCATCTCTCTCCTTAATGCCTGCTCTCCTTGCTGGAGTAAACACCACCACGATTTCTGTGCTAATCATTTTCCTTAGTTTTACCACTTCTGTAGGTATTCCTAAAAAGTATACTTTTTTTTTCATATTTGCTAACAGAATCAAACTCTATGCAGTCTTCATAACTTGATTTTCTCAGCATTATTTCTAAGATTTATCCACATTGATGTGTGTAGCTTGTATGTGATTTTCACTGATGTTTAACATTTCATAGTATCAATATATCACAACTTATCCATTCTAATATTGACATACATTTATTGAGATTACATTTAACAATTTACTTTAAATATAAAGACATAATAAAAACAACTAAATTCTTAATAGACAGTGGTGATACTTTACCTTTTCTCTATGTATACAGCTTGACTCTGTGGAAATTGGAGTTTCACATGCCAACAAAACTGCTGTTTTCTAAGAGAGGAAATAATCGTGTGAGGATCAAGGTAGAAAATAAAAGTGTGAACATGAAGCAAACTTCCTAAATTTTTGTTTTCAGATAATAATAATTCTAAAGTACTTAGATTTTAATGTATTTTGTTTCTACTAAGAGCTATTTATTATCACTTTTCTAGGACTTTAGAGGCCAAGTTTTTTAAACAATATACTTGCAAGGGTTTTTAAAGAGAAAAAAAAATTAAGTGAAGCAGTTCGGAATTCCAAGGATTTCATGTTCCTGAATTAGAAGGAAATTTCTCAGGGGGCTTTTGACATCAGTGTGCTACTACTTGAAGTTTACAAATAAATTTCCTCATGACTAAAAACAATAAGCTGATGTCTTTTTCTATTAGTCTGGAAATTAGGTGAATGAAGTATTGTCCGGTTGAGACCAGCTGGCTGCAGATACACTTCTGAGCCATGAGTACGTGCATTCAGTAGCAAAACAGTAGACAACAAGTTGGTTGCTAAGCAGAGTGCACTCTAAACTAGAGTCCCTGCACTTTCAGGTCTAAATTTTGGTTTGGTACAGGACCAACAGCAGTAGTAATTCACTAAATGTCTGTTTTTAGAAAAATGACTGTATGTTCTATTTAGCATGTCTAAATTTGGTGACACTAGATTATCATTACTTTTAAAAAATATTTAATGCTCAAAATATTGAATCCATTACATAAATTTAAATGTCTTTACTACATGATAGTTTTATATATTTTTTCCTTACGTAAAAGAAATTTCTAACAACCTACTGGCAAGTTAATAGCCAGGAGCATACCCAAGCAATGGCCAGCATCTCCTACAAATCTATGCCTTAGCAACATACCCTCCCGCCCAAATCGAAAATAATTTTCAGTTAACACAATTGAGTATCTCTCATCAAACACCTATATAATTAAATTTTTGTCAGAAGACAATGACTATAAAATCAAGTAAAAATCCTTCTATTAGGGTAAGTTATCACAGATCTGCTTAAGGATGTTTCCTTTAATAACAAAACAGTTTTTGGCAGTAACTAGAGAATAATATGCTTGATTATGCTTATGTTGATAGTGCCACTTATACAAGAAACTATCATGTTAAGTTTCTTATTTTTTTGATAGGATAAAGTTGTATAGCACACTTCACTAATTTTTAAATGTCTAAAATCCCAGAAAAAAAAACCTAAAAATCTGAATGTAAATACAACAGTTATTGGTTTTAAATAAATAATTCTTCCAAAAGAAAACACATTGCAATGTTTGTTACCTGTGAAACAGGCACAGCATAATATCACCATTGACAGGCTGAAACACTACATTCCTCTCTTAGTAAGAAATGAACTGATTTTTAAATCTTAATGCATAACATTGTTTCTTTCTAAATATATTTATTTTTTCATGCTAAGTTACAGGGGAAAAAATTATGAACTTGTCATCTTATAGAACTATAAATCATACTCAATCACCCCATCACTGCTTCAGTAATTTCAAGAACCATTCCCATTTCTTAACATTCAATAGACCCTAAATACCTTCAGAAAGTACTTAACATTCCTAAAACAAGAGAGAAAAGCCCTTGGAGATCATTTTATTTGCTGTAGTTAACTACTTGTGGTTATAAGGAAGTCATTCATTACTGTTTTATTATATACACATTGCTAAATTATGAGTATTTTAAAAATCTTTCTATATTTGGCTTCACTTCAAACATGAACAAATTTGAAAAGTACATTTACTTTTTAAAAATGTGATCTTGCAACATTTCAAAAACAAAAAGAATGTAAAGACTACTCCATGTACTTACATTCAGATTTAACCAACTTGCATATTGCCATATTTATTTGAGATTTTTTTTCTCCTAAGACATAAAAAGTTATGGATATGGGTAATGATCTTTTGTACTGTTCCTTGATCCAATTCCCTTCCTATCATCAGAGGTAACTAACTACTGTCTTGAGGTTGAGTATGTATTCTTGCCATTCACGGTTTTTATATTTTATATACATATATATATACATATATATATATACATATCTATAAATAGCATAGTATCTTGTAATATTAACATTTATTTCAATTTATCATATTCCCAAAATCCTGTGCTTTGCTTTCTTCATTTAAGTTATGCTTTAGAGATTTATTTATGATACATATAGATTAAGTACATTAACTTTAATTGTTACACAGTATTCCACTGTGTGAAGAATGCCAAACCTCCATTCTCTATTGATAGACATGACTAATTCAATTTTTTACCATTTGTTCTTCCATATTAAATCACAGAAAAGAAAAAATAAAAGAATATCCCCAGGGATGGGGCTTTCATTTACTGCTACTAGCACACAGAACTAAAAGTTAACTTCATTAAAAAAAAAAACGCCTGTACTTTTTTAGTCTATGGTAATATAAGAGGCATTTGAGAACAGTTATTCAGAGTAAAATATTTAAGTGAACAAGTAGAGAGAATGAAGGATGTTATATAAAGAATTCCTAAAATGAGAAAGTTAATTATCTCTAAAGTAGTTTCCAATTCTTTGGTGTTCCTGAAACTGATGTACCCTGGCATGGACAATCAAATCTCCTCCAAAGTCTCAAAGAATTAAGTTTATTTCCCATTTTTCATAATTATGTACTATATTGATATATGTCTCACTTAAAATAATACATATATCCAAAGTACCCAAAACATTACTTGCGAGGGGAACTGTAATTAATTATGTATATATTTTTCATTTATATTTATATTTTCTAAAAGAACACACTTTTGTAAGGAAAAAAAAATAAAAGTAATGCTTCAGTGAGTATCTTTATGTATATGTGTAACTTCCTGTATTTTGGATTATTTTCTAAAGATAGATTCCAAGTAGAATCATTAGGATAGAGCAGTGTTCACACTTTGGACCAGATAATTATTATGGAGGTGAGCGAAGAAACACTACCCTGTGTATTTTAAGATATTTAGCAGCATCCCAGGTCTTTACCCATGAGATGCCATTAGCAACACCCACTCCTCCCTCAGTTGTGACACCTAGATACTCTCAGATATAGCAAATGTCCTCTGGGAGGCAAAATCACCACTGTCTAAAAACCATCAGGATAGAACTTTAAACACTTACTATTACTCTTAATGCATTAGGACGACTCTTTCTTAAATTCAGCAAAATGCCTAACGCTATAATAATGTCAATGTGTCCTTGCCATTTTTATCAACATTCATAAGAATGGAAATACTCTACCAAGAATATTCTAAGTAACTTAGGTACCCCAAGGCACTACGTGATAAGAGCTTGATAACAGACTGATGAAGTAACGGTGGCAATTATTAAACTTAATTTTCCCTCTGGACAACCTGATAAAGTAACAGAAACGTAGACCTCTTCTGAGTCTCATGAAACTGAAGTAACTATTCATGCATAGCAAAGCTTTTGCTCCTCCTCCCCAAATATCAATACATATGCACACACTCATGCATTCTCAATGGGGGAGTATCACCCCAAAAGGGGTGAAAACTGGTTCTTAAAAGGGTAAAAATAATCTTAGCTATTATAATGGTTATGGCCCTCCAAAGGGCCACTGTACATAGACAGATATATAGTATATCTGTGGTATCAAAATATCATGAGAAGGCAATTAGAGAAAAAAATATCTAACAGGGTCCTTTGTGAGATGATAATGAAAAGGCCAAGAAACACTGAGAATATACATGTAGTAAATGAAGAAAATATTGTTTTATATATACTTTGTTTCAGTGAGTTAATACAGGGAACTTATTTAACAACTCTTGCTTGCTAAAAACTATTAAGGATCAGTTTATCCCATATTTTCAAGAAAGTGATATGCAGACGAAGACATGAATCTGGGGCTAAGTTCTATAACCATATGCTCAATTATTCTTCTGATTTCATGACTTAAAACTGCCAATTTTCACCTCTGGAGAGCTACCATAATTCTAAGGAATGAGATACAAATCAAAAGTCATCAGATTCTTTTAAATGGCACTGCTCTATTGATACGATAAGATGTTCAAGCCAATTTATAACCAGAGGAATGTAAACAGAAATGAAATATTTTCACCTACCAGATTTACAAAGATACTGTTAAAATTAGAAATCTTAGGGAAGTGTAATGAAATGGACACTCTCCATTACTGACAGGAGTATAAACTGATGCACATTTCTGACAGTTCAATTTCATAAAAGCTATAAACAGAAAGTTATACTGAAAAATAGTATACTTTTGCCCCAACAGTTTTATTCCCAAGGAAATAACTGGGCAAGTAATGACATATGTACAAAATGTCCACTGTACCACTTCCTATAACAAAAAAATAAATAAATCTAAATGTATATTGATAAATAAATCATGGTAGATCTACATACTGAGATGATGAGGCAGGACTATATGCACTAAGGTAGAAACACGAGTATGTTAAATAATGGCATTTATATTTAAAAATATACATATTCATACATGTATTTGTAAGTATAAAGATATGCCCCAAACTTTTAACTATGGCTATTTCTTAACATAATAAAAGGACTTAATTCTTACTTCATATGTCTGTATTTAATAACATTTTGACATAATGATTTGTTATTTTTCATAATCAGCAAAGTCAAAGATGTTTTCATGGAGAAGTGCAGAATGGTAGTCATAGAAAAGACAGAAATAATTTTAAATTCTTTTTAAAGTTAAAAATATTTCATTATTCAAAGTTTCAAGATGTTTCCTTTTTATCTCAGAAATTATTACCCAACCAGAACTAGTGTTACTTATCTAACTAATCATTTTAAAAGCTTCAAAGCTATTTTCCTCAAAAAAATATGCTCTACTTAAGAGTTACAAATGGAGGCTGAATTCTGAGATTTCCAAAACAAAGTTGAAATGAGTTAAAATATTTTTATTCTTAAATCCTACTCTTCTTAACAATTTATTACTTGATGTGATCTCTGTGCCTCAGGTTTCTCACAGTAAAATGGGGATACCAACAGTATTTATATCACAGGATTAAATGAGTAAATATATGTCAAGAGCTCAAAATACAGCAACCAAAAATGTTAGTTACTGCTATTATTACCATTGTTATAATTCTATATTCAATCCAATGTCCTGAATTAATAAGGCTTGGAACAGGCTACTGACAGCCCTCAATGAGAATATTTCACCATGAGTTCATAACCAAATTCTACTTAACATTGAATTTAGTGTTTAGTGGCTAATGGTAAAACTGGATATGTTGATTAATACCAAAATGTAAAAGACCCTGAATGTTCTGCTAAACAGTATGGATTTTATTCTGTGGTTACTGCACCAACAAGCATTTACAAAGAAGAGCGAATGAAATGAGCCCTTACAGAGAGACTCAATGTCCTACCACTTAACTCTCCTAATAAGTGTTTCCCCTAGTATATTCAGGATATTAACTTTTCAGTCCTTGTTCGCAGTTATTAAGAGAAGGATTTTCCACTACTTTTGAGAAAGCACAATGACATGTTATGTCAGTTCAAGAATGCCTGAAATTTTTACTTCTGATTTTTAAATACTGGCGACTCCATTAGGTAAATAAGCTAAAGCTAGACTATCTACATGTCTGATTTCTAAAATAGAATACCACTAATTAAATTGGAAAAGTTTCCAGGTTATAAAAACTATCAGTAGATCCTTTTACCAGACAACATTAGCAAGTAGCAACAGTAATAACAAGTTTATTATGTGTTTTTTATATGTCAGGCATTGTTTTAAATACATGTATTAATTCATTTAATTCTTGTAACTCTATGACACAAAATTATTTCATTTTAAAGATGAGAACACCAAGGTAGAGAGAAGAAAGTCACTCCTCCAAGGTCATTATTCAGCTGGAAAGTGGCAGACCTCGGCTTTGAACCTATGTAGTACAGTAACTCTAGAGTCTACGTTCTAATCTACTATATTATTTTTAACTTTCCAGAATTGAAAATTCAATAACGAGCCATATATTTTTCTGTATTATTAGTTCAAAAGTATCTCAATTATATTTTTAAAATATTTGCATCCATATTTGAAATGCTTTTTAAGAGTTATAGTGAACATTTTCAAGCCTACTTGGTTATCCCGTACCAACACCCTCCTTCCTAATTCATCACCATACTTTGATAAATTGACCCTATCCCTATTTCCAAGGGTATGTACTTACTGGTTGGCTTAAGAAAATCACTATCGTATATTCTTCTGAACACAAAGGCTCAGGACTGGGCAAATGGCTTTAGTTAGTCCAATCACGGTGAATTTCAGGTTTCCTACCCAATGCTGGGAGAGAAGCACTCCTGAATATTTACTATAAACCAAACTTTTACCATGAGCATCTTATGGCCATGAGGATTCAGCTGACACCATAGAGGATACAATGGAGAATCAGCAATAAACTGGGTCCTTGATGATAAAATTGAGTCACCATATCTGTTAACTCTGAAGTCTATCTTGCCTCTGGACATTCAATTATGATAGTCAATAATATATCTTTTTAACAGCTCAAACTAGTCTGAATTGGGTATTTTACTTTTTGCAACGTAAAGCATCCTAATTGATAAAAATTTTCTTCTTTCTAGGTTTCACTTTTCATTTCTAAGCAATACAAAAGATAATCTGTGAATTATCAACTGTTATGAAATATGGAAGCAGCAAATAATATCTGAAGGAATTTCAGGGAAAAAAGTGGTTTCTTCCACAGTTGGTTATAAAATCTTATTTTAATTTAAAGCAGAAAGAAATCCACCAAATTTTGAAACCTTCCAAGGAAAAAGCAAATGTACAAAAAGCAAATGTATAAAATAATCTATATAATCTTTCACTCACAGCATTTTATCTTTTAAAATGTATTTCTAGATCAACATTTAAAGTCTGAAAAATAAGCTATTCCTCATAAGAATAATCCATCTATTTTATTAGGGTTGGTATCATAATAAGTGTTTCTGGGAGAGTGAATATAAAGGATCTGTGTAGTTACTTAGCATGGATTAAAATTATTGTAATTGGGGAGAATGAAAACCAAAATTTTATGTCTCACATCATTATGAAAATACTTTGAAAAGTTCTAGTTATATGTTTTGCTCTTTTAAAAATTAGATTCACCACTACATGATAATAATAGGAAATAGGTTAAGTATGTGGTATTGGCTTTAGTAGACAGTATATTAAAAACATGGATGTCGTAGAGGAAGATCAAAATGAAAAAGTATATTTGCTTCAAATAATTGATAAATACTTTAGCTTAGTAAAGCAGTTCTCAACTGGAAGTGGCATCAACCTAGGAGGTGGGGGCATTTGAAAATGGGCAGTTTTGATTGTTCCCAAACTGGGGAACACTTTAGGCATTTAGTCGGTAGGGACCAGAACTGCTAGGCTTGGGAAAGTCCCATACAACAAAATTGTCTTGTTCAAAATGCCAACAGAGACCCTGCTAAGAAACACTAGAATGCAGAAAGGAGAGCAGATATGTGCATACCCCAAACTGAATACTAGCACTAAATTCTGGCATCTGTTCCATATTACCTGCAGAGAAAATATGTACTATAGGAATTCTGAAAGGAGAAATAATGGAGAAGATGAGCTCCCATGTGTACTTTCAGTGATAGCTAGGAAGTAGATAGCTATGGAAGGGGAAGATGTTTTAGGATTAAGAATAGTGACCTGCCTGGGTATATTTAGTTGAATATATTAGGAAATTAGGTGGAGACAGATTATGAAGATCCATATTTACTACAGATCCCTCATAGGAACAGGAAAATTTTTTGCTCAAAGTACGACTCTATCTAAACTCCCTGGCATGGCATATAGGCCTGCAAGGCCCAGCCCCAGGGGGGCTCTCTCCAGCCTCATTCTCTACCATTTAACAACTGCCACCCTAGTTTCTAGACACACCAAACTACTTTCATTGTCTTAAATTTGCTACTCTATCCTTTTGCATCTGATGTTCTCACTATAAACCAACCTTCCCTTCTGTTTGGATAAGAACCTAGACTTAAATACTCCTCCTTGTCCTTTAAAAATCTGCTTGAATTCTATCTTCTCTGCGAGGCCTTTGCAGTCCCCAGTTCTCAGTGAAGAACACTTCCCCAAAGCTGGGGCAGGAGCCCTCCTCTGTGCTCCCATAACACTTCATGAGTACTCCATCAGAGCACAAACTACAAAAGGTGTAAGTTAGCTGACTTGACTTGTCTTCCCATTGATTGAACTACTTAAAAAAAAAGGACAGTGCCTTATTACCATACGGATCCGTGGTTTGAAAGGTAAACAGCAGAATCATCTGGTGCTTTCTTTTTTTAAATTAAAGACAAGTTTTTAGAGCACTTTAAGGTTCACAGCAAAATCAACAGGAAGGTATAGAGATTCCCCATATACCCTCTGACCCCATACATGCATAGCCTCATCAAGTGATTTTAAAAAATAAAGATGCCTAAGCTCTGCTCTAGGCTCAGTGAATTAGCAATTCTGTTGGTCAGCCCAGGCATCTGCATTCTGAAATTGTTTCAGTTAATTCTGATGTGCTCTGTATAGTGAAAACTGCATACTACACAAAACTGGCACTATTACTGTCCTCATTTTACAAATAAAGCAATGGGTATAGAGGGGTAGGTAACTTGTCAAGAAAACTCCCTTACACATAAAGATTAAATTGTCATGTTTAACACAAAATAAATATTCAAGAATTATTAACTACATTATTCCTCCTTTAAAAAGCAAATTCACAGAGGAAGACTTACATTATTTTGCTTAATGAGAAATACTTGAAACATTATTTCCAACTGACTGAAAGACAGCACTTTCAAATGGGGAGGGGTGATAAGAAAAAGGAGTTAACTTCAGGCCATGGAATGGGGTATAATACTTGAGAGCTCCAAGGCCAGATGAGATGACAAATTTTATCTATTGGCAACTCTGCCTATGGCCTGTGAAGGTACCTCTGAACTAATGACTTCTATGGGACAGAAACATTAAAGAATTTTGAGCAGGTGGCCATTATTGTAAAAACACATTTTAGAAAGATGTATCCGGCAGCAGTGTATAACAGTGACAGAGGTGAGGAGACACTGAAGGTAGGGAGAGCACTTAGAAGTTCCCCATTAGTCCAGGGTGAGTCAAAATGGCCCTGCAGGGGATAATATAGCTGATAAATGCTACAGTGAAGAAAAAGGAAAAGGACATATTATTCCAGAGGCATATCATGAAGGAACAGACTTGGTTGTCTAGGGAACCAGTATGGGGGCCCCAAGAAGGTCAACAGAGTTTGGTTTTCCATTTTCATGAATGCTGGCTAACTGCTGTTGTGGAAAGGTACACCCTCCGCGAAGCTACGTCACAGGCACTTCCTTACCACTGTCTACAAGACTCAGTAAGGAAATGCCTGACTGGGGAACCATTAGGTTTCTATTCTTTCACACTGTTTTTTAAGTCCCTACTGTTGCTCTGAAATTATTACATCAAACTATATCAAAGCTGTTATGGCAGAGAAACCGGAGAGCGAAACATTTTCAATTAGTTAATAAGTTGTACTGAGTACCTATTATGCAATCCCCCAAAGATCACCGCAAAATCCACTTGTTCCCCCCATAACCACAACTGCTAAACCCATCATTTCATTTTCCTCTGCTCTCTTTTCTAAACTCAGTTTGCAGCTGAGTAACAAACCGTCATATAAGACACTATGCATAAAAAATACAGTGCTTTAAGAAGTGTATGACCACATAATTGTTTCAGGAAAAAAGTGCTACTGACATTATGCAGAGCTGGATGAGTAAATCACTGCAATATAATTAGAATGCTGTAATTTCATCCAAAGGACAAAAAGTAATTTTTGAATCCGTAAAAGGTTATTTCTTTACAAGAGAGACATCTAGTGGCTAGCTTCTAAATCAGAACTGGAGCTCAAATATTAATTCACACTTTTGTTTAATAATGGGCATACTTCTACTATATTAATATATTTGTCTAAGAGAGACCCATGGCCAGAGAGCTAAAGAACCATGGGCCAAAAAGAAGTTTAAAACTCAGTTCTAAGCTGATAGCGGTAAAGGAATGGTAAGAAAGATTGGGTGGCTTAGAACTGAGGGTTGAGGTCAGGTGGAGATGAAATGGGGGGAGAAGATCAAATATTGAGCCCATTTCTGGAGAATGGGTGGTCAGCTCTCACGTAAGAGTCCAAGCCTGGAGAGAAGCTAAAGATATTATTGGGGAGGAGTCTCAGTCTAATTCTTTTTTCCAACTGACAAGTCAAAGTGCGTCCCCTCCTCACTGCCTAATCCTCAGACCCAAATAGCCAGAAAAATAAAATGAAGAACTTATGAAACCAAAAGACACATGTTATCCGAGCACAACCATACATGTTTGGTGTCCTTGGATTCCTGTAGCAAAACACTAAAACACAATTAAGAAAGAGTGGTGGTCATGAATAAAAACATGGACTTTCACGTGATAGCATCAGAAAACTTTTCAAAGATTTACAATTCAAAATGTATTACAGTACTGCCCACATCAATCAAAGTCTTTTTAAATTATTCTTTTAAAATTCATTTATTCTTAAAATAAGCATTATATGCACAAGGTCTAAAATTCAAAAAGGTACAAAAGGGTATATAATTCTCAACCCTGTCTCCAAGCATCTATATATAAAAACTTTATTTTTCACTCAATGGCAGCATATAAAGAACATGGTTCTGCATCTATCTTTATTCATGTAATACTTCTGGCAGTCATTCCATATCAGTACATTTAGAGCTGTTTCATTCTTTTTCCATTGTAAAGGTTTACCACAATTTATTTAGGCAGTCCATTATTGATGAATATTCATATTCATACTACTCTTTAGCTATTGCAAACAATGCTGTACTGAATATCCTTGCATATATTTCATTTTCCTTATGTATGGTTATATCCATCAGAGAAATTCCAAGTAGAATTGCAGGGTGAGCAGTAACTATCATGCTTTCCTGATCCACCTTTCTCGCTAATGACCTTATTTACCTTAATGCTGGAGAAAGAGCAAATTTTAAACAATTAGGGCAACATAGTAAAGAAGATAATCTGAAAACCCTTTCAACAGCATAGTAAGAAATCCTAGAGAAATAGAACAAACATACTAAGCTCATCATCAAGTAAGAAAAAACTCAGGGCCAAAAGAAAGCAGAAACTGAAAACCACAGTGGAATGTTAAAAATACTCATGCTCCAGAGGCCTTTGCCAATCTTGGTAACCAAAAGGCTGGTGTTTCAACAGTTACTGGGTGACATGAGACAAGATACTTGGGCCCACATAAACTGGAGACCTCAAACTGAGATCATTGCATAAAATCAGTGAAAGGATGAACTAGAAAAATCTTGCCTATTAGCAAAGGGAGACAACAACGAAAACTGGTGACCTCAGCTTAGGCACTAGGGAGAGAAAAAGGTGGAGCAGTTGGGGAGAAAGGTTTCAACTGAGAATGCAGCTTCCACAAATGGATCTCGGATTCAGACTATTACTACTAGTATGGTCTGAGAAACTTCAGACTAGGAAATTTAAGAGGGTCCTGGATTGATACCGCAGAGTATCTGGCATTAGCAAATGTGTACCACCTTCTATATAAACTTGAGTGAACAATTACATTTTAGAAAAAAACCAAGGAAACAAGAGTCATACCATAATCAAGAGTCAACAAACATAAGGCAGCAGTAATAGACTTCCAAGAACTTCACATACTGTAATTATTTATACAGATAATAAATATCTAAAATTAGTCAACAAAAAGAAGCTTAAAACATGAGAAAGAAATATAATTCTATCTAAAATACCAGACAGATTCAGGAAAGAAACAGAACTTTTAGGAAAAAAAAACCATAACTGTAACAAACAAACAAAAAAAACAGTACATGGGCTAAAGATCAGATTAGACACAGCTGAGGAGAGAAAATTACTTGGGGGACACAAATGAGTAAATTACCCAGAATGTAGCAAAGACAAATAAATAAGAGACCAAGATAATGCAATAGAATTTTCCAGAACTCATTCAGAAAGCACAACAAATCCCAAGGAAGATAAATAAAAAGAAACTACATGAAGATACATATCATAGTGAAACTGCGGAACTCTAAAGACAAAATATTAAGATCTTAAAAGTAATTGAAAGAGAAAAAATAAAAAGACTATATAAAACAGTATTCTCAATGGAAATGAGAAGTGAGCAGTGGAATAAAAAAATGAATTACTAAAATAAACATCAACTTGAGACATTTCATATTCAGCTAATCTATCATTCAAAAGGATGAGCTATATCAGCAGTCCCCAACCTTTCTTGCACCAGGGACCAGTACTCCTATGAGAATCTAACGCTTGATGATCTGAGGCAGAGCTGAGGCAGTGACGTTAGCGCTGGGGAGCGACTTCAAACACAGATGAAGCCTAGCTTGCTTGCCAGCTGCTCACCTCCTGCTGTGTGGCCTGGTTCCTAACAGACCACAGACCAGTAGTGGTCTGTGGCCCAGGGGTTGGGGATCCTTGAGCTATACGATTCCGTATATATAAAATTTTAAAACTGGCAACATCTTTGGGGGAAGAAAATTAGAACAGGTTATCTTTGAGGAGGAAAGCTAATTTGGAAAAAGCTTTCTGGGGTGATGATAATGTTCTATACATTCACAGGAACTAGGTTCTATACATCTATACATTTGTCAAAGCTTAAAAAAAGTACACTTATGACTTGTACATTTCATTGTATGTAAATTGTATGTCAATAGAAAAAGTGAGCTTTTTATCTTTTAGACAATTGTTTAAACTACGTATCACTGAACATTATCATGGATATCATTCCACGACAGTACTGCTACATCTAATTTTGTTTTTATTTAATGGCTGCACAGCATTCTACGGCATGAAGTTACCATCATTAATTTAACTCAGTACCATACTGATGGATACTTGAGGTTTTTGACAGTTTTTTATACTACTACAAACAATGCTGCAAAAGATATATATGGACACATACCTCTCCATGAAATGTACTAATACATTTGTGGGCTAAATTCTTCGAGTAGGCATACGTAACATTTTGAGAAACAGTACCAAACTGCCTTCTAAAAATGACTACTAATTTATACTCTCAAGAACAGTGGAAGAGGAAAATGGCCTGTCTAACCCATACCTTCATTAGATAATACTAATATATGCTTAGCAGCCATATAATAGGTATGTATATATCTTTCCATGATATATGTACATATATATCTATGATCACCTGTTATTCTTTCTTTATTAAGTTGCTAGTCTCTTTCTTGTTAATGTATAAGCTTTTTTTGTCATATATGTTAAAGATTTTTTTATCCAGTTAGTTTTTTGACTTCATTTTGGTCATTTTCTGCCATACGATTTTTAAAAATTAATTTAGCTATCTTTTTTCCTTATGGCTTTGGCTGGAATGTTTCCTCCCTTCAAGATTATGAAAATATTCCAGTATTTTTTTATTTCATTTTAAATGAGATTTTGATCCACCTGGAAGTTCTAGTAAAAGATCAAGCCTTTTTCCACCAAATGGCAAGCTGTCTCGACCGCATTTGTGGACTAGTTATCTGTATTAATTAGAAATGCTAACTTGATCATACAACAGAGTACCAAATATCCTTGTGTCTATTTTCTACAATCTAAGGTGACTATAGATTTCTATGTTAGCACCATAAAACTACTAGAGTTTCATAAATTTTAATGAGTCCAGCCTCATTACTCTTCAGGTTTTTCCTGGTGCTTCCCCTATGTTTATTCTTCAAAATAAACTTGTCATTTTATCATGAACGCTTTCTTCTCAAAGAAAAAAAAAAACAAATGAAAAAATAAAATCCTATTAGTATTTTGATTAGGATCACATTGGATTTAAAGATCATTCATTTAAGAAATAAATATTGTTTCTATAGTATTGAGTTTCCCAAGAACAGGTACTTTTTTTCATTTGTTCAAATCTTTTAAGTCATTCGGTAGACTTTAAGTTTTTGTCAAAGAGGTCTTTAGTATCTCTTTCAATAGTTTTTGATTAGCATTGGGTAAAAGTGAACATAGTTATATGCCCTATGAAGAGACGAGGTAAAAAAGGTTACTTCTGAGTCACTATTTTAAAGTAGTTTGAGATCTGTCCCAAAATAAGTAGGGGAGCTTCTACTGGACACATTTCCTTATCCAGCTCTTCTTTTTAACAGATGTCAAGATGTCTTGTTTTGGCTCATCTTATTCTTAATATAAGCACCCTTTAACTTTTCTTTGTTCATTAAAGCTATCCTCTATGATGTTCCTGCAAATTTACCAGTTTTCTAAACTTCATCGCTATTAAATACTACATTTTGACCTCACAGACTGGTTACATCCCACGTTAACTATAAAATGAAAATTACAGTTCCTATTCTTAGAAAAATTCACATCACATAATTTTGTATATGATTTTAGAAGATCCAGAGTCATAATGGTCAAAAACTCCTGCCATAAAGGATGCCTGGGATAGAATAAATTATGCTTCTAAGTAATCTATTGCATCTGCTGCTACATAACCTGCTGTTCTACAGAGGTAAGTCAGGTGCAGTGACATATTAGTCACACTTCATATGGGGGCATTTAAATTTTTTTAAAAACTTTTCAATTTTGAAATCACTTCAGACTTTATAGAAAAATTACAAAAACATCACAAAAAATTCTTCACTCAGAATAATCAAAAGTTAACATTTGAACATTTAATTTTGAACAGGTTCATTTTGAGTTTTTGACTATATTTTAGCTCAAGCTACTTAAACAAAGGACTAATTTAATATCCAAGGAGTAGTAGTAGTAATCGTAGTACAGAACAAAATCTCATATTAAACAATTCCAAAATCCCCAAACCTCTGAAACTAAGTTTTTTTATAACTCTTTCTGCAGCAAAACCTGACTGAGCCCATTTATAGTCATCATTTACCCATTATAATGTGAACATTTGTAGGTTTTACTGCAGAAATAGTTTTTTCTGATTACGCAACGCTGCCACAGACCTATTAGTAAATGTATTCTATCTCCAAGATTTCAGATAAGAAAGCATATACCTTTAATTGTCACTGTACATTATTTACTAAATACCAGGTACTATTTTAGGTATTATTTCATTTAATCTTCTCAACAACCCAGTAAGTTTGATGTTGCCCAAGATTAACTAATGTGTACCAAACAGCAGAGGCAATATTCAAATTCAGGTTTAACTGAGTCAAAGCCTTACCACTTTTGAAAGTTGAAAACAAGCACTGAAAGTGAATCTCTTAAAAACAGAACAGAGGTGAAGATAATTCTTTAAAAAAATTCAGTATTCACTTCTTCCCTCCTTCCAACAAAAATAACACTACAATCATCTAAAACTTTGATCATTTTCGTATGAATGGCTGAAAAAAAAAACAAAAGAATCCCAAAGAAGGTACTTCTTTCTAAATGTCTTTTTTCATATTCTTCCTCTGAAGTGCAGGACCTTATTTATGTTGTTACTTACATACCATCTTTTAGCAATCAAAAGTTCTGTAATCCTGATTCTGCCATGCATTAAGTTCAATAAGTATGTCTTCCGTATTCATCTAAATCAGTGGTTCTAAAATTGTGATTTTGCTTCCCCTTGCAGCCCCCCATCCCAAGCGACATCTGGCAATGTCTGGAGATATTGCAGACACACACACATGCATGTACACATATGTGTACAATAGAGGGATATGTGTACACAAATGTGTGTGTGTCTGTGCTACCAACATCTAATGGGTATTGGCTAAGGATGCTGTTGCTAAACGTTACCCTAAAATGCACAAGATAGCCTTTCACAAAAAATAACTCTCTAGTTCAAAAATGTCAATACTGCCAAGGTAAGAAATCAAGATCTCAATCATTGATGAAAATGCTGAACAAGAATGAACAAAATCTTGTGATTAAAGATTTCCAAGCTGATTAACTGGCAATATTCTTTAGGTATGGCTTCTGACTAGCTGAGAACTGATGTTAATCTTTTATTATTCATCTGACATCTGAATACAGACATTTTAAATTCAGTTAGTAGCAAAATCATTTTCCATTTAAAAATATAATTGGCCGTTTAACAATGAATGGAAAAATTTAGTTACATAGACTTAAGTTATATTTTTTTCACTGCACTGACTCCAAAAATGGTTCTATGAAGGATAGATCACCTTAATTCAGCAGATTGGATTAAAGTCAAATGTTACATTTAAATTTTAAGATATCAATCTAAAAATATTACATATCTCAGTAGCAATTAAGTAAAAGCAAATTAGCAAATTTTTTAAAAAAGAGACAACTCGGTGCTAGTTAGATGTTTAAATAAGTAGTTTCATATAGAACTATAAATGGAAATAAAAACTGGTTTAACCCTAATTTATTACTAGTCCCACTTCATAAATGAGGAAACTTAGGCACAAAGTAGTTAAGTGGTTTAGCTTAAAATCACATAGCTAGGAAGTGGCTGATCAGGAAATTTGAACCCAGGCAGCCTGGCTCCAGATTGTGCTCTTAACCAGTCTATTTTACTATTTCTGAATTATACAGAATTTTTTTTTTTTACAACTATTTAAAATGCATCAAAAGTAACTGGAAGACAAAATTAAATGATAAACAGATTGGTGAAAATATTCAAATGTATATAACAGAACAAGATGAGATATAAATAGGTACATCTTAAAAGAAAAATTTAAGAGCTCAGCCTCTCTAATAATCAGATATGAAAAAAGTTTAATAATATTCCATTAAAGTACAAGTATAACTAATATAGGCACTCTCATACTTTTTTGATGAAGATTCAAAATGGTACTTTTTTGGGGAAGACAATTTGGACTTTCTCTCAAAAGTTTAAATGGATGTAGTCTGACCAATAATTAAGCTTTCTAGGAACGAATCCTATAGAAAAGACATAAGCACATAAAACAATTTGTTCAAGGATGTTAATTATAGCATTATTTGTAATAACTAAAAACCAGAGATAAGCTAAATGTTCATGAATGTGGGAATAATTAAATGAATTAGTATATAGTAGTCATAGTTGGAATATACTTCTTAAAAATAATGAGGCATATTTGCAGTAACAAAGAAATGGGTCCTTAATATATTTTTAAAGGGAAAAAAACTAATAATGTTTAATTTGAAGAGAGTCATGCAGGCTTTTCCTATTTCTGGGTAAGTATTTATTATTACATTTTACTTTATTAATTGAAAAAAGAAGCATGATTAGAAGGAAACAAAATGTTATCAGTGATCATCTCTACAGAGTGATATTACAGGTGCTATTTTCCCTATAAACTTTTTTATGAAGTGTATTATTTTTATGATTGCTGCTACATGCTGATTCCTTCCTACACTCCAGTTAGTGTCCAGGTGAATTAATATGCTAATGGTCACAACTCTACATGGTAGCTATCACCATCAGCTCCATTTTACATATGTGAAAGATGCTAAGAAAGTGATTGTAAAGCCTATTGTGTACTATGCTGCTAATCTCCTCATTGGACAATAGTAAAAATGTAAGAAAACCAACCCTAAGTCATTGTAAATTCGTGACTAAGAGGCATAATGCAAGAAAAGTCTGATTTGCCATTTCAGGGATCTGAGGTGTTCCAAAATTACAGAGTAGAAATTTGGGTCCTAACCCAGAAAATGTACTAAATGAAATATTCTTGGAAAAAAACTTCCCATACACATTCATGTATTTAGAGACCTAAATTTTACATTTGAGGCTATATGCTTTTTAGCACTGAGATCTAAGCTCTGATGACATTGCAAGTGATTTCTTTCATAAAACAGGAATACATTTTATATTTGAGAAGGCACAAACCAGTTACCTTAAATTTCAAACAAATTATGTTCATTTCCAAATGTCAGTTTCAAAATGCACAAAGGATTCATCTCATATTTGATAAATAGAAGGCATTACCTAACTTCTGGAAGCTAACCAGGAAAAAAGAAAACTACCTTTATAAAATGTGTCTTGAAACATAAAAATTAAACAGATAACGTCATCTTCTAATATCACATCTTTTAAAAAGGTGGAAGGTTTATTAGAATAGTAGTAATTCTGATGGTTTTGTCTTTTCAATTAATGTAGTAAAACTGGAAGGGAACCTTAGGTTTACCTAGTACAACCCCCATATCACACATAGGAGGCTCAGAAAAAGTAAGTAATTTTCGTAAGGTCTCATACATACTAAATAGGAAGAGAAAGGGACTCATGCAGTTTTTTAAAATCGAAATCCAGAATCTTGACTTTGAAAGGTATTATCCAATCATTTACTGGGCTACGTGTGGTACTTTGGAATCTTGTTTTCTTCTGTACTAATATGGTGCCTTTTTGACCCAGCACTTTCAGAAAGCAGCAAACTAATCTCTATTGTATTATCGGTACTCACAGATTACTATAAAGTTCCCCGAGACTCCTTATTCCCCATCACTGGCTTTCACATGAAACCTCACTTGGAACGCCAAAATAGAAAGAATTATAAAAAGCCAAGCCACTCCAGCGAAAACTGTGCAGGGGTCCTGCTCTGACTCATTGCTTTGTCCCTGAATATACTTCGATGGTATCTACATCACTCACACATGCACACACACACACACACACACACACACACACACACACACACAAACTGCAAGCCCAAATTTTTATTAAAGTCACATGATATAAAATTAGCTTACTGACATAAAATTAGCTTAAGTTTCTAAATGCTTATTTTCAAAATCTGTATAGTTACTTTGTCATGGACCAATGACAAACAGCTCACAGACCACACTTTGGGTAGTAATGCTCTATAGCAAACCGAACCTCACTAGATGTTGCTAATCAAATCAAAATACTTGAAATACCAAGGAAGAATTTAGAAACTTACTTCTTGTCGAAAAATGTTGAATTTTCTTTCCTCTTGGTGAATCCATTGGGTAGAAGTTTTAAATTAATACCTTGCCTTCGGGCACGATTTTTCATAAAGTACATCTAATAACCAAAATAAAGACAAATTAATTTTAAATTGTCTTTAATTTCAAAAGTGAATAAAAAAAGGTTCAAAAAGGCACCATATTAGTAAAGATTTACTGGATACTTATATTTCAAAAATTGTGCTAAGCAGCCATATCACTTAATCCTCACAATACCATGAGACAGGTACTATTATTACCCCATTTTAGCAATGAGATTAATGAGATGCCAACACTGCAAGAGGTAGAACTTGTATTCAAACCCAGATCTGTTTAATTCCAGAGCCTGGGCTCTTAACAATAAGCTCTACAAGCCAAAAGAACAATTTCATGGGGATTTAAAAAAATACAGGGCATCTGGCAATCATACGGGTTACCTACAGTTCTTTCTCTTTGACTGATGGTTTTATACCATAAGACACACATACATATGCTTTTATTACTAGACAGGTAGCTGACTCAGAAGTAATTGTGGCACTGTCTAGAGTAAGGCCTAACTTACAGTAGCCACTGTTGTAGGGTGTACAAAATAGGACATGAGAACATTCTGGCTCTGACATGTGTTACTCCATTGACCACCTGCGCTGCTTATGCTGAACTAGCCAGCTCCAGAGAGTAGTGAAAGAAGTAATAATATCAAGGAAGAAAATACAGAACAATATTTAGTGAAAAGTGAAAGCAGAAAAAGGTAAGTAAAGTAATGAAGCCACTTTGCTCATTCTGCCAAAGATAGTCTTCCCCATTTAACAACCTCCTCAGTGAAAGGGTCAGAGTCAAGACCCAGTAATCTTCTAGAAACCTCTCCTCAAATGAAACTGAGTTATAGAAAAACACACCCTCAGGATAAAGGTGACCAGAAATAAACTCTACCCCCAAAACATGCTAGGAAATTTGTACTGGTCTAATGGGAAAAACAGGAAAAAAAAGAAAAAGAAAGAACAAATCCATTAGAAGTTGTGGTAATGGGCCAGCCCTTGCTCAGATTTGAAATGATATGCCTTGCTTGTGTGGTCAAGGAAATCTTAAACCTTCAATGTGGTTTCAGAGAGGCCAGATTTGCAATGTTTCCAGGTACCTGGTAGAATAAAAGGCCTGTTTGTCCTATCTTCAAAAAATTCTCACAAATAATTTTTTAAGGAAAAAAAAAAGTACTCGATAAAAAATAAACAACCATAAAACAAGGCTCAGTGAGCAGGAACCAAGAGATTAAAAGCAGTAGCTGAGAGAGTTCCCCATTATTTATAAACTTAAAAGAGGCATACATAGATTATAGAACAGCTCTGCAAAATTCAAAGGAATAAAGAAGCCTTGAAAATACTTGTAGTTAAAAAAATAACTATAGAAAGTTCATAAGCAGATTTTTTAAAACACCAAATAAAATTGGAAAATTTCTAGAATGCAATAGAGATAAAAAAAAAAAAGAAGAAAAAAATCAGGAAACAGGTTAAAGGATAGGTAAGATGTAGGGAGAAGAGACCGAAACTACTTTTAAGTAGTTTTAGGAGAAGAAAAAAAAATAAGGCAGAGGTATTATTTTAACAGAAACGGGCTGGAAATTTCTCAGAACTGATTGTCAAGTAACTATTGTCAAGTAAGATGAATAAAGATAAATCTGCGTTTTCACATTATAGTAAAAAAGCAGAATGTCAAAGATAAAAAGAATATAGCCAGAGGGAAAAAAATTTTTAAGGCAGTTAAAAATGACAGATGACTTTACAACAGTAACAATGGAAGCTATAGACAATGGAAAAATAATTTTGAACCCAGAATTCTACAAAGAAAAAATCATTTAAGAATGAAGATGAAATAAATAAAAATTCAAACAAAAACTAACAGACTAATTTAAGAGGTGGCAACTAGCAAACCCTCTCTAAAAGGTATTCTAAAGGATGTATATGAGGTAGAAAGTAACCTCTTGATTGGTCTAAGATGATGACTGAAAGAATAAAGAGCAAAGAAAGTGAGAAATATGAAGATAAACAAAAATAAACATTGACTGGATAAAACAGTAATTATTGTATGAAAATTTTAAAAAAGAATTTAAAATACCTGAAAACAACAAGAAAAATTAGTAGAGGGTAAAACAGAATTTAAGTGTTCTAAAGTAACTGTTGGCAAGATGGGGTCAAATCCTGTCTGCTGCCTATTTTTACAAATAATTTTCTTTTGGAATACAGCTCTCTTGATTTGGCTATGTACTGTATATGACTGCTTTCCTGCCACAATGACAGAAATGAGTAGTTGTAACAGATACCATATAGCTTAGAAAAAAATATTTACTGTCTGATCCTTTTACACAAAATGTTTGTCAAGTTGGGTTCAAAGGTCCTTCCTTGCATTGTCTAGGTATAGGGTTAAGATACTGATTAACTTTAGGTACCGGTAAATCAAGTATGTATGTTGTAATGTCTTAACCAAGGAAAAGATAGAAAAAGGGTACACAACTTTTAAATTGATGGAGAGAAAAATCTTAATAGCTATAAAAAAGCTCAATACAAAAAAAAAACAAGAAAAAAATGGGGCAGACAGAACAAATAAGATGACTAAGATGACACATTTAAAGTCATATATATAGGTAATTTTATCAAAATATAAATGAACTTAATGACTGAGTTAAGTTACAGTTGTCGGACTAGAAAAAAACTAGAACCCAACTTAGGGTACTTAGAAAAGACATAACTATAACATAAAGATACAGAAAGGCCTACAGTAAAAGGGGGAAAAAATACTCTAAGCAGATACCAACCAAAGGCCTGATAGCTTTATTAATCTTAGACAAAGTACACGAAAAGCTAGACAAAGAAGATTATCTCATAATGCCAAAAGTTAAATACAACAAGAAGAAATATTTCCTGAGGTATGCATCTAATAATTTAGCCTTGAAGTACATAAAGCAAAACAAAACAAACTGAACCTTAGGGGAAACATACAAATCCTTTTGATTTTTATCTACTGGGAAATGTTAGCCTACCTCTCTCTCTTAACTGATAGAAATGTAAAGGAGAATATTATGAAGAACTTTAGGTCAATAAATTTGAAAATTTAGGTCAAAAGGACAAATTCTTAGAAAAATGTAATCTACTAATGACTCCAGAAAACATAAAAAACCTGACCAGTCCCATAAACAATAAAGAGCATACTTCATTGGCTCAAACTCTAAACCCATATTGGTTCATTACTAAATTTTACCAAATTCCCAAGGAAGAAATAATCCCAATAATAAATTTTAATTATTCAATGCATCCAAGAACAAAATGGAAAAATTCCTAAATAATTTTGTGAAACTAGAATCACACTGATACAGAAACCTGAGATACTAAAAAGAAAAATTAGAGGTCAATCTCACTCATAAAGAGAAATACAAAATGAATGAATGAATAATGTGTACACACATATATAAGACAACCAAATTCTGCAAGGTATAAAATGCATGCTTTGTTATAATAATACACCATATAAGTTTATCTTAAAATAGAAAATCAAAACAGTATTATTCATATTAGAATACTATAGATTAAAGAACAGAAATAATCAAATACAGAAATAGCATTCTGATAAAATAGAACCATTCATAATAAAATCTGTTAGCAAAGTAGAAAGAGAACTTCCTTAGTCTAAATAACAAATTATATCTACAAAAAATTTAAGAGCAAATATCATGGTGAAATCTTGAAAGTTTTTCCTCAATGATCAGAAGTTACAAAATAAAGATGTACAGCAGAATTAATACAGGCCTGAAGCTGTTATCCTCAAAAGGTTCTTCTTACAGGGCTGGCCCTTGGCTGGTACTGGGAATTTGGTAAATGGTTCCCTACGCTGACATAAAACTTTTCCTAAAATGATGAGAGTGGTTCACTGTACTTAAATTGTTTATATAAAGAATGTGGCTTTATCTGATTTTCTTCTGGGAGTCTAGGATTTGGCACATGCTAGGCAGAGGGTGCTTCTACGAACAGCCTCCAATAAAAACCTTGGGTAGTGGCTAATGGGCTTACTTGGTAGACAATTCTTAACACATGTCATCACAACTCATTGCCAGAGGAATTAACTGTGAACTGTGTGACTCCGATGGAAGAGGACTATTGGAAGCCTACGGCTGAATTTCTCTAGGCTTTACCCTCATGCTTTTTCTTTTTGCTAATTTTGCTTGTACTCTTTTCACTCTAATAAATTAAAGCCATGAGTACAACTCTATGCTGAGTCCTGTGGATCCTTTTAGCAAAATCATCGAACGTAGGGGTGGACCTGGGACTTATAATATTAATATCTACCATCAATCACTAGTATTTCAGCATTGAATTGGAAGTCCTAACTATTCCAATAAGAGGGGAAAAAAGGTTTAAATAAAGTGTCCAAAAATAAATCTAACAAAAAATGTGCACGACTTCGACTGAGAAAATTATAGAGAGATAGATATTAAAGAAGCCCCAAATAAATGCAGAGATATAACACAACCAAAGATTTAAAGATTCAATGCTATAAAGAAGCCCAATCACTTAAGTTATTCTATATAGTAAATGCAACCCAATCAAAACTCCAGGTGGGGAGAGAATGGACTAATTCTTCCTATTTGTATAAAATTACACTCTATTATACTCTAGGAAATAGAGTATAAGCATACTCTAGGAAATGAATAAAGTGGGAGGACTTATTCTATCAGACAACAAATTTCAGTAAAAAAAACTACAAGAATGCAGGAAGTGTAGTATTGGTGTGGATAGACAAGTAGACCATCAGGATGGAACAGAGGCCAGAAACTGACCCAAGCACATATGGATGCTTGATTATATGACAAAGGTGGTCCTGCAGTGCAACAGTGAAAAGATGAATTTTTTAATAAATGGTGCTAGGAAAAGTAGATTATCCATGTAGAAAATTAAATAGGACCTCCACTTCACATGATACACAAAAATTAATTCCAGGTAATTTAGACTAAATGTGAGATGCAACACTATCAAGCTTTTAGAAAATAACTACTTCAAGGTAGGGAAAGATTTCTTTATAAACACATAAAACCACTAACTAACTACTCAGGAAACATAAAATAAAGTTGACATTAAAATTAAGAACAATCTGTTCAGCAAAAGATACCACAGAGAGTAAAAAGCAAGCCACAGAATGGAAGGTTATTTATCACATACAGAACTATCAACTGGTGTCCAAAAAGTTTTAAAAATTCCTACAAACCAGTAAGAGAAATTTCACCAATGAAAAGATAAGCAAAAGATGTGACTAGGTATTCTACCAAAGAGAAAATTTAAATGACCAATAAAATATCTGAAAGGTGCTCAATCTCATTAGGAATCAGAGAATTGCAAATTAAAAGCCATAATAAAATTACACGGCCATCAACTGACAAAAATTTTAAAACTCTGGACAAATCAAATACTAGATAGGATGTGACAACAGGTTCACTTATACACCATTGGGAGTTGGTATAACCACTTTGGAAAATGTTTGGAAGCATCTAGTCAAACTGAAAATATGCACACCCTGTAACAAAGCAATTCTACTCCTAGGTGGAATAAACCCTGGAAAAACCTGTGCACATGCAAACCACAATTCATAAAAAAAAACTGTTCACGGTAGCACTGTTTTTAAATTCTTTTGTTATTTCAGAAAATCCAAAGCCCATGAAGAATAGACTGGATAAACAAATTGTGGTCCTAAACTAGAAAACTGTTCAGTAACAAGAATGGATTGGGGAAGGGAATACAGAGGATGCAGGAAACTTCTGAGAAACTGGTAAATGTTCTAATTTTAGACTTGGGTGGTAGTTACATGGATGTTCATTTTATAAGTATTCATTAAACGGTTATTTCTTTTATCCTTCTTTAATGTGCATGTCATACTTCACAATAAAAAAAGTTAAGTAATATTTCTTTTAAGTATAAATTTTATACATCTAATTAAGCTTGTGAAAAAAAGAGCTGATGATAACCTTTCAGATACGTGTAACATCATGTCTGTACCAATAATACCAATATAATAGGTTTAAAGGGTATTAAAATTCTGCAACTTCAATACTAAAACAGTCTCTGAAAAATGAACATAATTCCATGACATGACCTAATAACAATATTAAAAAAATTCTGGAATAATAGCAATTGCAAAATATTTCAAATATATAAGCTTTAATTTTGAAGTGTTCAACGAATGAAAAAAGGATGAAAAGAGTATGAAAATTAAGTGTATTGAAATAGCAAGTCCTGTTAGCTCTTCCTTCAAAACCAGAATCTATTTACTTCTTAATAATTCCAACAGCATTATCCAAGCCACCATCATGTTTCATCTGAACCATAGCAATAGCTTTGTAACTAGTCTCCTTGCTTCCAATCTTCCACTTAGTCCATTTTCCTGACAGCAGCAAGAGTGATCTTTCAAAAAGGAAACACGCTCAAAACCCTTCCATGGATTACATTTTCACTCAGAATAAATTAGAACCTTCACCAGTTTCTCTAACCTCATATTCGACATTCTCCTCACTCAACTATACTTCAGTCACTTTTAATTCCTAAAACACACCAACCTAGTTCCTGACTCAGAGCCTTTGTTTCTGTCTCAATGTAGTATAGTCTTCTTCCAAATGTTCACATGACTGCCTTTCTCATCATTCAGATGGATGCTTAAATATCATCTCTCAAAGAAGCCTCTGACCACTGTCTCAAAAATGGTACCCTCATAACCTCCACCTAACAAACACCATTCTCGTTTCCTTTAATCTCCTGTGCTTTCTTTATTTTCCACATGCACTTAACTCTATTTGAAATTATGTGTTCTGATCATCTCCGGTCTCTCACCCTGCAATCTCCAAGAGGGGAAGGACTTTGTTTTGGTCACTGCTATATCCCTAGTGATTGGAATAGCCCTAGACAACAGTAGCCAGTTAACATTTGTTGAGTAAAAATGAGTTTAATTAATTAGAAAAAATTCTAGCTGGAAGGGCTTAGAGGAAATACTTACATGTTTATTACTTAATGGTCTTTTCAATAAAGTATCTCTGGAAATATGGTCTGCTGTTCTTGCGACATCTTCCAAAAACCGATAATCTAAAAATTTAGAAATAGAAAAATAAACAAATGGCATATGCCAATGGCTAGGAAGCATCAATCTGCTATGCATAAGATGGCTTACCACTTAAGAGATTCATTTCAGTAAACTGTTGTACTGAAACATATGCAGTTTTATCTCGAACTCCATTACATGTCAGTTCTGCTTTGTGTTTCTTTACACAGGGCAAACTAAAGAGACAAAGAGGAAGTTCTTTTATACTCTGAGGTAACAACAGTACAGACAGATAGAGGTAATAAGGTAGGAAATTATATATACATGTATACGTACACACATACGTACACACACACATACCTGCAGGAATATCGCATACAACGGGGACATCGGTACTTTGCTTCTTCTGTACCACAAGTTTCACACCTACAAAAGCCCAAATGAAACTTAATAAATTATCAAATATTAATTCTACTTATTTGTTTGGAAAAACTTTTCAGTCATTTAACTTGTCACAATTAAATTAGATGTAGTCATAGGGAATATAGTATGTGCAAGGAACTCTGATAAAACATCGTTAGAAAATTTTCTTCTAGGAAGCAGCCTTCAAATGACAATATTTAAAATGTTGTTAGTGATATTTAATAAAAATGTATTAAATTTTTAAAAAATCATGTCATCTTTCACTGTGTTTTCTTCTATAATCAGAGAATAAGATTATTCAATGTTTTAACTTGAAATTCCTAGCAATCTATTAACGATTATGTGACTATGTACATATACCCAGAAGTCCAATCTAAGAGCTATGTTTAGCTATCTTAAAGGAACACACATCCCCAGAAGAATATAACACCCAGTTGAATTTAGAGAGTAGCAGTTACATCTTTTTTTTCCACAACCCTAGACCCAACCTAGAATGGGCATCAAAATAATCTAGAAATCCTATTATCCATCATCTGTCTTCAACTGCTCTTCTACGATCTTGGGATACTGACAACCACACTACTATTTCACCTATTGCTTTCTAGATAATAATAGTCCCAAGAATCTGACCACTCTTTTATTTTCTGTGCTGTCACTATTGGGAAATTAAATCAAAAGTAATACATTTTCATAGTACCCACAGAGAAACCAGACAATTGGGTGAGTTCGAATGCATCTCTGCTAACTTAATCCACTTTGTCATTGTTAGTTTTATTACTTTTCCTCATCTTTACCCTCTTTTAAACAAATACTGGGTCAAGGGCATATTAAGTCAAACTAGAATCTGGTCCAAAGGTTTCTGGTTCCCAGAATTTTCATCTCCTAACTTGCCCACTGAACACTAGTAACCTGACATATTTTCACTGAATTTATTGTCATCTGACAAAACCCTTCCTTCTCAATTTCCCACTCCCCTACTCCCACCACTCAGGTCTCAGGGCCTCAAATTAGCGTTTTTCATTATTCTACACCCTGTTAGTAGTATAGTTTTTCCCTCAATCTAGACAACAGAGGACTCCACAGCTTTATTCCCCCAGTGGATTTTTCACTATCCTACCTCGACATGGCCAGTTTACGCTTGGAGCCCACTGGCGAATTCATCTGAAGCTCTTCTTTCATTTTTGTATCATCCATCATTTCTTTTTTCGGGAAATACTTTTCTTCTTTCACACACACTTCATCCATTATTTCCTCCTCTTTTATGTTCTGACCAACAAACGTCTCCTCCTGTTTTATCTCCAAGTTATCTTTCTTCTCTTCCTTCACCTCTAGCCAGTCCATCACCTCTTCCTTCACTTTCACTTTCTCTTCCTTTACTTCTGGTTCTTCCACTTTCTCTTCTTTCACCACCAAACCACTATCCATCTCCTGCTTCACCTCTAATACGACTGGTTTCTCCTCCTTCACCTCAGGCCCATCCTCTACCTCCTGCTTTACCCACTGGCCATTCCGCATACCTTCTTCCATTTCCGACCAGTCCACAACTTCTTGCTTCACGACCGTTAGATCCACTCGTATTTCGTCTGCCCTTTGTCCACTTTCTTCTTGTCTATCCCCCATTTTCCCCATTCCTGTTGGTCCATAACCCACCTCTCCACCGCTGGCCTCCTCCGTCCTTGCTATGACCCCGACTCCCTCCCTACCCGACTGGAGACTTAGCCGCAACCCGGCAGATCCAACTTGGAGACAGTCTCTCCACGTCCCTTCTTTCTCAGCAGCAAAATCCATCAGGTCACGACCCTTGGCCTCCGCTGCCACTGTATCTTTCAATGTGGCTGGTCCACACCAACAAGAATTACCGGCCAGATCCCGGGCAGAGGACCACGTGTATGATAGTGAAGCCTCCAGCACTGAACGCCGGCTTGGCGTGTTTCTCCAAATCGCCGTAAAGCAACGCTTTCGTTCCTCGACACTTCACGACTCGTAGAATTCTTTACGGCTCTGCGGCTGTCCAGCTCAGAGGCTCTGAGAGAATTGGCGTGAGGACACGCCCACCATGGTCCCGCCTTCGAGGCGGGGCTTCTCCAAACCTCTCCCCTGAGGAGGCCGCCTCCCGCCCCACCCTCTGCTCGTGACCACTCTCCTCTGTTAAGAGACTGGAGGGCTCGGGCGAAGAGGGACGCTAAACCCGTAGTCTTGGAATGGGAAGGTACACCCTAATCTTTATTAAAGATTAAATTTAATCTTGTACGACAATAGAGGAAACACCTAACATTACGCCTCTCCAGGCTTCAGGCGATGGATGATGTTAAAATCTCTTAGTGTTATTGTGAAGATCCAATCTATTCATGCATGGAAATAAGCTAGCAGTGACAAACAAAATCAATATATGGTGGCTGTTGTTCCTGGGAATTCCAATAGGTTTCAGGTAGGAAAGAAGGCATTCGTTTTTATTCTTTAAGTTCTTTGTCAGTAAGAGCCCACATCAGCCAGTTCCCCATTCCCAGCACCCTACAGGATTCTAAGAGAAAATAAATATATGTGTGTGTGTGTGTGTGTGTGTGTGTATAATTTATTCTCCCTCTTTAAAGACTGGGCCAAAAGTCCAATTCCCAGGACTAGATTTAAAAAATACACTAGATTTAAAAACCACTCTCGTATCTATTTCAATTACTTTTTAAAATTATTATTATTACATACCAAGCATTAGGTGTTCATCTAATCTACACATCATGTCTGTGAGATATATAGTTTTCTTGCTGCCTAAGAAGGCTCCAAAGAAATAGCATTTAGCTATGGGCTGCTTTGTACTACCCCCTGTTATAATTTGCAGGGCATTTAGCTGTTATTATTCATTAGCACATTGTTCAGGAAATGGGAATTTTGAGTGGTTGAGCAGAGTAAGAAAGAGTGGTAATTTTAAAACCTTAGTTGGAGTATCACCGATTAAGTAGTTCTGGAAGAAGTATTGAAGTTGGAGGAGTTTAGTAAAATCTTATGGATTGTAAGGAAGAAGCTTCCAGAGGAATCATACAGCTAGTCTCTTTTGGAGATACTTAGGGGTGCCAGCTACCCATGGAATCAAAGAGAGTCTGACTGGATTTTCAAGCTAGATTACATGTTTACACTAGGAAAAGAGGTTAGATGACACAATCTGTGTGGCTTTGCTAAAGACAAAATTTGGGAGATAGGAGCAATGAGAGGGAGTATTGATCCTCAAGAGAATAAAACCATCTAGATTTCCATTTAAGATCACAGAGAAAGTTCTGAAACTACTGATCGGAAGCATAAAGACTGCACATTTGGAACTTTTGTCATATTTCCCCCATTTGGTCTTATAATCTGTATTTTTTTCCCACAGTCACTGGAAAGGACAATTATTAAACCAGTACGGATCCTTGACAGCATCACAGCTAATTACTTACCTAAGTTAAATAAGCAACACCACGGAACTAAAGTTTTAATGAGAACATCAGAGATTATGGTGGTATCATTGAATGGCAGTTTTGAAGGAAAAATGAAGCTTGAGTAGTCGTAGAGGAGGGAACTTTGGGTTATTGGAGTATAGAGCCAGAGTATTGGCTGTAAGAGCAGAGACAGGGCAGGGACAAAGGGAAGTTACATAGGGCTGTCACTGAATTCCTATCCAGTTTCTCAAGCCCTTTTCCTTCCCTTTTCCACTTCAATGGAGTAGAGGTACAAACCTAGCTCCTTCAGTATAGGATTGAAACATCTTGCTGCACCCTGTCCTCTCTGTCTCCCGTCCCTGCACTGGGCATCATGGCACAGCTCTCCTAACTATTTTGGGACCGGTCCTTTGTCAAAATCATAATTGAGTTCACATACTTGAGTTCATAATTGAGTTAACAGTTAGAAATCTAGGAAAGCTTTCTAGGAAAGTATATTAGCTGAGACTGAAATACAATGAGCAAGTATATATTAAGAATGGTTAAAACCATTTGGGTGGCTTGCAGGCACTGTATGTAGTCAACTGTCTGGTGGTATAGAGTGAGGATTAGAAGGGTCTTTCCTGACCCCTTAAAGGACAGATAAGAAAACAAAAACCCAAAGAAATAGAAAGATTTGCCCAAGATTATGTGGATATTATTGGCAGTATTGAAACAGAAAATTAATGTTCTGGTCAGAGCCCTTTGTTTGCACTTGAGCCAGCCTAAGATGAAGGCCAGGAAGTGGAAGTGCAGCTGTGTCCACACAAGAGGCAGGAACAAGTAACCAGAAAGCATGGCAGTCTGAATTTTATTTTGCATGGGTATGTTTTATGATGTGTTGCAGTTTGGGTTATTCAGAAATAGATGCCAATAGGAGTTATTTTGGACCAATTCCTATGAAAGGAAGGGGAAGAAAGCAGGATTGGCCAGAGAGAATTTAAATTGTGATGCAGGTCTCACAGAGCGTTGGACAACTTGATGATTAACTCTGAAGAAGGAATTTTCCTTTAGAATGTTCCACATCAGGCAGAACTGCCTCTTCCATTATATCTGGCCTCACTCAGTCACCTGATTCATGCTGCCCCAGAAAGGGTATGGTCTTGAGAAAGAGGCCTCTTTGAAGCTATAGCTGACAACTGAAGGCTGCTGACTGCACTCCTTGTGGCTGGGTAGCAAGTCCTTCTTTGAAGGGAGATGTGGGTGGCACATATCCATGGCTACCACAGTGTAAATGTGTGTTTGCTTCTGTGGCCACATGGTCTCTCGTCACTGAATCAGCTTCATTCTTCTTTTTTTGAAGGCCAGTTTTCTCTCTTCTCCAAGTACCTTGTTAAAAAATACAGCCACTCAATAACTCCCAGGTATCAATGCACATCGTCATGGAGACACGCTATTGTCCTATTCCAAATGTCTGGGGAAAAAGAATCTAATTGGATCAGCAAAGTAAAGGGGGTAGGATTGCTTAGTGTAAACACAGTTGCAAAGTTATTGGAGAAGAGCACTTTGCTCTGGGCAGTGTTCTCTTATGTTAACGGAAAAAGCACCGAGTTTAAATCTCCTTTGCCACTAGCTGGGTGATCACACTGAGTCTCAGTTAATTTCTTCATCTGTAAAATAGAGATAGTTATACCTATTTCACAGGCTATTTTGAAAATTAAGTGAGAAAATGTATGTGCAAGAGCTCTGTAAACAGTAAAGTATTCTACAAATGTAAATATAATTTCCTTATTCTACCAGTAATTTTGAAAATCATGCTGGTAATAGCTCAGTGTTTTCTCTTTCAGATTGTGAAAGACAAAATTGAGATATTCATATTCCCCAGTTCTTGGCGCAATGCTTGTCATGTGTGACAACCCTCTCCTTAATATTTTTGCTGTTTGTATATTTTTACCTAGCCCAAGGTCCTCAAAATTTTCTTCTATATTTTGTAGAAGTTTTACAGTTTTAACTACAACATTTAGATTTATGTATATAGTGCAAAGTAATGGTTTGAATACATTTTTGCAAATGAGCACCATTTGTTGAAAAGACTATCCTTCCTCTTTGTCTAAAAATAAGTGACCACAAATATAAAGATTTATATCTAGACTTCCTATTCTGTTTCATTGATCTATATGTCTATCTTTACACCAATACCATGTTGGTTACCATAACATAATTGATTACCATAACATAATAGTAAATTTTCAAATTGGGTAATTACATCCTTCTACTTCTTTTTAAAAAGTGGATTGGCTACTCTAGATCCTTTGCATATTCATATAAATTTTAAGATAAGTTTATCAGTTTCTACAAAAGAGCTTGCTGGGATTTCGACAGGGATTATGTGAAATACATGATGGATTTGGAGATAATTGGTATCTTAACAATAGTGTGTCTTAAACTAATGAAAATAGAATGCCACACATTTATTTAGATTGTCTTTAATTTCATTTAACAATGCTTTGTAGTTTGCAGTGTATTAATTTTTGCACATCTTTTCTAGATGTATGTACATAAGTATTTTATCTTTTTGATGTGATTTTGAAAGGAATTATTTAATTTCATTTTTGGATTTTTTCATTGCTACCATATAGAAATACAATTGATATTTGTATATTGACTTTGTATCCTGAAGTCTTACTAAATTCATTTATTTTAATATACACGTATATATGTGTATATATATATATATGTGTGTATATTTATATTCAATTAGCTATTATTTTGTTTAGGAGTTTTCATATATACTTATGAGGATATTTTTCTATAACTCTTTTCTTGTAATGTCATCAGATTTGTTATCGGGGTTCTCTCCATATCCTTTAATTTTTTATGTTTCCCATCTCTTTATTGCTTCCAGATACTTTCTGGGAGAGTTCTCTAATTCCTACTTACTGATTTGTTATTTGATGGTATCCAATCTGCTAGTCAACCCATCTACTAAATTTATTTTAGTTGTTATATTTTTCATAACCAGTATCTCCAGCTTATTATTGCTTCATAATATTCTCACTTATGTCTTTGGAGGTATTTCTTTTCCTCATTTAAAATTTCTTATCTACAGCCATGCCACTCTGAACGTGCCCAATCTCGTTCAATCTCAGAAACTAAGCAGGGTCGGGCCTGGTTAGTATTTGAATGGGAGACAACCTAGGAAGACCAAGTGCTGTAGGCGTTTAAAAAAATAAAATAATAAAATAAAATTTCTCACTTTTTTTGTTCATTAATTCTGCTCCTCTAGTACAAATTGTCTAGTTTTCTAAAAAATTTGTTTCATAGAATTATACTGCTCAGATGCTATAATATCTCCTCTTGTGATCTCACATTTCCTTAGAAATATCAACAACTTCAGCTGTAATTCATACTTGAAAGGAAGGAATAAAAGCCTGAGTGATTTTTTGGGAGTGGGGGCTGGTGGGTAAGGAGGAGAGTGGATGAGCCTTGATATTACAATCTGGGCTCTACTAGTCCCAAATACCCTTCCATGATTAGAACATGCCCCTCAGGTTATCCCTGCATTTGCCATCCCTTTTCCAAGAGCTACTGTCTGCTCTGGTATCACCTAGACCTCAGGATGGAGGAAAGAGGAGATAAGAACTGTTCTAAGCCAAATTGTATGCATAGTTATCATTTTTATTGATGTTACTCTTCCTCCTTGGGCAGGTGCTGGGCTTCCCTGATGTTCTTATGCCCATCGTGAGTTGGGATGAGCTGTGATACACCCAGGGTAATGTGGGTAGAAAAGGCATAATCAGAAATGTTATCCCTCCATTCTATCCCTTACCTCCATCATGTCCATCTATGACTACAGGCCTCCCTTTCCCGACCGCAATGGGATCCAACTCCCTTTCATTTTCCTATAGGTTTCTCAGTTGCTGAGTTAGGCTCCCAGATCAGTCACCACCCTCTCACTTACATAACATCTTCAAGATGAGACTTGAGGACTCCAGGAGGTAATAGTGTTAGTTTGCTATCTTTTCAGGAACTAGATTCTCCAGATTAAACTTTTAGAAAATAGTGATGGTAATAAATTTTGGAAATGATTTGAAAGGTATCCCAAATATCCTCCCTACTAAGCTTCCCATGACATTGCTCATATATTCCCAGGATGTAAGAGGTTTCATTATATTCACAAAGGTTTTATTATATGCATATTTTGAGGCAGGGCAGTAATTCTCATATGCTTGTCCATAGACTGTTACATCAGCATCACCTGATGTACTCGATCAAAACAGATTTCTGGGCCTCTCCCTAGAGGTATTAAATCAAAATGGAGAGAGCTGCTGGGAAATATTTTTAATAAGTGTCTTTGTGTATACTTCTGATGACTATTGTAGTCAGGTTTGGGAACTCCTGAGTGAAGGCATTAAAACTGCACTGTTCAATATGGTAGCCATTAGCCACAGTGATTACTGAACACTTGAAATTGGTTATCCAAATTGGGATGTGCTATACATGTAAAATACACACTGGATTTCAATCACTTAGGACAAAAATGTAAAATTCTCATTAATAACGTTTTTTTATTTTGATCACATGTTGAAGTGATAGTATTTTGGATATATCAGTTATATATAATGCATTAATAAAATTAATTCCATTTTTTTAACTTTTTAAAATGCAGCTATTAGAAAATTTAAAATTACGTCTGTGGCTCATGTCATACTGCTATTGGACAGAGCTATACTAGAAGATGTTAACATTCAAATTCCAATTAGATGAGGTTAACATTATATGAATACTCAAGAATTAGCACCATAATTTTAAAATATATTACCAAACTATAGTAATCAAAACAGTATGGTACTGGCACAAAACCAGACACATAGAATAATGGAACAGAATAGAAAGCCCAGAAATAAGCCCACAATTAAGTTCAATTAATCTATGACAAGGGAAGCAAGAATGAGGAAATGACAGTGTTTTTAATAAATGGTGTTGAGAAAACTGAATAGATACAGGCAAAAATGTGAATCTGGACCACTTTCTTACATCATATACAAAAATAAACTCAAAAAAGTTTAAAGACTTAAATATAAGATGTGAAACCATAAAGCTCCTAGAAGAAAGCAAAGACAGTAAACTCTTCGATATGGTCTTAGCAATATATATTTTTTGTATATGTCTCCCAGGCAAGGGCAATAAAAGAAAAAAATAAACAAACTGGACTACATCAAACTAAAAAGCTTTTGCACAGAGAAGGAAACCATTAACAAACTGAAAAGACAACTTACTGAACAAGAGAAGATATTTGTAAATGACATATCCAGTAAGATGTTAATATTCAAATATATAAAGAACTCATACAATTCAGCATTAAAAATAAAACAAATCTCAAACAATCCTATTAAAAAATGGGCAGAGGACCTGAATAGACATTTTTCCAAGGAAAGATGAGTAACAGATATATGAAAAGATGTTTAACATCACCAATATCAAGGAAATGCAAATTAAAACCACAATGAGACATCATCTCATACCTATTAGAATGACTATTATCCAAATGTCAACAAATAAGTGTTAGGGAAGATGTGGAGAAAAGGGAACCCTTGTTTACTATTGGTGGGATTGTAAATTGGTGCAGCATGCATTTGCATCATTTATCATGCTATTCTGTGATTATAAACATTGAAATCTAGGATGTGGTTCCGTAGTGTAGTGGTTAGCAAGTCTGCTTTACATGCAGAAAGTCCTAGATTTGTGCCCCAGTGGAGCCACAGTCCGTGGTCTATGACTATGCCACCCTGAACAAGCCCAATGTCTGATCTCAGAAGCTAAGCAGGGTCAGACCTGGTTAGTACTTGGATGAGAGACCACCTAGGAAGACCAAGTGCTGTAGGCATAAATTAAAAAAAATAAAAAAACAAACAAACGACAACAACAAACATTGAAATATACACTCTGCCTTCAAGGAGGTCACAGTTTAATCAAAGGAGACAAACATATGAAGAGGAATAACAATACATTGAAGTAAGTGCAGAATATAGAATGTGACTTAAAGAAGTAGCATGCATTTCTTTGTGGGAAAAGTTAGGAAAAGTTTCCTGAGAAGCTAACTGGAAGAGTGAGTGGGAATTGACCAAGAGAACAAGGAAGGAGAGCTTTCCAGAGGATTGAAAAAGTATAGTACATTCAGAGAACATCAGGTGAGTTAGGCATAGCTGGAATGTATTGACTTTAATGAGAAAGGAGGGAGAGAACGTTGACAGGTAAGTAGTTAGAGGTCAGGTCACCGGGGCCTTGTAGAGAAGCTTGCATTTTATTTCTTCATTAGATAGGTGATCAGGAGCCAGATTCACTTCTTGAACTTGGGTTCTGAGGCTGGGACACAGAAGCAAGTGGTCAGGAAAGAAACCACATGTTGATTCTGGTATGATTATTCTTTATCAGGGGAACATGACATACAGTTATTTGGGTGGGCCTCTTATTACAACACAAGTAACTGTTTCCAAAGAATAACTGGATCTCTTATTGGCAGAGCATGATTTGGGTCAAACAAAAAAAAAAATCATGATTTAGGAGGTTTAGTCACAACTAATGAGCCTTTTAAGGACCCAACAATTTCTCTAGGAGAGAAATCCAGGACCTAATACAGAGGCATATTATTTGTTGCAGCAAAGTATGTGAAATAGATTTCTAAAAAGATTTCAGAAAAAAATTTCTGAAAAATATTCTAAAATAATTTATTAGTATCTTTTTAATACCTGAATCCTGAAACTAGCAAGTTTAACTGTCCAGAAGACTTAGTCATGAAACCAAAATAAATAAATCCTGATTGTATTAATTTTTCACTTCCAATCAGTAAACCAAAACCTTTTTGGTGTCTACTAATTAAGTTTGGTACAAAGCATTTTTAATTTTTTTCGTTGCAGGAAGACTTGAAAGAAAAATACACAATATTCCTTTGTGATATATTGAATTATGTAGGAAATATTTGGAAACAAGTAAAAAATATTTTAACTATGAATGTTTTATATAGTATCTTTGTATTTGTATTTTGGTAGTTAAAAGGCCTAACCTCTTTTACAAATTCAAAATGTTCAAGTGAGAAAAATTGGATGTAATATCAATAACATTTAAATAAAAAATTTATTTTTTCGTAGTTGAGGAAGATCTTTATCCCTTCATGGAGAATGTTCTTTTTATGAAACTAAGTTTCCAATATTTACTTCAAGAAGTGAGAAGTATTTTTGAATTTCAACTCTAAATTTGTCCTGAACTAGTTACCTAGTAAAATCAAATTATGTTTAATGGAGTTACTGAGATCATTTTTGTACCTGTGTGCTGTCCTAAAATTCCATTGCTAAGTACAGCCAAGATGATTGCTCAGATTCCCCATCAGCTGCTCTACTCTAAGAGGTACCATTTTTCTAATTTGGCTTTGATTTATGCCAGAACTCTGTATTCAAAGCACACAGATTGCATAATTGTATTCCCAGGCTTAGGTGACAACTTCATTATACCAGTATCATAGTCAATTACTAGGTGGGTCATGGTAAAAAAGTTATGCTTTAATAGGGCAAAACTCTATTAAAGGCTTAGCTTACACTTATTTTTTTTTAATTTTTTTATTATTTATTTATTTTTAGGCAAGGCAAGCCTTGGTTGACCTCATGGATTGCAAGGACTTTGTCATCTTACAATCCCTTATTTTTTTGTTTTTTATACCTACAGCACCTGGTCTTCCTAGGTAGTCTCTCATCCAAATAGTAACCAGGCCTGACCCTGCTTAGCTTCCAAGACCAGACAGGGTCAGGCTTGTTCAGGGTGGCATGGCCATAGACAAACTTACAGTTATTTTTAAAACTATAAAAAACTGCTGGTCTTGTGTGGGAGGGCCAAAGTCATACTTCTGGGCCATAAAACGAGGTCTGCCAAAGTGCCTGCTGCTCAACAACACGTTCCTACTGCTCAAGTCATTTCTGTGCTATAGCGCATTCTCTCTTTGTTTATTAAGAAGTCATCAAGCAAGCAAACAAAAACTTTTGTTTTCCCACAGAAAGAACTACACTGATTTTTCATTCCAGGTAAAGAGCAGGTTTTGTGAGGCCTGATGTCCATACAATTTAAGATCTTCTTTATGAAAAAGAACTAAAAATTATGTACTTTTGTAAACCTTACAAATAAATGCCCAGGTAAAGACATTTTGAAGGCCACTACAGAACTCTAAGACTTAAATTTATTAGCTTCACAGTAACTCTGCTTCTATAGAAAGCATATTTTAGGTAAACTTTTTTTAAAGGATATATAAATGGTACTTATTTAAATTTTTTAAATTGAAGAAATGATTTCAATTTTTTTCCTCCATCTACTTCCTCCCTCTCTGCCAGCCTCTGGTAACTACTATATTTTAGGTAAACTTGATAGAATTTTAAAATTAATTTGCTGTATCTTTAAAGTGCTAAATTATTTCACCAATAGGAAAATATTTTTATGGTATAATTTGTGAATTTAGAGATTTTACTTTAGACTTATGGTTACCTATCTTTATGTGTATAAGTGTTTTGTTTTGGATATTCATGCTACTACCGTATGAGAATATACCAAGAAATGATAGGTGAAAATTGTTGCATTGTGATGATAGAGAGCCCTTTACACTTGAACTCAACAAACCCCAAGTAGGATAAATAGAAAGTAAATACCTAAGTATTTAATAGATAAATTGGTGAAAGCCAAAGAAAAAGTGATCTCGAATGAAGCAAGAGGAAGATGACTTATTACATATGCGGAATAACAATGTGAATGATGGCTAACTTTTCATTGCAAACAATAGAGGCTGGATACATTAGGTTGACATATCCAAACTGCTGAAAAAAAAAATGCAACCAAGAATTCTATATCTAGAGAAAATATCTTTCAAAAATGAAGGGGCAATAAAGACAAAAATCAAAATTAATCATCAGCAAACCTACAAGAATTAGCAAAAAAAAAAAAAAATTCTTCAGGTGAAGGGGAATGATATCACATGGTAACTTACTTCTACAGAAAAAAAAATATATATATTATAATCCTATATTTATACTATATACAAATGTACTAATATAACAACAGTAACTCAAAGAATGAGGGGATTAAGTGGAAGTATACTGTTACTTACATGGTTCTCACATTTTATTTTAAATAATTCAGTATTAGCTCTAAGTAGATTGTGATAAATTAGAGCTTAATACCATAATCCATATAGCAACTACTAAGAAATAGAATAAAGGACAGGAAGTTTTCTCTCTTTTTACAGATAAGAAAACTTCTGCTTCTAGTTATGATGAAATTGCCCATATCAGACTAAACATGATGCTAAGAACTATAAGGTCTGGCTAAATATAACAAATAGATGTTTGACAGCATTAATGATTGTCCAAAACAGTCAAGCGTAGATAATAAGTAAGGAAGAAGGAAATGTATACTAAAGTAAAGGGGACCTTCTCCATTACTTGTTCCCTGGGGAAAATTGCTGAGTAGCAAAAATATGTCCTAGAGCTTTTGGCGGTCTTCAAGATTGACAGCATGGGAGAGTGGGGAGGAGAATGAGAAGAAACTTTGCAGTTTAGAACTGAAAAAGGAGGATAGGGTCCCTGCACCACAGGTTTTCTCTTGAGAAACTAAAGCGCTACCCTAGGGGAATAATGAAAAATTAGTAATAGAGCAGCCATCAGATGGCCTAAAGCCCAGTCTTGAACTATCTCAATCACAGTTGGATACAACTGCCTGTCAAAAGAAAAATCTCTCAGGAGAGAGGAATTATAATTAAGAGATTCTGAAAGTTTTTACATATGACGTATGACACTTAATAAAAAAAATGTTATATATGCTAGGCACAAGAATAACTGGAAACTAAAAGAAAAAATAGACAATATAAAAATAAACTTTAGGACATGCAGATACTGGAATAATCAGATTTGGACTTTAAGTCAATAGCAGTTAATGCAATTACTTTGTGCCAGGCACAGTTTTAAGTGCTTTCTCATGTTAATTTACTGAATCCACTCAACAATCAAGTGAGATAGTGTGATGGTTAAATTTACGTCAATTTTTACTGGCCAGAGGGTGCTCAGATTAAAATTATTTCAGGGTATGTCTGTGAGGGTGTTTCTGAAAGAGATTAGTGAACTCAGTAAATTGCACCCCCTCATGTGGATGGGCATCATTCCAACCACTGAAAGCCTGAATAGAACAAAAGACAGCTATGGAAAACATTACGAAGGTTCCTTAAAAAATTAAGAATAGGATCACTATATGATCCAGCAACACTTCTTCTGGGTATCTACCCCCAAAATTTGCACCCTGATGTTCATAATGGCCAAGAAATGGAAACTGAAGTGTCCATCAATAGATGATTGGATAAAAAAAGATGTGATATGTATGTGCAATGGAATGTTACTCAGCCATAAGATGAAATACTGCCATTTGTGACAACATGGATAGATCCTGAGATTATCATGCTAAGTGAAATAAGTCAGATAAAAATGTTAAGAACATATTATTTCACTCGTATGTGGGACATAAAACTGAAAGCAATAAACACGACAGACAACAGAGACTCATGGGCACAGACAGCAGATTGGCGGCTACCAGAGGGAAGGGGAGGGGATAAGGGTAAAGGGGGTCAAATACATGGTGATGGAAGGAAATTTAACTTTGGGTGGTGAGCACACAAGCAATATATATATGACGTTTTATTGGATTGTACACTTGAAACCTATATAATATTAATCAATGTCACCCTTATAAATTTAATAAAAAAAGAATACAAGTCAGAGGAAGAAGGAATTTGCCCCTTTTTGCTTTCTGTCTGCCTCCTTGGGAAATCTCATCTTCTCTGACCCCCAGATGGGTTTTAAACATTGGCTGCCCTGGTTCTGAGGCCTTTGGACTTAACTGAATTACATCACTGGCTTTCCTGGGCCTCTAGCTTTCAGACAGTAGATTGTAGGACTTCATAATTATGTGAGCCGCTTCGTCACAATCAATCTCTATATTATATATAATAATGTAGTATACACAAATATATATTATGTATAATATAAAAATAGGTATATATTATTATAATATAAAATCGATCTCTATATCTCTCTTGCTCTCCATCTCTCCTACTTGTTCTGTTTCTCTGGAGAACCCTAACTAATATATACTTTTATTATCCCCACTTTATAGTGAAGAAACTGAGGCAATGTATAATGCACTCAAAGTCATATAGCTACTCCTCAGAGTACTCAACTACTATATTATGCTGTTTATGATTATGTTGATTTAAAATTTCTTTCATATTTTTAGGAACACAAAACAAAGTAAGGTGTTTTCATTTTATACCTATTTCTTAAATGAGATCTAGGAAAATCATTTATGTCTCTGAAATGAGTTTTTTGGGGGGTGGGGTGGGTAACAAAAAGTATAGCATGAAGACTGAAATTTGAGTATGAACTATGGTTTCTTTCATTTAAAATCAACCTCTGCTCTGTTTTAAAACCATTTCTATGTTCCTTAAGCAGGTAATCAGATATCTTTGCCATAGCCCAATTAAAAAATTGTAGTGAAATATACAATATAAAATTGGTCATTTTAATCACTTAAAATGTGCAATTCAGTTGTATTAAGTACATTCATATTGTTATACAATCAGCATTACCATCCATCGCCAGAACTTTGTCATCACCCCAAACAGAAACTGTACTCTTCCAAAACCATTCACCATTCTCACATCATCCAGCTTCTAGTAGTAACCTCTATCGTATTTTCTGTGTAGGAATTTGTTTATTCTTGGTACTTCAGATGTGGAATCATACAATATTTGTCCTTTTTTGTTTGGCTTATTTAACAGCAAAATGTTTCAAGGTACATTAATGTTGTTGCATATATCAGAATTTCATTCCTTTTTAAGGCTGAATAATTTTCCATTGTTATGTACATACCACATTTTATCAATTCCTCTGTTGATGCACATTTAGATTGTTTCCATGTTTTGGCTATTCTAAATAATACCTCTATGAACACTAGTGTACAAATATTTACTTCATTCCATTCTTTCAATTCTTTTGGGTATATATACATGAAGTAGAATTTCTAGATCATATGGTAATTCTGTGTTTAACTTTTGAGGAACTCCAATCTATTTTTTTACTGTAGCTGCACCATTTTATATTCCCACCAGCAATGTACAGGGTTCTAATTTCTACGCATCTTCAGCAACACTTGTTATTTTCTTTCTTTCTTTTTGGATATCAGTCACCATAATGGGTGCGAAGTGGTATCTTACTATGGTGTTGATTTGCATTTTCCTAATGACTAGTGATGTTGAGCATCCTTCCATTTATTGGCAATTCATATTTCTTCTTTGGAGGAATGTCTATTAAATCTTTTGCACATTTTTCAATTGGGTTGCCTTTTTTTTTTGGGTTCATTTTTTGAGTTGTGTGAGTTCTTTAAATATTCTGGATAGTAATCCCTTATCAGATACATGATTTGCAATATTTTCTCCCATTCTGTGGGATATCTTTTAGATAGTGTCTTTTGATGCACAGAGCTTTTAATTTTGATGTAGTTCAGTTCATTGTTTACTTTGTTGATTGTGCTTTTGGTGTCACCGCTGAGAAGTCATTGCCAAATCTAATGTCTTGAAGGCTTTCCCCTATGTTTTTCCTAAAAGTTTTATAGTTTTAGCTCTTACATTTAGGACTTTAATCCATTGAGTTGATTTTTGTATATGATGTAAAGTAGCAGCCCCAACCTTTTTAGCACCAGGGACTGGTGCTCCTATGGGAATCTAATACTTGACCTGAGGTGGAGCTGGGGTGGAGATCTAGCACTGGGGAGCAGTCGAAAATACAGATGAAGCTTCACTGGCTCGCCCACTGCTCACCTCCTGCTGTGTGGCCTGGTTCCTAACAGGCCACAGACTGGTGCTGGTCCATGGCCTGGGAGGTTGGGGACCCCTGATGTAAAGTAAGGGTCCAACTTCATTCTTTTGCATGTGGACATCCAGTTTTCCCAGCAGCATTTGTTGAAGAAACTGTCCTTTCTCATTGAATGGTCTTTGCATCCTTGTTGAAAATCAATTGACCACATATGGGACAGTTTATTTCTGCGCCATGACCCCATTATATGCAAATAAGAAATAGGCTCTATAGTCCTTTAATAGGTATGGAACAGATACTTTCTAATAATGTATATATAATAGAGAAGAGCTATCCCAGAGGGGCTATCATAGATAATAAAATAATATAGCAATAAAAGAAAAAAACAAATACAACTAAAACAGATTTAAAGCACCTTTTTATTATAGATAAGTGTGGTTTGCTATGGCTAAAGGTATGTTTATAATGGATGTACAAGGTTTTCTATATACCAGAGTTATAATATTTTTCTTTTAATACCGAACATTTCTCTGAAAACAAGAAAAGCCTGAATTGGCTGAACCTATTTTAAAGAGCAAATAACTGTTGTTGTTTTTTTTCCCTGGATGTTGCTTTGATGACTGGTAAATTAGGTCCCAACACATTAAATTTAAGAACAGTGAAAGAAAATCAATGAATACTATAAAACATGTAATTTCTATGAAGCACAAATATAAAGTTATTATAATTTAAAACAGCAGCAATTTCAAAAGATTTGCTGAATCAAAACTTTACAAAATATATATACATAAAGTATCATTCCAGATGATCATGGATTTTAAAAAATAGTATATCACAACTCTCAAACTCTAACCCAAACCTACTACTAGATGTAGCTGGCCTATAACAATTTTTACAACAATTTAAAAAATAAAACAAAAACAAAAGAAGCCTCTCAATTCTCTTGTTCATAAGCACAGGTCACAATGTATTGGCTTTGATTCCATATCCACAAAGAGAATTTTAAAATAGAACAAGGACTTCACATAAATAATGTTTTACTTGTTTTAAGTATGTGACCAAAGAAATTAAAATAAGTACTAACAACCAAAACATACCTTGATGTAACCAGTACATATACTCTTAAAGAATGACAAAGACAAAAAAAGAAATAAAATTGTCTACAAAAGCCACAAGCACCTTGTTTTAGAAAGAGCACCAAGCAACACAAAAAGGCAACACATAAGAGGTAGTGTACCACCAGCTAAGATGTATATGCCCATTGGGGACCTGAATACAGCTTAGTATTTGGGAAAATAAGACGTATTAGACTGTGGCTTATCATTTTTAGACAGAAGCATTGCACGTTTGGGAGCATTAGCCAGTATTGCTCCACAGTGCTCTGCATCTCCAGCTGTCTAATGGGTACTTTGTTCTCAGACAGTCAAAAAATATAGGATACCCTGAAGAATTCCATGTTTATAAATTTTTGGTTCTAAGGATTCTCTAAGGAAATTCAGGTCAATATATTTTTTTAAAAGAATTAAATACTTTATCAATTATAGTCCTTTAAAGAATGCCTTTTCTCCTTCTTAGGAGGAAGTCTTTTTTCTTCCTGAGATTCTTTAAAATATAGCCAATGCTTTATTCCATGCATTTCATAATGATGGTATCTTTCTGTCTGTATTTTTCCCTCTGCAGGAATTACCTGGCCAACAGCTTGAATTTGGAACTAATTCAGAGACTTTAGAGAAAGCATACAGAACTGCTTTCAATGTAGTACTTTTGTTCAGTTTTGAGATGAAGAAGTTTTTGTATTTCAATTAGCGGAAGTTGATTAGGGTCCTGGGTGTGAAAAAGGAATTTTGCCTTATGCCAGCTGCCATCTTGAATCTGTAAAATAAGAACAAAATGCTTTAATAAGTAATTGTTTCATTAGCAGTCATTCTCAGCAGGCAATGCTTTTCATAGACAATGTGGGCTTATTTTAAGGATTAGACATAATGAACGGAAAGTGTGTAGAACAATGCCTGGCACAGAGTAAGTGCTCAATAAATGGTAACAATTACTATGAGTAATTAAAAACATGTACTTACTATTTTCTCTAAACTATACTGTGTGATCTGATTTTTCAGTTTCAGAGGCTAAGGCTAGCTTTCTGCTGCTATTGTCTGTGAATCACTAGACCAGATATAAAATAAAAAGCTGTACTATTTCTAATATGATTAATACCCACCTGTTCTGTGTTCCTTTATTTGGAAATGATTCTTCAGGATGGGCATTTTCTTTGGATGAAAGGAAATGAGTTATCTCAACCTCTCTGTACTTTAAACTAGAATTGCTTTAGTCAGAAGTAAATTATAATTCTGTTAAATTATCATTTGGGTTCCTTTTTTTCCATTTTGTAGTTACTATTTATATGGTTTCTTTCTTTCCTCTCTTCTTTCTAGGCCTTTCTGTTTCTCTTATTACTTACTGTATGCTCTTTTGTTTCTGATAAATTCTATCATGGAATAAAAACTATCATTAATTTACCAATGATTAAGATTCAATAAGACAAAATAGAGAAACATAATTGATTAGTTTTGTGAAGCTTTTTATTCAGAAGTTTATTCACTTACTCATTCACAGGATTATCATGGGATAAATTTTAAAATTTGAAGAAGTTTTAGGTACTATTTAAGCTACAAATTCCATTTTAAGGTTTGGCAATTGAAACTCACTGAAGATAAATTACTAAAGTCATAAGCCTGGTGGTATAACTAGAACTAGAGTTCTTTGTGTAAGACACTGTTAAATTTAACTTATTAAATCTTTCAAGAAATATTTATTAAACACTAAGTATATTTGGCACAAGCGAGATGTAATCCTCTATTTTCTTACAGTGCTTGGGAAATATAAAGATGAATAAATTAGTTCTGGCTTCCGAATTCCAGCAGCTTATAAATCTGATGGGTGAGAGAAAAAACATAAACAAATAGCTATCATAGAAGGCCACATATGGTAAGTGTAATATAAATAATGTATACAATGAGTGCTACATTCCTCATTTCCAACTGGAGTAGTCAGGGAAAGTTTTCTGAATTGAGAATTCAGAATTTAAGATGGGCCTTAGAGTATGCCTAAAATTTCCACTTGTTTAGAGAGCTACAGAAGGGCATTTCAGAGAAAAGAAATGACACGAGTAAAAACAAAACAAAACAAAACAACAAAAAAGAATTGGAAAAGTAGAAGGTGGTTGTGAAAATAAGCGTAACACAGGGTTTAAGTGTACAGATTTTGTCCTGGAAGAGATGTTTATAGAAATTCAGGTACTATCATTCTCCTCACATGTAATATGGGAATAATAAAAAACTACCTCATAGGGTTGTGAGGATTAAATGAGATTTCAGTTAAAAGTCCCTAGCAGTATAGTGTGGCATAAGCTTTGGAGTTGCATACACTAGTTACTTGACCTTGAGCAAGTTACTTAACATCTCTGTGCCTTCATTTTCTTACCTATAAAATGGAACTAATAATTTTTTCACAAAGCCGTTATAATTAAATAAAATAATATATGTAATACATGGTACCTGCCATATAATAACTAACAGTAGGAATTGTTGAGATGGTGATGATAGAGATGATGATGATGATGATGAAGAATAGATTAGTTTGGTAGGTTGGATCCTAACTGTTCTAAGTGCTGAATAGAGAGCTGACAGGTTTGGATTGCATCTTTGAGACAGTAGTGTCGCTGAAAGTTTTTGAACAAAATTGTAAAAGTTAAATGAATTTGTTGGTAATATTGATCTTTGCTTACAGAGAATGAGCCACCTACTTCTGACAGTTTGCCTAAGATTTTTCAAATACCCAAGCACTGTTTGCCAGAAACTAAATGTTATAAAAACATTTCCCTGGAAATGGTAACAGATATTAAGTCATGGGCTTCATACTACACAAGAACAGGAAATCAAGCCACTCAAAGTCATTAATAATATATATGTAAAGAGGACAACTCTATTCTCTATAACAGGGGTTAGAAAATGCTTCTGTAAAGGGCTAGATAGTAAATATAGGTTTTGTGGAGCATACAGTCTGTTGAATTTACTCAACTCTGTCATTGTAGTGTGATAACAGCCATACATAATAAGTAAACAAATGAATGCGGCTCTGTTCCAAAAACATTTATTTACAGAAACAAGTAGTGGGCTAGATTTGGTTTGTGAATCATAGATTGTCAATACCTGCTCTATAACACAATGTTTTAAAATGATAGTTTTTTCTAACTTTTATAATTTAATTTTAATAGAAAAAATGGGCTATGATTCAAATATTGATTGGTGGAGCCAGTCAATCTGCAGTTGTAACCATATTTGGCATCAGGTGAAATAAAACTGACTCGCCTCTATAATCTATTTTCCATGAAATAATGAGATGCAGAATCACAGTGGTGAAAAATATAGAAAACCTATTTATCTATATGTTTGCTCTATCTATCTATCATCTATCTATCTATCTATCTATCTATCTATCTATCTATCTATCTATCTATCTATCATCTCTCTCTCTCCATCAAGGTGTGATATAATTATTTCAGATAGAAAATAAAAATTAAAGTATTAATACCTGTTTTGCATATAAAAATCATGGATGACCAATGGGTGTGACAAAAGTTGACAAGACAGGATTTAAGCAAATGACTGATTCTAAAAAATGTATAGTTATTATAAATCAGGCACATTAAAACTTACTACCCTAATATAGTTGCATTTTATAATTAAAGGCTTACTCTCATTTTAATTTGATAGTTTTATAAATTTTAAGTTAGTTAAATTGAACAATTCTAAAGGTGCCATTCCCTTACCTTGCAGTCATCTGAAAGTACTTTAGGTTCAAGTAGAGTGTTTTCTTCAAAAATGTGGCCATTCCATCCCTTGAAACCAATAGGCAATCCTGAGCCACTTGTCTGAGCACTTGTCCACACTGGAGTGTTTAGACAGTGAATGGTGATGATTTGGGTGGCTTCTGAGCTCAGTAAATGAAGGAAATTCATCTGGACTTTTCCAACTCCAAACTCCAACTGATGTCATGGAAACAATATGCAGGTTATAAGATGTGGCAATTGATGAACTTGTAGTTTGGAAAAATTTGAGGAAAGTCCTTGAAAGGCAGCCTTGAGAAAGCTACTTTTCTTGGCATTTAAATGCCAGTCATTAGTGTGCTAGCAAATGCTTAACCACTGGCTCTTGCAGAGGTGGTGTGTGTGTGTGTGTGTATGTGTGTAAATCCCTGATTTATAGATTTTTTGGTTTTAGTGGTATAAATATTCTCACCATAGCCGATTTCAGGCTATAAAGGTGGTGCCATTAAACATGAAGTTGGGAGATGTTAAATAGAGGCTCTCCTGAGCCAGTCTGAGTTGGCTTCAGTGTACCACTAGACTATCACATAAGACAAAAAAAAAAAAAAAGTAATTTTTATAATGTTATCTAAAATGCATTAGTAATTTGTTGTTGATTAATGCTTTAATAATTTTTTCATAAAAATAAGAAATTGCCTTTATACTTCCATTTGAAGATATTTTTTTTTTGTTTTCAAACATAAGTTACAAGTTGTAATAATAGCTGGGGTGAGTAACTTTAACTATAAGAGCCTTTAAAGACAAGGACAGAATTTTATTCTTTGTGCTGTCAACTCTAATGCAGTTACAGTCATATAATAAACATAAATGTTTATTGAGTGAATGAATGCACAAATAAGCATTAACTAATAAAGTGAAAAATATAGGACAAATTGCAAGAAGAAGGTCTGATTGTAGATTTTCAAGGCTTAGGCAAAGAATATTTTTCTTTAGTTTTAGACATATTATTATTATTACTATTATTATTTTAGCATTATTCACTCAGGGATGTAGTCATAACATAAATATAAATGGTTTCTACTGAGGAATTTATATTAATTTCCAAACATAAAATTAGAAAAATATCAGTTATGAAGTAACAGATAAGAAATTAAAATAAAATAACAACAATATAAAAAGCCCCAGGAAAAGAGAGAAAAGACAAAGGAAAAGCATAGGATGAAAACACAAAGGACCATCATAGGGAACATTAGAGTTTAAGTAATTTATGTGCCTTAATTTAATAGATGAGAATCACAATCTTATATTTAACTTTTCTGAGCCTTAGTCTCCTTGTCGGTCAAGTTGGGTACCATCACCACAACAGAATTGTTTTGAGGATTTGAGGTGCCAAGTGTCATTTACCTAGAATAGTATTTGGCACAGACTAGGCTCTCTGGTGGCTTATAGTATCATTTCTCAGGTTATTAGAGGAATACAAACTAGAACCCAGGTTCCTGATTCCAACTCTACTCTTCTTCCACTATCTGATCAGTCTTTCTCAGGTTGAGTTTATTGATAGGAGAGATGGGAGAACTAATTCGGTCAAGGAAAGAATTAAAGTGCATCTTTTCACTGCTCCTATGTCCTTTCCACCCTGCTATCCCTCCACTCCGCACTCCCCGTCACCTTTCTTCTATGATAATCCAAATAAAAATCTTGGGCCAAATCTAGGAGAGTGAAGATGATCATGTGGATATTTGGGAAGTATGACTATCATGCTTCTTTTCATTAGTGGTAAACAGATTTCCTAAAAATAGAAGAATCCTTCCTTCCTCTGCTTTGAGGGCAATAATGGCGAATGACTATTGAGATGAAGGGAATGAATAAAGGGAGATATTTTAGGAGGAGAGAGCAGTCTAATAATAAGTCAGACTAATGGATGGCACATTTTAGTTGCTGCTGTATGTGAGGGACAAAACACACAGTAGGCTTGTGTATCAGTTCTTTGTCAATGAGAAATAAGTTCTTGATGATACCAAACTGGTTTAAACCAGAAAAATAAAGAAACGCAGTTTTGCTTTTTAAAATATATGTCATAAGTAGAATTAAGCTTTAGATTTTATAAATGCTTGTTGTAATACCCAGTGTTAATACCAAAGTTTCAATCGTTTAAAAAATTTGGTTTATAGAATTATACTTGAAAGAAGTTTTAAATTATAGTCAATGGATGTTTAAGGCAGGTTATTTTTGCTCAGTCATCAAAAAAGGCAAGTTTTGTGGCAAAATTCTTTTTTTAATGATGATGTAATTTTCAGTAAAACTTTAGGAAACCGATTACTGATTACAAACTCTACAGCTTGGGGATTTTCTAATGTATATGTGTGCATAAAAACATGTGTCCCACCCACATTTTTAAAAGAAACTTAAAAAGCATAATCAATAGAGTGAGCCAAGGTAAGCCAATCATAAAAATGCACAATCAAAATGTGGAGATTTAATAGGATTATTTTTTCAAAACAAAAAATTTCTTTCTTACATGTGGTAGAGAATGATACCTTGCTTCTATTCATAAAATTCATAATTAAAGTGACAGAATTTTAAAACTCATTGTTTACTGATACTGGGCAAGTACTGACAATGCATACCTTTGTCACAGAAACAGGAGATACACATGTCTGACCACCAGCACTAAAATTGCAGAAAACCTCAATGGCATCTGAAGGGCATCCAAGATTTGGATCAATCCAGTACTTCCCTATTAATTTATTGTAAAACATAGATATTTAAATGTCATACTAAAATATATTTGAACCATTCTTACACATTATCATGATACTTTAAATATATATTTCGTTTTACCTGTAAAAAAAATTGGATTATAAATATATTTATATTTTGTGAATAAATGGAAGCTGCAACAATTATATAAAATTAATACTGAAAATATTGTATTTTTCACATACCTATCAATTTAAGGGCATTTCATAATTTTAATAAGAAAAATGAAAGAATGGCTGAATTTAATGCTTCATTCTACAGATAAGATGAGCACAGCAATTTAAAGTAAATTGTATAGTTACATAGTTAATAGAAAAGTTACACTTAATGTGGTATATGTGTATATTTCTGTTGAATATATATATTTAAAAAAATAAAAGCAACTTCTTCAATCTCCCTGTGATAAAAATGTATCTATGATATTTAAAATAAAAATAATATAACAATAGTTTTTGTTTTCATAAAGATAACTATACAGTTAAGTGGTTATCACTTTGGTGCTTTCTTCATCAGATTTGTAAATGAGAAAAACTGAAGTCCCTACAGCCAGTGTAAGACTGCCAACCTTTGCCTCCACTGAGGCCTAGGAAAATCAAATGGGCCCTAAAGTTAGTCTACAGGAAATACTAAGGCTGAAAACGTATTAAGCTAGCAGCATCTTAATTCCTGAATAATGGGCCCAGAGTACTGAAACTGTACCTTATTTCAACTGCAAAGGACAGAAATTTCTAAATGAGGTAGCCCTGTTTTTTTTCTGTTACAAAGGCAAGATGATCAGTTTGTCAAATGTCATGTTCTACAATAGGTAGAAATCCTTGTCTGTTCCATCCTTACTCAGTAGCAAAGATTCCTCTAGCTCATCCTGGGCTTCCTTTAATCCATTATTTTAGACTTCAGAATTCTTCCATCTACCATTCTACTAATTCTTCAAAATGAATATTTGCTGAATTGGTGGCTCCAGGAGGAAGGGATTGTCCTCTATCGCAGTGGTTTTCAAATTTCAGTGGCATTAGAACCACCTGTTAAAACACAGATAGCTGGACCCCCACCCCAGAGCTGCTGATTCATTAAGTCTGGGGTGGGGCGTGAGAATCTGCGTTTCAACAAAATCTAATTCTGGTCCAGGGACCACATCTGGAGAATCACTGATCTATTGAAATATGGAAGAAAGGGGTGAAAATGATCCTACCCCCTAGTTCCTTTTTTACCCTGTTTCCTCAGAATTTTGAGCATTTTGTAAAGTTTGTAGAAATTAGAGCTGAATTTTTCTGATGCAGAAGGATCTGACGCAGGCTTCTTGTCTTATGTAATGGAGTAAATATACCTTCACTTACAACCTCTTCTCTTCCAAGAAATAGTTTCCTACTACTATGTGAGCCAGTAAATTCGTTCTAAAAAGTTGTCCATCAAGCAAACTCTCATTGTTATATGGGGTGGAGTGCTTTGAATTCAGGCATTATGTTGTACAAGGTGAATTTGTAGGGTCTTCATAATTTTTTCAGGACATGCTGAGTTATAAATAAAGCCTGGTACCCTAATATACCTTTTGTAGGCCTAAAGGTTCTAACACAAAACTGGCTCTCCCCTGCAGCCCTTTCAAGTTCTACCACAGTCTGTTTACTATTGTATTTGGAGCCAGGAGGGTATCTTTCTTATTCTTCTTTGTCGCCTTCAGACCATTTTCCTAACTTTTCTCCTAAAAATGTTCTATGATAAAATTACTGTCATTACATTATATCATTTATTACCCTTTCTTGTTGTAATAGTCAACTTTCTTTCTTTGGAAGTTTTAGCTTTGGTTGGCTATAGCTTTTGGAAAATCTATTTATGACCTAATTCTTGGTGATTTTAAGTCCATGTAAATGATACTTCCAATACCCTGGCCTCTTGGTTACTTGAACTCTTTTTCCCCAATGTTCTTGTACCCTTCTCCTGCTCCTCTCCTGTCCCATTTACTTTAACCATTAATTTCCAAGACTGTTATTACCTACTGTTATTACCTACAACAAGAATTTCTCTATAATTTCACCTCTCTTCTCTCCAGCTCATTTTCTTAATGTAATGACTCCAATAATGATTTGATCCCATCGGCACATACTATCTATTGATATTACTACCACTTTTTTATTGTCCCTGATAGTAATGTATTTATTTACTTCCTACCCAGCTTAAAACCTACAGTCCTTTACTGTAATAATTTCCTTAGAGACTCCCTTAACATCCCTGATCTGCCTCGCTTCATTGCGCTTGGCTTTTAAAACTCCAACCTTACAAAAGTTCAGTTTTGTACTAATCTGTGCCTAGGCAGGGAATGTGGGTAAATGTGGCTGCAGAGAAATACCACTATGCTGGCTGGCTTACTTTAAACTCAAATGTTTGTAAGCCTGCCAGACAACAATACTATCCTTCTCTAGTTCATTTCCTCTGTCACTCCTATTTAATTAACTATTTGAAACCTTTTCTTTTCTCCTCAAATTTATTATACTATTCCTTTCTCCTTATTTTTAATTGATAATCTTTAATTTCACTGAGATAGCTGAAGCAATTTGAAGAAAACTTACATAAGCTTTCACAATTACATTTACTCACCTATCTGTACTTGCACACATATCTTCTGCCTTCCTTCTTTGAGTAAACTGTGTTGTTATATAAGGTTTCTCTTATCTATTTTACCTTCACTTTCAAATCCTTCCTCTCTTATTTTTTCTTTTGAGTCTGCTTCTGGTGTCTGCTGTTTCTGCCAGTTCTCGTTCATGATGATTTGTCAATCTGTATGCCTGGTTATCATTGATTGTGTGCTGGGAACTATATCAGAAATTATTTGTGGAAATAATTTGAGTACTGGGATGATGGTATCATAGTAGTATGAGCAATCTGGAACTATCTTAGTCCAAGTTGAAACTTTCAGATTTTCTGAACCATCTCAATGATGTAAAGCTAGGCTACAATTTGTATGAATGTCTGTTTCTTCCTAGAGTGGAGTTCTCTGAAAACTTAAGTATCTTTGGTCAGCTACATAGTCCCACTTTTGACTCCGGCCTTATGAGGCCACCAAAAGCATTACTCAGTTTCTGAATACACTCAGGGCAAATATAGCGCTAAGTATTGTGTTTATCTTTCTGCTTTCTTCTTCAAAATCTTGGTTTCGAAGTTCCTATTTCGTTAGCTATTTAAACTTGATTTTATTTTTAAATTTAGCCAGGCAATTTGAATTATCTGCTTCATTACTGGGAGTGGAAACTCCCTGGCTCCATCATTTTCTTTTAAAATCTAATAAAGTTTTAACCACTACGGTTCCTCTAAACTTCTTTTGTGAGATGATCAGAGATCTTCACATTGTTAAATCCAGAATCCTTTTTCAGTCTTTGCCTTTCTTGACACTGACTCAGTTGATTCCTTCCTCCTCAGGCAAACATTTTCATCACTCCACATTCATCTAGTTTCCATCCTATCTCAGGTATAGCTTCTTAAGTTTTCTCTGCTAGTTCCCCCCTCATCACCCTGGTCTCTAAACACTGGAGAGCCCCAAGGCACAGTATTTAGACCTCTTCAATTTCCTTTCTTAACCTCCTAATTAGGTAGTCTTAAGCAGTATCAGGGTATTAGATACTATTTATATGCAAATTACTTTGTAATTTTTTTCCTCTGCCCCAGTGAATTTTTTTTTTTACCTCTAGCCATCTCTCTCTTGGCCTCTCTCCTGAATAGCCCACTACCTACTTGAATTCTTACTTGAATGCCTAACAGTATCTCGAACTAAATATATCCAAAACAGAACTCCTGATCTTTCTCCAAACTGGCTTTTCCATCTCTATTAACAGTAACCCCATCCTTCTAGTCTCTAGTCAAAAACCTTAGAGTCGTCTCTAGTCAAAAACCTTAGAGTCATCCTCTATATTCTATATTCTATTTCTCTATTTCTCTCATAACCCTGTGAAAAATAATATAAATGAGGCCACTTCAAAATGGAGTCAGAGCTGCCATCCCAGAAGAATTGCCTCCTGTCTTACTCCTCAAACCTTTGGAATGTTTAAACTGGGCAAAATAACTTTCGAACTGGGCCAAACCAACTGTTGTATTCCAAACAACTCTTTACAAAGCTAACAAGAAAACAGACATTCTCATTACTGACCTGAAGATTAAAGACATTCTTTAGAATTAGCACCACCAAGTACAGTTAAAGAATAACTTAGCTTATTTGCACCTATAGAAATTCCTTTGTTGACTTATTAACACCAACAGAAATTCTTTCCTTTTTTTCATGTACTCATACCTCTTGCTTTTCTCATAAAAACTCCTTGTCTTTGCCCCCTAATTGGAACACCGTTTGGGTTTCAGCCTGAATCAGTGTTTCCTGAATAGGTATTCTTTTGGATCTCAAAAAATGCATGTTGCCTTTCATTTTGGCCTTTTATTTTTAGGTTAACAGACCACATCCAAATTATCAACAATAACTGCTGGCTTTACTTTAAAGTATATCCAAAGATGTGACCATATCTTATGCCTTTCCCTGCTATCAATTCTAATCCAACCCATCATCATCTTTTACCTGAATTATTTCAATAGCACTCTCATTGGCTTCTTCTACCCTTGTCTTTATTATACTTGCAATACATCAGCCAGAGCAACATTTTAAAAATCTAAGTAAATTCATGTCATTTCTTTGCCCAAAATCTTTTAATAGCTTCTCATCTTATTCAGAGTAAAAGCTGGAACCTTTTGAGTAGTCAATAAAATTGTATATAATCTAGTTTCTTGATATCTTTCTGACTTTATTTCCTACCATTCTCCCCTTTATATACTCTCTTCCAGCCACACTGGCCTTCTTGCTAATCATAGAATATGCTAAATATATTCTCAGACCTAGAGCTTTTGCCTTTATTCCTTCTGCCCAGAAAGATCTTTCCCTAGATTTCCTGTAGTTTTCGCACACACCTCCTCTTGATTTTACTCAAATGTCAATTTCTCAGAGATGCCTTACCTAACTATATTTAAAATGTCACCTCCACTCTACTTTCTGTCATATTCCCCTTCCCTGCTGTTTTGTGTTTCTATATAGCACTTACTGTCTCTTAGTGATGAAAGAATTTTTGAGCATAAGACTTTTCTGATACCTTGCAACCCACACCACTTAGCTATTTCTCCTATCAGGAAGGCAGGAAGGCAGACCTTGAATCAGCTTTCATCGATCTGTGTAACTTATAATGTTTTCACTGCTTTCAATTCTATAGAATTGTGCTTTTTTGCCCTCAAATATGGGAAAGAATCAAACTTAGAATTACTATTGTCAACTATAACTGTAAATATTATTTTAGTTGTTATAGTGATCTAGGCAAATTATATATTTAGTTTTATTTATATTTATATATATATATAGTTAAGCATTTTATTAAATAAAGTTAATATTTAATTGTACAGAATGAAAACATGATTTTGGACAAGAATGTGTATGTGTGGTGTATATGTATATATAAATTAAAATAATACTACTATTCGCCTTACAGAATGACATAACATAATTTTTTTTTAAATTAGGCTTATGTGTCATTGTATTGGGACTAGAGTTTTTAACAAAAAATTATAGCTACTAACATCGATTGTACAGCTGACCATAGACCAAATAGAAATTAAAATTAAATGACATATTGTAGCAGACAGGGTTTCTCATATATATCATCAGATAATGATGACTGCTCTACTTGCTTTAATTTTTCCATGATGGTTATACTTTAAATTCATTTTTGTATCTCTGGTTAATGGATATTGGGGTACCAGTGAGGGCATAAGAAAAATCCAAGAATAACAAACCACTTTTCCTTCATAGTCACTAATTGTGAAATGAGGCTTTTAAATTCCATTTTGTATAAAAACTATAATTTTAGGAGGTGTGGTGGAGGGGGTTCTATGATATCTGTCTTGCTGTTGCCAACTTTGGTGGTCCTGATAGGTGCTCCTGTCTATCAACCCAAAGGTTTACCCTGCCTGTTTTAATTTTTTAACTTCATGTGATACATTCCAAAAACAAAGGGCAAACAAAGGATATAGTAAGAGGTGGACTGGGAAAAGTAAGGCATCCATAAGGCTGGGTATTAATTAGAAGACCTTTGTATTGTAAGCCCTTAGACAGGATCCTTCGACATCAGAAGCATGTCTCCCTCTAAGAGTATTTGGTTCTTGAAATTAAAATGCCTTCTGCCAGTTTTTTTTTTTTTATCAAAATAAATAATATTTGGAATGAAGCACTGCAAATCTCAAAAACACTGGAATAATGAAATTAAATCATACATCAGAGTTTGAGAAAACCAAGAACTTACCATCTGACACTTTGTGTTCACAGTTAAGCAAATCTTTGCAGGTTCGTGCTGGGTTATCTCTTGTGCCAAGAGGATTCTTGATGCTGCGCAGTAAATTGCTAAGGTAGTTCAGGGTTTTGAATATCTCTGCACTGTCAATTAAAGTCACTTCAGTATTCTGATAGCTCTGCCAAGTCAATATGAGACTCATATTAGCAAAAAAGCATAGAGTAGCCATTACCAGCCAGTAACTCTAATGATCAATACAACAAGGATCAGGGCAGAAAAAAAATGTATTCCTATTGTGTGCAATGAGTTGGGAGTATATTTAAATATAGGTATATGTGTATGTTTTATTAATCTTGATCCTAAATAAGAGGTTAAATTTACACTCAAAAGTTTAGTTTTTAAGCTGATATAAAACTTAACAATTACTATGACTACTGCATAATGTTTTTTAAAAAAGTTACACATCGAATAATTAGAGTCTAAATAAGAAATATGAGTAGTGATGATAGGACCCATTTTAAGAAATGGCCAACTGTATTTAACTATTTTCTTCTACAGTTCCAAATTCCTTATTAAAAAGCACTTTAACAATATTACATTTTTGTTTTAAATATTTTCCTTAAAAATCCTTTGTACATATTTCTATTTATTAAAATCACTTACTTGATCATTAAAAATGGCTTCATTTTGAAAAGTCTGTTTTAAATATAATATTTGAGACAAAGTCATATTTTGACCTCCAAAAATATTCTGTTTAATTTGTATATTGAGAGTGCCAATGTAAATAAAGCCCAATACATTACCTCCATCTGTAGAGCAGTATGTGATTCAATCAAGGCTTGAATAGCAGCATTGATATCCATTTGTTTCTGTGTAAAACAAAACCATTTGAGATCAGTAATAAGATCAACACTGAGTGCTCTAAAGTAAAGGCTATAAATTCTGAAAGCACTGCTGTTAAAGTATACTAGACTTATCTAAAAGGGGTTTGCAAGACAGATCTTGCAAATATTGCCTGGCTATCTGAAAGGACAATATGCTGCCTTCATCCAAATCTCAAAGTCTCCCAATTAAAACAGGGCCAAAGTCTGGAGCCTTAAATGAAAAACTATTTGTCTTAGGAAAACACACACAAAAGTTACTCAAGTGGAAGAAGAATGAAATATGATCTCTTCAGTTAATAAATTATAAAGTGAGGAATAAAAAAATAACTAGTAATTTTTAACGGTTACATTCTTGGAAGGAAAATAGAATAAAATACTACTGTCTTGAAGTAGTCACATTAGTTTAATCTGATACTTCTGCGGTCTTAAAAACAATTTCTGAAGTTGGAAAATGTACCATTAGTCCCAAAAGAAATAATACAGTATAAATCCAATCTCTCCTGCATTTAACAAGAGGTATTTTTAGAGAAAAACTCAGCATAACCATTAGTAAGTCTTTTTGTATTTTAGTTTTTAAAAAGCTTGGAAACTAAGAAGTATAAGCTGGGAGAAAGTTCTGTGAAATGGCATCTATGTGAGCAAATCAAACAACATAATTTTTTTTCAGAATGACTGTACTCCTAAGATATCTTTTTACTTAAAGGTCCATCCAATAGAAACTGTTTTCAACAGATCGCTCATAACTCATGGTTGATAATTTGAAAAACTATTTAAAATGATAGGACAATCAATAAAATGTACTCTTCCTTGCCTCAATACGTGGTTTTCAAATTAGAAAATAGTTGATTCATTCTGTGTATTCTGTGATACAAATTGAGGATAAAATAGTAAGCAAAAAGGAAACTTGTCCTTCTGGAGCTTAAGTGTAGAGGGGAGAAAGGCATTAATCAAAAATACATAAATATAAATTGTGATATGTGTTATGAAACAAAAATGCATGGGCCTATGAGAGGAATTAGAGAGTCTGAATCAAATCTGGATATAAGAGGTTTGGGAGGGATGGATCAAGAAAGGCTTCCCTGAGGTAGTGACATCTGAGCTGAGATATGAGGAATTGATAAAAATTGTTAGAAGGGGTAGGAGGGCTTTCCAGGCAGAGGTAACAACTTTGCACAAGGCCATGAGACAGAGAAGCATGGCCTATTTAAGAGACAGAAAGGGTTAGCCTGAAAATTTCTTTGAAGATTAGATAATTCTGATTATCGCGCTTATGTCAGTGGGCATATTTTAGACATGAGTCATACAAAAATACTGGCATTAAACATGGCAATTAAATTGAAGTACTAAACGATAGCCACCTTTATATTTTCCAGTCGGTTTGTGATTAGGGCTTTAATCTTAGAAAATCTACCATAGCAGTTCTCAGACTCTTCAGACTCAGGATCCTTTTGTACTTTTATTATTAATAATTAAATATTAATATTTATTAATAAAATATTGTAAGGGATGTAAAGAATTTTTATTTCTGAGTTATAACTTTTGATAGTTACCATAGTAAAAATTAAAACATAAAATTTAAAACTATTTGTATTAATATAAACTATTTTTAATGAAAATAATTATATTTTCCCAAACAAAAAAATTAGTGAGAAGAGTGTCACTGTGTTATACTTTGTACATCTCTTTAGTGTCTGGATTAATAAAAGATAGTTAGAGTCTCATATCTGCTTCTGTATTCAACATTTTATTTTAGTTGAAATATATGAAGAAAATTTGGCCATTTAGAGATATGCACTTGGAAAAAGGATTATTTTAGTAACCTTTCCAGGTAATTATGAATATTCTTCTTAGATATTATACCACTTGACGAGTGGTAGGTTTTTTTTTTCCTTTTTTTGGGGTGATGGGAGCAGCGGGAGCACGCATGTGGATCTGTGTCCAGGAGTGTCCATTCGTGTGAGTGCTTGTGTGTAGGTGTGAATGCCTACAGAGATATGGAGTCTGGCAGGTGCCTGTGTGCCTGTAGGTGCCTCATGGGTGTAGTCATGTATATATAAGAGTGTGGATTTGAGGTCTGGCTCAGACCCCAGAGCATCCCCATCTCATGCTCCTCAATGAGAGGTAGTTTCTTAAGGGTTAGTTGAAATATGAAATCTGAAACCATATCTACAATTTTTTTGTATTTTAAAATCTATTGGTTTAGCTTAAACTTTGAAAGAATCTTTTACTTTTCACATGAAAAATACTAGTTCTTGCAGTTATGTAGATCTTCCACATACTGACATATTTCATTATGTAATACTAAAAAATTATGTTCACTAACATCATCACAAATCTCATCAGAAAAACACAATTACTGGGAAGCTGTCAAACTCATGGTGGTAGATACAAGTTTTCCCCAATTCCTACTTTTGTTTGAAAATCTGAACTTTATCATTAGCTTCAAATTCTGCCAGTTTTCTTTGAAATGACAGGCTCACTTCATTCATTTTCAAGAAAACATCTGTTGAATACTCATGTCTGAATAACATTTTTAGTCTGTCAAGTAAAAATGGTGTTCCATGTTTTAGGTAGTTCAGTTTGCAACTCAAATAAATCCACAAATGCTTTTATTTGAGGCAACTGCTATACTTCAGCATGCAGCATAAGTATTTTGATGTTCTTTCATCACACATAATATTAAAAATATGTATATTTAAGATTAGAGATTTAAAAGACAGCAGAAATGATAGAGTAATGACTCCCAGAATTTTCTCTTCTATAAATGCAATGAGGAAACTAGAAAAAAAAATGTCAGTATGAAGTTTTTCAGAATTACAGAAATTATCAAAATACACCAATCTGGAGAGCATTTATTTAAGAAAAATAGCTCAATTTCAGTAAGGACAGTGAGCTTAATGGAGCTTTCATTTGACATTTGTCTAGTGATTCCCTTGAAGACACCACTTGCAAGGGTGTTTTGTTTTACCTGACTCAGAGCAAAAAAACATTTTTCAAAAACATTTAGAGGAAATTGTTTAACTTTGTGGCTTCCTGAAGTAGTAGAAACCAGGTGGGGCAAACAATAAGCTAACAAAGTGCTTACAAGGGAAAGCTAGGGAATGAGAAATCCACAGAGACTTTGCAAAGTACGGCATAGGGAATATAGTCAATAATATTGTAATAACCATTTATAGCGTCAGGTGGGTCCTAATCAGGAGGATCGCTTCGTAAATTATATAAATGTCTAACTACTATGCTATACACCTGAAACTAATATAAAACAATCGAATGTCAATTCTAAAGAAAAAAAAAGTTCTGACGTATTCTTGAGAATCTAGAATTCCATGTGCATGCACAGCGTGGTGCACATGCATAGGAAAGACCACAGATGGCTCTAAAGGCTTTCTTTCCTCTGGCTGACTTTCAGTTTCTGTGAAAGCAGGAAGTTAAGGCTAAGGTATATTTATCAATTGCTGGCTGAACATTGAAGGTGTGTTGCAACATGCACACAGAGATGCTTGGGAAAAACTGGCATACTTATTGGTTCTGGCATTTGAGGAAATCGCCCTCTAATCATTAGCTGACCAGTAGGCTGACCATGTAAAGGCTTTTGTGGTCACACATATCAAAAAATACAGATTTTATAAAATTCAGTCAAGTCACTAAACAAACAAAAAGAACAACAACAATAATGACAATAAACACTGAGTTTGGGAGAAGAATTTGATTTCCAGAGATGCCACATTATATTATTTAAAATCTCCAGTTTGCAACAGCAACAAAAAATTCCAAGACATGCAAAGAAACAAAGTATTTTTCATATATATGGGGAAAAAGCAATTGTCAAAAGAAACTGTCCCTGAGGAAGCCAAGATATTGGACTTATTAGAAAAGACTTTAATTAGCTATTTTAGATATGTTCAAGGAACTAAAGGAAAGCATGTCTACGGAACTAAAGGAAAGTATGAAAACAATGTCTTATCAAATTAAAAAAAATATCAATATAGAGACAGAAATTAAAGAAAACAACCAAACAGAAATCCAATGACTGAAATGAAAATTTACTAGAGAGGCTCAACAGCAGATTTCAGTACACACAAAAAAATCAATGAACTTGAAAATAGAGTTAATGAGATCATATAGCCAGAGGAGTATAAAGAAAAAAGAATAACGAAAGTGATTGGAGACTGAGACCTATGGAACACCATAAAGCATACCAAACTATTTATAATGGAAGTCTCAGAACAGGAGGAGAGACAAAAAGAGGCAGAAAAATATTTCAAGAAGTAATAGCTGAAAATGTTCCAAATTTTGTGAAAAATATTAATCTATAAATCCAAGAGCTCCGTGAACTCCCAGAGACATATCATAATCAAACTGTTGAAAGCTAAAGACAAAAAGAATCTTGAAAGCAGAGAGAAGAGATTCATCATATCTAAAATATCCTCAGTAATGTTAATAGCTGATTTTTCATCAAAAGCTATAAAAGCGTGAAGGCAGTGAGATTACATATTCAGAGCTCTGAAAGAAAAAGACTGTCAACCAGAAATTTTATCCAGTAACACTACCCTTCAGGAATGAGGAAAAAATAAGGTATTTTCAGATAAACAAAAAACTGAGGGAATTCACCAGCAAACATTTCCTAGAAAAATAATAAAGGGAGCCCTTTGGACTATAATTAAAGGATACTTTGCAAAAACTTAAATCCACATGAGGAAGTAAAGAACACTGTAGTAGGTAACTATATAGGTAAATATAAAAGAGAGTATAGATCCCAAATAGCCAAAACAATCTTGAAAAGAACAAAATGTAGGTCTCATACTTCAATTTCAAAACTTACTGCAAAGCTACAGTGATCGAAGCAGTGGGGTACTGGCATACATAAACTAATGGAATAGAATAGAGTCCAGAAATAAACCCTCATGTATATGATCAAATGATTTTTTACAAGGGTGCTAAGACCATTCAATAGGGAAGAACAGTCTTTTCAACAAATAGTGTTGAGAAAATTTAATATCTGCACGCAAAAGAATAAAGTTATCAACTCTTATCTTGCATCATATACAAAAATTAACTCAAAATGAATCAAAGACTTAAATGTAAGACCTAAAGCTATAAAATTCTTACAATGAAACACAGGGGAAAAGCTTCATAACACTGAATTTGGCAGTGGTTTCTTGGAATGACACTAAGTAAGGGAACAAAAGAAAAAAAGATATATTGGACTATGTAAAAATTAAAGACTTCTGTGCAAAGGACACTATCAACAGAGTGAAAAGGCAGTTCATGGAATGGGAGAAAATGTTTTCAAATTATATATCTGATAAGGGCTTAATATTTACAACACATGAAGAACTCCTATAACTCAACAACAACAACAAAACAAAATCAAGCCATCTAATTCAAAAATGGGCTAAGACATTTTTCTGAAGAAGACATTTCAATAGGCATTTTCTCAAATAAGATATATAAGCCAATAAACACATAAAAACATGATCATTATCACTAATCATTAAGGAAATACAAATCAAAACAACAGTTAGATACCACTTCACACTCATGAGGATGGCTGTTTTTATATATATATATATAACCCTTTAGAATATAACAGGTGTAGGTGGGGATAAGGAGAAACTGGAACCCTGTGCATTGCTGGTGGGAATATGAAATGGTGCAACTGCTATGGAAAATAGTAGAGCAGTTCCCCAAAAAGCTAAACAGAATTACCATATGATCCAACAATTTCAGCAATATTGAATGAATTGAAAGCAGGGACTTAAACAGATATTTCTACTTCTATATTCATAGAAGCATTATTCACAATAGTAAAAAGGTGAAGTAACCCAAGTGTCCACCTGGAAAAACAAAATGTGGCAGGTACATACAATGATATCATTTAGCTTTAAAAAGGAAAGAAATCCTGACACATGCTACAGTGTGTTTGAACCCTGAATACATTATGTTAAGTGGCAGAAGCCAGTCAAAAAAGGACAAATACTGTATGATTCCAATTATATTAGGTATCTAGAGTCAAATTAATGAAGATATAAAGTAGGTTGACACAGGCTGGGGAAAGGGAAGATTGGGAATTATTGTTTAATAGATACAGAGTTTCAGTTTTGGAAGATGAAAAAGTTTTGGGGAAAAGTGGTTGTAATAGTAGCACAACAATGTAAATGTATTTAATGCCACTGAACTGTATACCTAATTATTACAATAATAATTTTATGCTATGCATATGTAAATATGCTCATATTCCTTATACCTAAGCATCCCACTTCTGGGACTTGGTCCTACAGATATCCTGGAAAATGATACTTGTGCTGTTTGTATTAGGAAAAGATTAAAAACAAATCCATTAAGAGAGGCCTGGATGGATGAAAAAATTGTAGAATATTTTTAAGTGAAATGACCATGTTTATTTTTTAAGAGTGTGGCAATGGAAAAATACAATGACCTAGTAGTGTAACCACCATCAGTACAAAAGTCAATTCAATGAAAAAGGTAATTTTTTTCGACAGGCATTAGATATAAAAGAATGTCATAACACTTGGTCCTCCATGAATTTTCTTGGCAATAGCTATACTCCTCTAATTCCCAAAGTATTTCAAAAGCCTAGCTCATGCCTGGCATGTAGCAGACATGAAATTTGTTGAATCTGTTAATTTTTCTTAAGAGTAGCCTTTAGGGAGGACAAGCCCAGAGAGACAGTATAAAGATGATTTGCCTTGGAAGTCATTCAGTAACACTAAGTGTCCACATCTGAGTATAAAACTCTCATTATGTGCAGTGAAAAAATTCAAAAGAAATAGCTTCCTCTATGTGTTCTAGTTAGAAAGAACATAGTCTTACGTGAAACTCAATTACAATTTATGAAAATGTGACATAAAATAGAATACAGAGAATAAAGAGTTATTAGATTGGTGGGATTAATAGGGAAATTAGGAGGATTCACCTTATCTTGGGGAGAATGTAATTGTCACAGTTCTTTCCTAACTCATTTGAGTGAAATGTAGATCTAGTCTGCACACCCCATTATTTGGAGAAGTGTTATTTTCTAGGCATTTGAAATCTTATGATCACTGGATAGTGAGAACACTGATGGAATAGGAACTGATGTCATGTCATGCCTCTCTCATGGTAGAAGTTAATTGCTTGCTCTAGGGAACCAGGATGATGCCAGCAGTTGCAATCTCTCAATTCATCAATCAAGGTTTCACAGTTGACCCATTAATTGGAATAATTTAGTTGAAAATTTTCTTTATTTCATTTAATAATTTAAAATGATTATTGCTTTCACCACTCCCCACCCTCCAACATGCACACCATATATAGACATATATGTGCCCATGCTGTTCTTCCTTTTAACCCACCAATCATTTTTGGTTAATTTTGACATCCTGTTGTAGATTTCTTAGTTTCTAAGTATCTCACCATGTGCACTGAGGTCTGGTAATCACCCTGATAATATCTCTATACTTAAAAGCTCCATCAATATATGTTCCTTTTCCTGAAACATTTCCCTTTAGCTGTTCTACTTTAGGAACTTGAACAAATTACTTTTTTTCCATAGATTTTAAAAAGACAAGAGTCACAAGAACAAACATATTTAACGAAAGTTTTACAAAGCCATATTTATCCTTACTACTTAACTGTAACACTGATTTTTGTTTTAATTTTTGCTTTTTATTCTTTTTTATTGAGGTAAAATTCACACAACATAAAATTCACGATTTTAGCCATTTAAAAATACCCACTTCGGTTCTTTTTGGTAGATTCACTCTGATGCAAATATTATCACTATTTAATTTCAGAACATTTTTATCATCTCTAAAAAAAACCCAGTACCTATTAAACAATCATTCTTCATATAAATTCTATTCTATTCTATTCTATTCTATTCTATTCTATTCTATTCTATTCTATTCTATTCTATTCTATTCTATTCTATTCTATTCTATTCTATTCCGTTCTATTCCATTTCATTTCAAAAGAATGCTCATGATCTACTGACTAATGAGCCATGCCTCACAGTTTGAAATCATTATTAAATACTTACTAAGAGTACTTCTATCCTAATTCTGTGATCCTACATCAATCTGGACACTGTTTCTCTCCGAGTGAAGTCTTCAAGTTTGGAGGATCCCCACTGATACTTCCTAAGAGAAGAAACTTGCTTTTTTTTTTTTTTTTTGCATTTATTTATTCATTCATCTAATAGACGGTAAGAGCTTGAATGAAAAAGAAAAAAAAATAGTCTCTACCTTCAGAGAATTCACAATCTAGTAGAGGAAGACTGGCATGAAAATAAATGAGTATGAATGAAGAAGGGAAAGTGATTAGTTTTATCTTATGGTATGATGAGGGGACAAAATTAAGAAGATAGGATCATAAGTTGAGTTTAGAAATAATGTATAGGTATTTTCTCATTGTCATTGAAACTTCTACTCTAGAAGTCTTATTCTCAAGGTTACACTGCCACTTTAATGCAATGGATTCTACAAGTCCCAAAAAGACAGTGTTAAGGAAACTGGGTTTCATACTGGCAAAGAAGAAAGAAGACAGAAAACAAAGAAAGAGAAGAAGGAAATAAACTAATGTTAATTGAGTACCTATAATGTGTCGAACACATATATTTTCTTATTTAAGCCTTCTAATAATTCCTCAAAGTATATATCCTTATCCACATTGTGTTCAGAGCAAAACCTCTCACATGTTCTACTACACCTTGGCTGTACAGGAACACATACAAACATTTTATAAGTGAGACAGGGTTATGTCTCCCCCAGATTTGGCACTTCAATGTGAAAAATTTCATTAAACGCCTCTAATCTGCCTATGATGCATGATCTTTTAGAACTTGTTCTTTCTTAGGAGGGTAGCTCTGATATATCAAAGTCATTATAAGGCAGAAAGGCAATGGATGAGGGTGTTTGAACCCATGTGATGTAGGGATCCAAGGGGAAAGGAAGAACAGAGAAGTTGACAGTAATTTGAAGATTTAAAGACATTCTCATTGATGTTCATGCCAGGGAAGGTTTCAATCCCTATGGTCAGATGGCCAGAGAGGGGGGAGTAATTTTTTCAAATGATAGAGAAATGGATCTCTCGTTCCTAGGAAACAATCTTGCTTGTGGCACTTTGCCTGAAAGTTACTCCTTGCCCCAGTGAAAAGCTGAGGGGAAAGCAGAGTTCCTGATGTGCTGAGAGTAGACCATAGTTATCTAACACCTTGAACTGTCAGATATCCAAATGGCATGAGAGCAGCATGTGGAAATAAGTAAGGCTTGGAAGGAATAGGGTTGTCCATTGTTTGGGAAAGTGTAGCCAACAGTGGATTTTCTTTATGCTGGAAACCTAACCAAGGACCACTGTATCTGATCGGGATGCTGTAGGAGTGGGCTAAGGGTGAGGTTATGGGTGGAAAGAGATCTCTTGTAGAAAGCAGGGAGACAAAGAAATTACTGAATATGGGAGTTGATACAAAATATAAGGAAAACCAAGCTTGGAACATCAGAAGCCAAAAGATAATAGCTGATAAGGAGGCAGCAGAAGCATTGCATCAAAGATAAGAGTAGCAAGTTTTGGGTTGTAATAGAAAACAAACAAACACGTAAGCAGTCTGAGGGCTTCTACAGCCACCAACAACTGAGAAAGATTCATTTAAAGTTTAAGAAGTGGCTAAGTCTGGTTGGCAAAAAAAAAAAAAAAAAGAACATTTTAAAAAAAAGAGCTAAGACCCAGAAGTAGGTAGAAATGGAGGGAATTAGTATTTTTTGACCATTTATTATGTTAGGTACTGTACTGAGTGCTTACTTCTTATTTAAAACTCAAATTCACTCTAAAATGAAGCGATACCATCCCCATTTTATAGATAAGAAGTCTGAAGCTTGGACTTCAAGTTATTATAGTTGGAAAGGTTCTATATAAGATTAGTAAAAAGAACAGAGGTAGGCAAGTGGGGCACCTTTTAACAGGGAGTTAATAGAAGCTTTAAAAAGTTAATCTGATACACTAAGATAAAATAAACAAAACCAAAAAAACTTACTCTTGGGCCTGGTGCTCCAGGTGGACCCTATAACATAACAAATTTTAAAAAGTATTTATTTAGTAGCTATCTCAAACTAGGCATGCATATAACATCAGTGATAAACATATATAAGTATAAATAAACTCACTGGAGGCCCCGGTTGACCTCTTGGTCCTTGGGGACCCTAAAAGAAATGGAGACAGAGAACAATATGGATATGTATGATTTTGGTTTGGTATAAACAAGAAAACTAAGATTCAGCCTCTATCACTGCCTTTTTGTGTGAGGCAAGTCTTAAGATACAAACTGTTTTAGTATAATTTTGAAATTACATGCTCTTGTACTGAGCTATCACCCACATTCATAAGCAAGCAAGATATTTATTTTCATGTTTTATTGATATTATTATAAACTAAATTTACTCACTTTAATAAACTTATAAATGTAACATTTAAAAATGTTAATACTTTTTAAGTATGTTTTTCCTGTTATTTCTATCTACCATTCACCTAATTGTCAAGGATGGAAACTTCAGTGTAAGACACTTCCTTTTCCTTTACCTACATTGTTTACCAACAACTATTGATTTTTACCTTCAAATCTCTCCAAAATACTACTTCTCCATCCTCACAACAACTGCCTTAGTTTAGAGCTAATCATGTGCTATGGACTGAATGTTTCCCCTCCCTCCAAATTTATATACTGAAACTCTAATTTCCACTATGATAATATTTGGAGGTGGGGCCTTGTGAGCTAATTAAGTGGAGCCCTCATGAATGGTAGTGGCCTTATAAGAAGAGGCATGAGAGAGATGACCGCTGTCTCCACCATGTAACAATATAGCAAGAAGGTGGCCTTACGCAAACCAGGAAGAGAACCCTCGTCAGACACTGAATCTGTCAGTGCCTTCACTTTGAATTTCTCAGCCTCCAGAACTGTTAGATACAAATGTCTGTTTAAGCCATTCAGCTGATGGCAATTTGTTATAGCAGCCCTAGCTGACAAAAACATCATGTTTTGCCTGCACTCACAATATGACATCTTCACCTTATTCAACTATGTAACTACATCCTACTTATAAAATGGAAATTTAGTCATGTCATTATTTAGTTAAAATCATTCAATGGCTCTTTATTTCTTAGAGGATAAAGTATAAACTTCTTAACAGTAATAGTTACCATTTATTGAGAACTCACACTACATGCCAAATTGTGTAGCTCTTTATAACTCACTGTATGCCAAGTTGTGTGCTATATTTCCATTTTACAGTTAAGAAAATAGAATGGTTAAGTAACCAGCAAATAAGGAGCAGCTGGGATTAAAATCCAACTGAACTGGATACAAAAGTATATATTCTTAGTTTATGTGCACCCCAGCCTCTCTTCAAGGTCTGGGCTTCATTTCCACTTACTCTCCCCAACACACCCTACACTCCATCTATTGCTAACTACTTGTAGACTTCTGAATCTTCCAAATTCTTTAACACATGGATTTTCTTGCATGTGCTATTTCTTTGACCAAGAATGCTCCTCCTTACCTTCTCTATCTGTTTAACTCTCATTCCTCTTCCAATACTTCTTTAAAACTCTATACCACCTTGTCTACCCACTATGCCACTTTCCTCCTGCTCAACTAACCACTCCTTCTTCTGCATGCCATAGTGCATAACATAATGAAAAGTCTCTAGGGACCCTTGAAAGTTTCTTAGTCATCCTTTTGTTTTCTGGAACTCTTAAGAATAGTACCTAATATACAGTAGATATTCAACAATTGTTATGGAATGAATGAATGAATGAATGAATGTTAACTAGTATTAATTTAAAAATTAGAATAAAGTATGTATAGTAAAAAGTGAAAAGTTATGTGGACATTTTCCAAAATAAAACCAGTAATCATTATTAAGAATGTCTGTTCACAACAGAATGGTGGTTACCAGAGGGGAATGGGGGTGGGGGGAAGGCAAAATGGGTAAAGGGGGTCAAATACATGGTAATGGATGGACACTAGACTTTAAGTGGTAAGCATGAAACAGAGTATACAGATATCAAATTACAATGTTGTATACCTAAAATTTATATAATGTTATTAACCAATGTTACTTCGATAAAATAAGAAAATATATCTATTCAAAATTTGATTTACTTTATGGTCAACAAATGTTATGTATACATTGGGTGAAATTCAGATTATGGTTAAAAGATGGCAAAGCAAAATTTATCTACAGCTGAGTTTTGAATAATTTGATGCTATTCTTGACTTGTATTATGTTTTATTGCCAAAGCTGTTGATTCTAAATATACTGTGGCAACCAGAACAAAGAACACATGGTAACTTAAAAAGGGTAGAGTATTCCCAACACCATGCCTCCTGGACATTTCTTAGTTTGTATGATTTATGATTTCAATTTAGAGTAGAGAGTGTACAAAACATGTACCTCAGAAGCTGCATGAAAAGTTATTGAAATGTCATGTTGGAGATAGAGACTTTTAAATATATTGAGGCTCAGAGTGAATTTGGCTGTGTGTGTTTCTCTGTTTTGGATCAACATGGTAAAAATAAAGTTGACATTTCACCCCATTTGGAATATTTTTTGACATTTGCAAAATCTCACTAATGGTTCAGTACAAAATATACATATCTTCTCTTTGACTTTGAAAGAGAAATTTATCAAAGAGAAAAGAAACTTTTTCTATTGCTGATTTTATTGAGTCCATTTCAGCTTGTTTCCCAGAATAAGTCAGATCACCACAAATGTGCTCAAACAAAATACTTCAAATCTGACAAGACAGAGCAGGACAACTCCAGTGAAACAACTACATAGTCATGTAAAACAAAATATTATTCTAACAATATAACATTTATTAGTTCTTCTTTATTTCTCTAGCTAACACATCATTAAGGAAAAATGATTCCTTTCTCTAGATACCATGTAAAGCAGTTTGTAATAAAATTATGATTGTCTATGTTAATTTCCTAAATTAATGTGAATGGTTATGGTGGTTATTTGGTTACAATGAAAACGCTACCTTTGAAAACAGACCCTCAATCCTGAATTTACATATGACCCTCCAAAAATAACATATTGTATCATTAGACTTTGAAAATACTGATAAATGCATGTATTTTGATTCTGCCTTATATAAATGCAATTATGATTTAGCTTCATGCTCTTTAAGCTGGCATAGCTACAGAGAACTTCCCTTTTTTCATTTATAAATCAAGAAGCTTGCACTATAAGATGTTTAGCAGCATCTCTGGTCTCTACCCACTAGATGCCACTAGAAACTCCCTTTTCTTCAATTATGACAATCAAATGTGCCTCCGCACATTGCCAGTGTTTCCTGGGGGGTTTAAGGGTGGGACAAAAATGCCTTTGGTTGAGAATCACTGGTGTAGAAGTTTTAATTGGGAGTTTAGTGATATTAAATAAGATTTATTAGACAATAATATAATTAGGACAGAATCAGTGAATTATAAGGTAAAGGGGATAACTACAAATCAAGAACGTACTTATGTGGAATCTGTCATGTGGGTGGTGGCGATAGTTTTAATGTAGGTGATAAGTATGTATGTACCATCTTCCTTATTCAAGTTGCTCGTAACCCTCATTTTCTGAAAGGTACTACAATGAATAGAAAAGCAAAATGGTATGGGAATTGGAAGACTTAGGCTCTGCTCTTGTCTCTGTACCTAATTTACTATATGTCCTTGAGTGATTTACTACACATCTGGATCTCAGATATATCAACTGTAACATAACAGGTTTGGTGAATATAATCTCAAGGTTAAGAATTGTGATTTTTAAGCCTTTTATCAATTTTCTTCCTCATGTTCTGATCTGGAGAAAGAATGTTGCATATGTATACAAGTTGGGAATTTCAAATATAAAGTCTGTATGATTATAAGAGGAATATGTACTTGAATTAAAAGAGTTTAATAATTTTTCATTTGAATTAAATATACTATCTATGAATTTTTTAAAAAATACATAAACAGGCTTTAAATTCTTAATTTGTTAATATTTAGGACATAATTTCCAATAATTTAGTTTTTCCTAAAAATGTTTAAACCATCCTCTTCACTTTTAAATCAGAGGTAAATTAGATAATTCTGCTGATCAAGAATTGTGAAGACATCAACTTAGAGGTGATATTTGAGAACATGTTAATGGGATTCTTCAACATATTACTGTTTTGCATTAAATAATATGCTATAAAGTGAAGCAATTAATCTAAAAATGCATGCTGGGATTATTATCTTTATGTTTTTTCTACTTCTATGGTTTTAAATTATAAGCCATAAAACTGAAGCAGCTAATCTAAAAATTTATGCTATAATTTTCTCTTTTCCTATTTCTATGTCTTTAAATTATGTTTTAAGTTGTAACATCTTGTCAAAATCCTTTTCAGTTGATTGACACTAAGATATTATTCCACTATAAGTTTATTTATTTATTTGTTTGTTTATTATGTCATATTATTTCTAGCAATCCTCTTTGTATTATTTACTTTAAAAATTAATCATATTCTAAAAGTAGGGCCTCATAGAAATGAGTTGATTTTTGTAATCTTTCAAGGTTAATTTGTCATTAACACAACAGTTTTGAAGTTGGGGAAGAGTAGGGAATTCTAGATGCTATCCACTATGAAGTTTTCTCGAAATGTCACAAAACTCTGGCTCAGTTTATAGTATATATATGAATCTGGGACTTAATTTTAAAATAGCACATAGGCAGATATGAAACGGATACAGAATAGAAAGGAACTCTTTCAGATGTGGCAATATAGAAACAGCTCTCTCAGTGGTGGAGAGGACCATTTAGGATACTAGAATTTATAAGGTGAAATTTTATAAGCTTCCTAACCCAGTAACCCTTTATGCTAAAGGAGAGACTTGTCATGTGTTGTTTAATGAGCCATAACTTTCTTTATTTTTTGGTTGTTTTTTTTTTTTGAATCATGAATTGGTATTGATATAGAACTTGGTAAAAACAACATAGGTTCATAAATTCTTACACCAGCTTCATGGAAAATTTAAAGATAAGATTTATAAAGGCAGTTTGATAGATTGCTGTGATTCTGATCTTTGTACAAAGAGTGAATATTTGTCTCAATACAATAGACCTTGGCTAATAATATTCATTCCAAAAAATGTCACTTGTACTTATCTGAGACTGACCCCCTTGAAGATGTAATATTTTGAAACATAGCACCTAATTAGGAGTTTTAAGTTAGCCAGTTATTTAAAACATCCACTTAAAGAAAACAAACCTGTAGAATATACTGAAAAAGTCTGAATGGGTGGCTAAAACAATGTTTTTAACCTTTTTCATAGAATGAAAGTAGAAACGTTAAATTGTACATTTATAAATTAAGTTAATTGCAGATGATCTCTAAGAATTAAAAGATTACTTTTATAAAGCTCCTTACACTATAATGGAATCGAAGGAAAAAAGGGGATAGAAAGATATTTAATACCTGTTATTCAACAATAAAACAGAATAAACTCATAATTCTAATGTGTCAAATAATCCTTTTTTTCAGCAGCTAATTTTTATTGTCTACATTAACTGCCATTGTGCCCCTCCTCCTTGGGTACTGAAAATTCGCACCTTAATTATGAAGAGAACAGTGGTAATCCATAGAGCACAAGACTAATAAGTATGTTAATTTGGGAAATGCTACTTTACCAGCTAGAATTGGAAATAGCTGTTAATTTTTTTAATTTTAGGGAACAATATACATTTATTAATACACTTTTCAAATATTGACTACTACATGGCAGGTTCTGTTCTGGATACTGATAGTCAGTGTATCAAAGTTCCCTGTTCTCATGAAGTTTACATTCTAGCAGAGGAGACAGAAAACAAGATATTGTGAAAGAGAATGACCAGGAATAATAAGACAGGGTAGTCACAGAAGGCTTCTCTTAGATGCGATTTGAGCAGATACCTGAATAATGAGATAAAAACCAGTCATTTGAAGAGAAAGTGAAAGAACTTTCTAGATAAAAAGAAGGCATGTTCCAAAGAGTAGAAAGAAATTTATCATAGTTGGCAAAGGGAAAGGGTACACAGCATGAGACTGGAGAAGCAAACAGGAGATAGTTCATGTAGGGCATTGTAGACTATGGTTAAGGAATCTAGATTTTATTTTAAGTGCAAGCAGGGATCATAGGGAGGTTTTAAAGGGGCGAGTGATATAATCTGACTTATGCTTTGATTATATCACTCTAATTGCTATGTAGGGAATGGACTGTAGTGGAGAAAAGTGGAAGAAATGTAAAGAAGACTAATCCAGGGGAGACATCATGGTGATCTGGACAGTGATGAAGAATAAGGGAAGTGGATGAGTTCAGAATAGTAACTGGAGCTGATGGGAATCGACCTCTACTTCAAAGAACTCTTCTTTATGTTCTATGGCTTTGTTCATTCTTTTATGGGGGCTTATTTATTTTTCTTTTATGTAGAATCACAGACGCGTACATCTGGAAGGGGCTTTAAAGGTATATTCTAATTCCCTACTTAGTGCAGGAATATCAGTTCAGTAACTCAGAGAGATAGTCAGTAGGATTCTACTGACACATGCACTGTTTCACAAAACTATCTTGTATTAAAGCAGTTCATTATTATGTTCGACAGCTCACTGTAATATTGAAATTGGCCTCAGCATTCCATACATTTAGTTAATATGTATCTTTTTATGATAATTATGTGCCAGGTACTATGTGGAAACATGAAGCTCAACATCTCTCAGGGAGCTAAGCACAGAAACAGAAAATTCAATGCAATAAATAAATCATTTAAATTTTAGTCTCATATGTTCTATCTTTCTTATGTTCTATCTTTCTTAAGACAACTTCTCAAATATTTGGAGACAACTATCATGTCTTCTCTGATTCACTTACTAATACTTTATTAAATATTTATTGAACACCACTATAAGACAGGTACTTTCATAGGTGTTGGGGGAACAGCATTAAAACAAATGGATAAAATGACTGCATTATGGAGCCTATGTTCTAGTGAGGGGATACATAATAAGCAGAAAACCAAATAAATATGTAACATGTCAGGTGGTAAGTAAATAGGTTAAAGAAAAATAGAGAATCTCAAGCAGGTGATGGCATTCCTATCTGACATAGGCTAGTTAGGAAAAGCCTCTCTGATAAGAGTACATTTAAGTAAAGAATTGAAGAGCAGCTGCCAGGCATTGTACTTGGTCCTAACTACTAGGTACTATGTCCACGGGTGGCAGCAGGGTGAGGCTAAAACATCAGCAAGTCCACCCTGAGCAAACTTTCTTTAAATTGAAACCTCAAGATAAGTAGGAACTACAGGGATAAAGAGTATGGGTGAGAAAACTTAAGAGCAAAAGCCAGGGAGTGAAGAGGGAGCAAGGAAAGGGATGATCAGGCTGCAGAGCCTGGCAAAGGCTAAATATCCCAGATATTTCAACTGGTTTTTTTAGGACATAGCTCTCTGATATATCTGAGAACCTTCTTCTGAATGTCCTTGGGGATGGCCTATCTGGTGTCACTACCTGCTTTATTCTGGATGTCAAATTTCTATCAGTGCAAGCTAAGATTACAGGCATAATCCATTGAATTTATAATCCATCAGAGTCACTGAAATTGTTTTTTCACATGAAATGCCTGTGACATTGTCATAGGTACTCAAGGTTTCATAGTCCTGCTGGAAGCCTTTTGTTCCAGCTACAGTACTTGGAGAGGGTAAATCAGGGAGGCAGATGGAGATATACAGGTCTAGAAAATGGGCTAATTCCAAACTTCACTACTTTTCCTTTCCCTCTCCACTCCTCCTGGGGGATATGGCTTCATTGTGTACATACATACTTGCTTCCTGCTATAGGAAATCTGCTGAGAAAATGTGAGGGTCTCTTTTCTGCGAATTAAACAGATCTATTTTAATGCCCTTTGCGGATTCCCTGGCTATCTGAAGTAGCATAATTTTCATTCTTCTGCTAATTAATATAACTGCAATTTCCTTATTTTGAGCCCCAAGCATACCCTATGGTGAAAGGCAAAAATTTGTTGTCACTATGCAATCTCATTTACTTTTAATCAATCGTAATCAAATCTTTAAGTTTATTCTTATGTGCATTCTGTTCTTGGTTTTAAACCTCCCCTCCCACCCCCCGTCGCCATTTCACTCTATGCCTGCCCTCTGTTTACAGCTGCTGCTTGAATAAGTTCAATGGGATCTCTGCTGGGAAAGTAGGCCCTTTACAAAAATATCCTCTTTAACTCAGAAGAACTGACATCCCAGAAAAGTAGGAAATGGTGCCAGTATAAGCCATTTAGGTCCCCAAGGTGCTGTGTACCTTTTGCCCATTCTTTCACAACTGTTTCCAATTGGCTGAAGTATACAACTAATAATTTGCTTCTGCTTTGCATCTCTCGTAGGTGCTGACTGGACATAGTGGGTATATACCTAAAAGGTCCTGGCAATGCTCTTGTTCTGGCCCTGGTGAAGAAGGCTCATACTGTCTCTCTTGCAAATATTCCATTTCACACAGGGATCTGGGAAGTATGTGACTGGCAGGTTCTTAAACATGTTTAGGGTTTATTAGGTTTCTCTGCTATATACCACATGTTTGTTCTACTTCCTGAAAACTATACTTTTATTCTGTAAGTATCAGACACATAATACTGAACAAATCAAAAAAATGTTCTTGCTTTCATGAGTTATTGCCGAGTGACAAGTGATACTATAACCACAAATTTAGTTAAACTTACAGTTTCACCTCTAAAGCCTTTTTCACCTCTGGGTCCCTAAAAGAAAAAAAGTCAGTGTTACTGATAATTTTGTGAAATATAAACTATGCTGTGAAAAATATCTTTGTAAAATTTCCTCAGTATATTGAATACTTTTAGTTCTATGAGACAAATTCCTTTAAGTGGAATTGCTTGGTCAAAGGTATATATATGATTATTTTAACAGATATCTTTCCATCAAGGCTATAATTCACATTTCTACCAGAGTACTGTTTTTCCTATATCCCCATTCTGAAAGGTCCGATATAATATCTCATTATTACTTTAGTTTGCATTTCTCTAAATTAAGAGAGCATCTTTTCAAATAATTATTGACCTTTAGAATTTGTTCTTCATTTTTCTACTGAGTTTTCTATAATTTTTTATACCAACTTGTAAGAGCTCTATACATTAGCCCATTATATGTTATATGGTTTACAATTGTTTTCTCCCAACTTATGTTAATTTTTGACTTTATTTATGGAAACTTTTTCCATACAAAATTAAAAAATTTTCAAGTATTCAAACATACTTTCTGATCTTTCAGTTTTCAGATTTTCTACCTTATATAAAATGTCTCTCTAACCCTTTAGTTTTCTAGTTAATTTTCCTAACATTTTAGTAGTTTCACTTTTTTTTTTTTTAACATTTAATTCTTTAAAAGTTCACCTGGGAATAAAAAAAATTGGTGAAAGACGCAATGAGAGACATCTGGAAAAAGTTTTATTTTTCCCAAGATAGGGCTATCGATCACTTTTTACTTTGGATGATTATCTCTGCATGTGATTCCTGAGTAATTGTAGCCATCTTGCTATAAATCTAATTAGAAGCCAACATAAAAGATGGCAGAGTAGAGATGTAAAATCTAGTCTTCGATAACATGCTAACTAAATTAACCAAATCTGAGATACTTCCTACCTCTGCGCTTCCCACAATGTGACAAATCATTCTAACTGATATATTATTTTTGCTATAATTAAATTTCTGTATATTCTGAAATCTAATTCTGGGCTCTATACCTTCTTATACTGATCTATTTATTTCTTTCTACTACAATATAGTTTCATTTATGATGACTTCAAAGTATTGTTTTCTTATTCAGAAAAGCAAGTCCCTCACACCCAATAATATTTTTTTCACAATGTTTTCCCATTCTCAAATGCTTATTTTTTCTTAATAAACTTTTCTTAGAAGTTTCGTCTTAGAATGGAAAACACAGAATATGGCAAATTTTAATGTGTATGTTGAATATTATAAAGGCCTTAAAGAACTATTTATAAATAAAACACAGTAAGGTATTTTAATTGAGCCATTTCTTATCACACTTTCCTTGACCAATTAATATTTCACATTTTTGACAGAGGAGTAAATCATTCTGTAATCAGAACAGTATGTATTTCTTAATTTGCCGAAGAACCACCCACTGAACTATGAGAATTTTCTCACTTACAATCTCCCACTTAGGCTATGTAGCTCTGAGTGGTAAATGCTGAAATTCTAGAGAAATGTCGCATTATACATTCCATTTTTTTTAAATTGAAAATCCAGTATCTCTGGTGGTAAATTCTTCTCTAAATTTACTGAAGAAAATAGTTATACTTAATACTATAAGTATAAAATGGAAGCATTTCATTTTATATTTTAAAACTCTGTATCTATACAACATTTTCAAAGGATTGAAAATATTGATTCCCTGCAGGGAATGAATCTTTTCCCTCCAAGTCTCAATTTGCCTCTTTCTACTGTGCTCTTGCTCTTCTATGTTTACACTATTATTAGTACTGTAAAACTCTCCCATGGCCGCCTCCCAACGATTGTTTCATTTTTCTTATTTCATAGCCAAATTTCTAAAGGCATGGGCATATACTGTCACAGTTTCCTCCCCAGACGTAAGTTGCTTGTGGTGGAGAGCACACTGGGCTTGCATAAGAAATATCAGCTATGTAATTTACTAGCTGTATCGCCTTGAATAACTAGGCAACCTCTGTAAACCTCATCTGTTTTCTTATGTTTTAAATAGAAAAAAATATCATCTATTCTAAAGGTTTGTTGTAAGAATTTGAAAAAAGCTATTATTAAATATTTTCATCTACTTTCTTCTTCACTGCAATCTGTACTCTATCTTCTACTGCAACCGTATTCTCTAAGACCACTGTTAACTAATCCTTTCATGAAACTCATTTATCTTAATGTTGTGCTCTTCTGGTTTTCCTATTCTCAACAAATTATTTCTTTCCTTTATAGTGGGTACTTCCAAAGACTCAGATCTGCACTTCTTTTGCTATCCTCTTTCCTTCAGAAAACTGATTCTTTTTATTGCTGTAGCAATCACCTCTATGCTTATGATACTCAACAGCTTCTCCCTAACAGCAGTTCTATTTTCCTTTCTCAACTCCAGTTTTAACACCTACCTCACTATATACATCTTCTTCATTACATGTATGATCTCTAAGTTCTCAGGAATCATCTTTCAGATGAAAGTGTACATCTATTTTTGCCCTTTGCTTCTCAAATTCCCTGGGTGATCCTTTGTGAATTACTATAGAAATAAGATTAAGAAAAAAAAAAGAGTATGAAAAGAAAAAAAAAGACCTATATTGTGATAAACTTACAGTTCTACCTGTTGGGCCTGTTATACCTTCTCTGCCAAGGGGGCCAGTGTTTCCCTGTTGGGGTAAAAGGAAAACAGTCTCATTGTCAGTATAATTCAGAAAAATTATAGAAAATTTCTTGGGCAATGGTAAAAGAGTCCATGTTTGTATAATTTCAGTTTTTATTATATAATTTTATAGTATTAGATATCATAGTAATTTTGATTTGTTGTCTGTGACACAATTATTATAGTTTCCTATCAGGAGCATTATATTGGTATAATATCTAATAAACTGATAAATAGCATTACAATTTTTATGTGTTGGTAACTTCAATGATTCCATTCTATATGTGTGTCATTACATAAAAATGCAATTACTTTACATGAAAAAGACTATATAGAATGATTAACAAAATTTTTAATAAATTCCTTTACAGATGTTGAAGGAACAGATGTTTGAGTGGCATGCAGCATGGAATTGAGAGAAAATATGAGAAAGACCAGAGGGCCTCATACATCATCAACTAAATTTCACTTTCTTCATCTGTAAAATAAGAATGCTTATTTCATAGAACCATTGTGAAAATTAAATGTGATAAATAATTTTGAAACTGTAAGGTACTATTTGATTATTAAGATAACCTTGAATAAGTTGGACCTGTTGTCAGTTCCTGCCAAACTAGATATGGAACCTATCATTTCTTAATGAATACAAAATACTTGTTTCAATTATTTTCCTTCAACCTCCACTTCCAATTCTACTGGTTGCAAATTTAGACTTTCTGGCTCACACTTAACTTGGAATACATAAATATAGATACCTCACAGGTTTTCTCTTTTTCTAACTCCTGCCAAGGTACAGAATATACTATTGATTGAGATAATAATAATGCCATTCAGTCTACCAACAGATAATTTTAATATTAAGTTGGTTTGGAAAGAGAGAATGAGCTGATATTCCAAGAGTAATCCAATAGAATAACTTTTAAACACAAAGATTGAGTTTAAATGATAACTATGGTACCCAATCTCAGAAATACACAATTCAATCAGACTTGATTTCTTAACCTAATCAAATATATCCTCCAGACTGGCTTATCACTAAACAAAAAAGTAATCTAATAAACTTGACCATGATCTGATTCCCTGAAATTATGATTTGTTAAAACAATGGAGAGGTATACTTGGACTCTAGAAAAAGTAGATCAAAAGAGCCCAAAATTGTCTGTTTATCTATGTGTCCAAAACATGAGGTACAATAATCGGGACCAGTCAACTACAAACTTACATTTTTGAAATGGAGGACAATGAATCTAGATTTCTTACTTCAATTAATTTAATTTATTTAATCACCAATATTTATTATTTAATGAGCAGGAACTAGGCAGTAGGACACTTAATGTCTATTCTATATCGTATGAAATTAGTGAGCAATCTTCTAACATTATTTGGTCAATTGGATGTGGATTCAAATTCTAGCTCCTCTATATACTAGCCATATGCGGTCTTGAGTAATTTTACCTTTCAGAGACTCAATTTTCTCACCTGCAAAATAGGGATAATAGTATGTCTCACAGGATTTTTATGAAGATTAAATAATATTAGGGACATAAACTGTACACCAGTACCTGGTACATAATAGTCTTCTGTTAAATATTAACCTATCACAACTTTTCATCTGTCTATGTAATGACTTAATGAAGGACTACCTGCACTTATAAATTAGTATTTGTGAGCTAGTTACCAGAACTTTTAATATTGGTGAGCTGACAAAATTTTTGGAGCTGCAAAGCAATATAGGCTCAGACCCTGTCCTACAGAGACCCAGCACTTGGTAAGGCTCTAGGGCGAATGAAAGGCAGGCTGCCAACTTCTTTTTGATAATGCCAAGAAAAGATTTAATTAATTGAGAACTCAGTAAAATTAGAATGAGTGAATTTAATTAGTGGGGAACTTAATATATATAAGAACTTAAAGCAATATTTATCATAGAGAAGGCTATCCATATATAACTCACTTGTGGATAATCAAGAATTGGACTTTACATAACAGCACTAAATTTCCATGGTTCTTCAGAAATCATAAAAATAACTAATAAATTTGCACCTGAAGGAATGTTGAGAAGGGTCTTTAAGTAAACATTTCCCCTGACAACACTGCTCTTTGTGTTATTGAAAATAATTTATTATAGGAGCTATTAAAGAAGAAGTGCAGAATTTCAAGTTTGACTTTTCATTTAATATTCTGCAAAAGACAGCGGTTTGTAGTTTTAAAGTTCTTTTTCAAGATTCCTGTCTCCTCCATCTGAACCGCTTTCCTTCTTCCTCTGTGCTGACTCTCTCCTAGCAGCTGCTGTTAGTTCCAGAGGTGCTACTACTACAGTCAAATCACTGTTTGGTATTTTATAACTTTTTTTTCTTTTTTGGTTTTATAGATCATCTTATGAATTAGGAGACTATGGTTAATAAAAACAAAACAAAAATAAATAAAAATACAACCAATGAAACCAATAACCAGTAGCCACTGGTGGCTTATCTATCTTATTTATATTCTCTACAGTTCGCAATTCCAGGCACTAAGCAGCTAATTGGAGTTCTTCAGGCCCTGATCTTTTCAACTCTTTAAGCAGTTCCTCATCACTCTCTGGGGAAACTCAATCCTGAGCTGGGGAAACATAGCTATTGGGAAATGTTTTTCAAAGTGTGGTCTGAGGAGCTCTGGTCACAGGCAAGTCCCCTCCAGGTGGTGCATAGGGGTGGTCTCCGGTTGTGTTAATGATTATGACATGAAGCTGCTTTATATGTTTTTGTTCATAACGTGAGTTAATAAATACATTATCAAGTATTCACATTCATTCTGATGTGGTTTGTTTTTAAGTAAAAACTGGGAAGTATGGGTGGTCTACGGGGGTCTTTTGCTCAAATATATGTACTGAAAAAGGTTGAAAACCTCTGCATGTGTTTTAATTACCTTAAAGTAATTTTATTAAATCCTTAATCTGGAGTATATTAATTTTAGAGTTCTTAACCCTAATTCCTACAATTAGCAAAGAATGACAATTTGGGGGCAGGTAGAATGACTTTATACTTACTCTCTGTCCAATAGGACCTTTAGGACCTGATATTCCAATAATGCCAGCAGCTCCCTCAGGACCCTAGAAATACCAGAAAAAAAACAAAAATTCAAAATCTTTAGCTCTGTATTACACTTTTATCAATGAAATAATCTTATACCAAAATACTAAGAGTCACCTTTTAAAAAATGGAATGTGATAGTTAATGATGTGCATTATAAAGTATTTTAGAGGACTTGTACTTAGCTCTGCAATTTATTCTGAAATACACCAAAAATAGATTGAGAAAGGGAGAGATGGATAGATGGATAGGTACATGATAAAGCAAGTTGAGTAAAAGGTTAATAGTAGAATCTCAATAATAGGTATATGGGTGTTCACTTCTTCTTTCAACTTTGCTGTATGTTTGAAAATTTTCATAATAAAATATTTAGGGAAATGAAATGTGGAGGTAAAAGCAAACTATTCAATATAATTACTAGAAAATATATAGCTACATAGGCTTCATAATTAACATATTCAAATCTCAAATATATAATTCTGTACCAACAGAAAATTTGTAGATTAAAAAAAAAAAAGCCCAAGTCAGAGACCAAATATTGGTATTTCAACATCTTTTTCTTTCTACATAGCTAGAAGACCAGCAGAAAATTATGTAAACATACTTTGGGGCCTGGGAATCCTTGGAAACCTGTCAAGCCTTGAACACCATGTTCTCCCTGCAATGTGAATAGACATAAAAATCATTATTGTGAATGGTGGCCTCCTCCATAAAGTACATGTTTAGTGAATGTCTGAGTTGGCACATACAGGTTGCCCTTTCAGGCCAGGCTCTCCATGTGGTCCTTGATCACCTTGTGCTCCCCGGTGACCTCTTTTACCTTGAATTCCAGGTTGACCAGGTAGCCCCTGTTCACCCTATGGACAGGATGAGAAAAATGATCTTGACTTTTGAACATGTTGGCTTTTAAATTGGTTCATCCTTAGGCATAGTACAAGGCACTGGGGAATCAAATTCTGCATGATGATTCTCCTCACCAATATTTTCTACATAAGTAACATTTGATTTTAATAAACAAGAAGTGTGGCAGTGGGAAAGAAAATTCCAGAGACTGTAGTCCTAAGTGTGGAAAGAGGAGGGAAAGGGGTACCTACAAAACTAGGAAGAGAATACTGGGGTTACAGAGGATGGTAAGGGTGTGGTATGTGTGTTTGTATGTGATGAAGCTTGTATTTTATTTGAACTGATATTATTTTGTTGTGTTTTCTTTATCATACAGAGATATCAGCTATCTGACACCTGAAACAAAGCAGTCTCTTGAAATGTAAACCTTAGTTTTTGCCACAATTATCTTTTCAATTCTATCATTAAATGTCCATTATCCCTTTCCTAAGCCCTTTGATATAAGCCTTCTTTAGCCCCTAAAATTTCACTGTAAAGACATATTTAATCACCATTATTTTATTTTTAAAAGTCAATTCTTTTTAAAAAAAAATTTTTTTTTTGAAATGAGAGTAGAAATATCTTTCACACCATTTCTAAAAATAAACTTAGTAATCAGATGGAGTTTAGAGGTATGTTAAAGAAAACATAATGCTTGATAGACTTTGACCAAAGTCTTTAAGATTAGCAAATTATCATTTCTGTCTTGAGAAAAGGTACAACTTTGGGACTTGACAAATGCGGATTCTTTTTATTGCAGATTCACCAGTAAGAGGAAGGGATCTTTCTTATTTCTCTTCCTAGTTTTAACATTTGCTCAGTCACCTTGAAGATGGAAATATTCATGGTATAAACATTAATAGAAGGCTCAAATTGTAAACAGTAAGTAACTTGGTCATCATTTTCAGTTTACCTCTATGAGTCAGAATATCTGAAAATTCTTTATAAGTGTAACCGTGAAAACCAAATTCAGAGCTAATAATAATGAGGGTGCCAATGTCATAATCCTAGGTTTCTATGAAATAGCTTTAGGCACTGGACTAATAGTCTTGGTTGTCTGAGTCAATTCTGCATTGAGATAATTCTAAGAGAGGTTTGTTTGGAAAGCACTGACATGTGACAATACTCTATGCAATGAATGTTAATGCAAGATTTGATTACTAGCAATCATTCTGGCTCTAAGAAATAATCTGTACTCATCAGATTTATTAACTTGTTGGTTATGTTCAGACTTAGAGGCACAGAAAGTATACCTGAGAAAGTATGTACTTGGAAGTAAATAAAGTTTTCCTGCTTTAGAGGAAAAGGTGGATGATGGAGAGGGAAGTAAAATCAAAATGAGCCAAAGAGCATTTTTCAAAGCATCACCAGCTCTGGGTTAACGAGTTGTTCTGGCAAATAACATGTACTGTAGTTATCATGGGAGATGGATATCTTAAAGCCATATACTTTTCTTTCCTCCTAATGTGGTTCTATCATTAGCTAAATAATAAAACTTGTCAACCATCAGAACAAAACATTAAAGTACCTTTGGGCCTAGTGCTCCTGGGCTTCCTGGCAGGCCTGATGAACCCTTTGCTCCTTGAGGACCTGGAGACCCAGCCACTCCTGTTTTTCCTGGGCTGCCTCTGATGCCCTAAATAACACAGATAAGAAATGAAAACTGAGGCACTTCCTAAAAATCCATTCTGAGGACTCAATAAATGCAGGAGGAGTTGAAAGGCTGTTGTTCACACACTGGCCAGGTTTGGGAGTTATCCCGGGCTTCTTTCTCAAATAAATGAAATGCTTAAATAATGTTTTAGTTCACCCCAAATCTCTAATTATAGTTAATTTAATGGTCTTGAGTTTTTAAAATGAAAATATTGAGGCAGTACGAAATATACTAGTACTCATTGACTTAAGTAGACTATGTGTGAAGTATGTTTGTTGTATTCTAACTTTTTGTATTATACTCTGGTGTACATGACAACTCTAATAACTAATTAATGTCTCCTTAAGAGGAATAATATTCTGATGGATGTCAACTAGACTTATTCTGGTGCTCATTTCTCAAAATATACATAAATTGAATCATTATGCTGTATACCTGAAACTAATATAATGTTATATGCCAATTATATCTCAGTAAAAAGGAGGAACAATCTATTTCTGAATCACACATAATTCCAGAACATTTACTACAAACAGTTTCATTGGCAATTAAGTTAAATAAGCAAGCAGTATTTCCTCAAAGTCAAATCCTAGAATAAAGTTGGAAAGCTATGGTTGACAAGCTAAAATCTAATCCATTACCTATTTTTGTAGAGCTCATGAGCTAAGAATAGTTTTTACATTTTTATATTTTGAAAAAAATCAAAAGAATAATAATATTTCAAGGCATAAAAATTAAATGAAATTGGAATTTTAGTTTTATGGGAACACAGCCATGTTCATTCACTTATGTATCATATATGGACACTTTGCACCTAAGGCAGAGATGGTAGTTGTGGCAGAGACTGTATATGGCACTTACTGCTTCGAACTCCTGCTTGTTGTACTGTAAACTGCAGTGATAAAGATATAACTTGACAGTGTTTAAAGTAGAACATATGCTGACTTACTGTGACATTTTATTTTATTTATTTTAGTACCAGTGCATACTGGTCATGTCAAAGCAACAAAAGGAAAAAAAAAGTAGACTTGGAATGCTGTATTTTTAAAGCATAGTGAAATGTAGATTATCTTTTTATCAAATTAGATGTCAAAGCTTTGTGTTTATTATGCAATGACACTAGAGTTATGCTAAAAAAGAAAATACAATATATGTCAACATTATCAGATCAAACATTTGACACAATATTCTCATGTCACAGGAATGTGACAATTAGAAAAATTAGGACATTTTAAATTAAGTATTTTATCACAACAGAATTTCTTCACAAAAAGGTAAAAATGGAGTTGCAACTAATGTGAGTTTCTAAGCGGTACATTTCTTAGCCCAGCAAAAAAATTCATTTATTGATAGTGACAATTAAAATGTGCAGCAAAAATAAACTTGTTTAAAATTGTTAGCCTATTGGCAAGAATAGTTGCTTAAAATGTTGGGGATATCAGAGCAGCATTAATAGTCAATTAAAAAAAAAAGGAAAATGTTTTTGAGTGGTTTTCCTTGCTTCTTGATGAATTGATAGGTTTTAGTAAGTAGTTGCCCCTTATCCAAGGGGAATTCATTCTAATACACCAAGTGGATACCTGAAACTACAGATAGTACTGAATCCTATATATAGTATGTTTTCTCCTATACACACATACTTATGGTGAAGTTTAATTTATAAATGAGGCGCAGTAAGAGATTAACAACAATAACCAACAATAGAACAATTATAACAATATACTATAATAAAAGTTATGTAGATGTTGTCCCAAAATATCTTATTGTACAGTACTCACCTTCTCACTTTTTAAAGGAAGCATTTTATAGCTTCTCTTTGGCACATCGAAATTGCCAGCATCACTATTCTTGTGCTTTGGGACTATTGTTAAGGACAATAAGGGTTGCTTGAACACAAGCACTACCATACCCAAAAGCCAATCTGATAAGTGAAATGGCTACTGAGTGACCAATGGGTGGGTATATAGTGAGGAGACACAGGACACGAAGATGATTCATGTACTGGATGGGATTGAACAGATAGTGTGAGATTTCATCATAGTACTCAGAATGGCATGCAATTTAAAACTTAAAATTGTTTATTTCTCAAATTTTCCATTTAATATTTTTGGACTGCAGTTGACTGCGGATAACAGAAACCACAAAAAGTGAAGCCATGGATAAAGGGGGGCTGCTGTATACTATTCAGTTGTTAATCTGAGGACTAAGTGATAAAGAATTAACCTGTATGGATATTTTGTGAAGAATATAGGTTAGAATATTTTCAAAGAAGTTAAAAACACTAAATAGTACAACCTGAAGTGAAATCTGTTAAGGTCTTATAAAACTGATAGCAATGAATCAAAAAAAGACTCATTGGACAAATTTACAAAACTTGTGAAAATGTAAGGTGTTTAACTTGAGGAAAACACGTGAACCTAGCATGTGTTATTAAACCAGTAGAGTCAATAATGAACTCTATTGATGCTCATAAATTTAATATTTATTAGTTCTGTGAATTTTTTTGTCAAAATAGAAACTGAATATCCTGACTTTATAATGTAGTAGTTTTATGGCTTACCAGGGACAAAATTTAACTGAGATATTTTTGAGACCGACATTGAAATTTTTTTGAATAAGAAAAATTGTCCTCAACCTTTATTATTGAATGAAAAATTGCTTTAGAAATTAAATTTTGCTGCAGACTTAATAATATTTAATAATGAATTCAACCTAAAATTGCAAGGCAAGACAATGCTTATATGTGAAACATATACTGTAGTAAAGTCATTTTGTGAAAACTACTGTGCGAATCACCAGTAATATCAACCAACTTTATATACTTCCTGTGTTGTCAAAAATTAAAACAATAAGTGAGACCTCCATTTCTACACAAATTTGCAGTGAGTAGATTTTTCTGAGATCAAACAGTTTTAGCAACATTTTTTATACCTAAATGCAAGAAATGTCTATATTTCAAAATTAATTTAACTGTGCAATTGAAGAGTTTCCACCTAACCTTCAATAGGAAATAATCTACAATGTAAATATATATGCTAGGAGCCAAATATCAAGAGAAGAATCTAATAGAATTTTATAAATCTCTTGAAAGCAGTAAATATTTTCAATTTAAATTACATGTTTATGAATTCCAGTATTTGGCTGTATCTACCTATGTGAACAAAATTTCCAAAGATTAAATATGTAAAATATGCAAAATCTCATTACAGGTCGGAATTACCAGATGAAAAGAAAATTCTGATGATTGGAAACTGTAATAAGCTAAATCTTATCCCACTCCAAAAGAATTCTATTTTTTTTTCTCAGAGGGCTTGTATTACAACAGATTGTACTAATTTATTATAATTTTGAAAAATTTTATAAAAATATACTTTCTCTCTTGCTACATAAATTCTTAAGTAATATCATTGAGTTTGCTTTTTGCCCTGGAAAGAGAGAAATAGCTACTAATATTTACAGAAAAATTTTGCTGACTTCTGTTCTAAGAGATAACTGCTACTTTCTGACTTGATTCTTGGGATACTAAATTGGGTTATGCAATTGTTCTTTTGTGTATTCTATAAATATTTGCTGAATATCATCTATGTGTATGGAAGTTTACCATGGGAAGCCCTGTGGGTAATACAAATACAGTTTTTGTTTTCAAGAAGTTTAAAATTAAGTGAAAAAGATAGAATATATATATAAATAATTATAATTAAGGCAGAAATGTAAAAAAATCGCTGTATGATAAGAGAGATATAAAGTAAATAATATAGAAGTTCTGAGGGGGAAGTTATCTTTGATGCTAATTGGAAAAAGAAAATACTGAGAAGGTAGGGTGGATTATAAGATAAAGATATTGCCCTTAAAGTTATAAATGTGGTAGGAGAGATGATCTGCTCAAGATAGGCTAGAGTCATTTTTGTAGAAGGCTTGGTTGGGAAAATAGGATTAAAAGGTCAAGACAATTTTGAATTTAATACTAAAGCATCCCCCCACCCCACCCATACTATTTCCTCTAAACTATATCATCAGATATCTTTTTATTCTTTAACTATGGTAAAAAATAATTCAATATATTTTAAAAATTACCTTTTCTAAATAGATTTTCTTCATTAAATAGATTTCTTTCACTAAAATAATGAATAGCATGTATTTTATATCACTAAGTGCTTACAAGGAGAAATCTAACACCTATTGCAATGGTCCCCAACCATTGTGGCACCATGGACTGGTGCTCCTATGAGAACCTAATGCCTGATGATATGAGGTAGAGTTGCGGTGGTGATGCTGAAATTTCGCTTGCTTGCTTGCCACTCACCTCCTGCTGTGTGACTCAGTTCCTAACAGGCCACAGACCAACACCAGTCTGGGGGTTGGGGATCCCTGACCTATAGGATATAGGTTCATATTCCTTAGCTTGACCTTTAAATTTTTTTTGTCCCAATCTACATTGACTATTTTATTCCTTACCATTTCTCTGTATAAATAACTCTTACTATTTGTAAGGAGCCATTATGACATCAAAATCCTTACAGAGGGAGGGAGGAAGGGAGGAGGAAAAAAAGAGAGGAGGGAGAGAGGGAAGGGGAAGAGGAGGAAGGGACAGAGGGAGGTAGAGGTAGAGAGAGAGACAGAGACAGAGACAGGAAGGAAGGAAGGAAGGAAGGAAGGAAGGAAGGAAGGAAGGAGGGAAGGAAGGAAGGAGGGAAGGAGGAAAGGAGGGAAGGAGGGAAGAGAAAGAGAGAGAGAGAAAGTAGTAAAAAAATCCACATTGGGGCAGAGAAGAAAATATAGGTACTAAACTCATGAACATTGGATTTAGAGAGGGTTTTATGAATTTAATCTCAAAGGCAAGGGAAGTAAAAGCAAAAACAAATGAATAGGACTATATCAAACTAAAAAGCTCTGTACAGCAAAAAAAAAAAAAAAAAAAAAACAAAAAAAACATCAACAAGGGAAAGAGTTGACCATCTGAATGGGAGAATATATTTGCAAACATAACCTCTGATAAGGGCCTAATTTCAAAAATATATAAAGAACTCATATAACTCAACAATAAAAAAACAATTTGATTAAAAAATGGGCAGAGGACCTAAACAGGCACTTCTCCCAAGAAGACATACAAATGACCAACACATATGAAAAGAGGCTCAACTTTACTAGCTATTAGGGAAATGCAAATCAAAACCACAATGAGATACTATCTCATATCTGTTAGAATTACTATTATTAACAGGACAAATAATAATAACAAATGTTGGAGAAGTTGTAGGGGAAAAGGAACCCACCTATACCGCTGATGGGAACATAAATTGGTACAGCCACTATGGAAAATAGTATGGAGGTTCCTCAAAAAACTAAGAATAGAATTACCATACGACCCAGCAATCCTGCTTCTTGTTATTTACCCCAAAAACTTGAAAAGATTTATCCACAAAGATGTATGCACCCAATGTTCACAGCAGCATTATTCACAGTGACCAAGACATGGAAACAACAGAAGTGTCCATCAATAGATGATTGGATAAAGAAGATGGGGGACATATAGGCAATGGAATATTACTCAGCCATAAGAAAAGATGAAATACTGCTGTCATTTGTGACAACATGGATGGATCTTGAGATTATCATGCTATGTGAAATAAGTCAGAGAGAAAAAATTGAGGACCATATAATTTCACTCATGTGAGACATAAAACTGAAAGTAACAAACAAACATGACAAACAGAGACTCATGGACATGGACAGTGGATTAGTGGTTACCAGAGGGAAGGGGGAGGGGGGAGGTAGATAAAGATAAAAGGGGTCAAATATTGATGATGGAAAAAAATCTAACTTTGGGTGGTGAACACACAATGCAATATATATAAAACATATTGTTGATGTGTACACTTGAAACCTATTTGATTTTATTAACCAATGTCACCTCAACAATTTTAATAAATAAAAAAGAAAGAAAAACAAGGGAAAAAAATAACACTGGAGCCAAGGGAGAAAAAAATCCACATTGTAGATTTAGAATTTAGAATTAGAGTGATGTGTTCTTGCACCTTATCCTAAATGCATTAACCTACTCTATTTCTTTCATCTTGCTTCTTGTTATGTGTTTTACATTGATTTATTTAATTTGGTCTGTGAGTCTTTTGGTTCATATCTCGGGAATATATTATCTAGCAGTGTACTTTCCATATGAATGATGAGAACCCCGGAGTCATGAGATGGTGCCATTTTAGAGCCTATCAATGAAAATGAATGCAAATCCAGTCATATTCATCTGAGATTTTGGGATATAAAATTTCAAAAATGATTGGAAAAGACATAGGTGCTATATCAGTGGCCTGGTTACCAACAGGAATATGACTTTTTGGAAAAGGTAAGTTTTAAAATCAAAATTTTGATAAATAGCACTCTCTTCAATAAAAACAAAAACAAGTGAAAGAGCTAAGGAAATCAATGGCCTGCAGAGAAAGCAGAGTCTAAAAGATCATATATAAAATATGGAAAGAAGGGCATGTAAACAAGGAACAATACAAATAGACTTAGACCATAAAAGTAGTTCCAGATTTATACTATGTGGAAAGTTAAGTAACAGAATGTGGATCAGTGTAAATACACACACACATACACATAATATATGTATACACACACATACATATATGTAGACACACACATATAGTGGGCTATCTTGCAAGGCTGTGAGTATCCTATCCCTGGATGTATAAGATGCCACAGGGAGAGGACATCCAGCATATGACAGATTATGCTAGATAATTTTAGGATACCTCACCATTCCAGAATTCTAAGATAGTACCACTTCATCTCACTTTACTTGTAACTTTAGGCAATTTTTGACACCTTTATTCTCTAACAGAAAAAAAACATTTTTCTTGTGATACATGGACAATTGACATTCAGATAATGTTGAACACTCCTGAAGTCAAAAGATATTTTTAGTTGAGAATTATAAGGACCGTAAGACTAGTCCTTAGAATGAACTGTATACTAAAAACTATTTTACTTACAGTGTTATCAGACATTTAATATAGCAGAATGAACATGCTCCAAGTCATTCACTGTTCATGTTGGTTTCTTAGAGAGAAATTTGAGGACAGTAGCAGAGTGTTCTGTACAAAGTTCCAAATAATGTTTCACACAAGTAGAGAACAAACATTTTTTATTATGAATACACAGATGGATGAGTAATTGCTTTCAAGAGAAACAGATGTTATTCCCTAGGCATTCTTTCTAATGTCTTAAAAATTATTTGACTAAAACTTGTCAGCAAAGGATAGGTCATGCTGAGCAAATTTTAAAAAATAAATAAAATCACAGTTACTACTAATTTGTTCAGAAATGCCCAAACCAAACAACAGTTTACCCAAGTCTTAAAAAAGTTAATAGAATGATAAGAGTACATGACATGTCATGGCTGGAGATTTCATTATTTCCGGATAGAAGCCAAACTGCCTGCTTAAATTGTTTTTGTTGTTTTTAATTTACATATAATATTGTGTAAGTTTATGTCTATAATGTGTTAGTTTAATACATTTATATATTGCAATATGATTACTACATTAGTAATGTTACATTATTTATTATTTCTTTTTTGGGTTGAGAATAGTTAAGATTTAGTCTCTGAACATCTTTGAAGTTTATAATTCAGTATTGTTGACTATAATTACGATGTTATTTTTTAGATCTCCAGAACTTATTTATCTACTGGTTGTAAATTTATACCTGTAAATTGGTTTTGAATTCTGCAGGAAAGTGTCAATTTTGATAAGATTGAAACTGATGGCTGCTTAAGGCTTGGGATTCTAAGAAAACATACACACTTGGCTCAGTAATGACAATGACAATAACAAAAACATCAATAACAATAACAGCATCAACAACAAAAGTTACTTTTATTGATTGTTTTCTATGGATCAGAAACTAAAATGGCAGTATGGTTGAATCGTTTTATTTAATCGGATGTCAGTTAAGAAAAGAAATGGAGTTGTCTTTATTTTGATTTCTCTGGGGGTAAAGAAAGGAATAATTTAAGAATAAATCTGCCTTCATTCTGGAACTCAATGGAAATATCTGAGAAGGAATATGGAGTGTCACATACACATTTAGAGGACAGACACAGAGACAGATTTTGGAACAATGATGACTCGCTTGTATATCATAGTAGAACACAGCAAAGAGAATGTCACCATGGTTGTTATTTCCCAGGCCCCTTAGTTTAGCTGCCTTATTCTCAGTAGGACTGAAACAAGTATATTAAGAAGTAAGAAAAAAATTGTTTAATACAGGCAACAATAGAAACTCATATTTTAAAGAGGATTAGCAGAGGAAAATTATGTTGAGTAAAATGACAAATATTTTTAATGTTAATTTGATTGATTTTTAAACAGTAGAATGATAAATTTAAAATTACACTGAACTTCAAATTAGTTGATGTTTTTCTTTAAAATACTACCCTTGAAAACTACTAGGAAAATAGTTGTTTCCTTTCTCTACTGCCAAGTACTCTCTGTGCTCACAGCATCATGTTGGTAGAGTTATTTACTGTGTGAGAATATAGCAATTAAAATTAATTTACTTTGTATAGTACAAAAAAATAACTATGATGCCCTGAAGTTTTTTTTACATTACGCAACATATATACTGTATTTTTGGTTAAGCAAGCAAACCAATGAGTTACAAAAGTAATACTTTGCTTCCTTTACTCTAAGCTACTAAAAACACTTCTGTTTAAGTAGGAATTTCTCATTTTATTTGGTTTACTAAATATATCCCTCCTAGGAAAGAACTGGCTGTTTAAAAATGTGTGGGATAGTAATTATTAGGTGATTATATGCAAGGCTACATTATATATAAATAAGGTAGCATTTATAACTTTTCCTGCAGTGCCAATCATAAGTAATGTGGCCAAATGCTAGAAATAAGATTTATAAATGAGCTGTATACTAAAGTTAGGAGGTAACTTTAGTTTTGAATCTCTAAACATATTAAAGCTTATGGAACACAGAGCAGAGTCAAGGTAAATCTTAAGGTAGTAAAGACAGGTCTGCTTGACTTAGGTCTGTTTCCAGGAGTACACAAAACTAACTCTTGTTCAGTCTTAATGAATATAGGCATTTCAACATTGTATTACCTCACAGAAATTATTTACACATTTCCATTAGAACAACTGGTAGTTTATCAACCCTGCAATAAGGACAGTGCAAATGCCACTATAATACTGGACAAAATAAGTGTATTGTATAAAATCTCCTTTACCCAAGTCTCAATCCATAATCACAGGACTAATGGGAGGATTTTTCATCTATACTTTGACTCTTAGACATGTCTAGGCTCACATCACTCTGGAAAATGAAATGTCCACATTTTATTTCAAAAAAACAAATCTATCCATACTATCTTATTTGATCCTCCGATAATCCTGTGAACATGTCAAACTCTGACTGCAGGTTTTTTTCATTTTAGCTTTTCCTATGGCATTTCTTCCCTGGCTCAGTCTTACCTTTAGTCCTCAGCTGAAGTATAATCTTCTCAGTGAGGCCTCCATAGCCTGCTTCATCTATAATCTGTTTTTCATTATGCTCTATCTCAAAACCTGTCGATTTTATTCACAGAACTTAACCACAATTTGGAATTAAATAATTTATTTATTTATAGATCCTTACCCAATTATTTGGTTGATCCATATTAAATAGTGACTTTTGCGGGGGTGGGGGGGTCAAAAAGAGTCAAATGTCAGCAAATTTTTGCTGTTCCATGTATGTTTCATTAGGGCAGTTCTTTGCCAATCTTGTCACTGCTATATAAGGAATATTTGTTAAATGAATAAATGTTAGCTTAACCATCAATATTTAATATGATTAAAAGATGGTAACTCAATAAGTCCATGCAGTGTACTAAACACTTCATAAAAACCACATGAATTAGTTATTATTGTACTCATTTTACAGATGATGTTTAAGATGTTAAGTAGCTAACACATCTTAATTTTGAATTCAGGTTCCCCAAATCATAGTTATACACAAGAACATTCATTCCTCAAATATTTACTGAGCTTCTTCTATGGGCTTGACACTCTGCTAGGTCTAGAGATACAGAGATAAATAAAACACAATCCCAATTCTACAGGAGTTTACAATCTCTTTGGAGAGAAAGACATGAAGATAAGTAATTAGCAACAATATGATCCATGCTCTGTGGAAGCAGTGTCCAGAGTGTACAGAAGTTCATAGCAGACATGCTTAACTCTGACTGTAGAGTAAGGAAGAGTGCCTGAAAGAAAGTAACAGTTCAATTTCGTCCTGAAAGATCAAGAAGTTGTTCATCCTAAGGTTAGAGAGAAGGGCAGAATATTAATTTTATACATATTCAGCACCTGCCTGACATATAGTAAGCATTTAATAATTGTTAGCTGTTATTATAGCTGAAATGAACAGCATGAGAAGGGTAGAATATAAGACTGGATATGTAAACAGCGGCCAGATCATGAAGGAACAACATTCCACGAAGAGTATGAACTTGATTGTATTGGGAGTCCTTGAAGATTCAACTAGGAAAGTTAATCCTTTAGCAAATATTTCATTTTGTTGCTAATCAGCAAAATTGACTAAGTTTCAACTACTCTGAAAGAGTTTCTAATGAATAGAAAATGGGCCAAAACAAACAGCAGGGGTGAAAAGAGGGAAAAAGTAGTAATCAAGATTAGCCATAACTGGATAATCAACCCCTTAATAATCAAGAGTTGACAGGATTTGTTGAATGGAGGTATGGCCAATGCAGGTATGTTTCTTTTTTCAAAATACTGCGAGAAAGAAATGTATCTTCTTAGGAACATAAGTTTTTTTAGTGTGACTAGCTCATAGACTAGAGAACACACAGCCCAGACAGGTGGCAGGGCTGCTGGTGTTTCAAATAGAACCTCCTATGGTGATCCTGCTACTCTACACTTGGATTACAAGTGGGCTAATGAAGTGTGTTTTTCCTTCTTATACTGGACAAAATCCACAAGTGGAAAACAAAACTTTAAATGTTCTTTTAGGACAAGCATCTCATTTTGGACAACACTTAAGCCTATGTTCACCTGACAAATTGCAAAGTCAAGATTGAAAGAATTCGATTCGTCCTAAATCAAATTGTTAGTTTTGTTTCTTTCTCTCCTTCCCAATAACCAATTTTACTAGTTGCAGCAATAAAAAATAAAAAGACTGGTATGCCTTCATTTTGATGACAAATGGATTTATGATCTTTGCAGGGATAAGTTGTTTTCCTTCTTCATAAATGATTGAGGCACTATGCTTGTACAGAAGTCCAACTCAATGAAAACAGCATGTAGACTCATTTACTGCAGATGTGCTAAGTTGACTAGTCTCAAAACACTCATTTGTACAGAAGAAAATTCACATAGGCAACTGTGAGCCTCCCCAATACTGTCCTTCAGTTATAGTCATGTGACCTTAAAAAAACATTGAAACACAGAGTTAATATGCCAGGAATTCTTTAAACTCCTTGGCCATATCAAAAAAACAAAGAACTTTTTTTTGTTTGTTTAGGAAAATCAGGCAGTTGCATAATGCTAGAAATCCCAGAATAAATATTTTTCTCAGTGGAAAAATCCAACAGTCTTTAAAGGTAAGCCAAAAAACACCATGGTGCCATGATTTAAAAAAAAAAAAAAAAAAAAAAAAGACCAGTGAAAAGATGTCTTTATCCTTTGTTAAAATATCTGAGGGAATCTGCTAGTATTTAGAGACTGTATTAATTTCTCTTGTCATTTTTCTTTAACATAGTAGGTTTTAGAAGTAATTATCTTAGAAATCACTTTTCCTAAAGACCAGTTTAGCCACTCCTACCTAATTTCATTAAACAGACTAGTTCCTTACAAAATATTATCATTTTACTTTCACAGCAAATAATTACAGGAAGCAGAGACATTTATAGAAAGTATTTCTATATTCATAAATACCAATAGCATGTGTAAACTTTGAGGTTAAAAAGGGAATTCCTTAAGGAAAAATTATTTTGTTTTTATTTTCATATAAAACACTTCAATACTTATGACATCCTGTTGTTTTAAGTATGCATGTAAAATTTTTCTAATTCATTCTTTCAAAATGCTAAAAAGTAGAAGTTGATGATTTATGATCTGATACCCGATTGCTTACTAATGGCAATACCAGATACCATTCAACTTCATGGTCTGAAGTATTCAACATTACTATAATTCATTTCAATTTATTTCATCACAAAATTCAATGAGATTTTTTTTTATATTAGCCATATGTAAAGAGACGTGTAGCTCAGAATCTTTTTAAATAATGAACCCCAACTAGAAGTAGAACTTACAAAATGGAGCTAGAATATGCAGGTTTTCTTGTCTGACTAATTCATATTCAGATTCTCCTTTCCTTTGATTATGTCTAAAGCCTCTCCAGCTCTACTAGGTCCTTCTAGTATTTAAATATGGCTGAAGTTCTCTCATTTAAAAATAATTTCTATAGGAATTACAGTTCCTTCTCTAGTTATTGTACTACTTTCTCCTGTTTGCTTTTTTGTGATGGGTACCACAGTGCATAGAGTTAGAAACTTGCATAAGTTAAAAATTAGAAAGTTATCCTTGATATCTCTCTCTCTCTCTCTCTCTCTCTCTCTCTCTCTCTCTCTCTCTCTCTCTCTCTTTCTCTCACCTTCCATAATCAAATATCAAGGCCTGTTAAAGTTAACTCCTAAATACTACCTAAATCTATCCACTTCTTTCCATTTCCAGTTTACCAGTAATAGTCCAAACTATGAACACGTGTAGCTTGAAATACTGTTAATATTCTTATTAGTCCCCCTTCCAATCTATTTTTCATACTGGAGCCAGAGGAAATCCTTTGAAGATGTAAAATTGGACATGTATGGTTTCATCAATGGCTTTTTAATGTCTTTAGATAATGTGCAATATCTTTAATATGTCCTTTAATATCCACTATGACATGGCCCTTGTATGCCTCAACAGAATTAAACTCTATCACTCTACACCTTGCTCACTAAACTTTAGCCCTAACTGGTTTTGTTCTGGTTCTTCAAATGCATGATGTTCTTCCCAGCTTTGCATATGCTTTGTCTCTGCCTAGAATGTTTCCTTCCTACTTTCCCCACCACAATTATCATTCTTAATTTATTAACTCTTACTTACCACTCAGTGTCATCTCTCTCCCTCTTCCCTCATATAAAACTTATAAAATTATAAAAATTATAAATTATGTAAGGTATAATTGATATAAAGTAAATTGGCATAAAGAATATACTTGAGAAACCATTATCACAACAAAGATAGCACATCCATCACCTCCAAAAATGTTCTTTTGTCCCTCTGTAAGCCATCCTTACCACACCTCCTCACATACATTCTCATCTCCAGAAAACCACTAATTTGCTTTCTGTCACTACAGATTAGTTCACAGTTTCCAGAATTTTATATAAGTAGAATCATACAGTATGTGCCCATTTTTGCCTACTGCTTTTTTTCATTATACTCCTTTGTTTAGCCATTTACCTTTTGTTGGATTTGGGTTGCTTCTAGTTTGGGGCTATTATAAAGAAAGCTGCTATGAATATTCATGTACAAGTTTTTATGTGGACATATGCTTTCATTTTTCTTGGCTAAGAATAGGATATCCGGGTCATATAATAGGTGTATGTTTAATGTTTTACGATATTGCCAATGTACAGGAAAACTGATATAGTATGGAGTCTTCTGATCCATTAATTTAGTATATATACCACTTATTTAGGTCTTCTTTAATTTCTGTCAGCAATGTTTTATAGTTTTCAGTACACAAGTTTGCACATTTTGGGGGTCCAGATTATCCCATTTTGACACTATTGTAAGTATTGCTTTTTAAATGTGAATTTATCATTGTTCGTTGTTAGTATATAGAAATACAAATCATTTTTGTATATTGATCTTGCATCCTGTAACCTTGCTAAATTTACTTACTAGTTTATTATTTTTTTTGTAGATTTTGAAAGATTTTCTATATAATTATGTCATATGTGAATAAAGATAGTTTTATTTCTTTCACTCCAATCTGGATGGCTTTTATTTCTTTTCATTTCACTGACTAGAATTTTACTGTATTGACTAGAAAGTCAAGTACCGTGTCAAATGTGTCATGTAAATGTGAAAGAGTAATAAATATATCTGTAGGCATATGGGGCTTTGGAAGGTTTGCCTCACAAACACCTACATTGAAAATACCTTTTGGAGGAAGTACTCAAATAATAATAGAAACAAATACAGTAGATTCTACAAGGAATATTGAAAATAACAGTGACCAAATAGCTTAATTAAGTTTGCTACTCTCTTAAAAAAACAAAGCAAATAAAAAGAGAAAGTAAGTGCATAAAAACTAAAAGTCAAAATTCAAGGCAACATAAAAAAATGGTAAAGGTGAAGAGTAGTTTATAAAAACAAAAGGACATTAGAGCACACATAAGTACTTGCTTTGTTAGATGAAAGATACCGATAATGATATATTAAATAAATCAATAGTTACATAAATACATAATTGATTCTTAAGTTTAATGGAACTACTACAAGAATATTAACCCCCCCCAAAAAAGGGCAACTTTTGAATGAATGGAAGAAAATTCAGTTTATCCAATGAGCAACAGGAAAGAGAAAAAAGAAACAAAAACCTAAAAGCCAGTACAAGACAATAAAAATACAGAATGAAGATGGCAAATATTCTTAAGAGAAATTTTAGATGTATTCTTTCTAAGATCTGGAACAGTAGAAGGATGTCCACTATTGCTGCTACTGTTTAATATAGTATTGAAGGTCCCTTCCAACTTATATGGAAAGAAAAAGGAAAGAGATGAATCTGTCATTATTCGAAGATAATATTATCTACCTAAAAACTCAGTAGAATCACAAAAGTAAAGTATTAGAAATAAATAAAATCAGTTTTATAGAATATAACTTAAATTAATAATATTTATTTAAACCAGTAAAAACTAACTAGAAAATAAAATGTCAGAATATACAAGGCCTTGATTGAGGGGCAATAGTGCATATTGATAAGAGCAAAGATATGGTGTTAGGCTACCTTTGTATTTATGTCTATGAAAGTGACAATATCAGTGCCTTAATTGGTTGGTTGGTTATTTATTTATTTAAATTGAGGTATATTGACTTCGGTTTCTTCACATATAAAATAAGGATGAGAATTGCATCTATCTTACAAGAACATAAAGATTAAATGAGTCAACACAAACACTTATTTAGTACCTGACACATACTAAGCATTATACAAGTTTTTGCCATTATTATAGAGGAACTCTTATAGGACAATAGAAGATAATAAGAATGAATATTTCATCTCTTAGTGATAAGATACGAATTTTCCCCGAATACATCTATAAATTCAAGGCAAACCCAATGACAATTTAAGGTTTTGTTTTCTTTTTAAAGAAATTCAGCATATTTAATTTCAAATGTATGTGGTAGAAGTATAAAAAAGGGGGACTTGCCTTACTAAGTTTGAAGACATACTATAAAGCCACAGTAATAAACACACTGTGATAATACAAAAAGATCAGAGGTTAGCCAACTATTTCTGTAAAAGGGCAAGATAGTAAATATTTTAGACTTTATGGGCTATTGGTCTCTGCTGCAACTACTCAACTCTGTCACTGTAGTGTAAAAGCAGCTATATGTAAACACATGACTGTGTTCTAATGAAATTAATTTATGAATACTAAAATTTAAATTTAATGTAATTATCATGTGTCACAAAATATTCTTCTTTTTATTTTTTCTACTGTTAAAAATGTAAAAACCATTTCCAACTCATGGGCCATACAAAAACAAGCCAACTTGGTTCACCAGGTATAGTTTGCTCATGACTAGCACAGCTGCTGATACAGACCATATATATATGAGAATGTAAACAGAGCTGGCTGGATGTTTTGTTTGCCTTTCTAGATCCAATCTCTGTCCTTCTCAACCTGCTCTCTGACCCAGCAGGCTCCCTTACTCTAGCTGCTGGTCGGTGATATACAAAGGGGAAGTGGATGGGGAGAAGCCCACCCTGGTACAGGCTTTAAGGGAGTGCATTGTCAGTAGTAATTTTTAAAGTAATGCTTTTTCATCATCAGACATTGGTAATTCTAAATCATGTGAGTAATAAAATACTTCTCCCCATCAGGGAAGACTATTCCTATTATCAACCTTATTTGGTGATTAGTTTGGCTAGTGGGACATACTGGCAGTGGATTAGAAAACAGGAGAAGGAGATTGAAATTTCTGTTCTCCTGGATCCTCTCTATTTGCTGGGTTGCAGTGGATTGGCTGAATCCTTCTATTGAAAGTCTCAACTCCTGTGAAATGGCTCCCTCCTATAGTGCAAACTACTTTCTCCAAATTTGATAATTGTTCTTTTACCTTTACCTCTTTAGTTCTAGGGGTTGTAATGTCTTCCCATTGTTGCTAGCCTTTGGGTCTCTTCTTGGTTTCCCTTAGCCTTGCTTACATCTTTGTATATTTATTAAATCCTCCTCAATTGCCCCATTTGAGGATGCCATTTGTTTTTAGTTAGACTCTGATATAGTAACTGAGTTACTGTCAAGGCTTAAATATTCCAAAAGTGGCTTAAGACATTTGATGAACTCAAAACAGAGTTAGGCTGTGTAGCCCCTAAAATTTTGCTTCTTTATGGTCCTTAGCTATAAGTTTTTATATGTGCAAAAATGGCACAAATTATTAAAAATATAGGTTATTAGATATAAAATATCCAAGAGAATATACTCATTGACACCCCCTAGAAATCATAAACACAGTTCCAAAATAGTTATTATTAAATAAATGATTGGCTTAATTTGAGCCAATGTCCAAGCTAAGAAAGATAGATAAAATATCTATGGTTTAGCAAGGAGACACTTATACATAAAGAATAAAAAGCAGAGATATTCAATCTACTCACAGGAAGTCCCTGTTTTCCTGGTAGGCCATCTTTTCCAGGGTTTCCTGAAATGCCATCTGCTCCATGGTATCCTTGCATGCCTTTTGGCCCAGGTAGGCCTGTAAATCCCTTGGCAATTAAAAATTACTGGGTTATAGAGAGATGCTATACAGATAATTAAATGACAAATATCTTTATATTTATGAAGAGGGATGTTTACATTTTAACATCCTGTCCTAGGATAAATTTTCCTGTTTCTTGGATTCTTTAACGGTTTACTACTTGGATTCAACAGATGAGGTAACTGTTTTTAAAAGTTTCCTAAACAAATAGCCTAAGCAATCAGCAATTTTCTGTGTAACATTTTTAGCTTTAGTATAATTATCTGGTATTTCTCATTGTGCCCATGCTTTATCCAGCTGTAGAGAAAAGGTCAGCTATATGTGCTTGTCAGCTTAAGACATAGGCTGTCATACACCATCTGCAAAACCTTGTATTATTTTCTAAAGAAACAAATTACGGTTCTTTTTGTAGCCATTTGAACTAGATAATTATATTACTGAGAAAAGGTCTGAACATTTTGTTTCTATCTTGGGCAACTAGATTTTATCTGGAGGAATCTCTCATCTGAATATATTATAATTTATGTTTATTTAGTCTATTTTTTTGAACCAATCCAGGCCACCCAAAGCAGGCATATAGCCCTTGGCTAGGGGAAACTAGCAGGAAGTTTTTGCTAATAAGCCAGTCAACACGTTTGCCTGGCCACAGAAGAGGAAACTGATGGCTAAGGTAAAATTAATTTTTGTTCTGTGATGAAAGTATTTACATTTTTTTCCCTGAGACTTTCTACCCTATTTACCAGAAAAATGAGACCAAGTCCTTCAATTAAAATCCAGCTCATGTCCTTCTATTCATGCTTGAAGATCTCTGACCCTTGTCACCATTTAGTCATAATTCCAAGATCCCTGTTTTTTAGTGGTTCACCATCAGAGAGAGTAGCATGAGTCCACAGAGAGGGCTCCATAACACTAGGAAATAGCATCCTTCAATCGCATAGACTTAGATTTAAACAGTAAGCTTGGTTTTGAGCTAATGGTCATATTGTGTTCCCTCTGTGTTCCAGCATGGGTTTAATTTTTTTTTTTTGAAGACAATATGATTTATCCAATACTTGTCATAATTGGCCCCAAACTTTTCTGCTTGCTAAAGTTGCCAATTCTATTAAGAAAAACAAGAAAGATGAAAGCTCTTGTTACTTACAGGAATCCCAGGTTTCCCAGAAGGACCAGGAGCTCCTTTTTTCCCCTTAGGACCCTAAAAATGTAAAGCACAGTTGTCAACTGATTGCAATACACTTAATTAAACCGAAGGCAAAACAAAAAATCCTGAGACCTGGGTGCTGCAGCAAGTACTGCCAATAACTAGTTTTATATCACTAGGATTGACATTTAACTTTGAATGGGAGTCATTTTCAACTGAAACAGAGAATTAGATCAGATAATCTATGAATTTCCATTTAACTCCAAATTCTAGGATTTAAGAATTTAAATCAGAGTTCTAAGGGGGAAGTGAATAGATTATTTAACAAATGTCCCTACATAGAGGCAGGGCCTTTGTTCCCTACTGAAAGTGACTAAATGCTTATTTAATTCAGTAAACATTTACTGAGTATTATGTATCAGGAGTTTGTTACATGCTGGGAATGCAAAGTCAAAGTTCCTGATCACAAGGCACTTACAGTGTAGTAACAGACATAACACAACAAGCCTAAAATGTGCTACCTGGAAGCATAGAGAAGAACATACTTGCGAATCAAAAAGATATTTATTTCCCATGGAACTGTTTGTTTTTCCATGTGTGAGATGTTTTAAATCATAATTGATTCAGCAGTAACTGGTCTGCCAGGATAGTTAGAAACTTCACCCGTGCAAATCATGCCATTATTCTGATGATATCATAAAATTATTTTAAAATGAAAAATGTGGAAAAGAGTGACCTAGTTCACAAATAAAAAAAGAAGCATATTGTCATTACCAGACACATTTCTCAGAAATCATCAAAAGTTCTCACAAACAGAATAATTCCACCAAAATGGGCTGTTGTTATTCAAATCTGAAGATAAATTGCACTAAAGATTCAATTTGATAACAATAACAAAGTAATTTCATAAAATATTACATCTTCTAAAAATGAGCTTAAACATTTTAAGAAGAAACAGTCTATCTAGTCAAAGAGAAAAAGGGTATTTTATATAAGAGATAAATATCCGATTTTGTTAGAATTTGGCAATGGGGAGATATATGACTCAAGGATTCTACTTCCAATTATTTTACTTGCCTTAAAAAATCACTAATGTAAAAGTCTCTCTAAATGTAAAGAAATCAGAAAATAGGGTATTTGGTGACTTGGGTTTAGCTGAAGTATATACAATTTCTGGGACATATGATCCTTATAATAATATATATCTTTCAGAAGAAAATAAAGAAGTAAAATAAGTAATAAAGAGTTTTATTAAAAAATATTCTGATTTCACTTATCTTAAATAGCACTAATTAAATAGTATGAGTCATGATAATATTAAAATATGTTAAACAGTGTGTTTTTTTCCTTCGTAGTATTTCTTTTTATTCAAAGTGATAAAATCTATTCTAAATTCCTGAATTTCAAAATAGTCCTCTGAAAGTCATGGTGGGTTAAAGAATATAGTAGTTTGAGAAGAATCTATTTTTTAAAATACAAAATCCCCAATTTAGAAATATTAAACATCTAACTTTGATTATCAGAAATTAAAATTATAAAGGATTCAAGTCATAAAATTCATGCCATAAAGAAGAGATTTAGAAGAATTATATTAATGTAAGAGATAAATTTTCCTACCTATGGGGATATAAAGATCTTCAAGTTGGAGAAAGGTAAGAAGAGAAGCAGAGAAGCAAGTCTGTTAAATACTGATGGGTATCTTTGAGAAAAACTGTTTATTCAACTCTGCCCTCAAGACTCAGGGTGGGTAGAAAAAATAATACCTCCAGATAAGTTTGGGGATTTGGGCACAGAGTTGATGGCTAGAGAGACTAACGTTTTCATTGAGAAGTCCACATAAACTGTGTTGAATGTCAGCAATAGAGTAGAAATACCTGCATGAGAGGTCTAGCCCAATGAATTTGAGAAAGTCTGAGTCCTGAAACCACCCAGCATGGTGTGGGGAGCAGCAGAAAGTTACTTTCATGTGTGGCCCAAAACAGTAGTGCATGGCCCTGAAAGGCCTTTGTATGGAGACTTTGCCCCTGAGATGAGAAAACAGTAGTACATGCCAACATGGATCAAAGAACTTCTGCCTGGAAGGCCAAGGTAGATGCCAACATGGTGGGATGATGGCAACAGGGGGCCAAAAAGATAATATGAATAGATAATGAATGAAGACCAAACTCACTTCCCATTCCCCTTTCCCCACCATTGTCACCCAGAATGTAACTGCAGACTTGAAAAGAAAGTGAATGGGGAAAACTCTAAATGAAACGCAGAATATTTGAGTGGAGTCAAAGGCTGTCAATTGATTAGATTTCTACCAATTAAATTTCTACCACCAAGCAAGATGAGCATTCAGGACAGATGTTTAGTTCCATTATAAAGAACATTAACAAAGTTATACTTTAGGACACCTAAATTTATGGCCTAAGGTTCAGAAATGCTACACATGTATGTATTTTATTCTAAACATTCAAATAATAAAATAAGAAAATTTATATATCATCACAAATTAATTACATTTTGAGATGACCATTACTTTGGGGATTATTTCAGAAGAGGTAAATATTGTGCACCAAAATCTACATATATATGGATCCATCATTATGAAAACTAGAATGTTATTAAGACTTGAACGGGTTATAGGAAGCAACTCCCAACAGAATAATACTAAAGGAAAAGTATGACTATGAAATTATTTTTAAAGTGTATTTTGTTACTTGTAATAGGACAGTTGTGGCAAAATCTATCCACTGAACACAAAGTGTTTAATAAATAATGAAACTGTTTTTATATGTTCAATTCAGGAGAGGTTTCCTTGTTATAATTACTGTCAACATAACTAAAAGAAAGTATGTCATCTAGAAAAAATATAGTCGACCAATGGAGGTTTTAAATACATAAAAATCAACAAAGTAGAGAACATTGGTACTTTTTTGAATTTGTGTATTAAAAAAATATCAGTGTTGGAGTTGCTGTGTAGCTTTATAACTAAATTAAGAACCAAGCATTACTAAACATTAATTCTACACAGAGGTGGTCTATTCAGTTAGAAATTACAAATGTGGACAAAGACAAAGAAAATGCATTGTCATATAAGGTGTTGGCAGATGACTAAGTGAATTGGTACCATAAAAAGGAAAAAAAAAGTCTCTGCAACCAATCTCAAATATAATAAAGCTACAAGTATTCTATGCTTTCAAACTTAACTTATTCATTTTATTTAAAATATAAGTACCTCATAAACCAACAGATTTTTCTGTTCTTGTAATAGGAAAGGCAAAAGAATTTTATATGTAGTCTTTGGAGTGTGTGAAAAATAGTGCTTTCTCTTTTTTTTCTGGCTCGTTTTGGAAAACAGAATGGCTCATTTGAAATCATATCCATTTAAAACAGCTTTCTGTTCATTGGGATTGTATCAGTTCATAGAACACTGAAGAAAGTAGTCCAATTCTTTGTATAACAAACATTTTAAAATGTGCCACTACAATCTAAATCCTTGTTTGTTTTTTATTTAAATAAAGCCGAAAGACAGTTATTTCAATACTTTCTAGTTCTAACTTTATTAAAGAAGGTAGCTTTAAAACGCAAACAGATTTAGAGAGTTAGGCAAGAATTATACTCTTTTTTTTTTTTTAAACCGAGAAATGTCAGTTCCCTAAAATCTGGAATTTTGTTTTGGGAGGTAAGTAAGATTTTGGCTTGAGTTAGTTGTTGAAAGCCATTATAAGACAGTTTACTACATTTGCATTATAAAAGTCTTTAAAAAATGTAGTGGTTCTGCAGTTAGTTTTGACTTGCTCTAAATTTTTCTATATAGTACCCACATTCTCATGACGGAGAGCCCAATGAGTAAATTAGTTGGTTAAGTAAAATTAATCAGATTTCAAAGTAATAGAGGCTTTTGTATGGTAATGAGAGTCAGGAAATAAAGTTTCTAGTGTTGGTTCTGCTGCTAACTAGTTCTGTGATCTTAGACAACTCATCATCTCTCTGGGATTTGAATTTCTTCATCTGAAAAATAAGCGGGCTGTCCACATGATTTTAAAGGGCCATTTCCAAATCTAAAAAACAAATTTAAAGCTTCGCAAAAACAATATGACAGCAACTGGATAAGATCCACCTGGCCAGTGAAGGTGTCTCTAAGTGTGCATGCAATACTTAGTGATTATCCTTGTAGCATTATTACTATTTTAAGTTCTAAGAGGCTTAAAAAAAAAATGTAACCTTGGTATGCAAGCACTGCCCAGAGTAGGAAAGAACTAGTTCCTCTGTATTATACAGAGTGTAAACTTTGGCTCCTCAGCACCTTTTACCTCTGATAACCAGGGGAAGCTGAGATTCAATTGTCTAGAGATTTACTTGCCTAGTAAGAATATTTGATTTTCATTGGCATAATTTTAACTAACAAACATCAAAAAATTTCTTCTTGAGACACGGCAAAAAGGAAAAAGAAAACATTGAGAATATGAAAGTACTAGTTGTAAAAGATTAGAAAATTTAGAATCAAACCTTGGAAAAACATTCGCATCCTTGGGTACTTATTGCAAATATAAGCAATATACATGTAAGCAGTAGCAGTATTCTAGGTTCACAGTTTTCCCCACCACTTTTCTCAACTTGGGTATGAAAAGTTCTAAGTAAAGGAGACACCACCTTCTTTCTCTGCATTTTTTTCTTTCTAAAACTTACATTTAATGGGATTTATTATTATTATTATTTATTAGTTCTTGTTTACTAAGGAACTTGTCAAGGAGTTTCTAGGTAGCTGCCAAGACTATTCAAAATGGCTTCTAAGTAAGTGAACACCAACATGGTATCAGATGCAACCCAATTTTATTACTTACTCCCATAAGTGGGAAACACAAGTATGGCTGAAGACTGCTTAACAAATTATGAGAAATATGGTCTTCAAGTCATTACTTTTTATATATTCTCACCGAATTTATTATTAAAATACAGTACATTTTAATTTAAAAACAGAATGTCATGAAAAGCAGGGCAGCAATGAACCGATGGTATAAATTACAAAGTCAGTTGTTACATAAGTTGAAGCACCATTTATCAGTACGCAGGAAAAAGAGATGACTAAATTCAATCAGCTAACAGATTTTTAGTTTGCTTGATAACAAATAATTGATTTGTCTGATGTTAAAAAATACTTTAAACCAATCGTGAGTCTGTGTCACATAAACTATTTCTGCCAATACCTTACTACAACAACTAAACAGGTACGATTGATGTGTTTTCACTCTGCAATACTGGTTTTAATATTTGCTGGTATTTCTGCTTGAAACCCCAAGGAGATACAATTCATTATTTTGGGGCAAACTTAGGCAATTTTTACAAAGCCAGAGTAGACTGCTGGTAAAGGGAAATTTAGATAGCCATGAAAACACATTAAATAACCAATAATCATGTTTAAACACAATTACTGATAAATGCCCTGTTTAGAAGCCTACAGTGATCCCTCCTCTGAAAGGATGAATGATCATTTAAATTACGATGATAAACAGCAACTCCTTGTACCCCTGCTTTCTCAAGCCAACAATAGATTTCAAATTGCCTTAATCAATTTTAACTTACTTCAGATCCTCTCTCTCCTTTTAGTCCTTGTTCACCCTGGTCACCTGGCTCACCCTTTAGTAGGAACCAAAACAGAAATCAGGCATGAAGCAGAGACCAATTAAGATGTATTAACATTAATTTTTTAAAATGCCAATATTACAAAGAATGATTTCAAAACATACTGGGGGCCCTTGTTGTCCAGTGGCACCTCTTGGTCCTGGTATACCCACATGACCCTAGGAATAGAAAAGATTATATTATTAGAGCAAACAGACATGTGGCTTAGAGAATAGGGTAATAACACTTAAAATGGTAGCAAAATGTTTCAAAATTCAATTTAAATATCAGAGAGATTACGATTTTCTCTTGGAGATAATGTAGAATATAATAACCACTGGATATTATGGAGACTGAGAAAGAATGTAGAGTTTTGTTTTATTTTCCCAAGTAGATTAATGTAGTAGGTTGAATGGTGGCTCACCAGAAGATGACTATGTCCTAATCTCCATAACCTGTGAATGCGATTTTACTTGGAAAAAGAGTCTTTGCAAACATCATTAAGTTAATGATCTTAAAAAGAGATTATCCTGGATTATCCATGCGGGCCTAAATCCACTTTCTCTGTATCCTTATAAGAGATACAGAGAAAGAAAAAGACAAAAACAACAAAGGAGAGGGCCCTGTGAAGACAGAGGGAGGCCAGAGTGATGCCGCCTTAAGGAACATTGTTAGCCACCAGTATCTGAGAAAGGCAAGGAAAGATTCTATTCTAGAACCTAGGGAGAAAGCATGGTTCTGAAGACATCTTGATTTCTGATTACTGGTTTCTAGAATTGAGAGAAAAGAAATTTATGTTGTTTTAAGCCACTCATTTTGTGGTTAAATTGTTATGGCAGGCTCAGGACACCACGATAGTAAATAACAAAAGGAATAAAAGAGTTTGAGAACAAATTCCCTTTTCTACCTATGCCCACTGTAGAAGTGTGTTGTGCTCTCCATTTTTACAAACTGAGTTTATAGCTGTTTTGATAGATTTATTTGGTTGAAGACTAGAAGTTGTTTCTGTGTATAATGCCAAGATACATCAAGTGACTCTGACATTCAGCAAACTGTCATCATCCTAGTTCTTCTAAGAAGGAAAGCTGATCCACCACATTTCTCTTTCCAAGTGTGTAAACAGAAACTAGTAACAACCCAGGGTCATGTCAGGTGAGAGTTATGCATACAGAATTCTGCATGTAACCTTTTTTATCCCCTTCCCTACTGTCCTCTTCACTTCAGATTCCTTTATTCTTGTTTATTAGAGAAAAAGAATGTCCTAGGAAAGACAATTATCAAGCTCATCTTTTTCTAAGGCTAGGAGAAGAACGGATTGCATACATAGGCTAACAATATTTACTCTTACAGAAAGATCAGTTGAAGCCTTCTTGTTTGCATTCTGTGAGACGATTTTAAAAGGAAATGAATCCTGTTTAAGGGAGTAAACAGTGGCAAGAAAGGCTAGTTTGGAAAGCTTTTATAGCACATGGCCATAGCTAAAGAGAAAACCATTATTACATGTGACCCTTACCAGCAAAATACGAGCAAAGTCAGCAAATAACAGAGTCAGGTCAATGAAGAGGGAGCTCGGTACAAGTAAATACGATTATTATAGGTAATTTATTAAACAGGACTCAGGAGAGAAGTGATCAGTGAAAAGTGGGAGTTATAGAGTGAAGTGAGAGTGAGCACATGAGCAAAGTACACAACTAAAAACTATGATGGCCAATTATGGCTTTGCCACTACTTTCATGTGTAGTTTTACAGAGAACTTTTTAGAATGATCATGGAAAAGCCAACTGTCTCTCTTGGCTTTGTAAAATATAGACACATATCTCACCAAAAACAAATGTGCTTTGTAGGAGTTTTACTATAATTCTTCTAGTCCTTTCCACTCCAGTAAGTATTGGTAAAGACTATTTCTTTTTAATGTACTGTGGTAAAAACTAAATATGTTGTAGTAAATACTATTATAAAGGTTATGGGATGTTATTAATTTTTCCTGATGATATTGGTGGTGGGATCAGTTAGATGGCTGAGGGGAGCTTAGAGAGAATTTTATAAAGGAAATAATGATAAGCTGAATCTTGAAGGATGAGTATTCTAAGCAGTAGAGAAAGTCATCTGGCAAAGGGAATGGCATGGGGGAATAACTGGAGATTTATCTGACAGAACATGTTAAGTGGAGAATGGGTTTGAGAGGGCTATGACTATGGATAGGGAATCTACTTGGAAAACTATTAAAATAATTCAGGCAAAAAATGATGAAAGCCTAAACCGAAGTAGGGCAAAGTGGGTAGATTCCAGAGATATTTAAGAGATCAAAAAAAGTGGCTGACTGAATTCGAGAGATAACAAGAGACGAGAGAAAGAGGAAAAGGAGAGGAGAGAGGAAACAGAGAGGCAAGAGAGGAGAGAAAGGATTCATTTACTGGCTTGGGCATCTTGATGTCTGGTTGTATCGTTCATTGACTTGAGGACATAAAGAGAGCAGCATCAGATCTGGGGAGGATGATGATATTATGGTTTGGGACATACTGAGTTTGAAGTGCCTGAGATGATATCCAATAAGCTGTTTGGATATATATGTGTAATGCTAAGGAGTTAAGGCCAAGTGAAAATTTAGTATTGTTATTTTATTGTATATAAAAAATTAGATGTCCTTTGCTAAACCAAAGGAAAAAGGAGTTTGAGATAGAACATAATTTTTCAATGTATTTCTAGGACTTTTTCTCACACAAGTTTAGCGTGACTTAATCTTGGGTGTCTGCTCGTACCTTTAAAAAGTTAATGTCGAAAGTATAATATGCTTATTCCTACCATGTCTTCTGGCTCTCTCAAGCCTCAAATAAATTTATCTTAACCTATGTTAAGAGAGTGACTGTTTAATGGGTATGAGGCTTCTTTTTTGGGGTGATGAAAATGTTCTGGAAATAGGCTGTATGTGATGGCTGCACAATATTTGTAAATGAACCACTTGTCTCTGGATTCTACACTTTAAAATGGTTGAAGTGGTAAATTTTACATTATGTGTATTTTAGCACAATAAAAAAAGCTTGGTGATAATGCTAACCATCAGTTTACTAGAGTGAAATGATAGTATATACAATATCCATATCCAATATCCAAACAAAAATATAACCTGAGGGTGTAACAGAATAATCTAATCTAAATAAAACATAATTCCCCTATGTAAATCAAATTTGTGCTTGGAAAAAGTTAGCAGAAAACAAGTGTGTATAGTCATGACTTTAATATGTCTAAGTAATAAAGTTAGTGCAGTTATCTGGCACAGGATGAGTGTTTAGAATAGAACCATCAGCAAATGGTAAAATGACCCCAAAGCCTAAAAACATAGGATAGACTAAAAGAAAGGGGAATCAAACTAGTGCATGAAACATCCAAAACTGAAAACTGCATCAGGAGTATTTGTGGAACGAGGAAGGGGAAACAGACTCCATAATGAGCCTAGGGAAAAGTTTTCCTCTGATGAAGGATTTCTGAAGAACGTGTGACTATTCAGAATAATGGCAGGTGGTGGTGGAGTTCTTTTGCTAGACAGGTGAAGACTCTTCTTCTTTCAGTAGAATACTTAACTGTTTGCCAGTAAATATGCTGATTTAGCTACCTAATGTTTTGTAGTTGGTCGAGGCTAAAAGAAGATATTCCAAGAATCTTATCTTTCCTGAGAATGTGTGGAGAAATTATATACAGGGAAAGCTAAGAAAGTTTAAGAAGCTTCTCAAATTATTCTGGAAGCAGTGGGTTGGTTTCTCAACTCAAAGAAAAGCTAATTTCAAGTAAATCTACTGGATTCTTTGGATTAGGAAACACTTGTAGATACATATAAATTTTAAAAAGAGATGGTCATCACAATAATTTCACAAACATTTAGCGCTAACTTCAACATTTGCTTCAAAGAGAATGTTTGGAAGTGAAAGTTGTTTTTTCAGATTTCAGGCTTGAGAAAATCAGTTTACTCAAAATAGTTTTCTACCTACTAGCCATCCATTCAATCTGGGTATCTAAGTCTTCATTTCATATATGATCATGGAAATTTTACATAGGGGTATGTTGGATCAAATAGCTCATCAATTCATGATTAAAAATAAATTATGTTTATGTACATGTTATATACTATTATTTACAGGTCTTAAAACAAGACATTCTACAATAAAGAAAGAAGTCATATTCAAAATTGGGAAGCAAAAACATCTGCACGTGAAAAATAATTAGCAAAAAAATTAGCACAGAAGATGGTAAAATATTTGTGTTGAATGACTTCAATAAACAATAAATACAGGATTACAGAAGAGGGAAAGATTGATGTTAGAGTAGATCAGGGGAAAGTTAGTTTGAAATACATTATAAAAGATAGGATTTATGTAACTGAAGATTATATAATATTATGAGTAGGTAGAGGACATTGTGAGCAAAGAAATAAGACAAGAAGTATAGAAGAAAGTTAGCATATTTTGTTTGGCAACTGACATTGTAAACAGAAAGGGAAGAGATATAAGGCAGGAATACAGAATACCTTCATCACAATTGTATTAATAAAAATGACACTGAATAAATTCTATTAGCTGATGACGTTGCTCTCAGAAAATCCTTCTAAGAATGGAAGAGGGTAAGAACTGACACAAAGCTTGAGAACATAATGACATTCATCCATCCATATGACAACCCTTTATTGAATTCCTGCTATATACCAGGACATCTGTGTTTTCAAAATTGGGGATATAATGATGAAAAAGACAGGTAAGAGTCTTATTCTCATGGATCTTACATTTTTGTGGAGGAAGATAGACAATAAACAATATGTAAAAAAGTGGTAAGGTAATACAGAGAGCATTAAATATCATTAAGGAAACCAAGTAATATGATATAAATTGATGGATAGAAAGGGCAGTTAGAGAAGGCCTCTCAGGAAGTAACATTTCAAATTTGAAAGATGAGAAAAAAGCAGCAATGGAAGGAGACAAAGATAATTCTAGAAAGAAGGAACACGTGCAAAGAGCTAGAATTCTTTCAGAATCAAAAACATAAGATATATTAATTATTTCAATGATGCTTATTTTCATTTAAACTGAGCAGAACCACAGAGATCCCTATTTATACTTAGTAGCAAGGTGTAAAATTTGCAATAATTACCTTATATCCCTCTGCTCCAGGCTCTCCTCTCTCTCCTTGTTCCCCCATTGGACCCTACAGAGACCACATGCAAAAACAATCAGTTTCACAGCTGGGTCTAAGTACTTGTAAATGCAGATGATACAGTAGTGTGGAATTTTTTTTCTAAAAATATGTAACCAAATATTGAAGAAACAAGTCCAATTAAACAATATAAATTTTCAGATGAGTAAAGTATGTTATACATGAAGTCAAAATAACTTGCATTTTTACTTTATGTTAGAATGGCTGAAAAAGATTTAAGCAGGATCACTCAGACACTTAATTCCATTAATTGGAAAAATTATATTTAATGATTTTTTAGTAGTATCTAACAGCTAATCCTACTTTACAGTTCTTAGTCAGGAATTCTATTGTCTTTGATCTGTGAAATTAAAATTTTTTAAGACAGAAAATTTAACTAAAATGAAAACTGCACCTATTAATTTTAACCCTTAAGGTAGACACTATATGATATAATGTGAAAAATGGAAAAATTAACCAATTATATTTATTTCTGTGAACTAAACACTTTTATTTTACCTATTTAATTTACAACAATAGCCAATTGACAAAGTCACTGTATTAAACTTACAAATGCCCTGATTATAGTTTTCAAATTTAGACTATATGACTATAAATACTACTCTCCTGTAAAATCATATTATAAAACTAACCAAATATAACTCTGAAAAGATGTGATTGATGTTGTGAATCTATTATCACAATTGCATTTTATCTTGAAACATCAAAGTAATTCTAGAAAAAGACCTACTGGTTCACCTCGAGGCCCAGGTGGTCCTAGGACTGTGTTATCTTCTCCTGGATAACCCTATCATGAAGATAATAATTTATAAAAAACCAAATTCATAAAATAACCTTTAAGATATGGAGCCTAATATTTTCTAATATGTTATGAAATATACAATCTGATTTTATTCTTTTTAAATAGAAACTTTTACTTATAAAACTTAGGATGTGATATTTTATACAGTTGTAATTTGTATATGAGTCTCATTCAAAGTGTCAATCTGCTTTAATTACATAAAAAGTAACTTAAGAATTTTCTCAGTGTCAGGTTTCCAATAATATTACAAATCAAGAGGAGTACTATTGTAATTATTCTTAACTCATAAAACATTTTACTATAAAGGTTCTGTAGTCATTCAATCTAGAGTCTCACGATCTCTTTCCATAAGTAATTAATTTTACTTTTACAAAGCTTTATAGATTGCAAAATACTTTAACATATTATTTCATCTCAATCTTGAAACAACCTATGGAAGACATTTTAATGATTTACTGAAATTTTCGTTCCTTGTTATTTGTTTTTTCCTAGAATTTGCAATGTTTTTCAGGTTGAAAAATGCTTCTTTTATTCTTTCAAAATGTTTCCATGAATACTTTCAGAAAGAACAAATGAATTCAATGCTTAACTTTAGGATTAAAAGTCAACATGTGCGCACGCATGCATGCACGCACACATACACGCACCTTTTCTCCCTTAGGTCCTGGCAATCCAGAAGGTCCTGGTTGACCATGATGACCCTAACAAACGGACAAGTAAGTAGACATTCTCCATATCATTTGTAGATGTTCCACTTAATGTCACCAGGGATATGCCATTAGATATAGCACTATTTTAAAAGAAAAATAGGATTCACTCTATAGAGAGATGAGGCCTAAATACGTTAAAAAGATTTATCACAGAGATTTCATCTTAATTTGTATATTTGAGATAACATCTTCATATAAGTGTTTTCATGCAAATATATACTTTCTTATTTCCATAAGTAGAATTACTTACTGTATATCCAGAAATTCCTGGTTCTCCATCAGGTCCCATCAATCCTAAATGTCCCTGAAAAATAAAGTAAATATCAGAAAGAAAACAGACAATTGTTTAAATCATTAAAGCTGTATATCTATTATTTAAAATTTAGATTTTTCAAGGTATGAAATTCTACCTAGTCTGAACCGAGAAAACAAAAAATAACACCTTAACTTTTGTCTTATTTTTCTTCTGAAAGAAGAAAAACTTCGAAAGTCCCCCACCTCCACTGTCCCCCACAAATGTCTTTTTGGTTTACTTCTGGTATAAACAACCTAAATCAGTTAAGAGAAATACTTTCATTTGTCAAAATCCTACAGGTTTCTAACAAGTTCTTGGAAATGTAGTTTGTATTTGTTTAAGTTTGTGGTAGATGTGCATCACGGAATATTCTAGAGTGAAGCCTGCTAATTTATGTTGTCATTAAGGGATCAAGGAGAACTCTGTACTCACTGATAGTTTTGGATGCTTTGATGAACATTGTTTCAGCTCTGGTAAAAGTCGTTAAAATGACAATGGTTGAAAACTTGTGCGTAATAATCACCCTACAATTTCTCTTATTATCAATATTTTACAGATGGGGAAACCACACATATTAAAGGCTATTTAGTAAATGCCCCTAAATTACTGAAAAGATGGCCCAGACAATTAAAGAAAGCAAAAATATCTTTAAAAATGTCCTTTCATAAGATCAAAAAGTTTCCACATTAATGTTCCTGTTTTGCATATTAAGTAGAAGATGAGTAAATTAAGACACAGAATAGGTATGTGACTAGCCAAATATTAACTAACCAGAAGTTCTAATCAATATAGTAAGTCAGGATAATAAAAAAGGGGAGATGATATGATTATTTACCTAAAGAACTCATGAAAATAACCTAAATTAATTAAAGTGGGCATAAAGTCAAATATAAAAATAAACAGATTTCTTACATAGCACCAATAAGTTGTAATTAAAAAAGGATTACATTAAAAATAATAAAATTCTTAAGAAACTCAGAATAACCCTAACAAGAAAGGTGTAAGAACAGAAATAAAGAAAATAACAAAGTTTTACTGAAAGATATTTAAGATTTGAGTATATGTAAAGATATGTGGTGTTTCTCTACTGAAAGATTCAATATTAGAGGAACTTGACAGGCTGATTCTAAAATTTACATGATAGAGGAAATCATAGTAAGAGTTGAATTTTTCTGAAAAATGAATTATGGAGTATTTGGTCCAACATATTCCAAAAAATACTGTAATAGTGTAATAATTTAAATAATGTGGTATTAACCCAGAAACAGACTGATTCAGAGAAGAAAATAGAGAAAATGAAAGAAAATAGAAAAAAGAAAGAATATTTGAGAGTTTAGTTGACAGTGAGGGTAGCATTTCAGAAAAGTGGGAAATTGATTGTTTATTAAATGATATTGAGACAATTGGTTATCCATTTGAAAGAAGAAAATTAGTCCTTTATAATATATATCATAGCCAAAAAACAACAACTATGTTTTAAAGAGTTAAGGAGAAAAATAAAACTTTATAAAAGTATTAGAAGAAGGATAGAGATGAATATTTTTATATACTTTAAGTACAGAAAACATTTCTAACAAACAAATAAAATGAAACCTAGAACTATATAGGAAAAGACCGACAAATCTGACTATGTAATAATTAAAACCTTCTGTACAGAAAAAATATATCAAAACAATATTAAAGGAAATAAAAGAAAAGGAAATAAATTTGTAATATATTTTACAACATATTTAATAAAATATATTATCTAAAATATATAAGGAGCTATTACAAATCAATAAGAAAAAGGTAACTTAATAGAAAAGCATGAAAAGCATGCATATAAACAGGCAACTTCCAAAGAAAAAAAATACAAATTACTTAGCTGCAATCATGGAAATGTAAATACAAAGAAAATGAGACACACTTTTTTTATTTATCAGGTTGGCAAACATCAAAAGAATTAACATGAAGTATTGGTGAGAGAAATGTACATTTGGTGAAGTGCACATTTGGAAAGTAGTTCGAGAATATGTGTCAAAATTTAAAAAATGAATATTCTTTTTAGAGAAAATCCAAAGTAGGAGCCTACTTTGAAAGCAATACACTTTGGGTAAATTAATCCTGATGTTAGTTAAAAATTATTCACATTATATAATATTGTTGAATGAATAAGTCAAAAACAAAAAAATATTAGTAATTTAAATAAAAGAAAGTAAGAAAGACGTGGAGTAGTAAGATGACCGTAAGGGATGGAATACTTAAAATGAGCCTGTGACAAACCTTCCTCAGACAACAGATGGGTTCTCCAGAAGGCCTCGGTGAAAAGTCTAGCATTTTCAACATTTAAATGGAGACTAGGAAATACACATGCGTTTTATAAATAAGCTTATGAAACATGGACAGACTAAATTGGATAATTTCTTAATGTTTGCATCTCTCATGCTGTAACTTTCTGAACAGGTCCAAATATATTAGCAATATAATTTTGATATTATAGGTTCAGAAGTATCATGTTACCTTTGTTTCTAACATCATGTAAAGTTCATGCACAATATTAAGTATTATAAGATGTTATGGAGACATTGCAGCTGGTTAGAAAAATAATCTCTAGATAAGCAAGTAGAGTGCAAGCATATAAAGAAAACCCATTTTCAAGTAAACCTAATTTTCAAAGCAATTTGTCAACCATGACAGCACAGTTTTATGCAGATATTAAATCCTGATTTTAAGTGCAAGGCATTTAAACTTTCCTACTTAGGTTAAGAGTTATAATCTGATATTTTTAAACCTCATTTCATATTTTATTTCCATTTTGAGTTTTTTCCCCTTTCCTTTTTCATGTCCAGAAACCACTAAGCCATTTAAGTACTGTGGAATGCTTACAATTCTCCACATCCCATGGAGATAGATTATTTTCAATGGAACTATTGCTTTCTCTGTAAAATTAATCAAGGGACGAAGCTTTAAGGACATGGATGCATTTCTTTTCCATCCACAGTGAACTCAATTCTGGAAACAAATCAAATACTAACCACAGCACCTCTAGTTCCTCTGGCACCTTTAGGACCACTTTCCCCAATTTGTCCAGGAGCACCTCTGCTTCCAATTTCTCCTATGGGACCTATTTGTCCTTTATCACCCTGTGGATGTCATTAATAAGAAAAAAATGAGAAAAAAATTTATACTTAGATTAATTAACTATATAATATACCTGAATGATTCCAGATGATATTCTGTAAAAAAATTCTATAAATAGTAACTTTGCTGGCAATTGTAATATACCATCACCAAATAGGTTATCTTAAAAATATAATTAAAAGAAATTTTGGAAAAAGTAGTTAAAAGAATTTTGGCCAAATAAGCAAAGGAGACTTGGTACTCATGATGATTTACAAATAACTAAGTTTTCTATTTTGAAATTTATGTATGTGTATACATATACGTACGCATGCATGCATTCATATATTTACTGTAATCATGAGAAAACAAGAAGCCTGTCTCTACAGACAACTTCAATGCCACAAAGCTCTGTTTAATGCAAAAGGCTCTAGTGAACAGTTCTGTATATTCAGGATGATGACTCACTGGTTTGAAGTTTGCCTTTAAAAATCTGTGACAGTTATATATCATCTCACAAACTTCTGAAAACTAGCTCCCTTCTGTTTTCCATTTGGCTCACCGATCATTCCCTAGTACTGCTCTTAAATAACATTAAGTGATATAATTCATTTTATGTACATGGGAACCAACCTGTTCTATTATTGATATTCAAATAAACACAAAGAAACACTAAACTGCGATCATAGTCAATCAGAAAATTTTTAGCATTCACCATAATTTATAGGCTTTCTCAAGGGTGCAGGTTATTGTAAGGACTTCTATTGGTCCCATTTACAATGTTGATTCTAGGCATAAAATTATGTATAATAAAAAGAGACTTCAATATTTATGAGTAAGAATGGCAACTAAAATTTATTAATTCATTTTTCTTTATTTTTTATTATCTCTTATACTGCTCCCAGATTATGAGGAAGATGAAGTAGGTGTATATTAGCAGAAATGATAGAACTGGACTTTGGAAACTAGAATATGTTGTGATCTGAGGTTAAATATAGTAAATATATTCAGAACAACTGGAGGTTAATGGGAAAATAATTTCTGTTTCATAAAAACTCAGATGAATTATTGATCCCATATAAAAATTTTTTAATTATGATGTGCTAAAATTTTAAAAATATATTACTTTTTTAAGTAAAATATAAAAGAAGCAAATAAAACATTCTTAATTTGTTTCTTAGTTAATATGTGGAAAAATAAAATCAGTCATTAACCTTTTCAATTAAGAAAAACACATTAATAATAAACTCAGAAATAACTCTAGTCATATTCCTTTCTCTTAAACATTTTACTAAAGTTGTTACTAAATAGAGCAAATGGTATAGTATTTTCCTTTTCTCTCTTTTCTAGCCTATGGTCTACTAAAGAATTTTTGGCAAACAAGAGAAGGAAAGGCATAGATCTTTTTGGAAACCACAAAGTGGAAAATTTGCCTTCAAATAATTAAGGTGATAAGTACATCTAAGAGAAATTAAATATCAATTTTATACAAATGTCCTTTTTTAAGCCAGTTGTTACTTTATATTTATTACTTTATATATAGTGCAAACAAAAAGACCTCTGCATTCTATGGAGCACTGGGCACATCAGAAGAAAGAAAACCAACATAAAAAGATGTAAAAAAAAATTTACCTTTTTTCCTGGACGACCTCTTTGTCCTGGAATTCCCATGATTCCTTCAGGTCCCTGAATATTCAATATAAAAAATAAATAAATTGTTAAAGAAAGTACTAGGTGGAATGTTTAAATAGCTATATTACAAAATCACTGAATTGAATACTAAGTGAAAATAAGAGTTACTTTTCTACAATACTATGTTTGTGTGATTATTTAAAAAGAGGTCATGATGATTTAGAAGCACAGCTGTTACTAGTAAGTAAAATTCACATACACAGACTGGCTAAGATAGACAAAATTGAACAGATCTTTATTATACGAAGAAAATTACTTGGTTTCAGTATACCAATTTTAATTAGCAAGAATATAATTAAAGTAGATCCAAACATATCCATTTCAGCACTTCTATGAGCTGCTGTATATTCAACACCTTGTTGAATGTATAGGATTACAAAATATATCTACATAGTGAGGGAGAACCTCAAAATCTCATTGGAGCAGAGAATGAAAGAAATATTCTTTGATAGGTGAGGGAAAAAATGAGGAAAATACCTGGAGAAAAAGGAGGTAGTCATATCAAACTGTTTAAAACAATATTTTCATTTTAATATAAGTAGAAACAATATACACTTTTTTTTTTAAGCAAAATGTGACTAAAATATTCTAGATGCCATGTGAATTTGCAGGTCAATAATGCTCAGGCTTAAATGGGATTCACAGTGAGCCAGGTTGTAAGTTCTAAAATGGCTAATAATTAATCACAACATTCCTTGAATCATTTGGAAATGAAAATGGAAATCTCAAATGTGTGTCCCAAAGCTTGACAAACTCCAAAAATGAGGCAGACAAGAAATAAATTGTGGTTTACCACTGTGCTATGTAGGCTCTTGATAAATATTTGTTGAACGAATAAACAGATACCTAAGGAAATGACTCATAACCTATGCTCTTGAGCAAATGCTCTTCTAGCCCCAGAAAGTTGCTAAATTTAGAGGTCACAGCAGTTAAGTTCTATTGCTGTAATTCTAGCTGAATCCAGAGGTTGAAATGATAGTTGCAGTAACCTGACACTTTTTTATGCCTAATATGAATTTAAAAAGAGGCTGATTGACTGTCATAGAGATTAATGGTGCGAGATTGTAAAAGTCAGACTGCTCCAGGTTCATATTCTGGCTCTGCCACCTAACAGCTGTATGACCATAGGTAGATTATTTAACTTTTAAAGTCCTCAGTTTCCTGTTACATAATAGGGTTATAATACTACTTCTTGAAAGGGTTATTAATATTAAATGAGATAATACATGTAAAGCTTAGAAAGGACGAGATTTTATACTTAAGAGCCCAATAATGGATCTCAGAACATTTCGCTCAATAAACTTGCACTTATTTGGAGAACTCATTATGTGTGAAAAAAGAAGTGCCTGTATTCTGCATTGAATTTTCTTTTGTCATTATTATCAGAAAGGTCTTCTGGGTTCTTCTATTCACATTTTTTCCCATCTCTTCAAAGACAGATTGTTTTTCCTTTTTTTTTGGGGGGGGGGAGTGTAAACTTCCATTGATATTAGGCTGGTTTATTATACTGCTTGTTCTAAAACACCCATGTAATATTTTGCTCCAAAATGTTGGCTATTAAAAGTTGATATGACTGCAATCATTTGTGTATTTAGAGATTAACAGGGAAGACTGGAAAAACAGCAACATCTTCTACAATGTGCATGTTTTAATAGGTTTCTTCAATAATTACAGAAATAAGAATGTCTTAATATAAATGTCACACTGACAAAATAGTTGGCTTGATGTTCAGCCTACTCATAAAATAGAGGAAGGAGTTTTGATTTCCTACTGATTATTTTACACTTTGTGAGAGTAGCTGTATGGTCTCAGAAGTAACACATCACATCTATTTTTTAACAGTTTTATTGAGATATAATTCACATACCACATTATGAATCTATTTAAAGTGTATAATTCAATGGTTTTTAGTACAATTACAGAATTCTACAACCATTCACACAATTTTAGAATATTTTCATCACCCCTAAAAGAGACATTTCCCATTTCTTCCCAACCTCCTCCTTCCCCACACCACCTCCAGCCCTAGGCAAGCACTGATCTACTTTCTGTCTCTGTAGATTTGCCTATTTGAGACATTTCATATAATATGTGGTCTCTTATCACTGGCTTTCCTGACCAGGCATAATGTTTTCAAGGTTGATCAACGTTGTAGCATATATCAGTATATCATTCCTTTTCAATGCCAAATATGGTCCATTTGTACAAACACACTACATTTATTAATAAACATTATTAATTCATCAGTTGATGACCATTTGGGTTGTTTCTACTTTCGGGCTATCATAAATAGTGCCTCTATGAACATTCACGTACAAGCTTTTATATCAATCCTGTTTTTAAATTCTCTTAGGTATACATCTAGGAGTAGAATTGCTGAGTTGTACCATCTCTCTATGTTTAACATTTTGAGAAACTGCCAAATTGATTAACAAAGTAGCTGCACCATTTTGCATCCCACCAGCAATGTATAAGGGTTCCAATTTCTTTACAACTTTATCAACACTTGTTATTTATTTACATTTTAAATAACCACCCTAGTGGATGTGATGTGGTATCTCATTGTGGTTTTTATTTGCATTTTCCTAATAGTGAAGGATGTTCAGCATTTCTTCATGTGCTTATTGGCCAACTGTTTATCTTCTTTGGAGAAATATCTTTAAATTGCTCATTTTTAAACTGGGTTATTTACCTTTTTATTATTGAGTTATAAGAGTTTTTTAATATATTCTGGATACAAGTGGCATATTTTCTCCCATTCAATGGATGTCTTTTTGCGTCTTGATGGTGTTCTGTGAAGCGTAAGACTATTGATTTTAATGAAGTACAATTTATCTATTTTTTCTTTTGTCACATACTTTCGGTGTTAACTAAGAAAACATAACCCAAGGTAATGAAGATTTATTCCTATGTTTTCTTCCAAGATATTTATAGTTTTAGTTCTTACATTTAGGTCTAATACCCATTTTGAGTTAATTTTTGTGTGTAGTAAAGGAAGGGTCAAACATTCTTTTGCATGTGAGTATCGAGTTGTTGAGGTACCATTTGTTTTCAACAAAGACCATTCTTTCTATTTTGAATTGTCTTGGTACATAATATGTTTTTGTAATTCAAATTTATTTTGTTCTATTTATTTCCAAGAATTTATTTTATCCCTTGAGATGGCCAATAACGCTAGCTATTATTAAAGTTCGGAAGTTATAGAGTGATTCCCTTTAAAAACTATGTTCTTCTGCTTGAAATCTTTCATGGCTTCTCACTATACTTTGAATAAAACTCAAACTTCTTGGCATAGTTTAAAAGGTCCTTCATGATCTGCTTCTTATCTATTTCTTCAAGTTCATCTCAAACAACTTTTTACTATTTACTATGATGCAGCTGTAATAACTTTAGTTTTACAAAAATGCCTAGATTATTCTCACCTCCACATCTTGGCCCTTGCTTGTCCATAAACCTTGAAGGATCTCCCAAAGTTTTTTGTGTGACTGGTTCCTTTTCATTCTTTAGGTCTCAACTTAATCCTCACTTATCCAGAGAAGACTTCTCTTATTGCCCTAGTGGAAAAAGGTTTCTCTAACTTGAACTAGTTGGCTTCCTTTTCCTTGACGAATTATTCTTTTTCATCACCCTATTTATTTCCATCATGCATTTATCACAACCTGCAATGATCTTGTCTATTGTTAATTTCCTCCACAATATGATAAAATTGGAGACTGGGATTTCACTAATCTTGTTCCCCTTGTTATTCCCAATGTTTATCAGGGTTCTTAGTTCATATAAGGTACTCGTAAACTTTGTTGAATTAGCAAATAAACAAATACATTTAATAGAGTCACAGTCTATAAGGGTAATTAAAAATTGGAAATATCTAAGCTAATGCTTTTTTAAAGCTATAGAACCTTTTCTTCTAAAGAAAGCCAATAGAGAAGCTAATATGTTACATATTTATTTAAGGGTCTTTTAGGACTCAAGCAGGAATAGAAGGAACAGGAGCCCATACAGTATCGTCCCTGACATATTTTCTTGGGATGTTCTGCATAGCTCCAACCCCTTTATATATGTAATGTGTAAACTGAGAAACCAAAGAATGACTCACCCAACAATGTACAGCTCTTTACTGATAGAGCAGGGGTTTGAACAATTCTTGTACAGTGGTTGTTGCAGGGTTCTTTCTATTTCTGAGTTGCTTTAAGGCACAACTGTTCAGAACAAACAAACCTAAGACTAAAGTCATATAAGAATCTTTCAGAAGATAAAGATTTAGGTTATCCTTTGCTCCTTAATGCCACTGACCTCATATTTCCAAACTGATCAATTTTCAGGGTTTCCGAGGAAGTAGTTTCGGAAACAAGATTCATGTATACCTCTTCATTCTTTTCTAACTACTGACATTCCTTTCATCTTTCTGACTTTACTCTTAAGATCCTTAAAAGGCTTCTTAGAAACGGTGCTTCATTTTGTTTCATTTTCTCTTAAAATAGTCACCTCTACCTAATTTCATACCACCCTAAACATATAGGAAAAATCACACTTCAATAAATTTAACTGAGTTTTGTCCTAAAAGAATAAAACAAGACAATTTTATTTTATACATTCAGTTTTGGTGTCCACAGTTACATCTATTTAGATCTTCGATACCACAGTGATAGATTTTTTTTTTTTTTTTTAGCAATGGATGACAGAACATACGTCAGGCAGATGTTTCTTCTCATATGCTTCCAAACTCTTTTCTCATACACAGTTATGCATTTAGGCAACTGAACATTTTAGCACAGAACTCAAGCATAAAACAGACAACTTTTTCTTCTATTCAAAGAAGTCTACGTCTTGGATTTGAGAATTTGTTATTGATGATCCTCTGCCTTATTTTTCAATCCAGATCTCATTTCTCAATCTTCTAGAAAGAAGAGTATCTCTTTAGTTTAAAAAAGTTTAGTTACTTTTTCTCACTTTCTTATTTAATTTTTAAGAATTTAAAGTAGCATCTTTGTGACACTGCCTAAGGAAGAATTTTTAAAAGTGCAAAAATAAATCCAACAGCAGTCTGTCTGATTAAGCAATAGTTCCTTGGATCATAAAATTCTTTTGAAAAAATATGCCATGGTATTTTTACAGAGTTTATGAGCTGAAAGGCATTTAAAATTCCAAGGAGAACAACAAAAAGAATAAAAAAGAAATGCACATGTGTTGTTACTAAAAAAGGCACCAAAGATGTGTACAAGGCAGGATTGTTCCTGGGAAAAATTATAAAGCAGATGAAATCTGTGTTTATCATTTTTCCATGCCTTGTTTTGAGCCCTTTTTTCATCAATCATCAGCTGTCATGCTGCATCATCTCTATCTGGAATTTCTGGCTGTGTTATACTATGGCATGGTTAGGCCTTTCTGTTTCTTAGTTATGTTCCCTGCCCTACCAACTTCTAGGTTTCTGCTAAAGAACTAGGCTAGTTGATTGAAAAGAAAAATCCATGATAAAGTACTACTTGTTAATGAACTTTGTGTATAGAAACAAATTTGATAAAAATTCTCAGGAGGATAACTACACTTCCTCAGCACTTGTTACTTGCCTTCTCTGTGTGTCCAGGCTTGCTGAATCCTCTAAAAAAGATAAAAACTATCAAGAACCCTATAAAGGCAAAATATAAGCCCAAGGCTGGTTACCTCATGGAAAGTATGACTTAAAAACACAGAAGTCAGAAAATAAAGGAACTAGAGCCAGCTATGCCATCTGCTATATTACCATGTATAATACGCTTGTTAGTTTTCTTGGAGTCTGCATTTTGTCAGTTGTAAAATGGGGAATAATAAAGCATTTATAGGTTATTGGAAGGATTCTATGACAGCATATAAGTGCAATTGTATTGTTCAGTGTCTGGACCAATGGTGTTTAAGATACTTTTTTTAGGGGTGGACAGCGACTCTATAATGTTTTGTATTTGCTGTAGTGAAACATTCATCATAGTTTTCTAGCACTAGGAGGGCAAGACAGAAGAAAAATGGGTACTTTACAACTTCTGTAAAACTGGGGGGAAAAAGACTCAATTTGCCAATGCTCAAATCCAGGTGACCTTTCTGTTTCATCCTCAATTTTCAAATGTCACTTTGAAATATGCTGATATAATTATTTATTATTTTGATTAAGAGGTGATATAGCATCATTTTAATTATTATTGAAAGAATTATAATCATGGGTAATTGATATGAATGGTGAGAATGGATAGTTTGTGCTTCATTTATGGTATTTGTTGTAATCTTCCAGATAGAGTTTCCTCTTAAATTCTTGGAAATCTAATTGATATAACTGGGGCAAGGACTATCATTGATAGGACATACAATGATCTGGATGTCAGAAGCTGAAGAAGAGAAACACATAGTCAAATGTGAAGACTCCAAATTTTGTACATGACTACTTTGTTTCCCAATCTGCTTGCGTGATTGGTTTACTCATGATCACCTCTTCAGTCTTTACTAAGCCCCATGTAGAAATCTGGACCACAAAAGTACTGGACACTGTGGTTTATAGGAAGGGGTAAAGACAGAGCCTCTACTTTTGAAGAACTATGATCTCCCTGGGGGAAGAGACCTACAGGCTTTAAAGTTAACTTACAGTCTTTAAAAGACTGAATAAGACTGCCAGGGTCCAGAACAAAGAAAAATCATTTTTTGGTAGGGTCACAAGTGATGACTCACAAAGTATGAAAACATCTTCAAAGAAAAGAATATTTACAGAAGCAAATAGAGAATAATCTTGGGGAGAACCCATGTTTTAAGGTATGAGATAAGGAAGAGGGGATAGTAAAGTAAAATAGTAAAATGACCAGTAAGAACTTATCTGGAAGAAAGCAATAAACATCATAAATGAAGCATTTAAGTAAGAGAGAAGCTGTCCTCATTATTTATTTATATCTTCCATTTCCCCTTAGATGAGAGAGTTTATTCAATATAACAGAATTTTCTTTGAAGTAATATTACAATTGAAGATTAGATTTTGATAAATTTTGCTTGTAAGAATTTTTATTCATCCTGGATCTAGGATGTTACTCTATAGGAATAATGTCAGTTCTATAAATAAAAATCAGAAATAGTCAATCAAATCAAATTTAAGAAAACACAAAATATTCTCCTTTGAGCACTTTATGACAGAAGTTCCATAGCTGAGGTGACATCATCAGGATAGTGTCACAAGTCATTCCTGACTTCAGCCCCTCCCCTGCCTAGAAGAAGGTGAAGTAGCAATTATCCAAATACAAGACACCACTGTGAAAATCTCAGAACCCAAGGGTGAGTCTGAAGCACCCCCTGAACCACAGAGACTAAGAAGGACCACATTAGAGAGTAAGAGGAGAGGTTTCACTTTGATTGCATTGTTCTTTCCCCAGGCTGGCAGAGCACTACACTGAGTAGGATGCCTTGACCTATCATTTCTCCAGTGGAAAAAGAGAACCCAAAATGGACAATCAGCTCTCTCAGCACTCTGAAATGCCTCCAGGGTGGCCCATTCAGGTCTCACTTCATGAGGATCACTAGGGGAAATCTGGAGACTTAACCACTGGGGATCAGTGACAGCCAGAGAAGAGGGCTGGGGTTCACAATAACTAGCGCTCAGATCTTGGTAGACTGCATTCTTGTTTGCAGCTTCTCCCGAGCAGATATCCTAGCCAGTGAGTCTTCCTATCTGTAGAGCTGAGCTAGTGGTCCTGTCTGGTCAGGGAGCTTGTCTGGCAGTTCTGTATGATTTGGGAAGGGACTCCAGCCAAAGGATCATAGCTGCTGTGGAGTCTGTTATATGGCCCTGGCTGGGGAGGGAAGTGAATTTGCAACCATACCCAATATCTAGGCATAGAATCCTGCCCTGTTTGACCAGGATGCTGGGCCAGAGAACCTGGGCAGCTGTGGAGTCAATACTAGAGCCCTACTCTGTCAGGGAGCCAAGCTGATAGTCTTGACTAACTGTTAAGCATAGCCTATGGCCCCTCAAAACCAGAGAACCAGAAGAGTGACCCTGGGCAGCCTTGGAGCCCAGCCTATGGTACTACCCAGCTGCAGAGCCCAGCCAACAGCCCTACCCAGCAACAGAGTTTAGCCTACAATCCTGTCTAATTGCTAAACACAAGGAGCCCAGCCAGTGACCCTATCCAAATGCAGAGCATAGCCTGTGGCCCCACCCAACGAAGAAGCCCAGACAGTGACCCCACCTAACCATCGAGCACAGTCTCTAGCCCCAACCAACTGTGATATACAGCTGGGGGCCACACATGACTAGAGAATGTGGCAAGCAGCCTCACCCAACATAGGAGCACAGCCAGTGGCCTAATCAATCATAAAGCACAGCCTGAAACTCTCCCCAAACTTGGGGCTGAGCTTGAAGTTCTGTCCAACTGTGAAGCCATGCTTGTGACTCCACCTGAACATGGAGTCCAGCCAGTGGCACCATTTACTTACGGAGCACAGCCTGAGGCCCTGCCCAATTGCAGAGTCCAATTAGTGATACTGCTTTTCCAGGAAATGTTGCCTGAGACCTCAACCTACCAGAGATAATACTAGAGACCAGCTAGGGACCCTGCCGACTATACAGTACAATTACCATTCTGCCCTAACCAGCGTGCTTATTCAGTGTCCCCACTAGAATGTGGAGCCCAGTCAGGAGGCCAACTTAACTTTAGAGATCAGCCAACCCTACCTCTGCCTCAGAAAATGAGTAGGGACCTCGCCCAACTGGAGACCCCAGTAGTAAGCTGTACCTGCCCACAAATGCTACCAGCTGACCCATCCAATACCCCAAGCTAAGCAGACTGGCAAGGCTCTCTCTCTGCCAAAACAAATCTGTAATGTCTGGAAGAGGAGACTGCTTATTCAAATGCGCAAATACCAACATAAGGATACAAAGATTATAAAGAATCAGGTAAATGTAACGATACCAAAAGAAAGTAATAAAGCTTCCTTAATTAGTCCGAAACTAATAACTGACACTGAAGAAATAAAAATCTATGAACTGTCTGACAAAGAATTCAGAATAATCCTCTTAAAGAAGTTAGGTGAACTATAAGATACACAGAAAACTAAATGAAATTAGGAAAACAATGCTTGAACAAAGTGAGAAGTTCAACAAAGTAATAGAAACCATAAAAAAAAATCCTAGAGGTGAACAATACAATGACTGAATCAAAAAATTCAATAGAGAACTGCAACAATGGACTTAAACAAGCAGAAGAAAAAAATAGGTGAACTAAAAAGATAAGTCATTTGAAATCATCCAGAGGAATAAAAAGAAAAAGAAAAAAAGAAAAAGAGTGTAGAAAGCCTATGATATATAGAGGATAGTACCAAATTGAACTATATGCATTATGGAAATACCAGAAGGAGAAGAAAAAGAGAAAGAAGCAGAAAGTCTATTTAAAGATATAATAGCTGAAAGTGTCACAAACTTGGGGAGATAAATAGACATCTAGATTCTTGAGTCACTAAGGACCTTATATAGGTTGAATTTGAGAAGGGTTATTTTGAGAGAGATTATAATTAAAGTGTCAAAAGTCAAAGTCAAAGAAAGAATTTTGAAAGCAGAAACAGAAAGATACTCATCATATACAAGAGATCCCCCATAAAACTACATGGAGCTTTCTCAGCAAAAACTTTGCAGTCAAGGAGACAATGAAATATCTTCAAAATATTGCAAGAAAAAACCTCTGTTACGCAAGAATACTATACTCTGCAAAGCTATCCTTCAGGAACAAAGACTGATAAAGACTTTCCCATCCCCCCTCCAAAAAGCTAAAGAGTTTACCACAATTAAACCTGTCTCATAAAAATGCTAAAGAATATTTTTCAAGATGAAATAAAAGGATATAACTAATGTAAAAACATATGAATGCATAAAACTCACTGACAAAGATAAATATATATTCATATTCTCTAATACTATAATAGTGATGTGCAAATCACAACTCTAGTTTAAAAGTTGAAAAACAAATGTATGAAATAACTATAACTATAATAATTTGGTACTGGTTACATAAGATAAAAAGATATAAACAGTAACATTAAATGTGAAATGTGAAAGGGGAGAAAGAAGTAAAAGTGTAAAGTTTCTGCATGCTATCAAAGTTGTTATCAGCTTGAAATAGGATGTTATATTTTATGTGAGTCACAAAGAAAAAACATGTAGTAGATATATAAAATTATGATAAAAGAGTCAAGGTATACTGCTACAAGAATTTGCAAAGTCAAAAAGGAAGGTAGCAAGAGAGGAAAACAAGGAAGAAATGATTTACAAAAGTCAGCAATTAACAAAATGGCAATAGGAATCCCTAACTTGTCAATAATTGATTTAATTGTAAATTAATTAAATTCTCCAATCAAAAGTCCTAGAATGTCTGAATGGATAAAGCAACAAGACCCAACTACACACTGCCTACAAGAGGCTGACTTAAGTTTTACGGATACACAAAGACTGAGAGTAAAGGTATGGGAAAAAATATTTTAAGTAAAAGAAAGCAAGAATAGCTACACACATTAGATAAAATATACTTTAAGCTAAAAACAGTCACAGGAGAAAAAGAAAGTCATTACATAATAATGAAGGGGTCAATTAATGAATAATGCATACTAATTATAAATATTTATGCACCAAACTTTGGAGCACCTAAACATATAAAGTGAACACTAACAGAAATAAAAAGAGAAATAAAGAGCAATGTAATAATAGTTGGGAACTTTAACACCTCTATCTACGATGGCTAGATTATCCAGACAGAAAATCAATAAGGAAACAGTGAATTTGAACACTCCAGACTGAATAAACTTAGCAGACAGATACAAAATATTTCACTGAACAACAGTAGAAAATATATTCTTCTCAAGTTCACACAGGACATTTTCAAGGATAGATTATATGTAGGGCCACGATATAAGTTTCAACAAATTCAGGAAGACACAAATTATATCAAATATCTTTTCTGATCACAGTAGTATAAAACTAAAAATCAACAACAGGAGAAAAGCTGAAAAACTCACAAATGTATGGAAATTAAAAAACATTCTCAACCAATAGATCAAAAAAGAAATCAAAAGGGAAAGAAAAAATATCTTGAGACAAAAATGAAACACAACATACCAAAATTTACGAGATGCACTAAAACTGTTCAAAGTAGAAAGTTCATAGTTATAAGTGCTGTATCAAAAAAAGGGAAAGATCTCAAATAAATAACCTAACTTTACACCTCAAGGAAGTAGAAAAAGAACTAAGGCCAAAGTTAGCAGAAGGAAGGAAATGATAAAGATTAGGAAAGAAATAGGTAAAATAGAGACTGGAAAAACAATAGAAAAGATTAACAAAACTAAGAGTTGGTTTTTTGAAATGATAAAGGTGACAAACCTTTAGCTAGACTTACCAAGAAAAAAGAGTGTACAAAAAAAGAAATGAAAAAGGAGACATTATAAATAACAACATAGAAAAACAAATGATCATAAGAGACTACTATATACAGTGATTTTCCAATAAATTGGAAAACCTAGAAGAAACAGATATATTCCTGTACTCTTACTAACTACCAAGACTGAATCATGAAGAACTAGATAATTTGAATAGATGAATAAGGAATAAGGAGATTGAATCAGTAATGAGAAACCTCTCAACAATGAAAAACCCAGGTTTCACTGATTAATTCTATCAAAAATTTAAAGAAGAATTAATGTTAATCTTTCTCAAACTCCTTCAAAATTTTGAATAGAAGGGAATGCACCCAAGCTCATTTTATGAGGCCAGCTCTACCCTGATAACAAAACCAGACAAGGACACCACAAGAAAAAAATTTGCAAGCCAGTATCCTGATAATAGATGCAAAAATCTTCAATAAAATATTAGCAGACCAAATTCAACAATACAGTTGAGTCTTGAAAAATACAGGTTTGAAATGTGTGGATCCACTTATAGGCAGATTTTTTAAAATAAATTTAAAGTCAGCCCTCTGTATCCCTGGGTTTTGCATCTAGGTATTCAACCAACCATAGATCAAAACCAGTATTTTCGATCCATGATTGGGAATTCACAGATTCAGAGGTATGACTACGCATTATTCTATGCAATTTTATATAAGGGATTTGAGTATCCACAGGTTTTGGTATCTGTGGAGGGGAAGGGATTCCTGGAACAAATCCCCTGTGGATACTGAGGGACTGTAGTTAAGTTCTGGGGGAGTCAAAAGTTACACATAGATTTTCAACTGTGCAAGAGGTTGGTGCCCTTACCACCCATAGTGTTCAAGGTCAACTGCATATTAAAAAAATCATACTCTATGATCAAGTGAGATTTATTTCAGGGATTCAAGTATGATTCAACATCTTAATCAATGTGATATACCACATTCATAGAATTAAAGATAAAAACCATATATCATCTCAATAGATGCAGAAAAAGCATTTGACAAAATTCAATGACCTTTTATGATAAAAACTTTCAATAAATTGGGTTTCGAAGAAATTAATCTTAACATAATAAAACCAAACATGACAAACCCACAGCTAATATCATACTCAAAAGTGAAAGGTTGAAAGCTTTTCTCTTAAGACTAGGAGCAAGACAAGTATGCCCATTCTCACCACTCCTACCTAACACAGTACTAGATGTCCTAGCTGGAGTAATTAGGCATGAGAAAAAAAAGGCATCTGAATCAGAAAGGAGAAAGTAAGTCTTTTTGTAGATAACATGATCTTAATATATAGAAAACCTTAAAGACTCCATCAAAAACTGTTAGAATTAATAAAGGATTTCGGTAAAGCTGTAGACAAAAAAAAATCAGCTTACAAAACCTCATCACATTTCCACACACTAATAATGAATGATCTGAAAAGAAAACAATCTCATTATCAATAGCATTGAAAACAATAAAATACTTAGAAATAAATATAAACAAGGAGGTGAAATATCTCTCCACTGAAAACTATCAGACATTGATGAAAGAAATGAAAGATGACATAAATTAATGGAAAGAGATATTATGTTCACAGATAAAGAATTAATATTTCTAAAATGTCCAAAGTCATCTATAGATTCAATGCAATCCCTATCAAGATTCCAACAGCATTTTTTACAGAAATAGAAAAAAATAACACTAAAATTTGCATGGAACCACAAATGACCTGCAAAAGCCAAAACAATCTTGAGAAAGAAAAACAAAGCTGGAGGTTTCACACTTTCTAATTTCAAACTATATCAATACAAAACTGTATTAATCAAAACAGTATGGTACTGTCATTAAAACAGACATATAGACCAATGGAAAAGAATCAAGAGCCCAGAAATAAACTAATGTATATATTGTCAACTAATATTTGAAAAATTATGGTGTATATTTTATATATATATATATGGTTTATATATACAATGGAATATTATTTAGCTATATGAAAAAGGAAATTCTGCCATTTGCAACAACATGGATGGACCTCGAAGGCATTATGCTATGTGAAATAGTTCAGAGAAAGACAAATACTGCATGATCTCACATATAAGTGTTATCTAAAAAAACTCAACTCATGGAAGCAGAGATTGTACAAATTTATATTATAAGATAAATAAGTTATGGGGGATCTAATACACAACATAGTGATGACTGTATGCTTGAAGGTAGCTAAGAGAAAAAACCTTTGTAATTCCCACCACACACACACAAAAGGTAACTATTTTAGGTGGCTGATTTGTTAACTAACATTATTATGGTAATCATTCAGTGATATATACGCATATCAAATCATCATGTTGTATACCTTAAACTTACATATTATGTGTCAATTATATCTCTATAAAGTAGAAAGAAAAAAATAAAGTTAAATGGCTTATGTGACACATGGAAAAAGTGTCTTTCCTCCTTGGATGTTAGGTAGGCTGATAATCACTCCCTGGTTTGTCCCTCTTTCAAGCCACAGTTCCACACCTCCAATTATTCAGCAGACATATAAGGGGGGTCAGAGTGTGTGTGTGTGTGTGTGTGTGTGTGTGTGTGTGTGTGTGTGTGTGTACACACAGAGGTCTGAGTTCACTGAGTATTTGAAAATAAACCCAGCAGTACTCACCAGAGAGCCCATTAAACCGGGTCTACCCAGAGGCCCTGCAGTCCCTGGTAAGCCCATCTCTCCTTTTTCCCCATCTTCTCCAGGAAGCCCCCTTCCTCCTGGGTTCCCCTGTAATCCAGTAAAATTTTTTAAGAAAGGAAAAGCAATGAAATACTTATATCACACAATAAGCAGATTTTTCTTTAGAATATATTAATAGTTTTATGTAATACTTTAATGATTTAACAAAAATATCTATACATAATGTTAAAAATATAATTTACCTTTAATCCATCTTTTCCTTGGAGACCTTCTTCTCCAGGAGCTCCTGGTTCACCCTATTTTGTAGCAGAAACAATAAGATTTATTATTTTGCTAAATATTTTTTTTTGCCCCTGGTATCTGTAGAAAGTAGCAGGTTTGTATACATTTATTCTTACTTCTATTTTATTTATAAGAAATATCAGACTGTATAATAAGCATGATTTAATTTTCCCAGAATAGCTCTGAAGATAATTTAAGGAGTCATAGTGTTATAAATTCAAATACAAGATGGTCCCAGAATATGAATAACTTTTAGTAATAAAAGGTAACATATTCATTTGGTAGCTCTGGAAATTTATACAGCTAGATTCGTGTTTCTGAGTTTAAGGACTGTTAAACACTGCATCTCACAAAACTATATAGTATTTTGCTATACTGAATCGACTTGGATTAATACAACTCAATTTAGTTAAATTCAGCACACCTGATTTTTAGAGTTTGTATTTTCTCTCTTACAGAGAAGCAAAAGTGAAGGCCCTGGTACATCAAGAAGCTATCTCTAGATACAGAACTTATAGAAATGTTAGAGCCAGCCTTTACAAAGCTCATAAGGTAGTACTTGCTCCTTTCCTACCCAAACTATTTAAAAGCACATTAATCAGTGTGTCTTCATAGTCATCCCACCACTGACACTCCCATTACTCTGATCTCACACTTTCCACTACCCTGCAAAAAACAAACAAACAAACAAACAAACAAAACAGGGAAAATGAAAAAGAAACTGGATGCACAATATTTCTCCCTACTTTGAATTCTAGTAAAAAAAAAAAAAAAAGATCACAAAATTATCTAGGGAACTATTATCTTAGGAAAAAAAATTACCACAGATCAAATTAAAGCCCATATACGTTAGAATAACTTCTGTAAGCTATCTAATTACTGCTTCCAATTATTTCCTTGAATCTTGCTAACCTTGCACGACTAGTGTTATGTTGCTGTTTTTTTAAAACATAAATTAGATTTCAATAGTTTGTCTGTCTTATTAGGTCAGGAAATATCCTGAGAGTTGATTGTGAGTATTCATGAATTTCTTCTTAATGCTAACATTAGTGACAATCACAGTGACTCCTCATATTTGCAAAGGGTTCTGCAGAGAACACCTGATTCTGAGTAAAGGATGTATAAAGTTAGGACTCTAAATGGTATTAAATTACAATATGGAAGAGTTTGCATGTGGCTTTGAAATTATGGATTATAGACAAAAATTTTTCTATAATGCACTAGAAAGGTTTATTATGCAATTTTTCAAGTCTTCAGGCTAAGTTTTGAGTCTCTGTACGTGGGCAGTGCATTAAAATGGTTTCTAGTAGGTACTTACCGAAAACCCCAGTTTCTCAGCGACTACTGCCCATTAGGCACTTACCCGTAACCCTGGTTCCCCAGCAACTCCAACACTGCCTGCAGGTCCAATATCTCCCTGAAGAAACAAAGGGGAAGAGTAAACTCTTTTCTACTAAAACTGCATGCCTAATAATTATGGAAGGCATATCATGAAGATAGGGGTTCCAAAAACCACTTCCCATTTTTTTTCTCCAAATTAATTTATTGATACTTGGACCCATTAGCTTTATCATTTGTATCCCCTCCCTCATATATAATCTATATGTACATATATGTATATGATATATAACTTTATATTTTTTATATATCATACATGTATATCTGTTATATATATGTTATTTGTATATATGTATAGAAATTTGTATACATATACACAGATAATATTTTTCTGACCAATATTTTTTCTCATTTATAACACTTTCTATTTTTTATGCTGTACTTCACTTGCTTTCAAGATGATTTTGCCAAAATGTGGCAAACAGAGGGGATTAAATCGTGAAAGTTTGGAGAACTTCCCTTTTACTATTTAGGAAGGTTACCTTTGCACCGGGCTCTCCTTGCAGACCAGATTCTCCTTCAATACCTGAAGGTCCCTAGAAGAGAATAATTTGACACATGATTTGTACACATTCTTTCACCAATTACAAAAAAGCAGTAACAACGTCATAAGATGGTGGTAATTTTTAGCCCGAGGGTGAGATATCTGTGTCTAGGAAAGACTCTTTGATGTCTGCCCCTTTATAAACTTAATGGCACAAAACCAGATAATTTCTAGGACTTTTTTTTTTCCCAATGGTTTAAATACCAAAACAACATAACCTAAAATCAAGACTTTTAAGTCCAGTTTCTTTTAATTTTTTTCCTCTCATCCTTTAATTCTTGATCAAAGACAAACTACCTTCCGTTTCCTCTTCTATTTTTCTATTCTTGTACTCTTACTATTCTATTTATTTTCCTTCCCATCCATTTCTGTGAGCCCCTCAGAGCTCACTTCCTTTAAAAATTCAGTTTTCTTTATTGGTTTTATAAAATATGCCACAAAAGAAGACAAATTTATTCACATTATAAAACTATATCTATCTGTCTATGACATTTATTCTACTCTCTCCTTTTATGATGGGTCCAGTTGGGAAGCTTTTGATTCCTTTTACCTCAAAAACATACAACTTCTTACAACCAGTGGCTATTTCTTTTCTTTTTTTTTTTTGAAAAAAAATTCATTTATTTTTATGTAAACATATACAATTATATCTTTATATATCCAATAAGATACACACACACACACACACACACACACACACACACACACACACACACATATCAGTCATCTCGTCTGAATTTTTTTTCTTTTTTTCCCCCCTCCCTTCTCCCCTCCTGTCCCCTACCCTCTGGTAACCAGTAGTCCATTGTCCATGTCCATGAGTCTCTGTTTGTTCAGTGGCTATTTCTAGGCCTGAATCACCTACAATTGCTGTTGTACTGTTTTTTTTTTTTTTATTTTGTCTCTTGGAGATATTTATCTTGTTTTTCGAGCATGCTTTGCATTTCCCTCCCTGCTCTCCTTGCTTCTCTTTCTCTTCTTTCCTGTCCTCCTCTCTCTCTCACTCTAAGTGTGTGTAATGTTTGTATGTGTATATGCTATATGTGTAATATATACATATATTTATGTAGATGTACAATTATAAACAAACACATACACATGTAGTCTATAATTCCCACGATTTTGGAACAGAGAGGTGATTAAAGTATTAACTCACAATACTACCTTGACCAAAAGTTTTCTGTTTGCTTTCTATATTTCAGAGATTCTTCAATAGTTCTGATTCATGGATGATAAAATTTTTTAAAATTATTACAGATTAAAACTTTTTTATGTCATTACGTCAGATGAAAGGAAATTCAATTTTCCATTTTGACTTAGCTTCTGCAACCATTTTCACTTTGCTTTTTTCAAAACAAAAACTACACACACACACACACACACACCCACACACACACACACACACACACAGTACAGACAGACTTATAATAAAAAGCCTCAGTCCCATTCCTCAGAGGCAACTCTTTTATAAAAACAGTTTTCGTTTTTAGACCTATTAGCAGTTACTTCTTTAATTCAGAAGGTATACCTTTACTTCTTGATGTATCACCTTGATAAAGTTTACTTCCATTACACTCTCTCTGTTTTACCATCATTTCACCAAGTTTTCATAGTTATATTACTTAATTTTTTCTGTTGATTACCTTTGTGACTTCTTTACTATTATGAGAGGTAATATAGTACAGTACTTGAGAGGAAGGACTATGAAGTAAGATTGCCTGGGTTACTTCTCTGCCTCAGTAATTATAGAATTTAAAATTCCACTCTAAGATTAAAATTCTGTCTTGAGAGAGAATTCCAATTCTTTCAGTACTTCTATATCAAAATTGCTTTTAATATCATAGTCCTCTCCCAGTCCCTAATTTCTCCCAATCTGTCATCTCTTTTTGGCTTCTTTTACTCTTTTCTTATGTTAAATCCAATAGCTGATATTCTGACCTCGTACCTATTTTCTTATACCAATCTTGAATTAGCACTTAAATCATTTTTTCTATTTATATTCTCAGTTGAATATTGCTTGAAAAAATTACACACTTATGCAAAGTAGCATCATTACACATTGAGAGGCACAGTGGCTAGGGGAATGGGTTATGGAAAGAGATTGCCTAAATTTAAATATAGGCTCTACCACTACTACAGGCTATTGCACTTGAGTAAGTTACTTAACCATTTCATGTCCTAGTTTCCTCATCTGTAGAATGAGGGTAACAACTGCAACTATCTCATAGAGTACTGTGATAATTCATTAATATGGCAAAGCATATAAATAAGCTAATTACACAGAAAATGCTCTGTAATTATTCGCTATCATTATTCATTATTATTAATATAATGCAAATTCACAGTCTCCTACTTCAGTTTGATCTTTAGTAAGGTATACACGCTCTTTTACTTGTCCTTTGTCATTTCCCTTTTCCATTATCCTCAACTGCTATTCTAAATCAGCATATTTTCCTCAACTGACTTTCTAAACTTCTAATCCTTATCACAACAGTTAAAAAAACTTCAAGTTATGAGGCATGACTTCTCTCAGCTTTCTTTAGGCGCAGAGGTTACAGATTAGTATAGGTTATCAACATTATCTCTTGAGTCAAATGTGAATTCAAAGCCAGGTTCTGCTACTTGTTAACCATTTGTTTTGGAAACATTAGCAGATTATGACCTTAACCTCCTTAACATTCTTCACTGGTCTCAGAAAAGGATATTACCATGCTCCTGTTGTACAACCTGCAACTCTGGGATCAATATATTACTTCTCTTTTCCCTTTACTTCCCATATCCCACAAATACACAGGTTCTATAGAATTTATAAACAAACATTTCTCAAATCCATCCCCTCTTTTCTTTTTCTATCCCTACTACTTTAGTTCAGACTGTCAAGATTCTTTGCCTGGATGAATGCAACAAGCTTTCAGTAGGTCTACATGTCTTCACTTTAGCTTTCTAAAATACATCTTCCATGTGACTGAAGGAGTTATCCTCCAAATATACAAACCTGACTTTATCACTGCCTTGCTTATACCCTACAATTACTTACAAAAGCACAGAACATAAAAATTCAAACTTCTTAACAGAGTACACAAGACTTTTCATAATCTAACTATTTCATCTATAACTTCACTCCTTGATTTGATTTTAAGCATCAAAGAATCCACATTGTCTCATGTTTGCATGTTCCTGCTCAAAATAACCCTTTTCCTGGAATTCCCTTCTTATTCTCTCTTTTCATATGGCTAACTTTACTCATTTCTTAAAACTCATCTCATTTCCTGCCCATCTCCACTGCCCCAAGTCTTCTTCTTCCCTTTACCCAGGTGAAGTGCTCCTAAATTGCCTTGTGAATATCTCAATAATTGGATCTAACACACTGCAACATGATCTTTTATATGATTATACTCTGGAATAGATTATAAATTCCTAAAGGAGTCAGGGACCATATCTCAGCCATCCTGTTATTACTGGTAGACACACAGTGCAGAGCAAAAGTATGGCATAATCATGGAATTAAAAATGGGTCAACAAACCTGGAATACATAGGGGAGGAGAAAAGTTTTATTGGGATGTGGTTGAATAGGCCTGGAGAGTTAGACAATGTGGAAACATTATTTATCATGTTATGAAACTGATATTTTGGTAAAGGCTATGAGAGCCAATGAAATTTTCAGGGAGAGAAATGATATGACAAAGATAAACTGGCAACAAGTAGCTAAGGAATGATGCGAGTAAGGGGAGATGTAGGATAAAAGTGCAGGACTAGAGCACTTGGCAGTAGTGATGAAAAGGAAAGGTTAGAAGTCTGGGATGACTCAGTTTTGGATTCTTGAGTAGAAGAATTATTTTTCAGTGAGATAGGAATAAAAAGAAAAAGAACAGTGGAAAAGTGATGGGTTAGGTTTAGATATTTTGAATTTCAAATATTTGTGGGATATCTAGGTACATATGTAAAAGATGACAGGAAATCAATAACTAGAACTGAAGAGAGAGGCATGAGTTAGAGTAATCCAGCTGAGAGCTATCAGAATAATACTGATAAATAAAGTCACCATTACAATATGACTATTAAGCTAAGGAAGAAGAAAGAGACCTTCTCATAAAGACTGAGAAAGGCTAATCAGAAGGTAAAGAGCAGAACCAAGAGACAGCAGTTTCATAGAAGCCAAGGAAGGAGAGAATTTACATCTAACTCATTTAGTGCTAAAGTTAACAAACAACAGAATTATAACAACTGTGGTTTATTATTCTAAAATATATCCTGAATAGGATTCACTTCTCAATAGTCTCCTATAAAAGAGATATAACATCTTGGACTGAAGGGCTACCAAGTTAAACTCTCAATAAGTGAAAGGAAAGTTTTATTCACTTTTTGTTCTATTATTAAAATGAGCTGTTAAGAGAATTTTATACGTGTAAAAACAGTTATCTTGCTTATAATGGATTTCAGGCTTTATTTCCTAAATATAAAACAAAATTCTATAGAATTATTCTTCATAATATATATCTAATATATTAATTATACCTTAGAGGAGTCTTATAAAAATTATTGAGCACTGATGAACTAACAAGAAAAAGCCCCTCAAAATTACCTCAGCACCTATTTCTCCAGGAGGTCCAGCATCACCTTGCAGTCCATGTGGTCCCTATATCAAAATAAAATTTAAAATAATCTGAGAATCAAAGTTTACTTTATTAATATATGCATCTAAATATGGAATTTATAAGATTGTAATATAATACATAATACATTTATGAATGTATTACTTTACTTTTCTATAAAAATTATATCTTTAGTTGCTACATCTATGTTTATTACAAGAGTGTGGATAATATTGTTATGCTTGGAATCAAAAGAAAAGGCAAGAAAAAAGGACAGTACCATTCATTCTGTCATTCTCTAATTTACTCATTCAAAAAACATTTATCAAATGCCTAATAAATGTAAAAAACTGTGCTAAGGGCTTTCAAAAGTTATTTAATGGATATGATAATTATAGATTTATTCAGTATTCCTGGAAACTGAGGAGCACCACATCCATCAGTTTTGCATTATTTAGACTTTTTTTCCTGCAAATGTGATGAAATTCAAGATTAGAGGTCAGCAAATGTTTTTCTAAAGGGCCAGATAATAAATATTTCAGGCTTGCGGATCATGTGGTCTCTGTCACATATGTCAACTTTGCTGTTGTAACAAGAAAACAGCCACATATACATAAATGAATGGTTGTAGTTGTGTTTCAACAGAACTTTATTTACAAAAGTAGTGACTGGCTTGAGGTCTATAGTTTGCTCTAGATACACAGTTTTGCCTAAACACTGCTAAAGAAATCTAAGATTGTCATGAAGATTTTAAGATAGGTTCTCTTTTAGGGCTCAACTAAGTTATATATTTAATTTTCCTCTCACCTCCTTCAGTCTCCTCTGGAGTCCATTCCTCTTCTACCAATATTTATTAAATGTTGATTTCTTCAAAGCTCAGCCCTAGATCCTTTCCTTTTCTCACTCTTTTACTCTCCACCTAGGCCAATGACTTCAATATTTTTAACTTCAGTATATTTCTCTGCTCTGAGTTCCATATTTAATTGCTAACTTCTTATTTCCTGAAGGCACTTCAAATTCAACATAGCTAAACTGATTTTATAATCTTTCATTCTCAAACCTTGCTTTCTATTAGTATTCCCAGTTTCAGTAAATGATATAATTATCTCATTAATTCTTCAAACCAGAAACTTAGGAATCATACACAAAATACAGAGAAAACAGAGAAGGATTTAGTTTGATAAAGTCAACAGATTATCTAAGATTCTTTATATGCAAAGAATTATATATATGATCTATTCTTTATTGTTTAGAGAGCTTATATCATAGGTTAAACATGAAAAGGAAGAAACGAATCCAGTTTGGTAAGAATAATTCTTTGACTTTTAGAATTTTCCACTTGCTACTAGTTAAATGAGTTATGCAAAGGCCACCTGAAAACCTTTGTGTCGACTGATGAATAAGATGAGGCCAGTAGTTTGAAAGACTGTATTGTATTGCAAATCTTAGAAGCACATTACAACATATTACATCTGATACCACTCCAGAAGAATGACCTCACAGTAAATAAAGAATAAATTTTGAGAAAGTAGGTGTGACAAGGTTTTTCCTTTTCACAATTCATTTTCCATGGAAACTCTATAACTGAATCACATTTATAAAAGTGCAATATACATTTTCGTATTATTGATGTAACATTTCTTTCATGTCTGTATATTACGGTTAATCAGATATAGACTTTGGCTTCTCTACATGGTCTTTTATATAGAGTTGGCTGCATAAATGTGTGTGTGTGTGTGTGTGTGTGTGTGTGTGTGTGTGTGTGTGTGTTGGTATAATAATTATAATACTATCAGCAAGCCATTCAGAAATTCAACAAAACAGAGTTATTTTTGTTGAAAATAGAAATATGTGAAGTGTTAACAGTTCCAGAAAAACATGACCAAATTTTACTACATTAAACCAGGAAGGCATTCAAGACCATATTCAAAGCAAAATATTCATTCTATGTTCTATATCTTAACAGTATCAATGTCAAAATTGTCAATATTAATATCCTAGTTGTGATATGTATTGTACTATAGTTTTGTAATATGTTATAGGAAACTAGCTAATGGGTACGTAGGATGTCTCTATTTATTTCTTATAACTGCATGTTATATTATAATTACCACAAAGTAAAAAGTTTGATTTAAAACAATTCATTCTATATAATTAGGTATCCATGATAAACGCTGCTTTCAGAAACATACCTGCCACAGCACAAGAAGGCAATAATAACAAAGATAAATGTATACTATGAGAAAAACACAATTAGAAAAGTATAAAGATAAACTTACTGGTTCTCCTGCAAGTCCCCTATCTCCTGTACTTCCAGGGGGTCCTTGTAAACCCTGAAAAAACAAAAGCAAAACTTGAAAAAAAAAGTGATGTTTGAAATGTTTTAATCAGTTCTCTTATTTCACTTTTCCTTCACAATCTTCCCACCTAACTTTTCTCTTTTCTTTTTTTCTTTTCTATGGAAAAATATATATAACATAAAATTTACCATTTTAATAATTTTTAAGTGTATAGTTCTGTGGTATTAAGTACATTCACATTGTTGTGCTATCAGCACCACCATCTATCTTTAAAACATTTTATCCTTCCAAACTGAAACTCTATACCCATTAAATGACTCCCTATCACCCTCCCCCATACCCCTGGCAACCACCATTCTACCTTCTGTCTCTGAATTGGACTATTTCTGATAACTTACATAAGTGGAATCATACAATATTTGTTCTTTTGTGTCTGACTTATTTCACATAGCATAACATTTTTAAGGTCCATCCATGTTGTAACATGTGTTAAGACTTCCTTTTTAAGGTTGTGTAATATTTCACAGTACATATATAACACATTTTATTTATCCATTCATCTGGTAATGGACACTTGAGATTTCTACCTTTTTGCTACTGTGAATAATGTACCTATAAACATTAATTAACAAATATCTGTTTGAGTCCCTACTTTCAATACTTTTGGTTATATACCTAAAAGTGAAATTGATGGATCATATGGTAATGGATCAATGTTTAACTGTTTGAGGACCCATCCAACTGTTTTCCATAGAAGTCCCACCATTTTACATTCTCACCATTTGTACATCTTCTTTGGAGTAATGTCTATTCAAAGCTTTTGCCATTTTTTTTGCCATATTTTTGCCATATTTCTTTTTGCTGTCAAATGTAGTTCTTTATATCTATGTGCATTATTATATTTAATCTCCATTCCTGTACAGTGTCAAATAATTACCTAGAATTATTTTAAATTTAGATTTTTAATAACTTTAATATTGATGTTAAAAGTGTTTTTTTTCCAAAAATAATATTCCTGTGATGTGTTAATAAGTGTGATTTATGTCTTAAAACCTGGCAAAGCACTGGGGCCTCAGGAACTAGATGATCGAAAATGACCACATTGGACCTCTCTGACTTCTTTTTCCTCCCCATTTTTACACCATGCCATCTACAGTACCACAGAATTGAGTCTTAGGTATGGGGGTATAGTCTAAAATGGTATATAAATTTTAAGTCAAATTCCAGATCCCCTTTGATTCTCCCATTCAAAGGTTTACTGAGCACATACTATGCGCCAGACAATGGTGACTACTAATGATATATAAAATAACACCTTTGTCTATTTGCAATTTACCTCTTCTACATCATTGACTTCAGGAAGATTGGCAACTATGCAGTGGATCACAATTACTATTTTCTCTTAAAACTAAAAGCTAAGAGAAAAATATGACATTAAATGAGAAGTAGAGATATTCAAAATTCCTAGCAACATACAATCTTCTAAGTTATAATCATCAATGCTATATTTAGTTACGTATGGTTCCTGGATATGAGAATAAGCAAGGGAGCACAGAAATGTTATTTCCATGGCTATGCTTTCATTGTGGGATCATGAAAACTGTGCATTTTGCTTTATTATTTGAAGAATAAAAAAGAATAAATACTATATACTTTTTGTATTATAAGAATTATGATATGTGTTTCTCAAGTATTCTTAGTTACCTCAGAGAAAGTTCTATTTAAAGAAGAAATGTTAAGAGTTTCAACTTCCCATATTGGCCAAGGAGCCTAATACACATAACCAACTGATATACAGATAACTATAAACTCAGGACAAAATAAAAAAAATATCTGAAGACACTGGAGAAAGACCAAAAATAGGCAAAAACTAGAGTGGAGGGGTCTACACATAGAAGAAAAGAATGTCACTAGTTGAGTTTCTAATTTTTTAATGGCTTTTAGCCAGAGAGTAGGCCATATAGGATGGTTAGAAAAAAGGAAGCAGGATAGAAACCAGTAGTCTTACTAGCATAGAGAACCAGAAGGCAGAATTTGGAGTGACTACAGTTGCTGGAAAGTGATGGAAAAAAGAGCCAGAGAGCTGAAGCCTCCAATTCTGAGTATAAAATCTGATTAAATCTCTTGCTGACATTTGAAGTATATGATGGTCTGGCAGACTCCAACTAGGCAAGCCAAAACTAAAAGAACTGAATAGAGATTTCAGCATAGATTTCCACCTACCACAGAGAGGCTAGAGAACTTGAATTGTGACTCTAGCCAAGTTAACTGCCTGCCAAATTAAAAAAAAAAAAAAAGCAATACTCTAAAGAAATGTAACAGAATTTGGAATCTCTTAAATCCATCATTCAAAATGTCTAAGATATAATTAAAAATTACTAGACAGAAAAATTTCCCATATTCATAAGAAATGGCAATTGATGAAAACCAAAGATTACTCAGATTCATCAAACAAGGTTTTAAAAATAGCTATTATAAATATTCCCAATATTGTATAGATAAATATGCTCATGATGAATAAACAAACAGGAAATCTCAGAGGAGAAATTGGATCTGGAAACAAAACAAAACAAAACCACTGGAAATTACAAAACTGAAAATTAAATATCTAAAACAAAACTTAAAAATACAATATCATAAAAATAATTTCACTGAATGGGCTTAATAACTGAGAAAAGATAGAGTGCAGTTATCTGATTAAAAAAATAAAATATGAAAAAGAAAGATTAAAATACAAGTGTATAGAGCCTCAGGGACCTAAGGGATGATATCAGATGCTTAGCATGAATTTAACAGGAATCTAAGAAGGAAAGGAGAGAGAAGAGAAGATATTTGAAAACACAAAGTTGAAAATTCTCAAATTTTCTGAAAACAGATTTACATATACAAGAAGCTTAGCAAACCTCAAGCTGAATAAATACAAAGAAAATTCATCTAGGCACAGCATAGTGAGACTGCTGAAAACCAAAGATAAAGAGAGTATCTTGAAAGCAGCCAGAGAAAAGTGATACATTATATGCAGGGGAATAATGATATGTGTGGATTTCTCATCAGAAATAATGGAGGCCAAAAGAAAATGATATATCAATTTTGCAGGGTTGAATAAAAACAAATAAGAGAAAACTCCATCAACCCAGAATACTAGATAGAGTGAAAATATCCTTCAAGAATAAAGATGAAATAAAGACATTCTCATAAACAAAAACTAAGAGAATTAATCACTAGCAGAACTTGACTGTAAGAAATCTAAGGAAATTTCTACAGGCATCAGGGAAATGATACCATTTAGAATTGCAGATCTCCAGAAAGGAATGAAGAGCACCAAAAAGAGTAAATGCATAGATAAATAAAATAAAATAAAAAACACATTTCACTTTTAATAAAGCAAAAATATTTTATTTATATTAAAGCAAAATTTTTACTTTGCAATGTGGGATTTATAATACATTTAGATGTGATACATAAAATAAGTGTAGCACAAAATACAGGATGTTGGTAAATGGGTCAATACGGTTGCAAGTTTCTTACAATTATGTTAAGTATTATACACAATCCCTGATTTATAATGGTTCAACTTACAATTTTCAACTTTATGATGGTGTGAATGCAATATGCATTCAGTAGAAATGGTACTTTGAATTTTGATCTTTTCCCTGGCTAGCAATGTGCTGTACAATGCTCTCTCATGATGGCTGGGCAGCAGCAGTGAGCCACGGCTCCCAGTCAATCGTGCATTATCATGAGGGCAAACAACCAATACCCTACAGTGTGTTCAGTGAATGAGATGATTTTGCTCAACTGTAGGCTAATGTAAGATAGGCTAGTATAAGCTACCATGTTAGGTAGGATGGTATATTTTCAGTTTATGATACTTTCAACTTAACTATCAGTTTAACAGGCCAAAATCCCATCATCAGTTGAGGAGCATCTCTACTATATTAACTCATAGTAGACTATGGAAAGATAGGATGCATACTATAAACCTTAAACCATAGAATGGCAAACTATAGCCAAATCTGAAGCATCACCTGCTGTTGTAAATAAAGTTTTACTGGAACAATGCCATGTTCATTCCTTTCCACACTCTCTATGGCTCCTTTTACACTATTATGACAGAGCTGAGTAGTTGTAATTGAGACAACATACAACCTACAATGCTTAAAATATTTATTTTGTGGCACTTCACATAAAAATTTTGCTGACTCTTGACTTAGACTAACCACTTAAAAATAATAATGAGAAGTATAGTAAAAAGTCAATAGTTAAATTAAAATGGAGTTCTCAAAATTTTTCAATGCCAAAAGAAGGCACTGAACAAAAACACCACCACAACCACAAAGGAAAAACAATCATAAAACAGGTGACCTAAATGTAACCATATCAATCATTACATTAAATGAAAATGGGCCAAACACTAAATGTCAGAGATTTTCACAATGAATAAAGTAAGACTCACATATAAGATACTTTAAACATCAAGACTCGGATGGCTTGAAAGAAATTGAATGGAAAAGATATACCATGAAAACAGAAAACATAAGATGGCTGGAGAGACACCAAATAGATTTCAAAACAAACAGTATTACCAGAAATAAAATGTATTACCAGAGATAGGGAAACATTTTGTAATGATAAAAGGATCAGCTGATCAGGAAGATGAAATAATCGTAAAAGTGAATACTTTAAAACAGTTTCAAAATACATAAAGCAAAATTTGACAAAATTAAACACAGAAATAGAAATACAAAATTATAGTGGAGACTTAATCTCTTAGCTTATAAATTGAAAGACCATCAAGATAAAATAATGTATAAACTGTTAAAGTTTTTAATAAGATTTATAAAACTAAAAACAGTTCCTCAGGCTTTATCACTGTAATAACGTAATGGATCATAGCTTTTCCTGTTGATTCTCCCTTTGATGAAGATCTACACAAGGAAACAATGTTGGCTCACCACAGACAAATATACTTTTCCTGGTTATCTGGATTAGCAGAGTACTATATATGTTACTAATTTTCATTTAATATCTAGCTTTACAATTGTGACAATTTAGACATGTCACTTTGTTTTACAGATGAGAGAAATAGGATCCAGAGAACTAACGAATTTAACCAAGACTATACAGCTAATAGGAATATGCACAAGAATAAAGGTCAGTGTGACCTCCAATAAATCTATTATATGGCACTGCCTGCTTGCTGATAGTGCATAAATGACTAGGGGCACTGAGATCACTGTGCAGAAGTGCAGGATCAAATAAACCTTTGGGGCTGTCTGGATTCCTTGGATTGATTGATACTAGCTTCCGTAGGGTATCGAAAAATCTATTTCAGCTCAATCAAGAAGAATGAGACAATGTAGGTATAGAGCTAATTAACCTCAACAACTATTATAAACTCATAATTTGACATCTAACTCATATCATCCACTAAGATAACTTTACTTTCAGTATTCTATGAAACTTGCTTGCCATAAGCTATGGTTACAAAATAGTTCTAGTAACTTATTTGAAGATATCAAATTTCAAATTTCACATTAATCCATAATTATCTGATAGGCTTGATGAACTTGATGAGCTCCAAGTTTTTCCACTCATTCTATCATATTAGCTTTGTACACAATAGAGCAAAGTGGCAAGAACTAAACAAACACCATTTACATTTATATCACAGAAACTCAAATGATGAATATTAATACTAAAAGAATGTTCTTTAGGGAATTATGTCAATTAATAATACAAAGTCACACGAAAGTTCTTTCCCTGTATAGTCGTTTTTCTCTTTTCAGTCTCTTGATATTTTAGGTTTGACCATTGTCAAACATAATTCTATTATGAAAAACAACAGGCAGAGGGCAGCAGAGAACAAAGAGGAATAAGTTAATGAAGTGACAGTGACAATTACTATGGCAGCTAAAACATTTTTCTCTTATCCTTTTCTGACTCTTCAGTTGCAGGCTATTTAAATTATTCTATAATTCTATAATTTTAATTATATACGTAAATGTATTTGAAAAAAAGTCATCATTAAAAATTATGATTCCAAATGAAAGTAATTAAAGATATCCATACATTTAAGCTTATATGCTCAAAATTATACATGTAATATCATAAGTGTGTCTGTGTACATATGTGTATGTCCTTCTTTCATTTTTTTCCTCCCTCCCTCCCTCCCTCCCTCCCTCTCTCTCTCTTTCTTTCTTTCTTTCTTTCTTTCTTTCTTTCTTTCTTTCTTTCTTATAATATTTTACCCCTCAGTTTGTGATGATAACCACAGAACATGTTGCCTCCCAGGGAAAAAAACAGTATACTGTTGAAAAGAATTTTGATAATAGGAAAATATCTAGTATTATATAATATAAAAACTCTTAGAGCAGTGCCATGGTAAAGCATGATGACACATATAGCTCCATATTTCAAGGGTCTAAAAGCATCAAGTTGAGATAAAACAAAACTAGGCACAAAGCCTCAAAGAAGTTTCTTTCTTTTTATGTCAATTGTCTTAATATTCTATTATATTCATATGTCAATTGTCTTAATATTCTATTATATTCATATGAATATAATATTCTATTATATTCTTTTTATGTCAATTGTCTTAATATTCTATTATATTCATATGAATATTATAGTAAAACTAATTTATCATAACTAGGGTAAAGTAAAGTAACAGTGCTCACCACCAGTTTACAGAGAGGTACGACCAAAGCCTCAAATGAGCACGGACTTGGTCACATTAAAACACTTACCTAATGACTGAAGGAAGAAAAAACTCGTATTGTTAGTCTAATATACTGAATAATGAACAACAATAATTGTGCCAGAGAATAAAGCGGATAAAATTTGTTCCTAGCTTATTTTTAATTACTTACTAGTTTCCCTTGAACTCCTCTCTCGCCAGGGTTTCCAGTTTTACCCTATATGAGAAAGAAAATTCTTGGGTCAAGTAGCTTCCTCTCAAACATTAATCACACATCAAGAAAAAAGAAAGATGTAAAATTTCTGTCTTGAATATGAAATGTTTTACTACTTACAATAAGTCCATAAGGCCCTCTTTTTCCTTGATCTCCTTTTTCACCCTAACAAAGTATTGATACCAGGTGAGTTAATAAGAATGTTATTGTCTTACATGCAAAAAAAATTTAGACATCAAGTATATAGTTCAATATTAAAAAGAAAATATTTCTGTATGTGTGGTAAAAATCTCATGTATGTTTTACATTAAGACTAAGAAAATTTAGAACTATACTTTTGTAAAAAATGTATCAATTTTGAGACAGGCAGGATCTATAGGCTCAAAAAAACTTAACTGTATATAAAATGAGAAAATCAGTGGTTACCTTGGCACCCTGTATGCCTTGCTCCCCTGAGAGACCATCTGCTCCTCTTGGGCCCTAGATATGGAAAAAACATCCTGTTGTTAATTTGAAAGGCTCTTTTTTTATTGTGTGCCTCTTCACAAATGAAGACTCTTCAGCTGACAAGCTCCTTCTGTTTGTTTCTGTGCCATGACCACAGAAAATAATACAGCTGGGTATATGGATGAATCCATTTGCATGAGAGAATCATGCCAGTGTTTTCAAGATTTAATGCCAAACAGTAAATCAGGTGACCACAAAAACAGCTGATTCAGTTGTTGAGGTGGCTAAAATATAAGTTCGTTATTTGAGTACTTGTTCACCTTACCATGTACTCAGCAGCCATCCAGAGTTTATTCTAGAAAAAAACCCCTCTAAATTAACTAAAAAGTAGCTGGTTTGTTTGTCCAAACAGTCTTAGGTTTTATATTTTTAGAATGGCACTCTTTCTACTTTATTAGAAACAAGGGCTGATTGCATTGTACCTGCTATGCACCTACTTGACAACAGTTACTGGAAGATAGCCAGGGCATAGAAAAAGGGTAGAAAATGATGGTGGGATTATTCATGTAAATTTAAACCTTCTCAGCTAAGTTACTATCAATATTCTTTCAGTAATTAGTTGTGAAGAAGTATTAGTTGCAAAAGTCATTCTCTAATAAAAATGTCAGTATATGTCAACCTGCTTAAATTATAACTATCCTTGGAAGATCTTAAAGTCATTTTCAAAGGAATGAATTCAATTCTACAACCATTAACTAAATATCTACTGTGGAAAAGGCTCTGCATTACGTGATATGATGATACACAATTTTAAGAAGTTTCTCCATTACGAAGCATAGAAAAGGATCAGGTAAATTGTACAATTGACTAAAAAATAGAAAGAGATAAGGCAGGAAACAAGACACCCAAGACAGAAAAAACTAGTTTGAAAAATGGTATTTCTATACAAAGAAATAATTGTGGAAAGACTGGGACTTAAAAGGTGAAGTGTTAGAGTTTATATTTAAATCAATAATCAATGAGGAGGCACTGAAGATTTCTATATAAAACACTGATACAAATCTTTCAGTACAACATGCTGATTTGAAGGAGCCCCCTAGGCTTTAGCACTTTCTCTCTTACTGCATCTAAGGTCAGCTTAGTTTAGCTTTATATAATTAAAAAGGTGCTTCCTATAAAAGGACTCTTCCTGGGTTCTCTTATGCTAACTGTACTCCTCGATGCGTGCACTCATGGGACTTGAGAAAAGACTCACATTTCATGAGGATCTATAGCTCCACTGGTAACTCCATGATCTGCCCCCCAATTTATTTCTGCTCTATTTTCCAACAAAAAACTGAAAACCAAGTTACAGTCTTATTGTGCAGGCCTTGAATGTCAAGTTAAAGAGTATGGACTTACTTTGATACATAATTTTCAAAGTGTGTCATTCACTCAACAAACATTTACTAAGTGCCTACTATAAACCAAGTACTGTTTTAGGCTCAGAAGTTAGGGTAGGAAGAAGAGACAAATCCCTGAATTCATAGACAAGAAAATAAATATATAAAATTAAAGTATAAAATGACAATAGGTAGTCAAGTGTAATGAAGAAAAATAAAGTAGGTTAAGAGACAAGAGAGAATCCAAATGGGGATCCCTGTTTGAGACAGGCTGATCTCAGAAGTTTCTCTAAAGTGACAAGTGGGTAGACACATAAAGGAGGTTGAGACGGCAGGCTGTGCAAATAACTTGGGGAAAATAATTCTGGCAGAAGAAATAGCAGCTGCAAAGGTCCTGAGGTGGGGGCATGCTTGTAATGTTGGACAATTAAGTAACCAATGATGAAAAGAAAAACAACGAGATGGAAGGAGATTAGACTTCAGGCTGTAGCACACAATAGATAATTCATGTCATATTCATGTAATAACATCTGAAATTTACGTTATTAACCATTGTTATGCCAGTAAATTTAGTTTAAAAATAAATAATTAAGTAAAAAAACAATGATCAAAAAATGACTCTGAAGATTAAAGTGTAAAGATTCTTTGATTTAAAACTCATCTTCATCTTAAAAATTCAGCAGCCTGTATTCTCATTCTCTTTTACACCTTCTATGTCTATTTTTTCTTAACTTGTAAGAAAATATTTTGCAAAATTTGAGTAATACAGAATGTGGCTGAGAGAGTATGAAAAGGAATGAGCAGTTCATATTTTAAAATACCACAGAAAACAAGTAAAATCTAGACTGAAAATGTGTACACTGATATAATTAGGCACTTAGCTGCTTTGTAATCTGAAATTTGTCTTTCTTAAATATTTTGTTAGTAAGTAACTGGTAGAATGATGACAATATTAATTAAAAAACAAACTGGAAATATAAGTTTATTTGGCATGAAAAGAGGGGAATGGGGAGAAGATAATGAGTTTGACACTAGATGAACAACCACCATGAAGCAGATATCTCCAAGGCTAGTGCTAGAGAGTTAGGAGTTGTTCTGTCTAGGTTTAAATGGTAGCAGCCATAAGAACAAAGCTGCAAAAGTCCCCCAACCCTCCAGACACAGAGGTATAAATTGAGAAATTTTTTAAAAGATTGTTTGGTTCAAAGATGATAAACAAGTCTCATTACTTGGATAAAATCAGATTAAGTGGCTGCCTAGATATATAAGTAGAAAAGGCTGCATCTAGCTCAGGAGGAAAGTCTCATAATAAACTGCCACTTTCTGACCCATCATGTAAATCGCCTACTGTCAAGGCGGAATTAGTCCAGATCCTGCTTTTTAAGATGAAGAAACTGAAGCCTGAGTGAGTTGCCTGATTCACATGATGTTTAAATATATGAAGCCTTTGTATAATTATGCTTTATTAAGTTTATACCATTTTTCCAAATGTTAAAACGAAATAAAGGCTATGCTATTAGCAAGTGAATTCAGGCTGAAATAGAGGAACTGGAATTTAGAAAAGGTTTACAAAATGAATATTAAACATTTATTTACAAGTAAAGTACTGATGGGTATTATAAATGAAAGGAACTTCCTCTAAAATTAAGTAGTACATATAGTAATAATAACCACTCGGTTTATGTTTTCCATCAAAAATACTACTTAAAAAAAAAATCCTTTCGCATTTTCATTTACTAAACCAGGACAACATAGAGAACAAAGAAAGTGAAGTTTCTGCTCCTACAGTGATGACAAAGATAACCACATTTAGTTAAAAAAAAAAGTCTAAGTATAGACAGTTTAATTAACAATTACATTAATTAAAGTTATAAAGCCTAGGTTTGCTAGTTAAAAGGTTAAAGCAGGCAGAAATATAGAAAGGTTTAGTACTCTTTAGCTTCAGCTAAGGGTCAATTAATAAACTAAAAACTTAGCTTCATCAGTATCTGTAAGTTTCACTTTGATATTGGTTGTGGAAGTTATCCCTGGGTTAGTGTAGATGTCTTCTGTGATTCCTGAGACAAAATAAGCTTTAGAACAAACTTTAAGAAAGTAATATGAATAGTATTGTAATAGGGACCTAACTGGGTATAAAGTTATTTTTTTAATACCTGCTTTAAAATATTTGATTATCTGTACAGCTCTTGGATACAGTATTCTGGCTAAATAACAAATCTAATCTCTTCTTTATCTTCCTTTAGACAAGTTAAAGTTGGCTATAAGAAGTGCCTATCAGTAGCTTTTAAAAGCTGGTATCAAGTCTGATAGCTGAACTACATAAACTAAGCATGTTTTGTAAAGTAAAGAACTGTAGGCAATAATTTTAAAGAATTAACCAAATTCCTGAATAATCAATATACTCCTAAATACATTAGGTGACAGGAGAAAGAACTGCTACTTCATATAAATGTTACAATTAGAAGAAAAAAGTCCATTATTAACTAAAACAGTAACACAAACTGCATACTAGTTTATTTAGGAAGATTTTTATGAGAATTCCAAACCCATCTCTATAACTCTCGTAATCAATTTTAATAAGCTAAAGTATTTACAAATAAAAGAAACAGCTTATTCACAAACAAATGTCTAAGATTCAGTATATTTATGTTTCCTTTTAACCATATCTGTCTTTGCTTGACTCCTCTATTAATTTTAAATTACTCAGATGCCTAACTAATTATGTCTAGCAGTCTTTTCTGGCTCATGATTAATACAGCTGGAGCAAAACGTTCCCTTAAACAAAAACTAACATTATCTTTGATTTTGTGGAAAAAAATCTTTCATTCTCTTCTTGTCATAAACTGTTTTCCAGGAGAAGAAACCACAGAAATAGCTCTTCTTTATCACTTGGAGTGCCCCAGGTACTACTAGCACTGAATCTAAATGCAAATATTGATGGCTGCTTTTCCAATATGATATATGTTTCCTTGAATGCTCCACAGTTCAGAATTTTTATAGTCCATTCCTCATCTTGCATAGAAAATCTTAAAACATTACATATTTCTAAGTTATTTCAGTCTTTTCTCCCCACTTAATTCTTAAATAGCATGGAATAAAAACTACTCAGCTATATGCCTCTATAGCACCCCTCTAGAGAAAGCATACACAATCTAAAGTTGTGTTGTGATCAAAGGCCCAGTCCATGAGCAAGAAAGGAGAAGAGGTTAACTTTGTTCTTTGTGTTCTCTCTCCTGTCAGGGGAGCTGGACATAGAAGTGCGTATTAGAGAGATACCACGGGATCGGTTACCTAGCCCCAAGAAGTTAAATGTATACACGAGAGACAACAGCTGAGGTTATGCTTATTTTTGGGGACCCAAAAGACTAAGCCACTGTCCTTCTAATATTGCAGTAGAGAATCTGCTAGTCTATATTTTCTATACGAAGGATATGATTGTGCATATTATGTTATCTTTGGTATATTAAATTACTTTACTTAACTTAAATAACTCAGCCAGACTTTGTGGGTGGAAACAAAGCTTAGAGTATGTAGAATGAATAATAATACTTGAAATTTATGCAAGTTTTCCACTTAAGACTTTCAAACCATAAGAATAATATTTTTGGCCAATCTCATTATCTCTTTCAGCTATATGAGGCAGGATTACACAACCTTCACAAAGAGGGTTAGAAAATGTTTATAATACTCAACTGTTTAGATTATTTCCTGAGATGGCAGGTGTGATCACTTGTCTAAGTTTTTCTTATCATTTGGAAAAGTGCCAATATTGCATGACAGTTTAAAAGCCACTAGACTGTAGTCAGTCATTATGGGATCTAGTTCTAAGGGATAGTTAACCCTGAATCTTCCACTGCACTAGAAGACTGTGTGACAAGTGTAGGAAATCAATAAATGTTAGATAGAATCAGATGCATAGGCAGGAAGAAGCAGATGGGCAGGCAGACTCCCTAGTGAATAGTCCTACCAGTTATATGATGTTGATATGGCCATTTGCTAACACTATAAATCACAGGCGGGACAGTAGGGCATATAAGCGCTAGTTCCACAATGATAGTTCACTGTGTGGTCTCAGTGTAAATGTGCCTAGGGTAAGCTTCTCCTCCAGTGTACTGTGACACAGTTGTGAGCTACAAAGCAGTTATAGGTGTGCTAGAAATATGGACCCCCTCACCTTTTGGGGTGGCCGAGAAGGGCTGGGGCACAAGAACTCCCAGCCAGATACCATTTTCATTTATCTCAGTGGTCTGGACATACATTCTCGTTTTTTTTTTTTGTGAATGAAACCCATTGGAAAGGATTGATCTAGGGTATTGAGATTATATCCATGGCAAAGAAGGACTGATGAGAAAGAGAGTAGAAACAGGAAGATACTAGGCAACAACTAGAATGGAAGTTCCTAATATTATATTCTTTCTCAAATATTCTGGTCTTCAGCTCGTTTTTTTTTTTTTTTTGTATTCCTAGTGTTCACTGATTGCCTGAAATATTTTCCTATAAAGAAAGCATTTTGTCCTAAACAAAGTCTCCTTATTTAGAAAGTACTGGATGAATTTTAAATAATTATAAAAAACCATTTTGGGAGAATCATGTATTCTCCTGAATGTATTTGGAGGATGAGCAGAAAATATATCCTGGAGGAGCTGAGAGTTGAGGACAAAGTGACAAATCAGGAAAGAATAATCAGCTACCCAAAGATCACATGGAGGCTAGAAAATCGCAGCAGAAATGAACGTCCCATATGACTTATTGAGAAAGCAAAGTGGTTCAGGAGCAGTTCTTGCTTGGGTGCATAGTTTTTGCCTGGATAATCAAATTAGTAAGGTCTCAGTTATTTACTTAAAAAGCACGAGTATTTCTTTTTTATTCACGTGTCACAAAACTGGTTAAACTTTCCCATTATGACTAATACAAAGTTGGATAAACACATTTGACCTGACCAAGTACTGAATGCTGGCAGGATACAGACCACTAAATGACAGTTTGAGCACAGATCATCTATGGTTATTTTTTGTTTTATTATTTTAAATCTCATTTGGGCTAAAATAGTTGTGGCCATCAGGATTATTTATAGACCATAAATCTATCACCCAGTAAGGAAAATGGTTTGTCAGAAAATAAATAAAAATGACAAATTTTCTCTCTTTCTTCAATCTTCACCTAAAACACAAGATATGAAATTAGAGTCATTATTTCAAACTGAGCCTTCATAACACTTTTCTCCCATCTGCCAACTAGAAGACAGTAATTTTTGTTTTGCTTTTAACCTTTGTTAGTTGGAGACAATGTTCTTAGAATTTTAAAGTAAAAGTCAAGATAAAGCCAAGGGAGAAAAGAGAACTCTTAAAGCCCACATATTCAAATTAATCAAGGAAATAATATTCCTTAGTATTCCATGCTTTTTCAAATAAGCATAAGCTTTGGAATCAGACACACTAAGACCTGAATCCTAGTTGTGCCATTTCTCTGTATCTATAGGCTATATACTAAAACTTTAAGCCTCATTTTCCTCACCTATAATATCTGAGATACTGCCTCTCCTTCTTAGGGTGGTTTTGAGTATTAAGATAATACATATAAAAGCGCCAGGCATGTGACAGGCATAAAATAAACTGTGTTTCTTACTTCTTTTTAAAAAAAGATTTAATGTTTAAAAGAGAGGAATATTTTTCATTTAATCTTGTATGTATAATTATTAGACAATGATGATTATATCACCTCTGATTTATAATTAATAAACTCTTATGCATCTTGTGTGTATCTTCATTCCATTTCTCATTGCTCTTATTTCATCATGATGTTACTATTCCTGGCTATATAAGTCTCTTGTGAGTAGAAAAATAATTTACTTAAACATATTCACATTTGAAGTTCCTCCAAAGAATATAACTAAAAATTGGGAATAAGAAGGAAAAATTTTATATGAATTAGTGAAATTTGTAAAAAATAAAACAGAAATTGATGATTTTATAGACACAAATGATTATGAGTCACATTTCAGTTAATATAAGTGGTTCATCTAATACAATGAAGACGAGGAAAAACTCCAACAATATCTAAGTACAATCTGGAAGATATGGAGTTATTTTTGTTGAACACTTATCACTATTTACGAAGTCATTTTCTGAGGTTAAGGTACTTCCGTTATTAGATAACTTACTCTTCGTCCTTTAGGACCTTGGCTTCCAAGTGGTCCTCTTGCCCCAATATGACCCTACATGTTGAAAAATGTTTAAAAATCAGTTACAGAATTCATAGGAATGCTATTACAATAGTTATAACCTTTCTTATGACACGTAATTATTTTATTTTAATGTCTTAAAACAAAATTGATTAGTTTCCTTAAAAATGTTTTATTAAATGAATAGTATATTTCCCCACCCCCAATATTCTGCTTTTGACAGATCCTACTATTTGGAGACATTTCATTTCTGGGTATTTACACCCCGAACAAAGAATTGGTAGCTTTTAATATTTACTAACCAAGTAGTTTTCTGGAGGAAGATATGCGGAGTGATGGTGGAGGGAGATACCTACTTTGCCAGTCTGATCAGTCTAATCTGCTTGGTTCATCAAAGAAGCAATAACTATCACTGCAAGATTTTTTCCCATTATTCTAGACATTTATGATAACCCCATAACATAAAAAAGATTGTTTTCTATTACCACAAAAAAATTCACAAAATGTTTCATATTAATTTGCCACAAAAAATAGCCTGCAATGAAGATTAAGTTGCTATTTATTAAGTCAATTACAAAGAAATTGTTTTTATGTCTATAGTCTTCAATAAAGACTTAATTAAAAAACAAACTTTATTTATATAACATTAGGTAGACAAAAACAGTGTACTTTTACAGGATCTCAAATTTATTTATTATCTTATATGAGTAAAAAAGACTGGCAACTGTGCCCTAGATCAGTCTTCCTAATTTTAGAAGTTAAATAGCATGTCTTTCAATATACTGGGCTTATATTCAAAATAGAAGCTTCACAAAACAGCATAAACCATTTCTGATGAGAAGAGTTCTGCTGAGGGGATCATAAAGGCTAATCTGTTTCACATTAAGTTCATAAAAACTGTCAAATTTAGATAAGCAAACATTATACCTTGAGACAAGGTTTAATTTTCTTTCTCCGAGCAAAAATGGAGAATTTTGAAAACTCTGTTTTTGTTTACCAAAGGTATATTCTCTATGAGTTGTATCTGGCTGAAAATACTTGCAAATTCCTACAAAAAAAATGTGTTGAAACTTATGCTTGTGATTCGTTTATCCAATTGGTCTCATTTCTAATCTTGATTGCTGACCCTATTTTCTTATATGTGGTTATTCAAAAGAAAGTTTAAGTGTTTTTAGTTTGAGGTTGCAGAACTGAAACAGGTTGTACTATTAGAAGTGAGTAGAAAATAATATAACAAGCACGGTGAGGAAGTTCAAGATACCATGATATATTCTAAAGTGTTTTGCATTGATTGGTGAGAGCCTCCATCAATTTACACATTATTTATTTTGCATAAAAATAAAAGATATAGCATAATCAAAGTGGTAGATTAAAATTTAAATAAATATTCTAGAAGAAGATATAAAATATTTTCTGTACTTACAGGTAATCCCAGGGGACCCATGGGTCCTGGAGCCCCAGGAGGACCTGGATATCCCTATAATTTGAATTAAAAAAATGAAAGATATAAATTTTCCATCATACTTACTTATTTTCATTGAAGAAAAACCATATAAATAAAAGTGTTAATCTGATAAGATCTCTCTTTCCTATTCAAGATATGAAGCCACAGAAATGTTCTACAGGTAGACAATAGAAATAAAAAATGATTATATAGAACCTATGTATCCTTTTATTAGAAAGTCTTTGTCTAGAAAATTTACTAATCACATATTGTAACCTACTGAGAAGAGAATATTCATTTATTTTCTGTAGTTTGTTATATATAGATTATGAAACTATCGTTTTCAGAGGTCATAGACTTCTATAATAAAGGAATGTGAATGTGTACAAATATTCTAGCCTGTCAAATTTTATAAGGACCATATTCTTTATGGCATTAATAATAATTCGGTAAATGTCTAACTAGGTATTAATTCCTGAAATTGATTAGCTTATAGTTATATTAAATTTCCTAACTGACAACTGGAGATAGCAAAACAAACAAATAATCTCTACCCAAAAACCCTTATATTGCTTTTCTGATGATACAGAAGTCAAAACTAAATAACTTAGGTAAAATGAATTTGTAGACAATATTTTGTGCCACCAGAACCATCACAATATATTTTCTACAAGCAAGATTCTTTTATTGATAAAAATACATTCTAATTCCTCTCACATTTAGAAATTTCTGACCATGTCACCTGATTGGCAAGCTTTTTATGTCATATAGCATTCTGAAAGCTAGCTAACCTGTTTGAAGGGGGAAAAAATTCTAATGGAAATTTGCTATAAAATAGCATTTTTCACTTACTAAAACTTGATTCAAGGTGATTTAATCTCTAGAATGCCTTTAATTTGTTATGTTCTTTGGAAACATCTTTTAAATCACTGAGCTCTTACCATAGCACCCTTTTCCCCTTGAGGACCTAGTGGACCTGGACTTCCACGCTCTCCCTTTTAAAGCAAAGAAAGAGGAGAAACACTGAGTCATGTTAATCAGTCATGACTGAGCTAAGCTTAGACAGAAAAACTGTCAGTCAGAATCATTACTTACATGCATACTTTATGCTAATTTCCAATAATTTTAAAATTTACAAATTTTAAATTTTATCCTAAAATTGCTTGATTTTTAATACAATAAAATCCTCTTAATATGTTTTTCAAGGAATAAAATAATAAAAGTTTTATTAAAATGAAGAAAATAAAAATTATGACTAAACAGGATTTAAATTGATCATGCATTGTTATGCTAAAGATTTGTAAGTAGAAATGCTTATAATTATGTGACATATAAAACATAAAAATAGTAAAAGTCAAAGAATATTGTAAAAATAAATCTGTATAACCATTGAACAAAATTTTATTTTAGCAATAATTTTAGAGGATCATGATTATCAAATATCCCTAGTAGATTAAAAGAACTAAAATAATTAATATTAAAATTCCCAGGAGAGTGAAAATCTTAGTGTGGAAGATATGACCTAGAGGTAACTAAATTAGAATGAAAAAATTATAAAATTATCTACATTATTTGAACTGAGATCATATCATATTTGTTATATTGTTAATAAAAAATCAATAAACATATATTAAACACTTTTAAAGTACTAAGTGTGAGTTAGGCGAGATATAACAGAAATTTGACTTAAGAGTCTACCCTCAAGTAATTGGAGACATGACATTAACAAAGATAAATTAATTACATGACAATTAAATTTTAAGTTGTGTGGTACTTATTCTAAGTTTAGAAAGGGAAGAAGTCGGAGAAGACTAGGGAAATATGGAAAGACTTTATGGAGAAGATGGGAATTTAGTTGAGTTCTACAGTTTGGCTTAGAGGGAAGGGGAGAAGATTCTCTAAATTAAGAAAACAGTAAGAATAGGAATAGGAACAAGTATATAAAATATGAGACAGAGGAGAGAGAAAGGTTTATAATGAAGAATATTAGAGAATTTTTTGGATAAACAGATTAAGCCAAAATTATGTAGTATCTTGACAGCAGAGCAGAGGAGTTCATAGGGTCAACAACAGGGAGCCAATGAAGGTTTTTCAAAATGTTTCATGATGACCCACAAACATTAGTCTTCTGCTTATAGTATGAAGAATGGATTACAGGATAGAATGGGAAAAGTTAGAGTAACTTTGATAGAGGGCAAATTTAAGATAAATTGCTAAGAGGGGGTGGCTTTGGAATTACTATTAGCAAGGATGACCTGTAAAGAAAAATCTCTAAGACTTGCTAAAAGATTAGGGATAAAGGACATAGGAAAAGGGAAATTCAAAGAGGGGTTCACTCTACTCTAGAAGATTGGAAGAATAGAAATAGGTACAAAGCACATTAATAGAAATGAGACAATTGGGAAGAAGGCAGTTTGAGTGTGGGAAAAATGCTAAATTTAATTTTAGATGTTGAGTTTGATTTAAATAAAAAATTTCAGATGAAAATGACTAGAATACTTTCTAATTTATCTCTAGTCCTGTTTCTACTTAATTATTCATAAGACTAGCCTTGTGTAGTAATTGCACTAGATTATTAGGTTTACAATCTATATTCACCAAGTCAGGTTTAAGTCAAAGAGTGGTAGTTTATTACCTAGTACTAGTAGTTGATTATGAGATTCCATTCAAAAATAAAAATTTTTAAATGCCTTTGTTGGTTTCAAGTAGAGTTACTTTTATTTTTTAAAAAATTATCTTAAATTTGAAATTCAATATGTAAAAGCCACTCTCAAGGTAATGCTTTCTATGTAATCTTTAAGCAAATTACAACTGCCATGACAATAGCCAAAATATCCATAAATAACTGCATACTAGATTCCAAGTAGAAATAAAGATTGTGACTGAGGCTTGGATGTGAATAAAGTGATACCTTATTTTTCTCTTTCAAAGCTGCTTCATTAGGGGGCTTGCTCTCATAAAATAGATTTAAATATTTTCTAGTCATAAACCTAGCCCACCAGTTTTGTCTCCTCCTCAACTACATAATTACAACCAAAAAGTACTCTGTCCTTTAAAAATTAGAAACTTATATGATATTAGCTATATTTCAATATATTTAAGAGATTCAGTACAGGTAATGTGTTTGAAATTATGTGTGATTTCTAATTAATGTAAAATATCATACAAATGTCTATTCTTTGAGTATAGCTTAGAAATCTCACTTCTGAACAAAATAATGAAAGAAATTACCTTTTCACCAATGCTTCCAATCATCCCTACTTCTCCAGGTAAACCAAGAGGTCCCTTTTTGGAAAAAATATAACAGAAAATACACATATACTGCATTGCTGGTATAGCATCCTGGTTTTAAATAATCTATAATTATTACATGTCATTCCAACTAATTCTAAATTTATCTTAGAGTAAAATTCCTGCTATAAGAATTAATCTATTCAGCCAATAAAAAAAAATATACATGAATGTCTAAATGTTATAGGCCCTGTGCTGGGAGGCACTGAGTTTCAAATCCAAAACACAGTCTCTGTCCTTGTGGAATGTACGATCAAGTGGATCTTACAAAAACCAGTATTCGTAGCTTCTTTTTTCAAAATTGAGGTATAATTGACATACATTATATCAGTTTCAGGTGTATAACACAATGACTCAATATTTGTTTATGATCACCACAATAAGTTGAGTTATCATCGATCATCATACAAAGTTACAAATTTTTTCTTGTGATGAGAACTTTTAAGATTTATTCTCTTAGCTACTCTCAGATATGCAGTACAATATTATTGGCTATAGTCACCATGTTATACATAACATCCCCATGACATTTGTTTTATAACAGGAAGTTTGTACCTCTTGACCCACTTCACCCAGACCTGCTCCCACCCCCGCTTTGGCAACCATCAATCTATTCTCTGTATCTCTGATTTTGATTTTGGTTTGTTTGTTTGTTTGTTTGTTTGTTTTTGTTTTTTAGAGATTCTACACATAAGTGAAATCATATGGTATTTGTCTTTCTCTGTCTGCTTATTTCACTTAGCATAATACCCTCAAGGTCTATCCATGTTGTAAATGGCAAGATTTCAATTCTTTTTTTTTTTATGACTGAATAGTATTCCATTATGTGTGTATGTGTGTGTGTGTGTGTGTGTATGTTTTACATCTTCTTTATCAATTCATCCATGTGAATTCTGCTGATTTGTAAATGAAATATTTTGTATATATCTGTTAATTCTATCTGATATAATATGTCTTCTAAGGCTGATGGTTTCTTATTGATTTTGTTTGGTTAATCTATCCACAGATGTACATGGGGTATTAAAGACCACTATTACTATTGCATTGCTGTCAATTTCTCCTTTAGATCTGTTAATATTTTCTTTCTATATTTTGGTGTTCCTATGTTGTTTGCATAAATGTTTATAAATATTATGTCTTCTTATTGGACAAACCTCTTTATCATCATGTAATTCCTATCTGTCTTTTATTACAGTCCTTGTTTTAAAGTTGATTTTGCCTCATGTTAATATGGCTTCCCCAGATTTCTTTTGGCTTCCGTTTGAGTGAAACATGATTTGCCATCTCTTCATTTTTAGTCTGGGTGTCTCCTTACATTTGAAGTGAGTCTCTTGTAGGCAGAATATAGATGGGTCCTGTTTTTAAAATCCATTCAGCCACTCTATGTCTTTTGATTGGAGAATTTAGTCCATTAACATTTAAATAATTATTGATAGGTATGTACTTATTGCCAATTGTTTTTTTCTTTTCTGGCTGATTTGTAGTTTCTCTCTGTTCTTTTAATCTCTTGCTCTCTTCCCTGTGGTTTGACAACTTTATTTAGAATTATGCTTACCTTCCTTTCTCATTATCTTTTGCATATCTACTATAATTTTTTGTTTTGTGTGTATCATGAGGCTCACATAGAACAGCCTATATATATAACAGCCTATTTTAAGTTGATAGCAAATTAAATTTAAACACATTCTAAAACTCTGTATTTTTACTCCCCCACATTTTATGATTTTTTGATATATTTTACCTTCTTTTATTTTGTGTACCCCTTAACTAATTACTGTAGTTATATATTTTTTTACTATTTTTGTCTTTTAACCTTCATACTAGCTTTATGGTTAATACACTAGCTTTACTATATATTTGCCTTTACCAGTGAGATTTTTACTTTTATATGTTTTCCCAGTATTAATTAGTACCCTCTCAACAAAAAGTGAAGAGGGTAGTTGAAGATGGTGGTTTGGGATGATCCTGAACTCACCTCCTCCTATGGACATACCAAATCTACAGCTACATATGGGATAATTTCCTCTGAAAAAGATCTGAAAACTAGCTGAAAAGCTCCTCCACAATAAAGGATAAAAGGGCCACATCAAGAAAGGTGAAATGGCTAGAGATGTGACCTTACCCCCTCTTCCCCATTCCCTACATGGTGACCACAGTTGAGAGGAATCTCACAAATATGAATTTTCTCTCTGAGAAGTGAGGGGTTCATGCTCCACATCAGGCACCTCAGCTCTAGGGACCTGCATTGGACAGATAAGCCCCTGAAATGCCTGATTTTTAAAAACCAACGGGGCTTATGTCCAGGAGACCCAGAGAGCTGTAGGTAACTGAAATTCTTCTCTTAAAGTATTTACATACAGACTCACTCACCTTGGGACCCTGTTCAAAAGAAGCAGTTTGAAAAGCACCTAGATTATATGTGAAGGAGATTCATTTTCTAATTTTAAAGCATCTCCACAGGGGCATAGGCCTGTTGAGACTCTCTTGGGACAGTGGCACTGGCAGGCACCATTTTTTTCACTCTCCCTCTACCTTGACAGCACTGGTAGGTACAGGCAGTCATAGCACTCTCACTGTCCCTATAAAGCCAGCAGAGCTGTCCCACCCCTTCACTAAAACTGGCAGGCACACCCTGGCCCAGCACTTTCCCAATGCCTTGATAAAGCTGGCAGGCATGCCTAAACCCTGTACCCTCTCATTGCCTTGCTAAAGCCAGTGGACATGTGCACTCCACATAGGGGATGCCCCTTGACTGCCTGGCTCTCGTGGCCAGGGGGGCTTGCATTTATGGGCCCTATGGGACTGAAACAATCAGAGAGACAATTCTTCACAGGATACCACTCCCAGGACATTGCACAGACAGCAGACTGAAATATACCTCCAGTCTTCCTGTGAAGAAAGCCTATTTACTTGTCTTGGAGCTTTGGCATGAGAGGTAAGCTTCAAGTTTGCCACACATCTAGCAGTTACAAAGGTGTTCTCAGGGAACATAAGCCAGGGGACACTATCTTTACACTCTCCCTTGGTCTTGCTATTGTTCACTGGTACCTCCTGAAAGAAGCTTACACACTCATCTGGAGCCCCAAGTTTTGCAACCATTGCCCAGGCGAAACCTTCAGATGGACGGGTTTGGAACCCAGCAGGGTTTACCATTATGGTTCCATGGGACTGTATATATTTGCATACTTTAAAAGCTACTGCCTGGCTTCCAGTTAATCTGAACTACTTGGTCATTGAGATCACTCCCTTTGGAAAGCTGACAGGTCTCGGCACACCCTCAATAACTGGGGCTTATCAAGAATAAATCAAGCTGCTTAGACATTGTCAAAGGTTCAAGAGACAACCAAGAGCTAAGGCAAGGTTGAACAGTAAGTTTATCTCCTACACAAGGCCACTCCTTCAAGATTGGAGTGGTAGCTGTTTAGTCTAATACATAGAAACAAACACAGGAATTTAAGTAAAATGAGGAAACACGGGAATATATTTCAATATGAAAAAGTAAGATAAAACTCTAGAAAAAACCTTTAATGAAATGGAGATAAGTAATTTACCTGATTAAGAAATCAAAGTCACGGTCATAAATGTGCTCACCAAACTTGGAAGAAGACAGGATGAACACAATAAGAACTTCAACAAAGGTATACAAAATATAAGAAAATACCAAACAGAAGTCACAGAGCTGGCATAAAAAGTACTGAACCAACTTCTGGTTTAGGTTGCAAATCAACTTGTTCAATAAATGTAAAATGATATGAAGAAATTAAAGTTAAACACATATTTATTTGCCCCTCTAATAGGCCCTATGCTAAGAGTAAAGGATATGAAGATGAGTAAATATAATAAGGGGCTCACAATCTAGTAAACAGGCTAAGGTAAATACGTATTTTTTGTAAAACTTATGTAAAATTCTACATAATGCAAAGGCAAGGAAGATTATATCTGGTTGAGAACATAAGGGAGGGCTTTATAGAGAAAGTAGTATTTGAGGTATGGCTAACTATTGATGAAATAAAATTGTGAGAGTGTATGCAAAGCAGAGAAAATGATTTGAACAGAAGGTAGAAGGTATCAAATGATAAAATTAGGTAAACATAAAGCAAACCCAGATTGTCTGAGATATAGAATATGTGTAAGAAATAGACTGGGATAGACTGGTGATGTAATATTGAGGGCTTTGAGTATCAAGTGAGAAACCTTTGTTTGGTGTATGTAGGAGAATTTGTGGTTATGGAATAATTATTGTTGGTTTGAGTAAAAGAGAAATGTAATCATATCTGTACTAGAAAACACTACATTCAATGTGTGGAAATGGAAGAAAACGGAAAATAAGGTGATTGGTTAGAAGCGATTGTAATAGTCTATGTTAAATGTAATAATACTTATGACAATAGTATCATGATTAAAAGAAAAAGGGAAGCCAGTGTTAAAAGAAAGATGATGAATTAGCCATGGGAAAATTGTGGCTCTTAAAGAGTCTATCTTGAAATATTTGTGAGTCCATAGAAAAGTCAATTGTTGAAACCACAACAATGACTCAGTATGTAAAGCAACAGTAGAAGAGAAAGAGAGGAGAATCTTAATGAAGATTCTTTGGAGGCAAGAGATAGAAAACAAAAAGAGGGGTCAGGAGAATGAGAAATGTGCAAAGAAAGTTAAGGGAGAAAAAAGTTTCAAGGAGATGAGAAATCAGTTATATATGTAGGTTTGAGAAGGAACAGTATTAAGACAAAGTCATAGCATTTGGGAATTAGAAGGTTAGTGGTGACCTCTAAGAACAATTTCAATAGCTTTTGTATGTTTGGATATAAGTTTGCCAAAGGATTAATAGAGTATGAGTGAGGAGAATGTAAGAAAAGTCGTGCGAATTATTCTTTTAAGAAATTGGCAGCAAAAGGCTAGGGGTACAATAACTGCTTGAAAATGTAGTTTACAAAATGATCATATTCAAAATTTATTTTTTTCTGTCTGCCAAATAAAAGAAATTCATCTACAATCAAAAAATATTATTCTGAATAGACAGAAATTATATTCAAAACCTACCTTTTTACTCAGTTTTATAGAATGAATTTTTTTAATGGGTTAATAGTATGGACTAATCCATCTTGATTGGTTGAGAACCTACACAGTTGTATCAGAGAGAGGATACTGGTGGGTTTTATCTGCTCCCAAGGGCTATGTCTTAGCTAGTTCCCTGTCTCTAGACAGCTTCCTTGTACAGGGAATGCTTTGTGAGTACAGACAGAACTCAAAGCTGGGAGATATGTGCTGGCAAAAGTTGCCCTATAACCTATTCTTCCTTATTAGATAAAGCATTGTTTAAAAGGACAAACTATATTGCTATGACTTGTTCTAATTTTATCCTTGAAACCTCAAGTGCCACATATGTAAGTGAGAGCCAAGGATAAAATACTGCACTTTCAAGTTTAAAGTGCTCAAATGCAAATTATGTGTATGTGGAAATGACCATAATTTGTTCACAATTATTTTTTACTTATGGACCTTCTAAATAAAAATATGGATGATTTATATTTTTGTTACTTCCTATTCATTCTTCTTAATTTCAAAGCAAAGGTTGAAATCTTTGATATTATTGTATTAGTTATTTATTGCTGCAGAACAAATAACCCCCCAAAATTAGTGGCTTAAAACAATAAATATTGATTATCTCACAGTTTATGTGAGTCAGAAATTTGAGAGCAGCTTAGATAGGTGGTTCTGGCTTAGAGATTCTCATGAGGTTGTAGTCAAGACTTGGCATGAGCTGCAGTCATCTGAAAGCTTGAATAAGGGCTAGAGACTACATTTCCAAGAAGACTGTTGGCTGGAGGCCTCAGTTCCTCACTAACTGTTGGCAGGAGGTCTCAATTCCTTGCCATGTAGGTCTCCATAGAGCCTGACTACAAGGCAGTTAGCTTTTAAAGATTTTTTTAGCTAAAGCAGAAATTTAGAGGACCAAAAAGACATATATAAGAAATCACTTGTTAGAATTGAGAATTTTTTCCCCCAAAAGTCAGTAAAAACTGAGATACTCTTGTTCAATTTTTAAAGGTAACTACATCCTACTTATTCACTAAAGATTGATATAAAATTAGAATATTTCCTAGTTAAAAGTATATTTAAAAAATTTTTTATATAAAGTTCTGAGACTTGACAATTATCTTGAAAAAATTGTTGTGTCTTAACTGTGGTTTAGAACTTCCCTACATTGTTTCAAATTTACATTTCAATGTGGAAATAACTATATTTACATGATAAAGACTCAGACCCCAAAGCTCTTCAAATTCTCTTGAAAATACAATATACAATGTTAATTCTCTAGTATTCAGTTCTGTTTCATCTTAGAAACATATTAACTTCAATGTTTATATTAGTGTGACTGTGTTTACTCTCTGTTTAAAAATTAAAAAAATTAGATGTCACCTTATTCCAATAAAGGTAGTATTAGGCTGTGCTATATGAAATAGCTAATATTTGACCATTTTCTATTAAAAATGGTAATTTTACATGGTTCAATCTAGTACAAACTTTTGAGGGTAGGAGAAACAATAGATCAGCTAGACATGATAAAATTACAACTGCAAGCACTACATGTGAAAATATTATCCCATATCTATATTTTATTTCTCCACCTCAAGTTCTTGTACTTTTATACTTTGTCCAAGATGATGATATAGACTATTTTCAGTTTAGAGAAATAAACAGAAGGTGTAGAAAAGTGGAAAGAGTGTATATAATCTGTCTGAGTAAGAAAGAGGAATTAAGATATGATATATATGAGATATCTATGAAACATTCTGGTAGGAATTATTCACTACACAATTGAGTATGCAGATCTAGAGCTAAGGAAAGATATTTGTGAATCATCAGCAAATAGATGGTAGTTAAAGACCCAGACAGTAGATGAGTCACCAAAGAGAGCATGCAGACCAAGGAAAAGGATAATAACAATAACATTTAGACAGCAGGATGAAAAAAAAGAAAACATATAAAGTTGGTTATACATAGAAAGAAAGTGTACTCTCAAAAGGAGAGTATTGTCAATTTTATTCAGGCCTTTTCATTTGAGCATAATTTTATGACTTGACAAGAATGAATGAACCATTTCTGTTGATTTTTAAATACATCACTATTTCCAAATAACTAACATTTGGATCACTTCACTTCTATTTTCAATGAAATCTGTAAACTAAGGATATATTCCTTTGACTGTGTGACTTCGAGTAAACTACTCTAGCTCATTGTGCTTCATTCTTCACAATTCAGGGAGATATGACTTTAAGTTCTTTAGTCTATATGCTCTCTAAAGCAAGGATGATGTGTTATATGATACTCTATCTCTTATGTCTTACTGCCTTGAATACAGAAGCTAAGTAATGAATATATGTTGAATGAATGAGCAAACGGATAGAGTGATAGTGATGGAAACAGAGATGAGCTGTCCACATCACCCTTTAAGAAAGATTTTACTGCCCCTGCAATCAATTCCTTCAAATTTTAGGCTTCCACAGAGAGGCCTACATCCAATGACTTATTACAGTGCAGGAATTACAATCAATTCCTTCAAATTTTAGGCTTCCACAGAGAGGCCTACATCCAATGACTTATTACAGTGCAGGTGCAGAGGCCTGGCCACTTTTTCCTAATGTGAGACTACTCTAATAGGTCATATGTGTTCCAAAACTCCCTAAAGGGTTGTTTAGGGTCATCTCCAGTGCAAGGGCAGAGAAAATTGAGCAAAAACCCAGCATTTAATAGAGTGACAAGATAAGGTTAAATTCCTAACCCAAACAAGTCTGTTATGTCAAGGCCAGGACCTTGGTTGGAAAAAAAAATGACACTTGTGATCAGAACATCTGGATAGAGATCCCTGAAGATTCTGAATTGACAAACTCTTTGAACTCTAGGCACTTGAAGAAGTGGACTACCCCTTCTTTTGCTTGATCTCTCCCCTCTAAGAAAACAAGTGCCACAATTAGAATTTTTCTATACCTCCTCTTCTGACTATTATGTCAATAGTGGGGTAAGTCAGAGCATATCCCACTTGGGAACTTGCTGAGCCTGATATAAGAGGAAGGGACTATTCCCCAAAGGAATGAAAATTCTAGCTACTATGTACTTGTAGGACCTGGAAGACTATGACTGGGACCTGATTCTACAGGTATTTTTAAGGAAGCCATAACATTATATAAAAAATATAAACATAACATAAAATTGGATGTAGAAGAGTTTATTAATTTGGTAACACTTTTCTAAAATATAGGATTTACCACCCTGGCAAGGACCTCAAGAAATTGTGTGAACTCTCAAGTTGTGAGGGAAGCAGTTTTGTCCTTGGCTCATATGAGCCAGAAGATCCTATGGTATTAGAGACATTGGTAGTGGGAAAGGAAGCCGCATAGAGCTTATGGCAAGCCTTAATAGGAAGAACACAACGCAGACTGCTGGGATTCTGGAGCAAGTTCATACCATCTGTGGCAGAGAATGATATGTTTTGAAAAACAAATTACAGTGTTCTACCAGGCTCTTGTAGAGACTGAGCACCTAATCATGGGACACCAAGAGACCATGTGTCTAAATCTATCATAAACTGAATTTTATCAGACATAAGGTCAAACAGTTTCAGTGCCATCTGGGGTGAAACATAAGCAGAGCAGAAGTACAAGCAAACTAAATGGACAAGCACTCTAGATCCCCAACTAGTGTATCTTGTCAGCTGACAGCTTTGGCTATGTGGGGATCCCTTATGACCAGCTTATGGAGAAGGGAAAAGCCCAAACTTGGTTTATTAGCGGGTAGGCTTAATGCTATGGAATGAATATGTGCATCTCTTCAAAAGCCCTACTGTGATGGTATTTGGAAGTGGGGCCTTTGAGAGGTAAATAGGTCATAAGTGTGGAACTCCATGATGTGATTAGTTTCCTTATAAGAAGAGGAAGAGAGCTAGCTTTTTCTTTCTTCACTATGTTAAGATATAGTGAGAAGGCAGCCATCTACAAATCAGGAAGAGGGCCCTTACCAGACAATGGATTTGTCAGTGCCTTGATCTTGGACTTCCTGCCTCCAGAAATGTGAGAAATAAATGTTTGTCGTGCTAGCCACCCAGTCTATGGTATTCCATTATAGCAGCCTGAATTGACTAAGACACTAAAGATGTAGGTGCAAACTGAAGCTAACTATAGTTTCACTCATAAGAACCTTAGAGCGTAGTGGCAAGGGGACATCATTCTAATGGATGGAGTTTCCGGCATTGCTACATTGTGGGGAAAAAGTGGTTGAAGTTAGAATATGTATAGATTTATGGGAATTTGTAGTGAACCAGCTGATTGGAAGAAAGAAGACTATAAGACTGGGGATAGGTTTGATAAAGAGGTATATAGATGGGTATATTAGACACAAAGAGCAAAGTTCTTTGTTTTAAATGACCATTCCAGAAATGGCAAATAATAGAAGAATACTTGGAAGGAGACAGAATGACTCAGAAAGTTGACATCAGCAAGTGTTGGTCATCCGTCACCTCAGTGCTGGATGATAGCCATATGAATGGAAGGGACATGGAAGAGAAGAAAGATGTTCATCAGCCTGATATCATGGGTTCTCATTTAACAAGGATAAATTAACTACTGCTGCCACTAAATATTCAAACTGCCAACGACAGAAAATAACACTGATCGTGTGATATGATGCCATTCTTCTAGGAGATCAACCAATCACTTGCGGGCAAGTTCACTCTGGAAGGGCTTAAGATTTATTCTAACAGACACTACATATACTCTGGGAATGGTTTGTTTTACTACACTCAAGTCTCAATTAGCAGCAATATCTGAGGGCTTACAAAGTGTTTAATCTACCATACAGGATCCCCAAAACATTATGTCAGACCAGATAACCCCTTTTACAGCAAGTAAAGTGTGAAAGAGGGCCTATGTCCATGGAATCTAACAGTTAGATCACATGACAACAAGAAGCTTCCAACCTGACAGAGCACTGGAATGGTGTAGTTAAAGTACAGCTAAGAGGTGATACTTCATGAGGATAGGGTACCATCCTATAGGATGAAAAGTATATACACTGAATCAAAGACATTTATATGGTACTGTGTCTCTTATAGGAAATATTCATTGGTTTTGGAACTAAGGGGTAGAAGCAGAATTAATCCTACTTTCTATCACTCCAAATATCTCTGTGGAGGACCCTGTACTTTCTACTCCCACAAAATGTGAGCTCTTAAGAATGTAAGCCCTGGTCCCCAAAGAGGACACATTTTTACCAGGTGACACAGGAAGAGTCCTATAGCTAGCTGCCCCTGAGCACTTCAAGTTCCCTGAATCCAGGCATCGATACATAAGAAAAAGAGTCACTCACTGTATTGGCACAGTTAATTCATCCTGATCATGAGGAGGAGGGGGTAGGCTGATATGATTTGTGGTCCTAAAACTAGCTGCAGAATTAGGGGCTGTAATTTGTACCACTAACTCCTAAGTTTTCTCTTAGGAAGAAAACACACCAGAATCTTAGAGGAGCATCTCCCTACAAGGTTGTGAAGAACTGAGTCCAAGCGATGCAGGAGTAAACTGTGGCGAACACCAAGATAGGCCACACAGATCCTCCTTTGAGGAAGAACTTACTGCGCAAGCTGTCATTAGCTTCAAGATTTGTCTCAGTTTCAGAGGGCCTTCTTGATCAAAGGCACACTCTTCCCAGGATGGCCCATATACCATGACTACGTGAGTTCAGAGTATAAAAGCCCAGTCATTCAGCTCAGCATGATGGATTATAAAGGATTCGGAATTTCCTGTAGGGATGGTAGAGACTTAGAGGGGCCTATATCAATATGACTTCTTCTTCAACACAATCCTGCTTCCTTTTCCTCTTTCCAAAAGTATTGCTTCCTATTAAGTGCCCTCTAGCAAAATGCCATCTCAGCAGTCTTCTTCTGGAATATTCAGATTGTGCTTATAGTCTTCCCTTAACTTTTGGACTCAAACCACTGAGGGCCAGAGAATTACTGCAAATCATCACTGAGTCCAGAGATAGGTGCCGAGAGTATTCTAAACACATAAAAGCACAACTGCAACTTGTTGGTCTGTAAAAGTGATCTTTATTCTTGAAAAGACTGTAAGTCACTAAGGTAGAGCATGTCTAAATTAAAAAACCAAGGCAGCTTCCCTTTTTAACCAAGCTTGAGATTCTGGAAAATCATGGGGATTTTCTACCTCTACTGAATTCAATGTTCTTTTATGTTTGATGAACACAAGATATAACTGTCACACTTAATAGTGTGACTACTAAGGTATAGACTCTAAATCTACTTTTAATACTTAGGTAATGACTGCTAACATCCTTAGGATAAATAGAATGTTTTATCCTGTTTTCTAAGAGAAGAAACAGTTCATTCCATGCATGTGATTTCTGGGGATTGGCTCCCAGGTCCAAAGTACAAGAAAATAGCATTTGGGATGTATCCCAAATAAAACCTGAGAGAGACTCTCTGAGATAGCAGCTGGTGTGAGATATCTATCCCTTCCCTTTGTACTGAATGATAAATCTTTTCTTGATAGGCTGAGGATGAAAGTTATTGGAGCTAACCGAAGACTGAGGACACTGGCAGCAAAATTATAACTTATTATAATTTGTTTTCTGGAATATTTGACTTATTTTACAAAAAATCTTTTAAGCCTACTTCTCTTCCATTAAGTAAGGTGAGCTTATATTACATGCAGACAATTTTATTATACCAATATCTAGTGCCTAAGGAATTCAAAGAAACCAAATGAGCACAGAGATTATGCTAAACCACAGTTTACTAAAAATAGAATATAGATAGCTTTGTTAATTTTTTTCTAGAATGAAGTAGGAGTATAAGTAAATAAAGATAATTATCCCTTACCTGTACTATCTACTGAGTCTTTGAAACTAAGACTGTGCATAATTAATCTTATTAATTTAAAGTTTCTAAAAATTGAAGATATATTATCTATAGACACTGGTGACTAAAGAAAAGACAATTATATAGAAAGCTTACATTCATTAACATTTTTAAAAAGTACAGAAATACCATAAAATAAATTCATTCATTCAGTCTACAAACATTATTTAAGAATATAATACATGCCAGGCACTAATAAATAACTTGGGATATTTTACACAGGCAGTTAAATTTAAAACACATACAAACACTTCATTATTTTAACGGTTCCAGATTGGACAATAGTTTACTTTGGCATCACAGTGCCTCCACTTCAGAGTCTTGACATTTGGATATACAGGTTTCCGAAAAGATATAACTGAATGGTCTGCTCAGTATCCAAATAGGGATTTCTGTCTCTGACATTTCCCTAACAACTATTTGATTCTCATTCCCTTGGATGATACAGATACTCATAAAATAAAAGTTCAAAAAAAGTTTTGCCTCAGGAAGGCTTGGCAGTGATTAAAAGAATATGCTTAGAATGTCTATCCAACAGATGCTTTTACTCACACTTATGTTATGGGAAGCTAGAGAATAGAAAGGCAACTGTGCTGCTCTCCCTGCACTAAACTGCCTGGCAATGTTCACATATTCTGTTCTTTTGAATGAGTCTCTTGGCAATAAATCAAAGGTAATAAATTGCCTATCAGCACAGGACTATCACCTATTTTGGTTGAACTTCTTAGGCTATTAGTTTTTTAAAAAAGTTGGATGAGAAATAAGAGGAATTCTACTGCTATTACACTTGTGTTGCAAAACATTTGAATTGCAAGCTCTTCCTAAGAGTCTAATAACTAGCAGGATCATTCAAAGAGGAGAGTATGTGCTTATAATCACAGCACATTTTTTTCACATATAAAGTATTAAATTAGTTCTATATTTATTTTATGCAGACCTCATAGGTATTGAGTTTTTGTGAACTCTATCTAAAGACAAAATTAGAATCAGAAAATCTAATGTTTGATGCCTCCCAACAATCTCCTCTTCCACCAAAATCTCTATACCTAAAAATGAGGAAAATAACAGCATGATATAGGTGGATTACTAGTCTATAGACTTAAGTTATAGTTTATATCTTTCATTCTGAATCAAATCATAAAACAGTTTGGGTCTCATCTTCCCATTTCTAAAAAGCATAGAGGATGGACAAGATATCCCCTCTCATACTTTCCAGTTCTAAAATTCTATAATTAAACCACAAAGAAGATGAAAAGCACTCAGGCACTTAAAGGTATTTAAAATCTTTTGAACAGGTGAGAAAGAGATGTAAGTTTTTTAAAAAACTGGAATACTTTTATTGCAAAGTGAGGAGAATGTATCTAGCATTCTGGATACTCATGTCACTAAAGAAACTACTCACAACATTTATAAGAGGCAGACTTTTTGACCTCTCATAGATCTTCCTTTATTGTTTTTTATAATCTCATTGCCACATAGGTTGGTATAATTATGGGGCAACCAGATATATAATGAGCTAGATCTTGGAGAAAGGGAGGTCAGAGAGCAGTTCCAATTTTAAGTGGCTTTAAATTATAAGAGTGAGGAGTATTAATATAGTTTTTCATGACTAATTTTTTGCTAAATTACGATACTTGTAGATATATGTTCCTCAAATACTGTTTCTTGTGAACATTGCATCTATATGCCTATGTAGAAAAGAGTTAACATAGTAGATCTGAGATTGCTATCCCTACAATGTCCTTCTTACAAGAACCGTTATCTTTACAATGACTCTTCACTGGCATTTGGGAACTTGGATTTTGGGAGGGTCCCCACCATTTTTGGAATTGATATGAGTGCTTCTTACTAGAGTACTTAAACTGTTTGTTCAAACAATATGGTTTATGCTGAACACTTGATTTCCTTCTGGGAGATTAGAATTTTGGAATATGCTAGACAGAGGCTGCCTATGTGACCAGCTCCCAATGAAAACCATAGGCACTGAGTTTCTAATAAGCTTCCCTGGTAGAAAATATTTCACACATGATGTCACAATTCATTGCTAAAAGTATTGAGTCTTGTGTGATCCCTTTGGGAGAAGACTTAGAGAAGCTGCGCTGGTTTCTTTTGGTCTTCACTCCATGTGTCTTCCCTTTGCTGACTTTCCTTTGTACCCCTTCATTGTAATATATCTTAGTCATGAGTATGACTATATACTGAGTTCTGTGAGTCCTAATGATCACAGAAGCTGGGAATGGACTTAGGGGAACTTCCAACACAATATTCTGGAGTATCTGAGTTCATATTATCTCCATGAGAAACTTAAACAAAAAATAGAAATAGAAGTGTCTTGTTAACTTTCTCTTTATGCATTTGCAGCAGCAGCAACAAATAAAACTATCACCATTTATTAAGCACCTCCTGTGAGAATGTTTCACCTTAGGCAGTTTTTATTTTTTAACCCTGACAATAAACATGTAAAAAGATATTTTTACCCTAAGTTTTACAAATGAGAAAGAAAAAATCTAGCATTAGAGTTCGAATCTATATTACCTCAAAACTCATGCTTTTCTTAAATATAACATCCACTGAAACAGAACTACTATTCAGTAGAAACTCCTATTTTTCTCTATATTATATGCCTACTAACTAGCTAAATGGTGAAACACGACTACAGAAAGAAAGAAATCCAGTTACTAGGGACTTCATGCTCTTCCTGCAGGACAAAAAAGATAATTCTGGGTTCTAAAACTTTAGGATTAAATTAGATATTAAATGTAAAATAGTACTGGCATCAACAGATGCTTCAGCAGTTGTTAGTTTCCATTTTTAAGGAAATGCCGTGGTGATTGGATACATTCCTTCACATTCTTGTCTTTACTACTACATGACACTGAAATGTTTTAGATTTGCCTACCATAATTTGATGAGCACACAGCAGTCTCAGCAAATACACATGGACTGAACTGACTTGAGTTGCCACTATTGTAAAGTATTTCAATCTAAAACTTACTTACTGAATTTCTGTCATAATGCCAGCATGTGCTAGATAATTAGAAAACCAAAATGATTTCCCTTCCCCCTGCTAACCCTGTTTAAAATACAGTGAAAGAAATGCAGGTTAATATATAAATGGTGTGGAGAAGGGAAATCTAAATCATCAGCAAAATCACCTTGTTCAGAACATATATTGTGTCTCAGTTTTATCTAAGTTATATTAGCTAGAAACTTAAAGTAAAACAAATGACCATCGAAGAGGTTTTCATGCTGGGCATGTCATGTCAATGTTTATAGACACCAATGAGAAAAAACAACTGCTACTTTGACAATAAAGAACCTCTAGTAATTCTCCTATGAAGAACAAAATCATTGCCTTGCAGAGCCTAATTTAAGAAAAAAATAAATGTAACTGATTGAACTTCAACAGTCATATCAGATTTTTATCTCATTAAGAAGGCATTAAACTACACTCCTTCCTGAAACATAAATGTTCCAATCCAGGCTAATAGGTATTTGTAATTTTTTTCTTCTATTTTTTCAAAGAGAATTATTTATGAGTATTTAAATGATATCAGGGGTATATAAAAACATCCCTCTTGACACTTTTCTCTAAGATAGAAGTTTCATGGAACTTGGCAGGCATGCATGCCATGGCTGTCTGAGATATTTCTGGTACAATGAAATTCATAAGCATGTAATTTAAAAAGTATGCTGTAAGAAATTATTCAGTTGTATTTTTGCCTAGGCCATTGTATTTCTTTGTAAATTGATGTTTTTGAAATAGTTTATTCTCTTCCCCCCATCGCTTTTTGTATTGTTAAGATATTAATTACTCAACATTGGTCTTGGTGATAATTTTTTAGATTTGACTCTAAAAGCAAAGGCAACAAAAACAACAATAAACAAGTAGGACTATATCAAAGTAAAAGGCTGCTGTACAGCAAAGGAAATCAGCAACAAATGAAAAGGCAACCTAATGAATGGGAGAAAATATCTACAAATCATATATCTTTTATGGGTTAATATCTAAAATATATAAAGAACTTACACAACTCAATAGCAAAAAAATCAAAAAACCAACCTGATTAAAAAATGGGCAGAAAATCTGAATAGACATATTTTCAAAGAAGATACACAAAGGGCCAACAGGTACATGAAAAGATGCTCAACATCACTAATCATCAGGAAAATGCAAAACAAAATAGCAATGAGAGATCACCTCATACCTGTTAGAATGGCTATTACCAAAAAGATTAAAAATAAAGTGTTGACAAGGATGTGGAGAAAAGGAATCTTTGTGCATTATTGGTGAGACTGTAATTGGTGCAAGTACTACAGAAAATAGTATAGAGGTTCCTCAAATAATTAAAGATAGAACTACTATATAATCCAGCAATTCCCTTCTAGGTATTTATCTGAAAAAAAAATGCTAATTTAAAAAGATATATGCACCCTTATGTTCACTGCATCATTATTTACAATAGCCAAGATGTGGAAGCAACCTAAGTTTCCATTAGTAGATGAATGGATAAAGAAAATGTGGTATATATGTATATAATATAGAATACTATTTAGCCATAAACAATAAAATCTTGCCATTTGTGACAACATGAATGGACTTTGAAGGCATTATACTAAGTGAAATAAGTCAGACAGAAAAAAAGACAAATACTGTACGATCTCACTGACGTGTAATTTTAAAAACAAACAACCAAAACCAAGCTCACAAATACAGAGAACAGGCTGGTGGTTCCCAGAGGTGGGGGACTGGAGTGGGAAAAATAGATGAAGGGATCAAAAGGTACAAACTTCCAGTTATAAATGATTTATGTGAGTAAAAAGGTATCAATTATTCCATAAAGTGTGACATATGTATGCTGATTCAAATAATCAATTTGTTCTTGCTTTTAAAGAGATAAATCAAGCTTTAACTTTTCCAGGAAGACTCCTTGACTATTTTAAACCACTCTAAATTCTTACTACTCTGATTTCTTTAGTAAATAAATTTACCATACATTTTTGATAGTTATAAATTTGTTATTTTTTGAGACTTTATGATCCTTAAGGAGAAGGATATAATCATGTCTTTCTGTATTCTCACAGCATGCAGCAACACCAAGGAGTCAAAAACATCTTGTTTATTGAGAGCTACAACATTAAAAATACAAAGAATTGCCAATAATTTCATCTTTATAGGGTTTTCTGAAACTTTTGCTTATCATTTTTTTCTGACATGCTTTTGACAATAATTTATCATTTCAATATCTTCATTCCCATTTAGGTTATCTAATAACAATATCTTCTACTAGACTGAGAAGCAGTCTGGTTCAAGAGTCCTTACTCTTATCACTTTATTATACTGATATAGGGTAGTTTGTTTCCATTGTCATAGTTAGATATGCCTTCACTATTTCATTCAACGAATATTTATAGAGTACCTAGCAAGTGAAAGATTATGTGCTTGAAAGTTTAGAGTTATACATAGGAATATAGACATGGATTCTCTCAAGAGATTTATAATCAAAAAGAGGGCCAAAGGATATACAAAAATACCTAACACACAAAGACTAAAGTGTTAAGTAAAACAAAAGACTAGATTTCATGAAATTTAATATGATGAAAAGTTTATTTTCAGCTGAAAGATTTATGGAAAATTTCCTACAGGTAGTGTTTAAGCTGGGCTTTTAAAGTTAGATGAGATTTGACTTTACAGAGATGAAAGAGTAGGGCATTTCAAAAGGGAACTAAGACTCTATCTCAATCATTAATCTTTGAAAAAATATTTATTAGTGCATATTATGTAGCAGACATGACACTGTATATAAGATATAATCCATGAGTTTAGTAATTTTTTATTCTAGCTCCTAAATATCTTTTATAACCTCCTTTGCTACTGCCCCATTTAAAGTATGTGGCTATCATCTCTCTTTAATACTACCATAATTACTTCTTTATCCTTTATGTCCAATTTATCTTCTACCTTGCAGCAAGCATGACAGTTCTAAATGGCTAATGTGACTATTCTGCATATTAGTATAAATTCAGTGTGTCCTTACTGCCTGCAGTACAAAATGTGAACCATTGTGCATGGTATATACATAAGACTCTTCATTATTTGATCATTGTCCACATATTCAGACTCATTCTTTCCTCTCCTCTCTTTTTACTGTATGATCCAGGAGTACTAAATTAATAACAATTCAGTATATGCTGGATTCTCTCATGACTCTAAGCCTTTGCACAGGTTTGGTCTTCTATCTGGAGTGTTGCATAAGGCCTGAACCTATTTCTAAAAAAACTCTTTGAAATATTCAAAGTTTTGCTCAAGTACTGACTCTCCTTGAGAGCCTTCTCCTGGTCCCCCATTCAGAATACAGTCCTATTTTCTTAAAGCCATATAATTACTGTATTGGAATTGTTTTTTACTTGTTTTCCTACTAACACAACAAAAGCAAGAGCCATCTTTTTTGCTTTTTATCTGTAGCATTTAGCAGAATACTTGATAAATAATTAGTATAAAATTATTCATTGTGGAATAGTAAGAGCCACAAAAATCCAGAGGATTAAGGCTTTAGAATAAAGAATGAATACAGATATACTGCAAATGCAGTTTGCAAGAGTTAATCATTTATTAAGAGTAAAAGGAGAGAAATAATACAAGCAAAATGCTGAGCTTTCAACACTGAGTACAGACAATACCACGAGAAATAGGGACTTGACCAAGATGATGACATAAGAAGCTCCTGAACACACCTAGTCCCACAGATACACCAAATGTACATATAAACATGAAGCAGTCCACTCTGAAAGAGGTCCAGAAGCTAGCTGAGTATCTCCTCTACATCAGGCAAATGAGAAGATACCCACAGTAAAACAGGTAAGAAAGGCTGAGATACATTCTCACCACAATTCTACCTCTAGCAAAGCACTATAAAATTGGGAGAGAATCCCCAACTCCCAGCTTGCCCCTGAGGAGTGAAGAATTTGGACTCTGTATCTAGTGCCCTAACTTTTAAGACTCCCACCAGGCGGAGGGACTCCCCAAACACCTAGCTCTGAAAGCCAACAGGGCTTGTGTCCACAAGACCCATAAGACTGTAGCAAACAAAAAAAGTAACTCTCAATGAGTGTGTTAGCACTCACCATAGCTATCTTCCCAGGTCTCTGCTCAGAGAGCAGGCAAAATCACCCAGCTCCTAGTTTTTTCCTGAAAAGAGTTTACCTGCATACTTTAAAAGCTGCTACATGAGGTCTAGGTTTCTAATTCAGTAGACATCTAAAGGCTGCATGTGATCTCCCCCAAAGACTGGGGAAGCCAGAGAATACCTCTTCTACCTTTGCCCTCTAGCCTGCAGTTTGTATACATGACTTCACTCCAGCTTTTATAGCTACTTCTGAAGGGATGGGTCTTCTGATTTCCTGGCTCTGACAGCCAGCAGGGCTCACATTCATGAGTTCTACAGGACTGTAGCAAACCAAGAAGTAGTTCTTAACCAGCTATCTGCCCAAGGCTTAGTGCAAAGGGAGCAGAAAAAAAATACCCATCTCCCAGTCTTTCCCTGAAAATGGTTTAACTGCATACTTTATAAGATGGCTACCTGAGGGGCAGGCTTTTAATTTAGCAGGTATCTCAGGGCTGGCTAATATTCTCCCTAAAGACCAGGAAAGCCAAAAAACACCTCTTCCACCTCTCCTTCCAGCCCACTCCAATATAAAGCCAAGTTGCCAGTCTCTCCCTGGGAGGTACTTATATATACTTCTGGCACCACTGCTTTTGCAGTGGCCACTTGAGGATTAGGTCTCCAGGTCTCCTGGCTTTAATAACTAATAGAACTTGTATTCTTGAGTCCTACAGGATTAGAGCAAATAAAGAAATAGTTCTTAATGGGTAATGAACATTCCTCTGTGGGGAATATATACTCAGGTCAGCAGAGAGAGAGCAGGCAAAACCTCACATCTCTCAGTTTCTCTGGAAGGGGCTTAACTACATAATTTCTTAGCTTCTACCTGAGGTTTTAACTTCTAATCAGCCTGCATATCAGTGCTGACTATGATCTTCCCCTCAGGGATACTGAGAGGTCTTGGAATATCCTCAGCTACTAGGAGCCACTAAGAACAATTGAGCCTGTACACTCACAAATTTGAGAGACATCTGGTACTCAGGCTGGGTGAGGTTTACATCCTGCAAGAGACCACTCAGTTGAGACAGAGATGTGACTGCTTTATCTAATGTTCAGAAAATAACAAAGAGTCAATAAAAATAAATCGAGGAATATGTCTAAAAGAAAAAGATAAATCTTTAGAAACAGATCTTACTGAAACATAGATAAGTAATTTACTTGATAGGTAAAAATAACATTCACAGACATGCTCAATGAGGTCAGGAGAGCAATGCATGAACAAAGTGAGAATTTCAACAAAGACATAGAAAATATTAAAAATATATCCACAGGAATCACAGCATTGAAGAATACGAGTTAAAAAAATTCATTAGAGGAGTTCAACAGCAGACTATATCAAGTGAAAGAAAGGATCAGCAAACTCAAAGATAGGGCAGTGAAATTCATGCAGTCAGAGGAACAAAAAGAAAAAAAATATTAAAAAAAATTAAGATAGATTAAGGAATTTATGGAATACCATCAAAGGAATATATACAATATATACACTGTAGGGGTCCCAGAAGGAGAAGAGAAAGAGACAGCTTATTTAAAGAAATACTGTCTGAAAACTTCCCTAAGCTGGAGGAAGAAACAGACATCAGATATAGGCAACCCAGAATGCTCCAAACAAGATTAATCCAAAAATAATCAGACTAAGACACATAATTAAATCATAAAAAGTTACAGACAAGGAGAAAATATTAAAAGTAATAAGGGGAAATCTACTTGTTACATATAAGAGAACCCCCTACGATGATAAACAGATTTTTCAGCAGAAACTTGGAAAGCCAAAAGAGAATGAGATAATATGTTCAAAGTGCTAAAAGAAAAAAAAAAAAAAACTACCAACCTATATCTACCTGACAAAGTCGTCCTTCAAAATGAAGAGCAGATAGAGTTTTCAAGACAAAGTTGAAGGAGTTCTTTGCCATGAGACTAGACTTACAAGAAATATTAAAGGGAGTTATTCAAGGTGAAATAAAAGGGTGCTAAATACAAAAGTATAAATCTTACTGGTAAAAATAAGTATATAATTAAATTCAAAATACTCTAATGGTGATGAGTAAATCACTTATAACTTTAGCACGAAGGTTAAAAGACAAACGTATTAAAAATAACTATAACTACAAAAATTTGTTAATGATACACAATTAAGAAGATGCTAATTGTGACAACAAAAACAAATATTGAGGAAAGGGGAGCTTTAGTATGTGTTTGAAGTTACTACCAAATTAAAATAGATTGTTATAAGATATTTATGTAATTCTCATGATAATCACAAAGAAAAAGCCTATAGTAGATACAAAAAGTTAATAAGAAAGGAATCAAAGCATATCACTATAGAAAAATCATAAAATCACAAAGGAAGAGAAAAAGAAAGGAACAGAAGAATTACAAAACAACCAGAAAACAATTAACAAAATGGCAAAAGTAAGTCCATGCTATCAATAATTACTTCAAATGTAAATGGACTAAATTCTCCAATCAAAAGACATTTTGAGTCTGCCTGCAGGAGACTCAACTTCTATATAGAAATTTAGAATTGCCATTTTCTCAGAAGCTGTGATTACCCCTTTATAGTATTCCTACCTAAAAGAATAGTAACATATTTTTAGCCAGAGAGTTCTAGAGTTTCTCTATCAACATATACATCTTTATGGTAGGTATAAAAACAAATTTTACTAATATTTCTTAGGGTATCTTATACAACAGGACTAATATTTTGGTGAAATTATGTATATAACTATTTATTGTCTACAAGATATATCACTTGAGGATCAAGCCTTATTTAGTTGTATATGTAGCACACAATAAATGTTTAATAAGTATGTTTTAAATGACAGAATAAATAAATAAGTTTACTAGTATCTTTATCTTTTTTTTGTTGGCTATAAGAAATCATAATATCCTTCCAGAATATAGACATTAAGTTCACAATGAAGAAAAACATGTGAGATACATATACTTATAGATGATTAATTTACTTCAAATCATAAGGTAATGTTCTTTGAATCTACTTGAATTCTGGATCTTAATGTCCTAGGCTCAAATACAGGATTACATTGGATGTTATTAAAAATAATCCTTATGGGTAAATCCTTAAAAACCAAGGAAACTAAAAAATAATTACTTCTATCAATTCTAAAATAGGTACATGTTATGTTTCCTTAGTCAGAAGGCTATAGCTTTAATGCCCAGTCATTAAGCACACTGTATGTTTAAACCTGAAAAAAGATTAATATTATTTGTATTTGGAACTACAAGTTCTCATTGTAATTTATCTTTTATTTGATTCTTTTGAAGCAGTTTATCGTTATTCTAATTTGGACAATCTGAGAAACTTTATTAGACTAAGAAAGATTTACTTGTTTATTTTCTTTAATATGATATGTATGATAAATACCTTGTTCCCTATATTACTCCATAAATATTTATTCTTATTCTTTTTTTCTAGAATATTTTACTTTTTCATGATAACTAAATGCATATTTAGTAAAGATAAAAGATAAATGTACTTAATATAAACAAAGTATATAAGCTTTTATACATTGAGGATATGCTTGGTAGTCAATAACTTCTGTGATTTTTAGCTTGTAGCACAGCATCATGTAATATTATTCATTTTTCCTACAGACAGAAATTTTGTCTTTTAGCTTTTATCTTATAAATATGTAAATGTTTCACATTTGTCTTGGTTTCCGTTTAATAACCACTTATATATAATGTAATTTTATCATATTTGGTTTTGTGATATGAACAATTTTCTGTAGTCATCATTTTCTTATACCCTTTAATTTTCATAGCAGTAGAAAAAAGTTCTGTAGAAACACATCTAATACAGTATTAGCTCTCTTCCCAGTAATTTATTTTGCTTTTTACAGAGATATCATAAATGTCAGGAAAATAGTATTATCTTATCATCCAAAGTACTGAGAAATCCTTCCACCTTTCAAGCACCTCAACTCTTCCTAGAAATTTGTTGACTTCATTTTCTTAGATAAATCTCATGTTTGAGATTTAAAAACTATGGACATTTCATTTATAAAGTAATAGTTCACCTTAGAGTTACCTGTATCTGATTTTCAGAGAATGGTGGGTTTTAGTGGCATTGTCTTTTAAAATGCACTTTCTTTCAATTTACCTGGAACTGTAACGTCATATATCCTCTTTGTCCATATCCACCAATATGGCCACATGCTATCCGCATCAACCCTTTTGATTTCAATGCTTTTACTTCTTTCTAATTTTCTACACCTTCATAAGCTTAATACTATACTGAAATTAATTCACAGTGGCTTCTTAATCAAATAAGTGATGTTATTTACACATTTCAAAGACGATAAATGTCAAATACAAAATCCTAAAACATAATAATTTTAACACATCCATGTTTTTGAGACAGTTTTCAAAATACAACGTGGTACTTAGGGCCTCATAATCTCTAACTTCATATAATATATATTCATTAGAAAAACAGCTGGACATCTTCACATCATTGCTAAGAGGAATGCAGGTTGATATTGAGAGGTTACTGATAACTCTTTTTCAGTCTCAGCTCTTTGCTATTTTACTATCTGACTTGGACAAGTTTCTTCACTTCTCTGAAACAAAAGGTGTCTTTTGTATAAAACAGAAATAATTTTTATTTCCCTGGGTATTTGTGAGGATTCAATGATATTTGCAAAGCCTCTGGCACATCACATATTTTAAATAAATGGTTGCTATTTTTATCATATTCAGGTAAATATCCTCATGATGGAATGTATGATGAATATACATCTCACGTAACTTTCCACCTCTGAGAAAAATTACCATTCCCTTCATGTAGTAAATACACAACAGCTTTCCACTTGTGCTACAGGGTGTGTGCAGTTTAAAAACAGTGTGTGTAGTGGGGTAGATGAAATGACTTTTTTAAGATAAAGTCAGTGAGACTACCGAGGCCCTGCATAGAGGCAGCTGATAGTGTTTTACTTAGTTCTGGCTAAATGGAGCTATCAGCTTCTGAGACTTTTCCTCAAGGAAATCTGAGTCAATTTTTATGGCTTAGGTAGGTCCACCTAAAGCTAGCATTCTTTTCTTAATAAAAGTAAAAATGGAGCTCATTAAAAAAATAAACTTTTATCGACTTGTATTTGATAACAATTTCATAGTAATACTAGAGAGCAGCAAAATTAATCACTGTATTAAATGAGGTTTTATGCTGAGCACTTCTAAAATATTATCTTTCCAAATCCTGCAAAATCTTTCCCAATTCCATTATAAATATATTAAATTATATTTCAATATTTCTCAGAAACTAATAATAACAATATATATTTTTTAATTTAATTGCCAGGTTGGCCTGAGAGATACAGAATAAAACTTTATTTTGCCCATTTCCAAATATTTCTAACCATCAATTTTGAAGGATGCACTTCAAGGTTCCTTTTAAAGACGAGACAAACTGATGACTGCTTTCCACAGAGAAAAGACCCTTGGAATTGGAAGTAGAAAATTCAGATTTGAAACCCAGCTCAAAAGCTTACTAGCTGTACGAATTTGAACACATCACATAACTTTAATAAACTGCAGTTTTCTTACATAGAATGGCAATAAGATTTATCTTACAGGGATTGTTTCAAGATTAAATGAGATAATAGGTCATTGATAGACTTTTTTTTTTTTTGGTATTTCTTCTTTTGACTCCACCTCTATTTGATCTTGAATGAATTAGCTATAAAACAGCTTAGAATCAGCCATTAGAAGCTCTATAATTCTAAAGGTTTTGTCATGAGAAGTGGAGTACCTGATTTTGAAGATTATCCATGGCCTTTCCTCTTCTTCTTCCTTTCTGTTCATCAGTCATTTACTATACACTAGCACACCAAAGGGCAGGCAGAAAAACAGAAAGGACACAATGGATTGCTTATAAAATCTTGCTAAACTGATAAACTAAGGAATAAATGATGTGAAATCAAATAGTTGGATTATATTTTAAGAGATAAATCAATGTGGCCAGACTATATAAGACAATCATAAGAATCTTTCTGAGTGGGCAGAAAAGTGGCAACTGAAACTTAATGTAATCAAGGTCACTTTAAGAATAAAAATATCAAATTTCATATTTAAAATAACAGACCAGAAAAGGATCCTGAGAGTGACTGCTGATCATTTTCCAAAGATATCCAGTTGTCTGCTATAGGAAAAAGCCTGCATAGTTTGAGTATCACAATAAACATAGAAGTTATCATTCCACTCATGAAGAAGGCTGTGGAGACACTGCTTCTAAAATATTCAGTCTAGTTCTGGTTGCTTCAATTCCAGAAAGACCTATCGAAACTGAGGGGCAGTCAGACAAAAGTAGCCAAATCAACAGGTGAGAGGAAAGCTAGAAACATTATAATTCTTAGAAAAGAGTCACAGAGTCTTAGAATTAGAATTATCCTTAGACATCATATATACCAATTCCTCATGCTTCTACAATAATTCTGATAAATCATAAATAGTTTAGTTATCAAAGGCCTATTAAATGCTGGAAACTGACTAGAATTCTTTACTTTTTTACAGCTTGTGTCCAAATTTTCACCTCAAATATATCTCAAATATATCCACTCTTCTTATGCCCTCTGCCATCACCCTAGTCCAAATACCTTTCTCTTTCATTTAGACTACTGCACTAGCATCCTAACTGGTTATCCTCTTCTACTTCTGCTCCTCATAACCATGTTCCAACTTCCCAATCCATTGCAACCAGAGGGATCTTAAAACACCAATTAAATCATGTCACTGGCTTACTTAGAATACTTCAATGATTTTCCATCTCTAGGATCAAGCATAAAGTAATAAACATGGACCTCAACGATTTGGCTCCTGCCTCCTTCACTAATATCACTTCGCATTGCCTTTTCCTTGGTTCACCAAAGTCTTATCCGCACTGGCTTTCCTGAAGTTCCTCAAAACAGCTAAATGCTCTCATGCTTAGAACTATCACATATTACGATAACCACCACCACCACCACCACCACCATTATAGCTAACACTTATGAAGCTTTTAATATGTGACTTGCTCTGTGCAAGTGCTTTAAGTGCATTACCATGTTTAATCCTCACAGGAAATGCTATAAGGTGGTTATTATTTTCATCCTTTTACTGTTGAAAAAACAAATATTTAGGAATTAAGTAATTTAAGTAAATTAAGTAATTTCTCTAAGTGACATAAGTGGCAAAGGTGGGAAGTATGTTACACTGCACATTCTAGGAATGTTCTTTCTCCCCCTTCTTCCTTAGCTAACTTCCATCATTCTTTACGATCATAACTCATATGTCATTTCCTCAAAATAGTCTTCTTTCATCTCTTGATCCTAATTCAGCACCTTTGTCATAGTCCCTTAAACTTTTCTTCTATAGGATGTATCAGTTTATAATTATATATTACTTTATGTGATTACTTATTTAATGTTGTGAAACCTCCTATTGACTATAAGTTTCATGAAGCCAGGGATCACGTGTTCAATAAATGTGCCTGAATATAAATATAAATAGCTACTGAATAAATTATTGAAGAAAGTCATCCAAACTTTCTAATAATGAGGTATGGAATCACTCTATGGAAAGTGTCTGAGTGTTAGAAGTTCTATTAAAATATTCTTGCCTACAAAAAAGCTGTTCTCTTATAATGTCTATCTACTCATCCTAATCCTGCTCTCTTGACCAATACTAAAAAATACATTTTTTTCTCTTTTACAGTTGTTCAAATACTTTAAGCCTAGAAAATTAAAGACAGAGAGGACTAGCAAATAACGTGGGATAATATCAATTTATTTGTAAAAAAACAGAATGCTAGTATGAAGAGGATAAGGGGGCACCGTTTGACATTAGAGACTTATTTCAGGTCTTTTTACAGAAATTAATTCTTTGCCTAGAGTAAATGAATGTAAGAGGTATACAGACAAAAAGTATATATGGGATTACTGTGTTTGGCAGGCTTTATCACAAATTGGATTCTAATTTGTATAAATCTAGAAAGAAACAAATAAAACTGGAGGAGGTCCAGTTACAGGCAATTAAATGCCTATACGAAAAGATTGGGAAAAGTAAACACTAGCTATGAGATTACAATTAACCTTAGATATCCCAAAATTATCAGATTGATTTTAAAAAGTGCAGCAAATCTTCCAATATCTCTTGAGAGTTTTAACAGAACACTGAATTAGATGACTCATATTTCTGAGATTTTGAAATTAATAAGATAAAAGCTTGAAATTATCAAGAGCCAAAAATATTCTTTAAGTATATTATATATATTAACTCAATATAGCCACTAAAGTTTTTAAAAAGCCTTTATCTCCCATTCTAAGGTCTTTTTGTTTGATAACTTAACTGAGGCTTAAAACCTCTCTACAACATCTGGGCCAAATGTCTGTTCAACTAACACTGAAACATCCCCAGCTACGTTAATTGACTTGATGGGTGTGTGTGTGTGTATGGCGGGGGGGGGGGGGGGAGAGAGGGTCCTTTCACAATGTATATGTGTATCAAATCATCACACACACTTTAAATATCTTACAATTTTATTTGTCAATTATAACTCAATAAAGGTGGGGGGAAAAATCCCCAGCATGGTATAATTCTTTGGATTTGCAATTTGGATTTTGAGTTTAGAGCTCTGGGTTTATATGTCAGTTTAGCAATTTATTAGGTATGTAACTCTGAACAGGTTACTTACTGTGCTTTAGTATCCTCATTTTAAAAACTGGAATAACAAAATGTGTCTTTTAAAATTGTTTGAGAATTAACTGAAATGCCACAATACAAAACAACACTTAGTATTATGCTTGGCACGTAGGAAATGATCAATAAATGTTAATGTCGCTCCAAAAACAGAAATTCACTGCCTGCCTAGACAGTCTAGTCCCTCTGTTGATAGTAATGATGATGGGTTCTTCTTATACCATGTAGACCTAGACCAACACTATTAAGTAAATAACACTTAGATTTAAATTTGATATGTGTTATTTTAAGAAAAGACGCTCTTCATTAGTATTTTAACTTTGGCTATTAACTCTAGTTTATATATATTTCTAAAGCAATTTGTCACTCAAAAATAGCAGAATTTAATTTCTTTGAGTGATCTTAGGGAAATATGAGTTACAGTCATATTTGATAAAAAGCCTTGAATAATCAATTGATAGAAATACTCCATTGAAATTTCCCTTCACAGTAAAAAGAACGTTCACCTTCTAGTGACTCAGAATTAAATTGGTATGTCAGTGATCTTTTAAGACTAAATAAATCTTCTCTTTATTTTTATTAATAATTAATGACAAAAATAACAGTAGCAGAAATGCATAGCTGTTTTACTATAAGACCAGAAAATATAATTGAATTACTTAAGCTTATAAAACAATTTTTTAGAAAATTTTATTTTCATTTGTCATAAAATAGGTTATAGGGAGTTGAATTTGCTTATTTAACCTATTAAATGATATCACTTGCTTTGTGAAAACCCAGCACACTTTGTATATAAATTCACTTGCCTTGTGTTAATTTAATATATCATTTATATATACTATGTAGGTTCATTTGTTGGAGAATATGTTAGCTGGCTTTCCCCATTGTAAAAATAAAATTACTTCTAACATATCTGATTCAAATACAACATGAAGCCTTCCACTTCTGCAGTAGTGTAAATTTAAACAAGTCAAAATTTTTGAAGAAAGAAATTATAATATGCTTTCCAATTCATTACCTCTTGGTTTACTCCAATCTTTCAAATTAAAAAAAAAAATCTTCAAACTACTGTAGTTTGATAAATTGTAGTTTTTTAATAATGAAAAATGTTAAGGTCAAATTTACACTGAAATGATCAGAACTGAAATTAAAGACAAATATTAGAAAGAAGAATGCTCCTAAGATCATAAATATAATTTACATTTGGATGAAAACGTCAGTAATTGTGTTTTCCCTCATTTCTCTTTTGTATAGTAGATTATTTGTCATACCACGAGTGAGTTTAAATTTGTTGTAGATAAGAATTTTTTTATCCTCAATTTTATAAGCATAGTTCATGGCTAACATGATTCCTAAAAATGTTTTCAGATGATTAAAAAATGGAAGAGCATAAAATAAGCTTACCGTTTCACCAATCTTTCCAATGTTTCCTTGATCTCCTACTTCTCCCTGTTAATAAAGAATACAAAGTTGCAAAAATTATTTTTCTTCAAACAAGATAACTCATGATATTGCTTTCATTCTTATTTTCAATGTAATTATCTACTCGTAAGCTAGAGAAAAGCAAAGCAAATCTGTTATTCAAAAATCTGTTATAATATTTCTATGGAACGTGGTCTTTCCTCTATTTTCATTTAAATAGTAATAACTTATTTTCTTAAATTACACTCTATGACTTTTAATCACTTTTAAGTTACTTTTACAAATACAATTTAAAAAATAACATATTTACTGAAGTGTAATCTGCAAAAGGCAGATAGTAGGAACTGTGGAAGATATTAAGAAGAACAAAAATAAAGCCTTTGCCCAAAGTATGTTCTGTTTGTTTCAGGAGATAAGATATCTCACAGTGCTGAGCAGTACAGAATACTTGCCACAGGTAAGTAGCAAAGGAGACCATAGGAGCATGCACCTTGTGGGCTGGTGCAGCTACAGCTGGCTGCACTGGAGAAGTATGTTCATAATCACAATCCACAGTCCCTAAAGCTCTGAAAACCCAAAGTTTTTCACAACTCATTTGGTAGCAAATATGACCTAACCTGAATTTATTTGGCAGCAATGCTTTACCTCATCTAAGTGAGGCTATTTATAGTCTTGATTTATTTTGATTAATCTGAACATCCTTACATTTCATCACAAAAATATTAATGTGTCTGATTATGGTATGCTGTCCCATAGTTTACTGGCACGTTAAGCAAAATACAGTGTAAATACAATATTACCTTTTGAAAATCCAAACATTAATGATTTAAAATAATGGATTATGAAACTCTATTTGAGTTGGGCCCTGAAGAATAGGTAATATTTACACTGGGGATGAGCCATTTTTGGTGGTGAAGAATGGCATGAGCAAAGGGTGAACAAAGGCATAGATTAATGAAAGGTAGAAGATCAAGTTCAGGGTACCACATATAGTTAATTTGATAGGAATGTACATTTATGTAAAGAAATAGGAGAATAAACCTTCAATTGCTGTCTAAAAATTAATGAAAATATTATACTTTGGAGTAAAATATTAATCTGCACTGAACAACACTGTAGTTACTAATAATATGTAGTTACGAAGTATATGCAATTGGCTCATCTGAATTGAAAAGTGGTGTGCTAATCAGAACATATAGCTTCTCAAATGCTCTTTGAATGCCTTTTAACATATTACTGGTTCTCCCATTAATTAGTGAATTGAATAAAATCTGACATGTGTTCGTTTACATTTATAAAAGTCACAATTTTATTTTTTTGAAAATTATACTTTATAACTGGTAATAAAGTCAGTTGTTTTACCTTTAAGCCTTCTGGTCCTGGTTCACCCACATACCCCTTTTGACCTGGTTTTCCCTAGGGAAAAAAAAAAACAGAAAGAGATGTTTAATCATTCTCATTTTTGAAAGTTTCCTATGATATATAAAATTCAGACGATTTGATGAGATAAAACACTTCAAAATTATCTGATAATTGTATTTTATCACACTCATTAGCCATTCATACTACAACGTTTGACTATCTACTATGTGTTATCACAGTTCCAAGAACTGAGGATTGAGTGTACTAAATATACCTGATTTTACAGAGCTTATATTTTAGTGAGGATGACAACATTTTAAAAATAAGTAAAATGTATAGTATGTTAGGTAGTGGTAAATATGAGAAACAAAAAATTAAGTAAGAAAGAGAGATATAAACTATTATGGGAGTTTCATTGAGGCTTTTTTTTTTTTTTTTTGACAAAATTGCCAGGGAAGACCTCGCTAAGAAGGTGGCAGCTGAGCAGAAACTTAAAAAAAAGGGCTAGTATGGATATCTGAAGGAAGAGCATTCTTAGCAGAAGAAAACAGCAAGTGCAAAGGCCCTGAGGCAAGAATGTGCCTGGTGTGTTGGAAAAACCATGAAAAGTAAATGTAGCTGGAGCAGAGTAAGTAAGGAGATGAGGTCAAAGAAGGGAATGGGAGAGGGGAAGCCAGGTTATGTAGGGCCTGGTAGTTTACAGTAAGGGCTTTAACTTTTAATCTTAGTTAGACAGGAAGCCTTAGACAAGCTTTAGAAAGAGAAGTGCCATGAGCTAAGTTTTAACAGAATCACCTTGATAAAGAGCAGAAATGGGAAATTCAAAGAAGAGTCTACTGCAATAAACCAAGTGAGAGATGACAGTAGCATACATAGATCAGTGTGGTAACAGAGGAGGTTGTGACAAGTGGTAAGATTCTGTATACAGTTTGAACATAAATATTCCAAGAATTACTGACAGGTCATGGGTGGAATGTGAGAAAAAAACAAGAGTCAAGAATAAACTCTAGAGTTTTGGTCAAGATGGCAGAGTACATAAATGCTGTGTTTGCCTCCTGCCACTATCACATCAAAATTACAACTAAACTATGGAACAACCATCATTGAGAATGGCCTGAAGTCTAGCTGAACAGTTTTCCTATAATTAAGGATATACAGAAGAAGCCATGTCAAAACTGCCAGGAGATGGAGAGATGCAGAACAGGCTGGTCCCATACCCATGTGTGGAGGTTAAAAATTGGGAGAGTATCTCAATTGTAGAGATCTCCCCTGAGAAGCAAGGGGGCACAGCTCTACACCAGGCTCCCCAGCCCAGGGTTCCAGTGTTGGGGAGAGAAGTTCCCATAACTTTTGGCTGTGAAAACCAGCAAAGATTGTAACTGAGTGAGATGGAAGGCAGCTGGAGTCCCAGGCAATCCTCTTAAAGGGCCCAAGCCCAGACTTACTGACAGTCTCACTCACTCTGAACTTCTGCACTGGTGCAGCAGTTAGAAAGTCGCCAGAGACAGGGAAGAACTGAATTGTCTGGCTTCAGGGTGAGGGCTTGAGGGGCAGCTTTCTTCCAGATAGAAGTGCTAGCAGAAACCATTGAATTCTCCCCTGACCTAACATGCAGAAGTTGGTGGCTGCCATATCTGTGTCTCCATTAACCTGACTAATACCATTAGCCCTATACCCTGCTTAATCCCTGAGACCCTGCCCCACTCAATTTGTAGGTCCACCAAAGCCACTTCCAATGTCTTTTCCATAAAATGGCCTGTCTTGGTTCATGCTGTAGACGTTCTTAAAATCTCTCAATGGTCTGCAAACCCCCAAAAAGCAGCATCTGGTCTTAGTATACCCCATATATCTTGCTAAGCAGCCCCAAGCCCGGCACAAGTAGTAGCCAGCCTCAGTTTGTAGCTTAGTTTCTCCTAGGTACCTCCATATCCAGGACAAGTAGCAACCATCTTCAGATCTCTTTTGTAGCTCATACCAAGTGTTCCTAGGCAGGGCACAATCAGTAGCTGATCTTGACCTGCAACCAGAGCCCTAGAACCAACACATCTACTGGCCTGCTTCAAACCACATCAGAAATGACACATCCAAAAAGCAGACTTGGCAGAAACCAGAGCCCTGCCAAAGTGAATCGGTCTCTGCACAACAGCTTCTCCTCTATAGTCATGGCCAGTCCTCACAACCAATTACCTTGAGAATCCACCATTCCTATTGATGTGCCAACAGCAATCTAAGCTCAACAAAAACAGAAAGGTATCTGCAACTCTTACAAGGGACACATCTGAAGCACCTGACTCAAGTGACCAGGGGGACTGCACCTCTAAACCCCACAGAACACCTACTACACAAGGCCCCTTTTCTAAGATTGGGAAACATAACAGCCCTACCTAATACATAGGTACAAAAACAAGGAGGCAGTCAAAATGTGGAGACACAGAATCATGGTCCAAATGAAAGAACAGAACAAAGCTCCAAAAAAAGAACTAAGTGAAATGGTGACAGTCTACCATAAGCAGAATTCAAAACACTGGTTATAAGAACACTCGATCTCTGTAAGAACTTCAATAAAGAGAAAGGAAGCTTAAAAATGTAGATAAAAAAAAATAAAAAGAACCAGTCATAAATGAAGAATATGACAACTGAAATGAAGAGTATATTAGAAGGAATCAACAGTAGATTAGGTGAAGTAGAGGATCAAATCATCAATTTGGAAGATAAAGGAGCAGAAAACACCCAATTGGAAGAGCGAAAAGAAAAAAGACCAAAAAAAGGAGATAGCTTAAGGGGCCTCTGAGATAACATCAAGTATATCAACATTCACATCATAGGGGTACCAGAAATAGGAGAGCAAGGAATTGAAAACCTATTTGAAGAAATAATGACAGAAAACTTCCCTAACTTGGCAAAAGAATAGACATACAAGCCCAGTAAACACAGAGAGTCCCCAAAAATGAACCCAAAGAGTCTCGTACCAAGACACATCATAATTAAAACACCAAAAGTTAAAGACAAAGAGAGAATCTTAAAAGCAGCAAGAGAAAAGGAATTACTTATGTACAAGGGAGCTCCTATAGGACTGCCAGCTTATTTCTCAACAGAAACTTTGCAAGCCAGAAGGGATTGGCATGAAGTAATGAAAAGCGAGGACCTACAGCCAAGATTACTCTGCCCTACAGAGCTATCATTTAGAATCTAAGGATAGATAAAGACCTTTCCAGACAAGAAAAATCTAAAGGAGTTCATCATCAACATGCCAGTATTACAGGAAATTTTGGAGGGACTTCTTTAAGATAAAGGATAAAAAAGATAAAATATATGAATAATAAAATAAAAACAACTATATATCTATTAACAATTACTTTAAATGTAAATGGATTAAATGCTCCAATCAAATGACATAAGGTAGCTAAATGGATGAGAAAACAAGACTTTATGTACGCTGTTTATAAGAGATTCACTTCAAATCAAAAGACACAGAGACTGAATGTAAAGTGATGAAAGATATTTAATGAAATGGAAACAAAAAATAAAAGCTAGGGTAGTAATACTCATACCAGACAAAATAGACCTTAAAATAAAGGCTATAACAACAGACAAAGAAGGACCCAGTAATTCTACTTTGGGTATTTAGCCAAAAAAACTCAAAACATTAATTTAAAAAGACATATGCATCCACATGCTCATTGCAGCCTTATTCACAATAGCCAAGATATGGATGCAACGTGTGTCCATCAACCAATAAATGGATTAAGAAGAAGTGGTACTTAATACAATGAAATACTACTGTCATAAACAATACAATCTTGCCAAGTATAATAACACGGATGGACCTAGAGGGTATAATGCTAAATGAAATAAGTCAGACAAAGACAAATATCTTATTATTCCACTTATATGTAGAATCTAAAAAACAAAGTAAATAAACAAACAAAACAGAAAAATTCACAGATACGGAGAACATTTTGATGGTTGCCAGATGGGAAGGGGTTGGGAGATGGGTGAAAAAGGGGAAGAGATTAAGAAGTACAAATTAGAAATTACAAAATAGTCATGGGATTTATAGCATAGAAAATATAGTCAATAATATTATAATAACCATGTACAGTGTCCGGTAGGTCCTAGATTTATTAGGATGATCATTTTGTAAGTTATATACATGCCTAATTGCTATGTTGTACACTTAAAAACTAATTTAATATTGTATGTCAACTTTAATTGGAAAATAAAAAATTTAGTAAAAAAAAGAATGAACTCAAGTTTTATATTCATGAATAAGGGACTAAATGAAACAGGGTCGACTCTGGTAAGAACAGGTTTGGAGGGTAAATTGGAAGCTCAGTTTTGGACATTTCAGTTTGACAGTCTTGTTGGACATTTAAATGGAGAGATCTTGTGGTAGTTATGTAGTCCAGAGTTCAGTGGGTAGAAGGAGCTGATCTGAACATAAATCACCAGCATTTTGATAGCATTTAAAGCCATACTTCTAGACCAGCTTATATGAGTGTAGATAGAAAAAAAAAAATCCAAAGCCCTAATTTGAAGAAATGAGGAAAATATGAAAATTTGCTGCCACAGAGTTAGAAGGAAGATCATACAAGTGAAGAAAGTATCTCTGGGAGGAAAGTGCAATCTTACCAAATTCTGAATGATATAATTATAGAGTAATATGAAGACTGGGAAAAGATTATTGAATTCAGCGACACGGAGGTCATTGATGACCTTCCTAAGATCTTTTGTTTTAGAATGGTGGGAACAAGAATGGTTGCAGCAGATAGGGTGAGGAGAACATTTGGAAAGAGCATGAATAGACAATACTTTTGAAAAGCTTTACTGAAAAGGGAAGGAGAGAAAGGCAACACCTGGAAGGAAAACTGGGGTCAATACAAGTTTTGCTTTTGTTTCTACAGTGGAAGAAATAATGACATATTTGTATGCTAATAGGATTGATCCGTTAAAGAGAACAAAATTAGTGGGGAGAATTGCTAGATTAATGTTCTTCAGTAGGCAAGAGGCTAAGACATGTAATAAAGACATTTTGATCTTAGCTAGAAAAATGGCCTGTTAACACACAGTTAACAAGAGAGAAGGCTGAGTAAATGACATAGATATAAAGAAGTGGGTAAAAGAGATTATAGAAACTTGTGGAAGTTCTCTTCTGATTACTTCAATCTTTTCAGAAAACCAGGAGACAAAAAAAAAGGGCAAAGAATGAGGATGAGAGAAAAATGAATGTAGGTGAAGAGAAGTATGAAATAATAATTTAAACAAGTACAAGTAAATGGGTATGAAAATAGAATTTAGAATGTAATCAAAGGGGCAATTGTAATGTTTTTAGCATGAGGAAGACATAATATAGATATGTGGCCATAGCAGAGATAAGGAATAATGAAATGGTGTGATAGAATCAATGGATTGAAATTCTAATTGGGACTGTTGGAGTGGTCAACAAGAGAAAATGTACTAGAAAGAAAGGAGATGATGGTTTGGAAGCGAAAAGCTTGAAACAAAATTAGGAGAGGCTGCTGTTACTAGTATTGACAAGGTAAAGAGTATGACCACGATGATTTGTAGCTGAAGAGAACAGAGGATAAGATAACTGGAGAAGAAATCAATATACCCGATATTGGTTGAATTAATCTATAGTATGTAGTTTCTAATATCAAACAACTGATACTTAATTATATAAGATTTTATTAAGGATATCATTATGTCTCAACTAATGTTTGTGACAAATTCAAATCTAAGAGCTAAAAAGGTGCAGGTGGGGAGATTGCTACATAGAACACTAATTTGTAATATCTACTAGGCACTATAGATTTGGATTTTATTATTCCTATCCATTAACAAATGCTCTCATATTTTTCTTTCTTAAAATAAATGAACCCCACCCTGGCTCTCATTCCTTTAACTACATAGAAAAACTTTAGCAAATTAAAATTATATTTAGCACTTCTACCTAAAAGGTTATTCTAATTTTTGCCTCCGCCTTACTTAAAATTGTCTAGTGGTTTTCTGCCAAGCATAAATTAGAACAAATAATCAAAAATCATCCCACTATTGTTAAATATCAATTGCTCACTAATGAACTTGTAGATACAGGAGAAGAAATGTAGTTATAGTCTAAATTATTAAATTTGTCTATGATATTTACAAAAAAATTACAATACATTTTATTTACATTGGAAAAAGCCTTCATGAGACTATTTCTTTCATGTTTAATAATGTAATACTCAAGCACTGCAGAATATTAAGGAATAGTTATACATCATATCTATATGATCAAATGAATCTTATTGAATTTTGGTATTAGCACATTCATAATTTTTTTTAAATTAAGAAATTAAGAGCATCAGTCTTGGAGTCATCACTTCTGGTTCTGTTTAAGTTCTGTCATATTAAGTTTATCTTGAATATGTTACGCTTGAGAATATAACAATAAGGTCTTATTTTCATATCTAAAAATGCAGATAATACCTTGCAGGGTTGTTTTCAGGATAAGAGATAATTAAGGTCATATATTTAAAGCAATACTAGGCCTAAATTGATTCTAAATCAATAGTAGCAACAATAATAATATTAAGACACTAGTAAAGAGGTGAACATAGTTCTGTTTTCTAGGGAAGTACATTTTAAATAGAATCCATTGTACTGGGTTCAAATAACAATAGTTTTTCTGTTATATAACTCACCTCACAAAAAATGAAATAAAAAATCTTCTTTTTCTTTCAATTGGATAGTGGCAGTTTATGTGCTAGTGAGGTAAAGGTGCAAGAAAAAGAATTACTGTCTCCTTAAATGTTTTAAGAACCTGCATGCTATGATGTTCTCAAGAAAAAAAATGAGATGTGTTTTATATGCGTCTAATAATGCCTCTTAAAGAAATGTAATGAACACACCTTAATTACTTCATGATAACGTAAACTTTGGTCATGCATACCCCAATTCTTAAAGAATTTATTTTCAGAACTTGAAAACAAATAATTCACACATTAACACACAATATTATCCAAGAAAAAGTTGGCAGAAAATACATCTTATTAACTTACCATAATTTTACTGACACACTTAGAAAACAGAATTTTCCAGAATATTACTAAAATGTTTAAGGTATTTTGCTTCTCATTACATTTTGAGAAACTTTACAAATAACCTGTAAAAGTTACTAAGACCAGAAGACCAATGAAAGAATAAACAAATATGTAGAGGCATAAGATCATTTTAAAAATCCCTTAAAAACTCCAAGTTACAGGCCTATTTTATTTGGGGAGATTGTATGGCTAGGCTATAGTTTGTTTTCATTTTTTATCCTTTGCTATAACTTAAAGTTTGGTACTTTTTAAAAAACTTACAGAATATTTGTTTAAAGAGAAGCACATTTTGAAAATTATTTATATGATACTTACTCTTGGCCCCAGTTCTCCAAAAGGTCCAACTGGTCCTTCTTCTCCCTTAAAAAAAATAAATCAGAACATATCATGGCCTGAAATAAGTATATAAAAATGTAAACCCTGTTCTATTTATTCTGAAGTCTGAAGCTTATTCTGAGATATAATTAAAAAAATGAGATTTTTTTTTTTTGTATTTTAGAACTGTAGTACCCATAACATTTTAATTTCTTCTGTGACAGCCTCACTCCTACTCTAATGGAAATATGGATTATTTTTAAATTGGTAGATGATATAACTTAGACATAGAAAACTGAGAGTGAACAACAGTACAAGCGACTTGAGTATCACAAAATCAGGATTAGAAATCACTAAAATCATGAATTAAGACTAACTTTTACCTTCTTGGGCTCAATCTCTTTCCAACACAGAGAGGAACTCAATAAAGTTCTTAATAGATGGAAATCAATACACACTGGTATATTAAAAGTTATTGGTATACAATTTGTTTGCACTTGGCACATTTTGATATTTAATTCATTTAACAAATGTTTTCAAGTTTTAGTTCTGTATTATGTCTTAGAGATACAAAGGTTTATTAGATCATACTCAAATGGGATTAACGCCTAGAGTTTCTTCTTGACTAATTTACAGGTTCAATATTCTTGGGGTCAAATGAGTTATAATGTCATAATATATGAAATATTGTACATTCTTCTAAGGATCAGAAACTGTATAGGTAGATAGATAGAGGAACATAGAAAAAATAACAAATTTTTATTTATTATTTTCTAAGAAAATAAAAAAGTAAATGCTTTTAATCCATTTATTGACATATTTTCTAAATGATTTTTCACCTTTAAATAAAAGTCGATGTTACCACATTTCAACAACGTATACAGACCTCTCTAGAATCATATATTCTATTCTATGTAATTAACAAACATTTTGCTCAATTCACAATTCAATTAAAATATAATTTATTGAGTCACAAATATAAAATTGACACAAATAGCAAATATAAATTCCACTAGGTATGAGTGAGAATCCAGGCTCTGATTCTTCAGATGTTCTGTGGAGACTACTGACATAATCACTTAATGAATTCAGAATACTGTAAAATGATTCCAACCGCCAGTATAATATGGTAACTTAAATCTTCTATGGCAAAAATTGTCCACACTAAAGCAATGTTTTCTTTAAGCAAAAACTAATGTCCCACAAAAATAAAAAGGGAAATTTGAACTAAAAAAATTTGCTGATTGGATATTTATGTCCTGCATACCTGAGTTCCTTTGAGACCAGGAGGTCCAGGAGGCCCTCTGTTTCCAAAGAGTCCCTATAAAAACAATGTAAGCACACACGATAAAAATTTTAGACAAAGTAATATTTTTTCAATCAGCATTAACCTGAAAATCGGTAATACTATTTGGTACTACTCAATTCCCTTTAGGAAGTTATCAAAATGGGGCCAAAGGGCAGATGAATAGAAAAATACAGACCATCCAAAAAGTTGGGAAACAGGATAAATTTATTTATAAACAGTATGTTCATGTTCAGATAATCTGCTCAGTGTGTTATTCTTTTATGGGACACATTTTCAGAAAAAGTACTTCTAAATTTAAAGCAATGGGTCACACTGTTAATCTGATAATAATACAATAAATACATAAAAGAGCATTCACAAAATCTGAAAACAGATGGAGGGGATATATAATATTTTAATCTGTTAAGAGACTAGCAGAGCCTGGAATACATCATTTATACTAAATGCTCTTCAACTAATTTTCCTTCTTGATACAAGCTGATAAAAGAGAGAGTGATTTACAAAAGAGATTAACATCTGAATGTGACTAGAAATTTTAAAATTAAATCTTTTGTTAATTGAAATTAATGTTATTACAAATCAAATGTTCTACAAATAAAAATTGATCAGAGTAACTAAAAAAAATCTTTCTATTTCATAAAACACCCTATAACATCTATTCAACATGGCAAAAAGGTTTTTCTTTTTTAATTAAATTTATTGGGATGACACTGTATAGGTTTCAAGCGTACAACTCAATAATACATCATCTGGCAAAGTATTTCTTATTCAGTTCTGTTCCCTTAACTATGCAATCTGCTAGCAAAGCTTTAAGAAAACCTCTTAAGAACTACCTTTGGCATTATTGCTTTTAGTAATTCTATAATCACTAAAAGGTTTTATCTAATTTTTAACTATAGCAAATAAATATGACTAATAGCAGATCTACCCAGTTGACTGTGACCTTTAGTTTTGGAATGCAGTAGTGTGACAAACTACATGAGAATCTTTCCTTCATGGTATACCTTGTTCTATCATTGTTATGTTCGAACACGATCAAAAAGTGAAAAACTCTTGGTCAGTTTAAAAGTCTATAATATATTATCACAGGCTTATTATATACATAGCACCATTCAGGAAACTGCATGACCTTAGGCAATAACCTAAAATATTTGTGCAACTTCTTATTTTAAATAGAAAGAGATAGATTAAATTATTGAAATGAGCATATACTGGTTTATACAAGTCCAACATATATTTATCTTCTTTCAGGCAAAAGCATCCTAATTTTCCTTATGGAAACATTCTTTTCCCAGTCTTAGTCCATGTGGTTTGAAGGGAGGTGACTCTACCCCTGATTAAATTTAAGAGTAGACATGTGACCTAAGTTAGTTAACATATTCTACATCTCTAGAAACAACAATTGGTTCAGTAATGGGCCAGGAATAAAAGTTGGTCTTACTAAAGCAAATTTCAGACTACTGTGGAACAACTGGGAAGACAATAACATTAGGGAAGATATAAACATAACAGTAGGAAACCACGAAGGAGAAAAAGCTTGAGGATGAAATCAACAAATTAACAAATGGAGAGAGTAGGAGTGATTGAGTTCCAATGGTACTGTGAGGCATCCTGAATTCAGATGTGTTTGAATCATGTTTAAGTGTGTTACTTACAACTGAAAGAATGTTGGCTGATAAAATAATTTCTAACTCTCTTTAATATTTAAAATACTCTTCGAGATCTCTAAGTGATAGATTTTAAGTATTTAGATAGACTGAATTTATGGAATCAGAATGCTATAATATTTAAATTCCACCATAAGTTATCTACTGTTTAATTATTTAATTCATTTGTTCATTCATTTCTTCATCCAACATTTTATTAATCTTCTACTTTATGTAAGGTTAAATAAACATCACAATATTAGGCCCTAAGTACACAAATACAAATAAGACACAGTCCCCGTTTTCATTGAATTGATAAGTTATTATGGATGATGATACTTTAAAATAAAAATTAGTAAATAAGAATTTCAATGGAAGTAAAAGTATAAGCAATGTGTAAATGGGAACCTTGATGAAGAAGCACAACCTTTCTGAAAGGGCGGTAAGTTGCTATTTTTAAATATGCAAATAATTCTGTATTGAGTTATAATAGGCTAACAAAAACTTGTAGCTAAAAATAAACACACATCAAAAACTTATAAACAACATTTGGGGCTCAAAAGACATTGATGAACATATAATTTTAAAGTGTATGCATAAGAAACTGGCTCAACTCTCTTTCCAGGGTGTAATCAGCAGTGGGCTGAGTGATCAAAGAGAACTAGGTTCTCCTACTCTCTCATTGCATTTATTTACTCTGAAGGAGTGACACCAATGACCAAAGACCAAACATAACTCTTTCAGAGACGCAGATAAACCCAGGTTCTTTTTCCCTTCCTCTTTCAAGACAAACTTATAATTGTAAAGAAATAATAAAAGGCAAATTAAGAAAAAAAAAACCCTACTTATATGCTATTTACAAGAAATACATCTAACACAAAAATACAGGAAAATTCAAAGACCACAAAATAGAATAAGATATGTAAGAGAGTTAACAGTCCCAAAATAGCTGAAGTTATTATATTAGTGTTAAATCTACTAGGCTTTAAGGTAAAACAGTTTATTAGAGTTAAGAGGGTAACTAAATAATAATAAAAGGCTATGTTCACCAAGAAGAGATAAAAACTCAATTTTTATAAACCTAATGACATAAATTCCAAATATGTAAAGTAAAAACTGGTAGATAAATAAAAAATAAATTGAGAAATCCACACTAGAGAGGAAAATTTTAACTCATCTTTTTCTAAAATTAGGTCAAGAAGATAAAAATCTGTAGGAATAGAAAAGACATATAGTAAAATTAACAAACTTAACTTAATCGCCATATGTAGAAGACTGCATCCTCAAACTGGAGTTTACAAAGTCTTTATGAGTACACATGAAAGATGTATGAAAACTAACTACAAAAAGGGCCTCTATCAACAGTTGTATCATCAAAAAATTGTAGTATACACACACATACACACACACACACATACACAGTGGATTATTATATAGCAGTGAAAATGAATAAGCTTTAATTACATGCATCGACCTAAACTAAGGTGAAGAGATAAGATTGAGTACAAGAAGTAAGTCACTGAAGAATATATTTATGTAGTATATGAATTTCCAAAACAAGCAAAACAATAATTATTTTAAAAGAATATACATAGATGGTAAAAAGTACAGCAAAACAAGACTGTGGTTATTTATATATGCAAGAAGAAAAGACATAGATATGATTAGTGAGGGACAGAAAAAGAGTTTTCAATGACATAGTTCTTAACATGAATAGGGTTTATTATTGTTGTGTAAACTGTGTACATGTTTTATGTATCATATGTTAAATACACATTTTTTAAAAAAATTTAAAATGTACAGAATCTTAAGTCTGATCTAGATTTGAATTCCAGCTCTGAAGCCTACTAGAGGTAGGACTTGAATTCCTTTTCCACAGAATCATGTTACCATCAGCATCATAAGGTTGTTGCAATAAATAAAATGGTACTTAGACTGTAACAGGCACTTGATAAATATTAATTTCCTTCTCCTTATGTATCTCACATCAATTAGTATTTAAAATAGTTTCTGAACTGATATTTCACTTTTTCGTCCTATATATTCACCACATTCATATTAATAATTTAATATTATTAGTCTCCCTAAACATCCCTTTCATCATCTCACATCTCTAAAAATCCTCCATAAAGTAAAACTGTAGAGTTTTTATAGGTGACTAAAGTTAATTGTTATTAGCTTACATAGAATGTTATAACTAACAAATGTTTTATGTAAGTCCCATGGTAACCACAAATAAAATATTATACAAATATATAAAAGAAAATGAGAAAGGAATTGAAACATGTCAGTACAAAAAAGTCAACAAAACATAAGAGAAGACAGCAGGCGAACAAAAGAGGGACAAGAAAGCTACAAGACAGAAAACAATTATAGTTAACAAAAAATGTCAATAGTAAGTCCTTTTTATTAGTAATTACTTTAAATATAAATGAATTAAAGGCTGCTATCAAAAGACTTAAGAGTGACTGGGTGGATTTAAAAAATCCAACCACATGCTATCCACAAAAGACTCACTTTAGATTTCACATAGAATGAAAGTGAAAAGACAGAAAAAGATATCCCATGTAAATGATACCCAAAAGAGAGCAGGGGTGGCCATACTTATATCATACAAAATAGACAAAGTAATAAATTGTCACAAAAGACAAAGGAGGACATTAACTAATGATAAAAGGGTCAATTTCTCAGGAAGAGGTAGGTAACAATTATAAATAAATATGCACCTGTTATCAGGGTACCCAAATACATCAAGCAAATAGTGACAGAACTGAAGAGTAAAATAGATAGCAACACAATAAATACAAGATATTTCAATGCCCTACTTAAAATAATGAATAAAACAACCAGTGCGATCAATAAGGAAACAGAGGACTTGAACAATGCTATAGACCAAATGGACCTAACAGATATATAACATTCTACCTAAAGTAGCAGAATATACATTCTTTTTAAGTGCACAGGGAACATTCTCCAGCATAGATCACATATTAGGTCACAAAAGAAGTCTTGAGAAATACAATAAGATTAAAATTATACCAACTATCTTTTCATAACTTAATGAAATGGAATTAGATATAAATTGCAGAAGAAAAACTTAAAAATTCATAAATAGATGACAAACAACACATTCTTGAAAACCAATGAGTCAAATGGATAACTGGAAAATAGCTAAAGACAAATTAAAATGGACACACAACATACCAAAATTTATGGGATTCAGCAAAAGCAATACTAAAAGAGAATTTTATAGTGATAAATACTTAACATTAAAAAAGGAGAAAAATCTTAAATAAATGATCTAAGTTTATACCTTGAAGAACCAGAAGAAAAAGAACTAACTAAGCCCAAAGTTAAGAGAAGGAAGGACATATTAAAAATTAGAGCAGAAATAAATGGAGACTATATAAAACAACAGAAAAAAGATCAATGAAACTAAAAATTTGTTTTTTGAAAAAATCAACAAAATTGACAAACCTTTAGCAAGACTAAGAAAAATAAGATAAAACTAAAAAAAAAAATCAGAAGTGAAAGAAGGCACAGTAGAACTAATGCCACAGAAATAAAAGATCATGAGACTAATACGAACAATTATACAACAAATTAAATAATATGGAAGAAATAGATAAAACTCCTAGAAACATATAAAACTAAATCACAAAGAAATACAAAATCTGAACAGATCTATAACTACCGAAAATACTGAATCGGTAATCAAAAACCTCCCAGCCAAAAATAAATAATTAGATAGATGAAAGGAAGGAAGGAAGGAAGGAAGGAAGGAAGGAAGGAAGGAAGGAAGGAAGGAAGGAAGGAAGGAAGGAAGGAAGAAATTCTAGGACTAGATGACTCCACTGGAGAATTCTACCAAACATTTAATGAGAAATTAATACAAATCCTTCTCAAGTTCTTCCAAATAACTGAAGAGGAGAGAATATTTCCAAATTCATTTTATGAGGCCAGCATTACCCTGATACCAAAGACAGACAAAGACACTGCAAGGAAAAAATTACAGGCCAAAAGTTCTGATTACTATAAAAGTAAAAATCCTCAAAAAATTACTAGCAAAACTAATTCAACAGTATATTAAAGGATCATACATCATAACCAAATGGGATTTAGACCTGGAGTGCAAAGATTTTTTAGCATTAAAATCAATCACTGTGATATACCACATTAACAGAATGAAGAATAAAAATAACATGATCACCTAAATAGATGCAGAAAAGCATTTGACAAAACTTAATACCTTTTCATAAAAAGCTCAGCAAACTAAAAATAGAAGGAAATTACTTCAACATAATAAAGGCCATATACAAAAAGCACAGTTCATGTCATATGCAACAGTAAAAACTAAAAGCTTTCCTCAAAGATCAGGAACAAAATGAGGATGCTCACTCTCACCAATTTTATTCAACATAGTACTAGCTTCCTAGCTAGAGAAATTTATCAAGGAAAAGAAAACAGGTGCAAAAATTGGAAAGAAAAAGTAAAATTTCTGTTCACAGATGATATAATCTTATATGCAGAAAATCCTAAAGATTCTAAAAAATAATTGCTAGCACTAGTAAACAAATTTTGCAATTTCAGGATATATAATCAACATATAAAAATTCATTGGGTTTCTATGAACTAACAACAAACAATTCAAAAAGAAAATTAAGAAAACAATCTCATTTGCCATAATATCAAAAAAAATTAAATACTTAGAAATGAACATAATCAAGGAGTGAAAGACTTGTACACTGAAAGCTACAAAACAGTGCTGACATAGATTAAAGAAGACAGAAACAATGGAAAGACATTTCATGTCCATGGTGTGGAAACTTATTATTCAAATGTCCATACACCCAAACTTATCTATAAATTTAATTCAATCTCTAGTAAAATCTCAATAGCATTTCTTGAAGAGATAGAAAAAAAGAATACTAAAATTCATATGGAACCACAAAAGACCTGAATAGCCAAAACAATCTTAATAAAGATGAACATAGCTGGAGGGCTCGCATTTTCAGAATTTGATATATATTATAAATTAAAATAATCAAAACAATTTGGTACTGGCATAAAGAAAGACATATAGATCAAAGGAACAAAATAGAGAGCCCAGAAATAAACCCGCACATATACAGTCAAATAGTCTTCAACAAGGTACCAAGACTATACAATGGGGTAAAGATAGTCTTTTCAACAAATGGTGGTAGGAAAACTAGATTTGCAAAATAACAAAATTGGCTGCTTATTTTACCCATATATAAAAATAAACTCAAAATGAATTAAAGACTTAAACACAAAGGCTGAACCCACAAAACTCTTAGAAGAAAACATAGGCAGAAAGTTCCTTAACATTGGTCTCGGCAATGATTTTTTGGATTTAAAACAAAAGGAAAGGCAACAAAAGCAAAATCAACTACTAATACTTCTGCACAGTTAAAAAAAATCAGCAGAGTAAAAAGGCAACCTACAGAATGAGAAAATATTTGTAAGCTATAAATCTGATAAGGGTTTAATATCTAACATATATAAGAAACTCCTACAACCCAATGGCAGTAAAAAAATGCAATCAAAATAATAGACAAAGGACTTAAATAGATATTTTTCCAAATAAAACATACAAATGGTCAACAGATATATGTAAAAATGCTCAACATCACTAATCACGAGGGAAATGGAAATCAAAGCCACAATGAGATACCTCACATGTATTAGAATGGCTATTAATAAAAAAAAAAAATAGGAAATAACAAGTGTTGGCAAGGATGTGGAGAAATTGGAAAACTTGAGCGCTATTAGTGGGAATGTAAAATGATGCAGCCACTAGGGAAAAGAATATGGAGAATCCACCAAAAATTAAAAATAAAACTACCATATTATCCAGCTACCTCACTTCTGGTTGTTTATCCAAAAGAACTGAAAACAGAACCCCAAGAGATATCTGCACTTTCATGTTCATTGAAGAATTATTTGCAATAGCTTATAGGTGAAAATCTAAATGACCACTGAGGGGTGAATAAAGAAAAAAAAATGTGGTTTTAGACTACTGGACACTGGACTGTTATTCAGCCTTAAAAAAAAGGAAGGAAATTTTGACATATACTATAAGATGGATGAACCTTGAAAACTAAACTAAATGAAATAAGCTTGTCACAGAAAGACAGATTCTACTTATATGAGGTATTAAAAGTAGCCATACTCATAGAACCAGAATGTAGAATGATGGTTGCCAGGGGTTGCAGGAAATGGAAATGAGGAATTGCTGTTCAATTGTATAGCATTTCACTCATGAAAAATGAAAACAGTTTAGAGATATGCTGAACAAAATATACATATAGTTAATATTATACCGTACACTTAAAAATTTGAGATTAGATTTCACATTATGTGTTTTCACCACAAAAAAAAAAAAAGGCCTTCCATGGGTTTATTAGCATTTAAACTTTTCAGCTTTATATTTAAGATTTGTCACAATCTGCCTCCTAACTTTTTAAGTCAGGTGGGTTTACTTCTGCCTGCCATCCTTGTATTTATTTTGTACCTATTGCATGGACTCTCTCATTCCTTGGTGCTACTTGGCCAAATCCAACTTATCCAACTCAAATCCTAATTTTTCTATGAAGTCTCCCAGAAAAATAACTCCCATGTAAGTTATTCTTTCTTCTGAGGTCCTTATTATTCACTTACCGTGTGCTGCCTAGTTACATTTTAAAATTCTTCTCATGTGGAAATCTCGCATTTTCAGAGGATTACAAGTTCTTGGTAGGTGGAAGACCATGTTTTAATCTTGTTTTCATGTAATTGCTTAATAAAATCAATAAATATTTCTCAACACAGTACATTGCCCATGTACAAACTCAATAAATACTTCTCAGCTGACTAAATGCTGCCTGGATAATAAAATGGTTAATATAAGAAACCTGTGTATAAAATCCTGATTTAATGTATGGAATGTAAGTCTGCATGACTGGATCAAGGTGATGTTAGAGACATATTAGGAGTTATATATTTTCCTTTTACCAAGTTAACTAACCTCAATCCAGAAAAACATGACTTATTTTAATAATTTAGTATAAAAGTTATTTCCATATATTTCCATATATTCCATTATACAACAGACAATAAACAGCCTGTTTTACCATCCCTATTTCCATAGCCAAAGTAACAGTTAAAACCATTACAGCGGTATATAAATTATTCCTCTGTTTACTGGGGAACAGAGAATATTTATCGGGTACTCAGTTTTCGCAGTAAACAGCAAAGAATGTGGTTTCACAAATGTTATGGGATTCTTGAAAGCAGACTGCCAAATTAGGTGGCTCTCAAGAAGGTTTGCTGAATTATGTTTTGTATCTATATACACATACACATACACATACACACAATCTCACAATCAATATAACCATAATTAACACAAGTTTCCAATCATAGTTTGAGATTTTTAGTCAACTGGCAGAAAATGAAGAGAAAACAGGCTTTTTAGAGCTATGCCAAATTGCTCTGGAAAGGACTCAATTTATTTTCAAATAAGGTAATTATGTATTTCAAATACAGCGCATGTGATTTTCTTGATGACCCCTTCTACAGCCTCAACAGAACTTCAGTAATTTATATTGTCCCCACTTTCCAAACAAGACATGTATATCAAAATAAAGTTAGTTTTAAGATGCTTGCATGACATAGTGTACACAACTAAAGAAAACACATCATGCTAATACGGTCAGTATGTTTGGCTCTGTTTTCCCTTTCTGTTTCTAGAAACAATTTCAAGGCAAACAGTAAAGACCAAAAAGAGAAACAAAAACAGATCCTTCTCAACTTACAAAACATAAAATCATATTCCTGTTTCTTTAAAATTTATTGTTTTTTTATAAAATCATCTAAGATATTAATTTAAAATTCAGTGATGTGTATAAATCAATTAGTCTCATGATGGTGCTGATGAGACTACAAGCTGAAAGTAATTCACAAAGTAATTAATACTCATTGGAAATTCAACCACTGGTATTCATTAAAATATCTAGCTTTCTGGTCTTTTGTCTCACTTTTAAACACTTTAATTCTAAAACTAAAGGAAGTAACAAGAAGGAAATTCTGAAGATCCCTATTATAATAATAATCAAGAGGTCAGCTGGTTTCCTTCAGTTATCTGACATTTTTCTTGATAAAACTTCGAGAGGATTGAGGGGAATCATGGTGGAGTGACAGACATCCTCAGATCTTACCCCTTGAAACAACAATAAGCTGAACATTTAAAACTGAACAAAAAACACCCAAACTGCACACCAGTACATCTGAGAGTGGGATCTGCGTATAAGAACTACCACAGGTCAGAAACCCGGGTGTCGGGCGGTGGACTGGGAGAAATAAAAATGCTGCCTCTCGCAGCCACTGAGCTCCTTGCAGGAGGAGGGAGAGGGGTGAAGGTGTGGCAACTTCCCTGAACAACCCTGCCTGGAAGTGCCAGGACTTCTATGCAGCCATCAGCAGGGCTCACTTATCAGGGCAGAAAGCAGATAAATGAGACAGGACTGCAGAGAAACAGCAGTTTTCACTGGTCCCGGTTGCAAAACAGGTTGAGCTGCAGCCCCCAACCCCCAATCCAGAGGGCTACTTCCCCCATACCCTCTGAGACTGAACACTGTGGAGACTCTGAGCAAAAGCTGTTGAGACTGAAGCTACCTCTCATAGCCTCTGGAGTTCCCTGCAGGAGAAGAGGGAGAAGGTGCAGTGACTTCCCTGAACAGCCCTGTCTGGAAGTCCTGGGACTTCTACTCAGCCGTAGCAAGGCCCAGTCATCAGGTCAGAAAGCAGAGAAGTGGGATGGGACTGCAGAGACATAACAGTTGATTTTTACCAGCTGTGGTTGCAAAACCGAGGCTGAGCCGTAGCCTCATCTCTCAACCCAGAGGGCCCCTCCCCCATCCTCCGAGACCAATCACCTTGGAGCACCAGGGGAATCTGAACAAATGCTACCGAAACTGTTGGCTAATACTGACAAGGGCTGAAACTGAGAGTAGCAAGTGTGATTAAATTTCTACGAGAAAATAAATAAAACATTATTTAGGCTTTAAATAAGCAGGGATCCAGGAGACTTAGACACCACCTACTGGAAACCAAAAGAAAGAGCCTCTTTTGCAGCAGGCTAAAGTGAGACCTTTATAAAATAAATCTTTTTTTCTGGAAACACAGCAGAATACATTTCCATTAATGCCTAGGCTGAGAAATAGTCCATTAAACACCATGAACAACCAAGATGACAAGCCATCTCAGAAAGAAAGAGAAAAATATCCAGAAAATAAGCTTGCAGACATAGAAATATATGACTTAAATGAAGGAGAATTCAGGATGGTACTTCTGAATAAACTCAATGAGTTCCGAAACGAGTCATATCAACAATTTCAGGAATTGAAAAAACAACTAGATGAGCAGAGCAAGGAGACTGAAAACCCTCAAGAAGAACAGAATAGATCTTCTGAAGATAAAAAAAACACACTGCAAGAGTTGAACAATGAAATAGCAAGCTTGGGGAATAGAGTCAACGAAGTGGAGGAAAGGATCAGTGATATCGAAGACAGAAATGTAGAAATAAATCAGAAGGAAGAAGAGAGAAACTGAAGAATGAAAAATAATGACAGAGAAATACAACAACTAGCTGATAACATCAGGAGAGGAAACATAAGAATAATAGGCATTACCGAAGGTGAGGAAAAGGAAAAGGGATTAGAAAGCATTTTCAGGTGAATAGTTCAATTTCCCCAATCTAAGGAATGAGCTGGAACTTCAAGGAGTCAACAAAACACCTAATTATCTCAACCCAAAAGGCCTTCACCAAGAAACCTTGTATTAAAGTTATCAAAAATCAATGACAAAGATAGAATTCTCAGGGCAGCCAGGGAAAAGAAGATGGTAACATATAAAGGAAAACCCATTAGATTATCTCAGATTTCTCAGACCTTACAAGCCAGAAAGGAATGGAATCAAATATTTAAACTATTAAGTGAAAGGAACTACCAGCCTAGAATAATGTATCCAGCTAAGCTCTCCTTTAGATATGAAAGAGAAATTAAGACCTTTCCAGGCATACAAATTCTCCATTATGAGGCCTGCCCTACAGAAATAGTGAAAGGGGTTAGCTCACCTAAAATAAAACAACAACAACAAAAATACATAATTAGGAGTAAGGTGACTAGCAGGCTGATAGAAGCAGAGGAGTGCAATCTTTATTAAGATTAGGCCATTATATGCTTAAATAATAAGAGAATTGCTATAGCAAGATAGTAATGAACATTCAGCATACATAGGGACAAAATAAGGTAACAATGACTGAAAAGGGGAGGATTCAAAGATTCAAATTTGTAAAAGGGAATGGAGATAAGGTACATGCAGAAGAAAATGGACGACTGTATATTTATAACTATCCTTTTCATATTTGTAATGGTAATCACACACCAAAGATTCATAACTGAAGTATATAACATGAAACAAGAACTAAAGGGAAAACTCAAAAAAGCCAACCAAAATAAAGAAAACAGAAACACAGGCCAAGGGAGCAATGGAAATACCAAGCTACCAGAAAGCAAAAAATAAAATGGCTATAAGAAGACCTCATATTTCAATAATCGTCCTAAATGTAAATGGACTGAACTCATCAATAAAAAGGCACAGAGTTGCAGAATGGATCAAAAAACAAAACCCAACCATATGCTGCCTCCTGGAGACATATCTCAGCTCCAAAGACAAATACAGACTCAAAGTGAAAGGGTGGAAAATGATATTTCAAGCAAATGGCATTCAGAGAAAAGCAGCAGTAGTGGTACTAACATCAGATAAAATAGACTTCAAAATAAAAAAGGTAAAGAAAGATACTGAGAGACACTTCATAATGATAAAAGGAATCATGCACCAAGAAGACATAACACTTATTAATATCTATGCTCCCAATCAGGGAGCCCTGAAATATGTAAAGCAATTACTAACGGAACTAAAGAGAGAAACAGACCAAAATATTATCATAGTAGGGGACCTAAATACCCCACTGTCGGATATGGACAGATCATCTAAACAGAAAATCAAAGAGAAAATAACATCTTTAAATGACACATTAGACCAACTGAACATAATTGACATATACAGAGCCTTCCATCCCAAAACAGCTGCTTATACATTCTTCTCTAGTGTACACAGAACATTCTCAAGAATTGACCACATACTGGGACACAGAAATAACCTCAATGAATATAAGAGGGTTGAAATCATGCCAACCATATTCTCTGATTATAATCCTTTAAACTAGAGATCAACTGCAAAAATAAATTGGGAAGAACCATAAATACATGGAGATTAAACAACATGCTACTGAAGAATAACTGGGTCAGAGAAGAAATAAAAGGAGAGATCAAGAGACACATAGAAATGAATGATAATAATAGTACAACATATCAAAACTTTTAGGACACAGCAAAAGCAGTCATAAGAAGAAAGTTCATATCATTACAGGCCCATCTCCAAAAACAAGAATGAGCCCAAATAAACAGCCTAACACTTCATATTAAAAAACCACAAAAGGAAGAACAAATAAGACTTAAAGTCAGCAGAAGGAAAGAAATAATCAAAATTAGAGCAGAAATAAATGAAATTGAAAACAAAAACACAATAGAAAAAATAAATACAACAAAGAGCTGGTTCTTTGAGAAGGTTAATAAAATTGACAGAACCCTGGCTAGACTCACTAAAATAAAAAGAGAAAGAACACAAACAAAATCAAAGATGAAAGAGGGGAAATTACGACTGACATCGTAGAAATACAAAGGATGGTACAAGAATACTATGAAAAAGTATATAACACCAAATTTAATAACCTAGAAGAAATGAACCAGTACTTAGAAAAACATAATTTTCCTAGACTGAATCAAGAAGATCTAGAAAATCTAAATAGACTGATCAGCAGTATGGAAATTGAAACAATCATCAAAAACCTACCAAAAAGTAAAAGTCCAGGACCAGATGGCTTGACCAGTGAATTCTACCAATCATTCAAAGAAGATTTAATACCTATTCTCCTCAAACTCTTCCAAAAAATCAAAGAGGAGGCCAAACTTCCCAACTCATTTTATGAGGCCAATATTACTCTGATACCAAAACCTGGTAAAGATAATGCAAAAAAAGAAAACTAAAGACTAATATCTCTCATGAACACAGATGCAAAAATCCTAAATAAAATACTAGTGAACTGAATACAGCAACATATTAAAAAGATTATACACTACAATCAAGTGGGCTTCATTCCAGGGGCACAGGGATGGTTCAACATACGCAAATTGATTAATGTGATACACTGCATAAATAAATTAAAAAATAAGAATCATATGATCATATCAATAGATGCAGAAAAAGCCTTCGACAAGATACAATGTCCATTTATGATCAAAACACTTAACAAAATCAGTATAGAAGGAAAGTACCTTAAAATAATAAAGGCCCACATAGGACAAACCCTCAGCCAACAACATTATACTTAATTGTGAAAAACTAAAAACCTTCCCTCTAAGATCAGGAACAAGGCAAAGCTGTCCACTATTACCTGTTATTCAATATAACATTGGAGGTACTAGCAAGTGCAATCAGGCAAATGAAAGATATAAAAGGCATCCAAATAGGAAATGAAGAAGTCAGACTGTCACTACTTGTGGATGACATGATTTTTATACAGAAAACTCTAAAGACTCAAAAAGAACACAACTGGAAACAATAAGCAAATACAGTAAAGTCTCTGGATACAAAATCAACATTCAAAAATCCATAGCATTCCTATACTCTAATAATGAAGTGTCAGAAAAAGAAGTAGAAAATATAATTCTTTTTGCAACTGCAACAAAAAGAATAAAATACCTAGGAATAAATTTAACAAAACATGTGAAGGACCTAGATAATGAAAACTATAAGACCCTATTAAAAGAATTTGAAGAAGATACAAAGAAATGGAAAGATATTCCATGTTCTTGGATTGGAAGAGTCAACATAGATAAAATGACCATATTACCTAAAGCATTATACAGATTTAATGGAACCCCCATCAGCATTTTTTAAAGAAAGAGAACAAAAAATCATCAAATTTGTATGGAAGCACAAAAGACCCCGAATTGCCAAAGCCATCCTGAGATAAAAGAACAAGGCTGGAGGCATCACTCTGCCTGACTTCAAATTACACTACAAAGTGACAGTAATCAAAACAGCATGGTATTGGCAGCAAAACAGACACACGGACCAGTGGAACAGAATTGAGAGTCCAGAAGTAAACCCATAATTATATGTACAAATAATTTTTGACAAAAAAGCCAAAAATATACAGTGGAGAAAGGAAAGTCTCTTCAATAAATGGTGCTGGGAAAACTGGAAGGCCATCTGGAAAAGAATGAAACTAGACTGTTGTCTATCATCACACACCAAAATTAACTCGAAATGGATTAAGGACCTGTATATAAGAACGGAATCAATAAAATGCATAGAAGAAAACATAGGAACTAAACTGAAGGACCTTAGACTTAAAGAGACACCCATACAAATGGGAAAATATATTCGCAAGCAACGCCTCTGATAAGGGTCTAATATCCAAAATATACAAAGAACTCATATGACTCTATAACAATAGAAAAACAAACAATCCAATCAAGAAATGGGCAAAGGACCTGAACATACATTTCTCCCTAGAGGACATACAAATGGCCAACAAACATATGAAAAGATGCTCTATATCACTAGCTATTAGGGAAATGCAAATCAAAACCACAATGAGATACCAGCTTACACCTGTTAGAATAGCTATCATCAACAAGACAAGTAATAACAAATGTTGGAGAGGATGTGGAGAAAAAGGAACCCTTATACGCTACTGGTGGGAATGCAAATTGGTACAGCTACTATGGAAAACAATATGGTGCTTCCTCAAAAAACTAAGAATTGATCTACCATATGATCCAGCAATCCTGCTACTGGGTATTTACCCCAAAAACTTGAAAACCCATATCTGAAAAGATATTTGCGCACCAATGTTCATAGCAGCATTATTCATAGTGGCCAGGACATGGAAGCAACCAAAGTGCCCTATGATAGATGACTGGCTAAAGAAGCTGTGGTACATATATACAACAGAATATTACTCAGCCATAAGAAGAGGTGAAATACTGCCATTTGCAACAACATGGATGGAATTCGAGATAATCATGCTAAGTGAAATAAGCCAGACAGAAAAAGTTGAAAACCACATGATATCACTTATATGTGAGATATAAACCCAAAAGCAACAAATGAACAGAACAAACAAACAGTGACTCAGGGACATGGACAATGGACTAGTGGTTACCAGAGGGTAGGGTGTGGGGGAGGACAGGAGAGATACACAGGCAAAAGGGGTCAAATATAGGGGGGTTGGGGTAGGGTGAAGTGGGTAAAGGGGATGAAATATATGGTAGCTGAAGGAAACTAGACTTTGGCTGGTAAACACACAATAGAATATATAGATGTCAAATTATAATGTACACCTGAAAATTATATAATTGTATTAACCAATGTTATCCCAATAAACTTAATTTAAAAAATTTAAAAAAGTAAACTTCAAGAAACAAAATTTCTGAACTGGGAGAAATTTAGAAACCTACCTGTTTTTTCGCCTAGTATGATATTCATACTTAAAAACATTAAGTTCAATTATAATTCCTCTTGAAGTAATTCCCAGTTTCCTAGGGCAGAATCTGTTGCTCAATTATCTAAGCTCTCACTGCATTTCACCAACTTTTTTATATAGCACTTCTTACAACATTTTGTAATTTTTTTCTATTACTCACTAAACTGTAACCTCATCCAAGGGAGGGACCATGGTTTAAGAATCTTCATAATTCCACATTCAATACTTGGCCTAACACATAAAATAAATTCAGTATATGTTAAAGAATGAATTATTGAATAAATTAATAAATGAATACGTTTGTATATGTATCAAGTTCTAAATAATAGCAGGTGAAAGCCTAAACTAGACTCAAGAAATTCACAACTCCATTCTCTATTCTACATCTCTCTTTCATTGTCCCTGCATGCCACTATTTCTATTTTTTGGCTTGCTTTACTATTAGATATTTATTATTTCTACCTTTATGTCAAACAGATACCTCAAACTGAATATACACAGAATTAAATTTCTTGCCTTTCGCATTCTCCAAACCTGCCCCTTCTCCTAAGTTCTCTAGTTAAGTTGATGACATCAGTAATCAAAGTTTTATGTTTCATAGTCTTAGTTTTATGTTTGACTTCTCTTTTTCCCATCACCTCATTTAATCATCAAATCATATTGTTTCTATTTCCAAAACATACTTAAATACAGTCATTCAATCAATCATATATTCAGTAAATATCTATTGTGTTCCAATTACACTATGGATATTATTATGCTTATTGTGATATATATAAAGTCAATTAATCCTGTCTCCCAAAAAGCTTATAGTCCAATAGATAAGCCAATCATCAGTCATAACATATGCAGGTTAATGCTTGACATATTTTTTTTCGGAAATTTTCCAGGAATACAGAGAAGAGATATCTCAGATTTGGGAGGAACAGGGAAATCTTCCTGGAAAATGTGGCATTGTGATGTAAGTGTTAGCCTGATGAAGTAGGGCACAGAAGGGCAGAAAGACATCCAGACAGAAGAACGGCATGCAGGAAGCTGTGATATTTTAACAAGTATGGCATGATTTGGTACTCTAAATCATTTGGAAGAGTGACGGTAAATGGCACTGCACTCATGCACCACATAACAATGTTTTGATGGATGATGAACCATGTATATGACAGTGGTACCATAGATAATAGTGGAGCTGAAAAATTCCTGTCTCCTATTGTAGCCATCGTAAAGTTATAGCACAACACATTACTCACATGTCTGTGATGATGCTGGTATAAACAAACCTACAATGCTGTCAGTTATAAAAAAGTATTTCACAATTATGTACAGTACATAATACTTAATAATGGTAATAAACAATGTTACTGGTTTATATGTTCACTATACTTTTTATCATTATTTTAGAGTGTATTCTTTCTACTCTTTCTACTACAGTGTAGGTCATAAAGAACCTTGTGTGAAAAGTAAAGAAGTATAAGCCTTAAACTGGAAGCTGTGGAGCTCATTGAATGATTTAAGCACAAGAATGACGTGATGAGATCAATACTTTACAAACATTATTCCATCAGCACTTGGAAGGAGTTTTAAGAAATGCCAGACTAGGGCAGGAAGAACAATTGGGGGCTATTACACTAATCCTGGAGAAAAAGAGTGGGCCTAAACTACAACATTGGCAATGAAAATGGTTTTAAGGGCAAGGAGAGGAAATATTGAGTCAGAGATCAGGATAAAGGTGATAATTGATGGCATGAGGTCATTCAGGAGTCAGGAGAGGGTTTGATGCAAAACACATGTGGAACTTGAATACTGAGGAGACAGAAAGGAAGGGGGAAACATTGCTGTTTATAAGGAATGTTTGTAGATGGCCAGTAGGGTTGCTGGATAAAATACAGAGTGCCTAGCTAAATTTGAATTTCACATAAATATAATAAATAACTTTTCATATAAATGTGTTCCAAATGCTGACCACAATTGACCACAGGTAACTGAAACCACAGAATGCAAAACTGTGGATAAGAGGGACTACTGTAGTACTTGACACTACAGTATACTAATATAGCTATATTAATATTCTTTACAGCTTCATCTCCTATTACTTTCTCTCTACTCATACTCATAACCTTCCACAGCAGGTATACTTCATAACCTGCTAATTTTCCAAACTTCAGGTTATTTCATTCTTCTATGTCTTTATTTTCACAATACTTTATTCGCTTACAGTGATCATTCTTCGTCAGCTTTCTATGTAAAATGCTGCTATAGATAACTTCTAGTATATATCCACAACAGTAAGAGAAGTTTAAAATCCTTAGGTTTCTTCAGGCATTTTGTACTATGCATAAGTTCAGGACACTGTAGACTTTCTTTTATTATTTTAATGAAATTTTATTTTACTTTACTTTATGGGCCTTAAAGGGATTTAGTGGTTAGAATATTCTCATCCATTAATTATATGCTATGATTTTTTAGTTTATTTAAAAACCTCTTCCAAAAAATCCTTTTTCAGTGATTTATGTATTTTGTAAATACTGTCACCCTAAGTAGTCTAGACCAAACTAGGAAAATAATTTTCAATGACTTGACTACAAAAGATTAGGTAACATACCCTAATGTAACAAATGGCATCAAAAGAACAGTCAGACATGCAAACCACATACTTATTATTCTTGAATAAGATTTATAAAGTTTTTTTTGATTGAATACAAAGGAGCTGCTATTTTTATTTCCATTGGTGGCAGTTGAACAAAGTTTATTCAAGGCATCTGAGACAACTCAAAAATATTCAGAAGTATTCTGATTTCCTAATTTTTTATCCCACCAAATCATTGAGATACAAGATTAGAAAGCCCTATAGAATAGCACATTTTTTCTTTCTTTCTTATTTGTTTGTTTGTTTGTCTATTTATTTGTTTGTTTGTTTGTTTGTTTTACCTTTGATCCTTCAGGGCCATTTTGTCCAGGAATCCCAATATCTCCTGGAAAACCCTAGGGAACATAAAAATGTAGAGTTTATTCCATAGCAAATTACTTTAAATCCATTAAGCATAGAAAGATTCCCTTTATCTTTCTTTCTCGCCCAGTTAGAGCAATTTATACTTCTCAAAACCTCAATATTAAGAATTCATTGTTAGGCAGTTATTTAACATTAGAATATAAAACTTAAAAAGTGTACTAAAACAGAGCTTGCTTCATCAGGCATTCACGAACGATCCTCAGACCCAAGAAAATCCTTTAACCTTGTCTAAGAGAGTGAAAGTCTTATTCAAAAATCACGCATAACTCAGAAAAAAGGCAAAGGCAACAAATCCTTTCATTGCCAAATGGGACTCAGAGCCACCCAAGGATTAGGGGAATGCATGTGGTTAGACTCACTGTTTATTAACTGTATGGTAACTTATAGATTTTTGTTAGGTAGAGGTGCAAATAACTTATGTCTAGTGATAAAAACAACCCCAAAGGTTATAGTTTATTATACAGGATATTAATCAGTTTTGTATCTAAGTTAACTATCTTATTCTAACATTTACATATTTAATTGTCTATAAATACTTATCTCTTCAAATGCTCTTTGAACTTGTCTTAATATCTTACTGGTTCCATCATTAATTAATCAGTTGAATAAAATCTTTGATCCGTGTTTATATTTACCTGAGCATCATAATTTTACCTTTTTGGAAATTATACTTTAGCGGTCTACAATAGTTGGCTCAAGAAATAGAAATGTATAATAGTGTTAAATAAATCTGTGCTGAGAAAAAGCTTGGAATGTTACTCTGAAATGGTTAGATCAATACTCTTGCTGAAATAATGGATTAGAATGTGATTCATCATGATCAATAATGATCATAAGCTAATGACTGCAGTTTTACTTGTATTAATTTTGTCACAGATAAAGCTATTTTGGTGTTTCTTGCTGACATGGACAAAGGAATAAAAAGACATGTACAAGAATCAGCATCTTTAAAAGTACAGAAGGCTCCAATTAAATACGAATGTCAGCTAGAAAAGGCAGTTCAGTGAAGAAGTAAATAGGATGGTAATAAAAATACCCACAAGTAAAATGGAATAGAAGGATGTTTCTCAAATACTCATCTTGGAAAGAAAAACAAATCAAAAGAAAGTGTTATTCATCTAGTCTGAATTAGGACAGAAACGCCTTGACTCAAATTTAAAACATAGATTCTATGGAGAAAACTATTACTTGGGGACATTTCTGGCAGAGAAAAGGCTGTGATAACAGAAAAATGGTCACAGAATCATATTTCTGAAAGTTTTGGAACAGAATATGTTTAATTCAGACCTGCTGATTACTTTTTTCTAATTAAAGGAAATCAGGTGTGCCTATGCTTTCTCTGCCCTGAACAATTTTCCCTTATTTTTCTTCACATGGAAGACTTATGTTTTAAACAAAAGATTAAACGTTATTTTACTTGCAAATCTTTGACTCCCATACCTTGAGTCAGGTCCCTTATAAGAATTCTCACACCATTCTGGGTCCTACAGGGTAACTTAATGTAATGTTTTGGCTTGTTTTGAATTCCTCAACAGATCATAAGTTCCTTGAAGGTAGTTTTATTTCTCATTAACAATCATCTTCCCAGCAACTAGTACAACACCTGGCACACAGTAAGTGCTTAAAAAAAGCTGTTTGTTGTTGTTGTTGAATGACCAACTTGCTTCTTGTGAAAAAAAAAAAAAAAAAAGAAGGATGTCTTGCAGCTACTTTTGGTCCTGGGATAATGGTTTACAAGTATTGGCTCAGCATGATCCCCATGGATCAATTCATAATTTCTGCCCATTCTTCAGATGAGCCTGGAACACCTTGTCATATTAGAAAGCAAGAAAGCTATCAAAGGTATCAAATCTAGAGTCATGTTAAAAGAACTCTAGGAGCTTAGAGAGGATCCCATCGGACAGGTATAGGACAACATGATCTTCAGTAAGGATAAGAACTGCAATGGACTGATACATGTCAAAAATGTTTAAAATCATAAGTTCATAACGATACAATAACAAAAAAAACTGCTCATGTTTAGAGGATGAAAGGGAGCCAACTCATTATTTTGAAAATTGGCAAACAGAAGTAAAAAGTCAAGCACTTACTTACTCTATCTTTCTTATACATACTTTACCACTTCTAAGCAAATAGTAGATGAGGGAATGCATTCCAGCCAATAAACGAAAAACAAGTTATAGAGCAAAATTATCTCCATTTTGTATTCCCCTAAATGATCTAATGCGTCTAGACAGTTGAGTGATCAACTGCTACTAATATCACAAAAAAAGATAACTAGACATTATGTGCTTCCTGATGAAAGAACACAATACTACCTACAGTCTTGCCAAAAACAAACAAACAAACAAACAAACAAAACAATATAACCAGTCCTCTGTATGTGATTATCAATTTCTAAGAAATACAGAGGACTGAGAAATTGTAACTACACCCTGAGACTATAATCATCAAAATCCAGGCTGTGGGGAACTCTACAGGTCAAATAACTAGGAATCTTTAATAACTAAATTACAAGGGGAAAAAAGTAATGGAAAGAGAACATGTAGACTGAAAGTCATAGTAATAGGATAAACAAGCCTAAACTATAGTTTTTAAAAATGCACACTTGAGTGATAAACCATAAAAGAAAAAAGAGGAACTGCTTACTTTTGGGAGGAGAGATAGGCTTGTGGTTGGGTTGGGATCCATAAAAGCTTCTGGGAGTAACAGGCAGTTCTATTCCTGACCTGCATGGTAGTTACAAGAGTGTTTGTCTTATAATTGTTTCTGATATACATTTGTTTTATATAGTTTTCTGTGTCTATGTTTTATTTTTCAATAAAACAATATGAAAAAAGTTCTTAAAGTGACTTCTATTTAAACATGGACTACTAAGTATATGCATGAATATCTGTTCCCTCTTAAACATTAAAATTATAGTAAAGGAATATTCAAAAAACATAAAGTGCCAAAGACTAGGGGAATAGGAGATAAAAGATGTCAATAAATCTGATGTTAGTCATCTAAGTTGACTATTTTAAAATCAAAACTTTATTTAAAAGTTCAGAAACATACTGACAATTATTAAAAGGAGAAAAAAACAATCTATATTTCCTATTCAAATAGAATACCTTAGAAACAGCCAGAGAACATTTTTGTTACTTAAACAATTCACACCTGGGTTACTAACCAAGTAGCGCTCTGGTTGTTTAAAATAATACTTTTGAACATAAAAATCAGTGGTAACTGTGTCAACTGAACTTTAATGATACCTGTATCTATAAAATGTTTTTAAACTTTCAAATTTACTGTTCAAAATGTAAATCAAATGACAGGACATGGCCATCCTTGCCAAGCTGCAAAATTTCAGAGAATTTACAGATCGAACAATAAAAATTATATCATTTAGAGTCCACAATTTTGATTTAAAAATTATGATAACATGAAACTATACAGGAAGAAAATCAGAAACCAAGGTCTGATAAAGATACTTTAATTCACTTTATTTTAGTTTAAAATAATTTGGAAAACATTGAAAAGTAAAAATGGTTTCTCCTTCAATATGCTTCACTATTTCAGTTGTCATATATCACAACTGAAAATATAACACCTAAGTGAGAAAAAGAAAGATCAGCTGGACTTCTGGTGTATTTAAAAAGAGAGAGAGAGATAATTGATATATAACATTGTACTGGTTTTAGATGTAAAACACAGATTCTGTGTGTGTGTGTGTGTGTGTGTGTGTAGTGAAATGATTACCACAGTATACCTAGCTAACATCTATCACCACAAATGATACAATTTTTCTTGTAATAAGAACTTTTAAGATCTACTCTCTTAGTAACTTTCAAATATACAATACAGTATTATTTACTATGTTACTATGCTGAATATTACATCTCTATGACTTTATTTTAAAATTGGAAGTTTATACTTTTTGATCACCTTTACCCACTTTGCACCCTTCTCCAATCCACTGCCTCTGGCAACCACCAATCTGGTGTCTATCTATGAATTTTTTGGTTTTGTTTTTTTAGAATCCACACATAAGTGAGATCATTGGTACTTATCTTTCTGTCTGACTTATTTCATTTAGCATGCCTTCAAGATATATCTATGTTGTCATAAATGGTGGGATTTCTTTATTTTTAAAGACAATAATATTTTAAAGACTGAATAATATTTAATTTTTTTTATTGAGTAGTATGCTGCTGCTTTATCAAGTTTATGGAATGTTCTAAATCCTTTGTTGTCATTTCAACAATCTTCACAGCGTCTTCACCAGTAGATTCCATCTCAAGAAACCACTTTCTTTGTTCATTCATAAGAAGCAACTCCTTATTCGTTAAAGTTTTATCATGAAATTCATAGCAATGATTTTTTTTATCATAGCAATTTAGTTACATCTTCAGGCTCCCCTTCTAATTCTAGTTATCTTGCTATTTCTATTGCATCTGCAATTACTTCCTCAACTGAAGTCCTGAACATCTCAAAGACATCCATGAGGGTTGGAATCAGCTTCTTCCAAATTCCTGTTAATGTTGATATTCTGACCTCTTCCTATGAATCATGAATGTTCTTAATGGTATCTAGAATGGTGAATCCTTTCCAGAGGTTTTCAATTTACTTTTCCCAGATCCATCAGAGAGATCACTATCTATGACAGCTATAGCCTTACAAAATATACTTATTTTAAGACTTGAAAGTTGAAATTATTCCTTGATCTATGGGTTACAAAACAGATGTTGTATAGCAGACATAAAAAAACAACATTAATCTCATTTGACATCTCCAAGAACTTTTCCTTTGCATTTACAACTTGGCTGTTTGGCACAAGAAACCTATATTTGGCCTAACTCATTTTTCAACATGCTTTCCTCACACGGCTGAATCATTTCTAGCTTTTGATTTGAAGTGAGAGACATGCAACTCTTCTTTTCAATTGAACACTTAAAGACCATTGTATAGTTATTAATAGGCCTAATTTCAATATTGTATATCTCAGAGAATAGAGAGACCCAATGAGAGAGAAAAACACTGGAGAATGGCTGGTCAGTGGAGCAGTCTGAATGGATACAACATTTACCAATTAAGTTTGCCTCTTTTTAAATTTTTTATTTATTTTTTTTATGGTGACATTGGTTGACAAAATCCATGAAGTTTCAGCTGTACATTTTAACAGTAAGGCATATATATATTCACACTGTGTTCACCTCCCATAGTTAGATTTCTTTCTGTCACCACATATTTGACTCCCTTTATCCCATCTACCTCACCCCTCCTCAACCACCCCCTACCTTCTGGTAACCACTAGTCTATAGTCCATGTCCATGATTCTCTGTTTGTTTGTCCTGTTCATTTGTTGCTTTTAGGTTTATATCCCACATATAAGTGATATCATGTGGTTTTCAACTTTTTCTGTCTGGCTTATTTCGCTTAGCATAATTATCTTAAGGTCCATCCATGTTGTTGCAAATGGCAGTATTTCACCTCTTCTTATGACTGAGTAATATTCCATTGTATACATGTACCACAGCTTCTTTAGCCAATCATCTATCATAGGACACTTCAGTTATTTCCATGTCCTGGCCACTGTGAATAATGCTGCTATGAACATCAGCGTGCAAATATCTTTTCAGATATGGGCTTTCAAGTCTTTGGTGTAAATATCCAGTAGAGGGACTGCTGGATCATACAGTAAATCAATTCTTAGTTTTCTGAGTAACTGCCACACTGTTTTCCATACTGTACCAATTTACATTCCCACCAGCAGTGTATAAGAGTTCCTTTTTCTCCACATCCTCTCCAACATTTGTTATTACTTGTCTTGTTGATGATAGCTATTCTAACAGGTGTAAGCTGGTATCTCATTGTGGTTTTGATTTGCATTTCCCTAATAGCTAGTGATGTAGAGCATCTTTTCATATGTTTGTTGGCCATTTGTGTGTCCTCTAGGGAGAAGTGTCATTCAGGACCTCTGCCCATTTTTTGATTGGATCATTTTTTGTTTTGTTTTTATTGAATTATATGAGTTCTTTGTATATTTTGGATATTAGGCCCTTATCAGAGGCATTGCTTGCAAATATACTTTCTAATTCAGATGGCTGTTTCTTTACCTTGGTGATGATTTCTTTTGCTGAGCAGAGCTTTTTGGTATGATGTAGTCCCATTCATTTATTTTAGCTTTTACTTCCCTTGCCTTTGAGGTCAAATTCATAAAATCCTCTTTAAGTCCAACGTCCTTGAGTTTTCTTGTATGCATTTTATTGATTCTGGTCTTATATTCAGGTTCTTAATCCATTTTGAGTTAATTTTGGTGTGTGGTGATAGACAACAGTCTAGTTTCATTCTTTTAAATTTACCTCATATATAGGTGCAGTTTGTGGTGCATCAAAACAAGCACAGTAGTAATAGCAGAGGTAACTGATCCCAGATCACAGTAACAAATAATAAAATTTGAAATACTGTAAGAATGACCAAAATGTGACACAGAGACACAAAGAAGTGAGCAAATGTCATTAGAAAAATGGTACTGATAGACTTGCTGTATGTATGGTTGCTATGAAACTTCAATTTGTAAAAATTACAATATCTGTAAAGTACAATAAGGCATATGAAATGAAGAATGCCTGTATGGTATAAAATAGGAGGTCCAGTTTCATTTTTTTGCATGTGGCTGTCCAGTTCTGTCAACACCATTTATTGAAGAAACTGTCTTTTCCCCCACTGTGTATTCTTGGCTTCTCTGTCATAGATTAATTGACCACATTTGGGTGGGTTTATTTCTGGGCTTTCTGTTCTGTTCCATGGATCTGTACCTGTTTTTATACCAATATATACTGTTTGATTATCACTTTGTAATGTAGTTTGAAACCAGGAAGCATGATGCTTCTAGCTTTGTTCTTCTTTCTCAAGATTGCTTTGGCTATTTAGGGTCATTGGTAGCTCCATCCAAATTTAGGATTATTTGTTCTGTTTCTGTGAAAAATGCCATTGGAATTTTGATAGGGATTGCCTTAAATCTGTAGACTGATTTGGGTAGTATGGACATTTTAACAATAGTAATTCCTCCAACTCATGAACATGAAATATCTTTCCACTTATATGTCTCTTCAATTTCTTTCATCTATGTCATAATTTCAGTATACAGGTCTTTCACCTCCTTGGTTAGATTTATTCTTAGGTCTTACATATTTTTTGATATTATATAAATGGGACTGTATTCTTAATTTCTCATTCTGACAGTCTGTTAATAGTGTATAGAAACATAACTGATTTTTGCATATTGATTTTGTATCCTGTATTTGGTACCTCCTTAATAGCAATAGTCTAAGCAACAATTTTTATCAAGACGCTGAAAACTGAAGAAGCTTTAAAAATAACAAGTGAAAATATGTCTTCTATTTTCGGTCCCCTCACATCTGTTTATGGCACAGAAAAGTGTGACTCGGCTTTCTCTCCAGTAAAAACAATGTTTTATTATTCTCTAATTGCTAAAGGCTGGAGACTAATTCACATGCATTTTTAAAGCAAAACCTGGGAACCAAAACACTAGCAGATTCCATTAGTTTCTTGGGAAATTATAAAAGTAATATATTAACATTCTTATTCTGGCAGTGGTCAGAAGTTTGGATGCTAGTGTGTTCTGATGGAGTAAGTATATGCTCCATGGCATACATTAAGCATTTCACTAGTTCTTCAATAGGAGTGATAAAGTCTCTGTTTTTTATTGAAATTTATAGTCCTTCTGGTTAAAAATGAACAATCCACAAAATTAATAAATCCAATGGATAAAGTAATTATGGTGTATCAATAAAATGAAACAACCTGAATATGGCAACCTGGAAGCATCTCAAATGCATTATGCTAAGTAAAAGAACTAAGACCAAAAAGGAGCACACATTAAATGAGTTCATTTATATAAAAACTTTATAAAAATGCAAATTAATCTATAGTGCCAAAGTGCAGATCAGTGGTAGCTTGGGAAGGGTGAGGGCAGGAAGAATAAAAAGAAGAAATTACAAAAGGTGAATAAGGAAATAGTTTGACAGAGAGAGTCACTATCTTGATCTTGGTGATGGTTTCACAGGTTATACATATGTGAAAATTATATAATTTAAAGCTATTCAGCTTACTATATAACTACCTCAAACCTCAATTATACCTCAATAAAGCTGTTAAAAAAGGTTATTGGTATTGGGTGTTTTAGATAATTATTTGTTTTTTTTGGTAGGCAACAGATTGTAATGATTTAAAGACCTTTAGAGAGAAAATAAAATTTATTTACTGAACTTTCCTGTAGGTAAAATCAGTAAAGTTCATATTTTAGATTATTTTGGATGTAATAGTATGTTCAATTATAATAATAAGTTGAAAATAAAGTCCATGCTTTGGATATTTAAACTTTTCTTATATTTTCTAAGGTAGCTTTAACATACTCTGTTGTTATAGATATGAGTGGCATTTAGGCCATTTAACTCATGAAAATTTTCCAATTTTCATTGATTATTATAACCGTTGTGCTTTAAATACATAAGAATTCAATATGGTCTAGCTTAAATTTATCTTCTGAGTAGTTTAGTTTATAAATCTGAACAAAGCAGAGATGAATATATCCCTTAGAAAAAGTCATATGAAGAAAACATACAATTAATAAATCATTTAAGATAGGGAAACATATAAATTATGAATTCCCAGAGGGCAAAATTACGGAAAGCCTTGTCTGATGCTGGACATACACTATATTCAGTAAATATTTGATGACATGAATTCATGACCAAATTAAAAAGAAATTATTCAAACAATTATCTTTTCAATTATATAATTTCCAAAGTTACCCTTTGTCTAAAAATAAAAAAAAGGAAAAAAAACCCCAAATTAACTAGCATAGCATAGCTTCTATATATAGCATTGAAATTTCACATATGTAAACAAGAAAGAATGTACCCATAGGGAGAGAGGATCTGTAAGGGGAGAATTTGGTATGGACATAGATCCAAAAAACAATCATTAAAATGTGTTCCTTAGCATTTGTGGAAGTACATATGATATCAATAATATGGTAAGTCTAAGCAGGAAAGGAACTTTTAAAGAAATATCAAAATTATTTTTTCTGAGTGAGCATAATCTAAGTTGATGCCAAAAAGAATTCAAAAGGGCAAAAGTAATAAATTAATTTTCCCAGTAAATTATAGAAACTGAACTTTAGCACAAGGCAGCATACAACTGCAAATTAAGGAACTGTTCTATCTTCTACAAGAATCACAAACAGAAAATGTGTGCTTCTTGAAAAATAAATACAAAATAAAGAATTCATCTAGGTATCTGGCTCTCTTTCATTCTCTCTTGCTGTTTTAGATCTAAAAAGCCATCAAAAATAGATTTTTTTCATTATGACATTGCTGAAAATCTTTGCAAATTATTATTGTTATTCATGTATTTTCCCTTTTGTAATTCAATATATTTGAGCAGTAAATACAGCATAACTGAAATCCATTTATGTGTAGCATCCCAAAAACTAACCAGAGAAAATCCACAGACAATAAAATTCCTTACAAAATAACGTATACTCTTTGTACTAAAGACTTTGTTTAAATAGTATGTTTGAATTCATTCTTTAAAGAACCTATAAAGTCAACTGCAAAGTTCACTTTTATTCTACTGATATACACACAAAACTATATTAAACTTAAAATTTTAAATAAACTATTTTGACCATTACTTGATACCTAGGTTTGGATAAATTATAGTGACAAAAAGCAGATCAGTAGTAGAATGGGAAAGGGAAGAATGTGAGGAATAGAAAGGAAGGATTGTAAAAGTGAACAAAGAAATTTTGTAGTTTGATGGATGTGTTCACTATTTTGATTTTGGTGATAGTTTCATGAGTTATACATACATAAGTCAAAAAAATATCAAATTGTATAATATAAATATATGCAGTTTGTTATGTGTAAATTATACCTCAATGAAACTATAATACAAAACAGGTAATCGTTATTGGACATTTTTGGTAATCACTTGTAGACAACAGTTTGCAACCATTTGAAGATCATTAGAGAATCTGTCCTCAGATAAAAATCAGTGAAGCTCGGATTTCAAATTGTTTTTGAGGGAGTAGCATGACTGATTTGATACTTACCTTTGGATAAGTCTCATTTTAGGTATTCAGTGTCTATATATTTGACTCATTTAGAATTCATATGTGTCAATTAAAGAATATCAATTCACTCATTCAACACATAGTTCTTGGCATTTTTCTTGGCACTGAACATATGCACTAGAGGACAAAAATATTTTCTGGCTTCAAAAATGTATATTATGGAAACTATTTATATTAGATTCTCTCCCTTTCAGTGTGTGTGTGTTTCTGCCAGGGGGTGGGAAATTAGGTGATTAAAAAGGCTGATTTATATTGTTATGAGGAACTGACATATACCAGAGTCATTTTAAAGGTTATATAAATGGGAAGAAGGGTATATGTAGATATTGGGTGCCCAAAATATGACCTGTAGAGGGCTTTTATTTATTTATTTTTTAATCCACTCACCATCTATTTGAGAAATTACTCTTCCTCAATTTGCAGTTCAAGTGTTTCTGGACCCCTTCCCAATTTCTAGGGTTGGGTAAATGACCCAAATCTTGCCAATTACGGTATTCCAGTCCCTTGGTGGTTGTGATCAGTTTAAAGATGATCATGCAATCCAAGCTGGAATGACTGGAGTCCACCTTAGAATTTTTGCTGGAGCTATAAGAAAGAATAGTGCTTTCTTTTTACTAAAATTGCCAAGGACCACCTTTTCCACAATGTGTTCCTATGAAAGATGCCAACAGAGAGATAAGTAAGGCTTAGAGATGGAGAGTGTCTTGATTTTATATTCACTGAAATCCTGTATCCAGCCAACCTCTAGGGGCATGCACTGCTGGGCTTGGCTTTCTGATTATATTAGCCAATCTGGGTTTTTTGCTTAAAACTGAGTTAGGTTTCTGTCACTTTTAATGGAAACAGACTTGATGAAAACACTGAACTATAAATATTTTCTTCATATGTCTATTCTAGAATATCCTTGCCCACTGTTTCCATTCTGTAAGTCCCTACTATTTCCTCAAGTCTTTGCTCAAGCAATCATGCTTCTTATAAGTCTTCCTTAACTCCCTGTCTCAGGTTCCTTCATCATACAATTTGTTACCAACTCAAATGTAACCTGATATATGAGGGCTTTCCCAGTTCCCCTTAGAATCACTAGCTTGTTCCTTTATAGTTTTACAGAACTCTGCTAATATGACTATTTATCACTAATTATACTACATCATAATTAAGGGTTTGTTTCTTTATTCCAATAAAATGCAAGTGCATGGAGGAAAATGAATGTATCTTACTCATCTTTCTAACTCCAACACTTAACATGTTGTCCACAGTCCTTTCTATTTCTGTACATTATGCAAATGAGGTACTGACTATCCATTGTTGCAGTCTAACTTTTCAGGGATTTTTGTATAGCAAAGTTAGAGATAGTATCTCCCTCTTTAGCAAAAAGCAAGAATGCTATTGTCCATATAATAATATTTCTTTCTGGAACACATTATTTTTTATAACTGCCCATTATAAAAGATTCAGTTTTCCTAAGCTCAAAGTTTCTCTTACGTACTGTAATCTACTGCACATGCAGACTCCATCAAGCTATCTTAACACTACTGCATGAGGATTGAGGCTTAATGAATCAGTGCAAAAATGTTGATACTCTGGAAAATACTACAGCTAAGATTAATAAATTGTTCTTTGTCTCTGTCTCAGGAGTCTCATGTCTTCAACCAGAATCTGTGAAACTATCAGGCTAACTTATTGACCTGAAAATAGCATAAAAAGGTGATGAGGATGAGATACTGATAGAGACAAAGCCTTCTAGAATAAGTATGAGGGTCTCCCCAGATGATTAATAGGATTTGAGAAAAGTCCTTGGGAACAAGGCCATGAACATGTTGATGAAACTCTATGAAAAAAACAGGCAATAACTGGGCCTTCACTTTATTGTTTGTTAAGAAGAGGAATTGGAGGAAATGGCTGTAGGCCTAGTACGGAGAACAGGAAGTATCTTCAAAGACAGCTGCCCTAATTGTTACTTACTCTCCTCTGGGTGGAAAGATTTACTTGTCAATCTAGTGAACAGCCTCAGTTCTACTTCATTGTAAAAACAGTATTAAGTACTATTAGTATTAGTAACAAATAGTACTAAGATTCATCCTGGGTAGGCAGAAGATTCTATACCCTTTCAGACAAAAATTACAGAGAATCCCACCTAGACTAAGAATCCCACCTAAGACTAATATAAATATGTGACCACTGTGGGAAGAAACCAGGCATATCAATAAAACTTTGACTGGTTCACTTGGGAGATAAGAGGGCAAGATTAATGTTTTTTTCACAGTACAAAAACTGTGATATTAGGGCTGACTACCTAGCTACTGAATACTCTGTCCCCAACATAGCTTGGAATCAAAGGTCTTATGCAATTTAGCACCAACCTAGTTTTAAAACCTTATCTATCACTCTATACCAACAGAAGGAATCTGTTATCAGCTAGCCAGTTTTATTCACTGTTCTGTAAATCCACCATTCTTACTGCCTAGATGTCTAGGCTTTGTTCATGTGATTTATCCTGCCTGAAATACCCTTCCCATTTTCTGCCACTTATTCATCAAAAGTCTAATTCAAGATCTACCTTTAGCAAAAACCCTTCCCTTATTCTTACACCTCATTTTGCTCTCCCAGCACAAAACTATACTTATTTAATTGTCACATGATGCATTTACTATAATCTATCGGTATATGTATATATCTTGTTTTTCACAACTAGACTGTAAATTTCCCCAAATTATGGACGTTATTTTTGTATATATTATACAGGTACAGCTTTGCACACAATGGGGACTCAAGTAATAATTTTTCATTGACTGTTTTAATCAGATGTTTTCTTTCAGCACCAGTTTTTGAATAACTACTAAAACACCAAATTACTCAACCAAACCCAAATGATAAAAGATCACAAAGAAGTCCCTGGTTTAGTGAAGAGACTCCACCAGCACTAAGATCTGCTCATCTAATGTCATCGGCCACAGGCTGGCTTACTCCAGTTAAGCTGACAGAGGTGCTAAAATAGACATTTAGAAGCATGCCTTTGCTTGATGTGAGCAAACTCTCCACATGAACTTTGATCTTTGTCTCTAATGAAGACCACCCTGATAGAAAAAGAGGACCCACTGTTGGGCCACTTCTGGTATCTCTATAATTAGTGCTCTAAGCTTATTTTTGTAATAAACAACTAAGAACATCATCCCAAATTCAGCTTTGGCAATCTCTGTAGGAAAGGGAGGTTCACAGCTGAATCAACAAACATCTAAATATCCAGCAACCACGTTTGAAGATGATTTGTTGCCAGAATTGGGAGAAAGCATGGGGTCAGTGCTTAAAACTGACACTATTATGCTTAAAGAAATAGCAAAGATTCCTATATGGCATTTTCCATATGTTCTTATTAAGAAAGAACCAGTATGGAAAAAAATGTTAATCTTACATTTTAAAATACATGATGCTTTCTTTATCTTGGGACAAATTTAATATCTACAATTCTGTGAAGAGCTAAATGCATAGATATATTTACTTCTTTGTTACAGCAATTTCATAATTTGCCTAGAATAAGTAAAACATCAAAAAGCAAAAAAGAAAAATCTTTGAAGAGGTTTGAAGTGACATTTGTTCAGATGATCTTTAATGATAAATAGTTCTTTTCAATGTATGTTGCAAATAACATAGCATTTACAGCAAATGCTTAAGTGCTTTGCTTTCACCAATTATTATGAAGATTTGAGCTTTTGAATTAAAAGGTACTAGCAAGAAATGTTGGCCAGACTTGTCCTGTCTTGTCCTTTCTACTTAAATTTTGCTAAGAATAGATCTTAAGCATTCTCACTACACACGCACACACAAAATTAAAAAGCGTTAACTATGTGAGGTGATAAATCTGTTACTTATATTGATATTGGTAATCATTCCACAATGCATGTGTATATAAAATCATTGTTTTACACTTTAAATATATACAATTATAGTTGTCAATATTCTCAGTTATCCCTGAATAAAGTTTTAAAAATACCATAAAACTTCTATCATTAAAACAACATGACATTTGTGTATGAACAGACAACCATCCAAGTGGAATAGAAAACAAAGCCCAGACACAGATCTAAGAACCATTGAAATTTAGAATATGATAGAAGCGGCATTTTAAAATCATTGAAGCAAAGACAAATTGTTTAATAAATGTTTCTGGGACAATTGATAAGCCATTTAGAAAAAAGATAAAATTAAATATATATGTCATACCATTCTCAATAAAAAAAACTCCAAGTAATCTGCCCAACATACTCAGGCTAACCCCTCAGTTCTTGTTCAGAAGATATTAACCCCAAATTTTCAAATTATAACTGAAATTTTTATCACTCAATAATTAATAAAAGCTATCACAGAAGTATATACCTAAGTGTCATCATTTTGGCCCTTAATATAGTTACATATACTGAATTGTACTTTGGCATTATGATATCAATCTATACTGAAAGACAGAAATCATACAATACCATGAATTACTGCCCTTGTTTATGAACAATTGATATTTTCATCCAAGGGAGAAGAGAATTATGTTGCATTGTTTTGGCCAGTAGGATTTTCAGACTCAAATTTGCAAGCCAGTTCTAATGAACTATACAGGACTTTGTAGCTATATTTTGGGAAAAAGATTTTTTCAATCTCAGCTGAGTTCTTAACACAACTTGGGGATTATATTATTTGTCCCCAGACACTCCCCTGCTTATTCTCCAAAGAACTCAAGTGCCTTCCTTCTGATTGCACACATTCCTCTCACTCTTGGGATTTAGTGCCCTACTTGTAGAGAAAAGTCTCTTATTTGATTTCTTTCAACTTCTTTCTCTTTTTGAAACAAATCCCTATGACTATGCTATGTGTAAACTCATATTCTTTTTTTAAGAATCTTAATTTTTAAATTTTCATTTACTTTTCTAATTTTTAAATTAGAGTTGACATTCAATATTACTTTATATTACTTTGAGGTGTACAGCATAGTGGTTAGATATTTATATAAGTTACAAAGTGATCTTCCTGATTAGTCTAGTACCCACCTGGTACTATAAATGGTTATTACAATATTATTTATATTCCTTATGTTGTACTTCACAACCCTATGGCTATTTTGTAACTAGCAATTTGTACTTTTTAATCCCATCACCTTTTCACCCAGTCCCCCAAACCCCTTCCTATCTGGCAATCACCAGCTTTTTCTCTATATCTTTGAGTCTTCATTTTGTTTGTTCGTTTATTTTGTTCCTTAGATTCCACATATAGGTGAAATAATATGGTACTTGTCTTTGTCTGTCCGACTTATTTCACTTAGCATAATATCCTCTAGGTCCAATCATGTTGTTATAAATGGTAAGATTTCATTTTTTTAGCGGCTGAGTAGTACTCCATTGTATATATGTACCACAACTTCTTATCTGATCGTCTATTGATGGGCATTTAAGTTGCTTCCATATCTTGGCTATTGTAATAGTGCTGTAGTGAACATAGGGTGCATATATCTTTTTGAATTAGTGTTTTGGTTTTCTTTGGATAAACACTCAAGTTTTTATAGCCATTTGTTCTCATTCAGTTCCAAATATTTTCTAATTTTTGTTGTGCTTTTTATTCTTATCTACATGTTTTTAAGTTACCAAAGTTTATTTTACTGCCCTTATATCATCAATTTAAAATTTGAATTGCACTGTAGACAGAGACTTTAGCCTTTGGGAGTGAATATCCAAGTATTTTCAAATCTTGTTTCATAAACCCTCCTAAATGATTTTTTCTTACAATTGCTTCATCTGATAGCTCTATGTGGACGGCTATACAAATATGTATCATTCTTTTTTCTGAGTTTCAGGCCTATAGTTTTCTATATACTTAGGAGACTAATATCCTATATGTCTTATAGGTATTTCTACTCTAACAAATTCAAAACCAAAGCATTATCTCCACCCACTTGAGTATCATCCTCCTTTTCCTTTCCAATTTTCTGTTTTTAGAATGGTGATCCACATTCTACTCAACTGTTCAAGCAAGAAATATTAAAATTGTCTTTTACTCCTCTTTCACACAAATGGAATAAACTTAACCGAATGATTCAAGTGCTATGAATTATATTTCTTAATTATTTCTTGGAGCCAATCTTTCTCTTTATTGTCAAAGGTCCTCATCATTAATGTTCTAACATTGTATTATGCTTTTGAACAGCCCTTAATTAGTCTTGTGACCTCTCCCTCCTTCCTTGTCACCTTTCCTTCTCTCCCCTTTTACCTTTGCTCCTGTTACACATATGCCAAAAACGCAAGTCTGATCATTTGATTCTCTTGCTTAAAAATCTTTGATTATTGCCTACAGGATAAAGTCTAAATTTAGCACAACATATAAGACCCTTTATCTGAGAAAATTCATCTACCGTACAAGTAGAAACTTTCTCAACTTGCTATAAGATTAAACATACTGATTTAAATTCTTGGACCTGCAAATCTCTTAAAACCTAATGTTTTAGAGAAAGACTTGGATAAGAGTGTTGCTTAATATATGGCTGCCTACATATTATATTGTTATAATCAAGAAGTTATGATCTTTGAACTAGGCCCTATATCCCAAAGCAACCTTTCACCAATTCTTGAGAGAGTACAAGTTACATTTTTCGTTCCACAAAGAAATTTAATAGAGGTGAGGAGGAAGAAAAGGCACAGACTGACTAGGTCGAGCCTCTGAACCTTGTATTAGAAACGTAGAATGCAAAGACAATGAGAAAATGTTTTGACTGGTGATTGCAAATCATAAACTCTCAAAGGCAACAGAGAAGAAGAAACATTTTTGGAAGACCAAGTAATAAGTAAAAAACATGGCCCATACATCTTTTAACCTGGCTTTATAAAAAAGAAGAAAATGACCCCAAACAGTCCTTCCTAGCACACGTATCATCTGTAATTAAAATTACAACAGAACAATCCACATTCATAATACAACATTTAAAGGTAATAAAAGATAAATTAGGTTTTGTATCCTCAGTATGAAAAGACTGGTAAACACAATTCATTCCAGGAAGGTTTTCATGAAAAATGATTAAATAAATGTAGGCTTATGAAAGAGATAAATTTATATTAATACATTAATTGCTATTTTAATTACCTTTTAATAATTGTTTTAATTATTCAAAACACTTTCCTTCTTTCCAAGATGATGGCATCAACATATTGCTGTATTTTACCTCCCATTATCTCCCTATTAACAAAACTAGGTACACAATATCATTTTTTAGATTTTTGAACTATCAATATTTAATGTGTTTTTAAATTTGACAGTAAGTAGAAATAGGTAATTGATAAAGAAATCAGTCAACCCTGAAAGACAGTGTGGAGTAAGAAGTAGATATTATGGTTTACAAAGAGGGGGAGAAAATAGCAGTACAGTACTATTTGTAGAAACTTGTTTACTGCTATGACACTAGGGGATTTTTTTTCTTCCGATTTATTTATCCTGAAGCCAAATTCATTTCCTCAACATTACTCCTGTATCTATGACTCTGTATGTGTACTTATATGTGTATCTATGTATAAACTATATTTCTAAACTAGAGTGAGCTTCAGGAGCTTTATCTCTATGTGGTAGATCTTTGACTTATTAAATGATTTTTAAAAACTCAAATGTTTCATCTCTGAAACTTAATATTCTATGTAATTTTGCAGGGGGAAAAATATTGCTCTACATCAAAATTTCAAAGAATACATAAATAAATTTGATATATGTACTACAGACTTAATTGCATTTATTTTAGAATATGAGATCCAACTGATATATGCATATAGAAAAAATTAAAAGTGTTTTACATTCAAAATGTGGTGGAGTTTATGCCTTAAAACTTTATTTCAAGCCCCAAGTGTTATTAATAGTTGTGCAGAGCAAATAAATTAGCTGTGATATAATCAAACAATAATGTGTCTAATACCTTTTCTATTTCCTTAGGATCACTATTGTATACCTCCCGACATAACAGAAAAAAAATTTAACTATTTACAAAGACGTAAGTTTTAAAGAGAATCTTTCTTAAGCCTATTATGGAAAAACATGTTTTACTAATCAAGTTTAATTTCTACAATCTGTATTTCAAATTTATCATCTTCCCACCAATATTTACCTCTGGTCCTGGAGGGCCAGATGGTCCTTGGGGTCCTGGGTCACCTGTTTGGCCCTGAAATGTGGGAAGGGGGAGATAAAAGTATAAACATCAATTTAATAAATATAATTTGAAAGAGAAACAGACATATGGTGAGCAAGCAGCACTTATTATGCCACACAAAGTTGTAATGAAATAACATTCAATCTATTATGTCAAAGCTGTGACAACTATTCAGAAAGACTTTGTAAACATCACTGTGAAAAATTTATTTAGATAAAATGTATATGGATCTAATATATATTTACTCTTAAGTATTAGAGATACAAACGAGTTAAGAGCTCAAATCAAGAAAAAAAGTATGTGTCTGTGCTGAGTGTGTGTTACCCAGAGATAAGACAATAAAGTTTGACTCAACAGTATAGGGAACTATAGGTGAGGAACTGCTTTCACAAATAACCAGAATCCTTGAATTGTCTCTGAAAATTTCTCTCTCCTTTGATACTTTTTAGGGGCCTGATTTAGTCATCAAGAATCACCTGGATTTAAATCTGTTTCTTAATCTCTCTAAGCTTCAGTTTTTCTCAGCAATAAAATAGGAGTAATAATTACAACAGGACTAACATTCTTACAGGGTCACTGTGAAGACTGAATGAGATAATACATGTAAAGTGCTGAGCACAGTGCCTGGCACAAAAAAAGCACTCATTAAATTTTAACTAGTTTTATAGTCACTAATCATTCCTTTAACATCTTTTCTCCTCTCCTGGATGATACACAAAATTCCTATTATTCTAATCCTTTAAAATTTTAAAAATTTGATTTCAATATCTCTGGGGCCATTTTTGGACATTCAGATTAACAATGTGAAATCAGGTCTGGAGAGGAAGGTCAGGAAAGAAATGGAGATAAAGCCTGAATCTACAGAGGGCTGGCTATGCTCTCAAGAGGTGAAAGTATAGAGCCGGGAAAGCCAGCAGTCTCTTACCCTTGTTTTCATAAGAAAAACTATCGGATTCATTATTTCTGCCACATTAAATATCTGTGTGAGTTTCTAATTTGACTTAAATAGGCCTCAGATTATAGAAAATCGCAATATACAATACAGGTTTATCCATTTTCCAAGAAGTAAAACTCAGTTCTCCATATGTACCCAACCCATTCTCATACAGGGCTAGAGTATCTGGACATAAAACAATACAAAATACAACTACTGTGATAAAATCTAGAGAAACATAATAAAATATTATGCAAACATTCATTTAAGTTCTCTTAAACAAAATTATGATCCATCATCATCAGTATCTAGAGGAGTCTTAAATTCTTTTTTAAATAATATTCGATATTTGTTACTTTTTCTTAGCATTTTATTTTATTATTAGTTGCAAGTATACAATACATTGGTTAGACATTTATATAGTTATGAAACTATCTCCTCCCAACCCCCATTACTCTATCACCCTAGAGAAGTCTTAAAAGTCTTAAAATGACAAGAGATAGGGTTCTCACTGGGGCCCTCTAGTGGCAAAATCCAAACAAGAAGTAAAATTTAAAAACTTTAAGGGAAAAATAGCATACTCTAGGCTTTTATTTTAAGAAAAGCTGACTGAAAACCATATATTTAACAATATAAATCGTGGAATAGTTTTATTCATTCTGCAGAATAATTCTTCATTTAAAAAAATTTCAACTGCAAATTTCCTTGAATGTCAATTCTCCTTTATAAAAACTGAGTTTTCAAGTAACTTTCAGAGAATTGAGTAATGATTAAACCTCTATAAATGACAACTTCTAGTTAAAAAATGAAAAGAATGTAATAGTTGTCTTTGTTTTCCCTGTTTTAAGGAAAGAATATATCTTAACAATTCCACATTAGTAGCTTTCTCTAGTTCTAAATACTTGCAGAGCAAAAGCTTCCCTATCCCAGAATGTAAAAACCTTCCCAAGACATTTTTTAAAAAAATCTATTTGGAAACAATACCAGTAACACCAACACCTCAGATAACATAAAATCAAAAGCAGGAGATATAAAATTTAAAAAATACATTATGACTTTGACATTCTTTCTATGATAGTAAACAAATGAGTTAGGTAGGCCTTAAATTGTATAATTTGATTTTAATATGATAGCTAGTTTGCATAGCAATTTTTCATTAAACAGGTGCCCTTCCTTCCCTAACTAGGGAAGGTTTTCAGATCAAACCTCTATAATTTTTTTTCTGTTAATAAGTACAAACAAGTGATTAAGTGAGAGAATAAAAACAAAATCATTTCACAAATATTAATTCTTAAGTTTCTCTCTTATCTTCAGTCCCAAGTATACGTTTTTCAAAGATTTGATAAAACAAAATAATAATCAACTATCTTCTACCAAAGTAATTCTTGCAGATGTTAAATTATTATTATTTTTTACTGGAATAGTACAGAAAGGTATAAAATGAGCAAATAAAAGCCTCACTCTCACCATCTCAAGCTTTGTGCATCACTGCCCTAAACCACGTTAGAGTTTCTAGTGACTTAGTCCAGGAAAAAAATATATTAAGGGTTTTAAGAATGTGTTAAAGGTGAAATAGGCTCCCTACCTTTCTTTAGTTTAGACTAGAGATATATTGGTAAGCAGTACTGCTAAGAGGGGAAAATACCAACGAATCACAGAGCTGCAAGGAACCTTAATTATGATATAGCCTGACTCCTATTTTAAACATGAAAACCTGGATACCACAGAGGTTAAATGTCCAAGGTTACAGAAGGTCAACAACAGGAGTGGGATTAAAACCTAAACCTCTGTTTCTTAGGCCAGTGATTCCCCCCAACACTCCCCCCAAATATTATCAATATAAATTCAATCAAGGAGTAAGAGGGACATTAAAAAGGTTTGTCTTATATAAGCGTGATATTTGACTGTTTTTCTCAAGCACTTAATTGTAAATGTAAAGCATAAGAGAATAATATTGGTAATATTTATTACTTAGTATTGGCCTTAGAAGATGCACTATGCCATTTCCTTTTATCATTATCAAAAGTTAGAAAACCCTCACATTATACAAAATAAAAATATAAAAAGTTAGGGTATTATTTTGGCAACTACTGCAGATATTACTGTTCTGTGATTTAGAGGCATCCTTGAAAAACACATGCTTTTTGTTTGCTTCATGATCTGTTCTCATGTCCCTCATTTATGCATTTTGGAGTTTCTGAGATTCAACTTCAGAGCTAAGTCTGAGTACACGGCTGACCGGGGTTACCCCAAGTTCCAGGTGATAAACTAGCAAAAGCAAAGCTCGCCATTCACATTTCTTTTGACAAACAGATGACAAATACTGTTCATTGAATTAAATAATTCCTGAGAGATGTATATGAATGCTGCCACTGTTAGAAGTCATAATGGATGGGTATAGAAAGCTCTATAACTGAATGCTGCTTCCTTTGATGCAAAAATAATCCTGCGATAGGAGGGTGGAGTTAGAGGGAACACAATGAATTGCTCAGAAAAACAACTCTCTTTTAATGTATATCTTAATATTATTATAATTTTACTTCTAATTTTCTTCTATTTACAATCACCTTCACCTTCACAGAGTTGTAATCAATGTTAAAATCCTAAAATAATCTTAAAATGTTAAATTCTAAAACAGTATGGTATAACAGCTAAGAGAATGGCCTCTGACAAATGTGATTCCATACGTTTTCCTAGTCACCAACTACCTAGAAACTGTGCCTCAGTTTCCCTAATCTGTAAGATAGGAATAATAATATTACCAACTTCATATGCTTGTTGTAAGGATTAAGTTAGAGCTATAGACCCTAGAATAGTGCCTTGTATTTTGTAAACACTCAGTAAATGTTAGCTATAATAAATATTATGAACTTAATATGCAGAGATATATCTTTAACTCATGTTTTAATCATGTTATTTAAGTGATTTTAATTATTCAGTAATTTTAGCTTTCTAATTTGTTGAGTTTCATGTTAACTACAACATAAAGTATTCTTTTTTCTCAACTAATTGATGCCAAAGGGTTAAAAAAAAGACAGAATTAGAATATATGCTATATTTTTCTTCAGAATGCTTCTTAATGAAACAAATACTTGGAAAAATTAAAATACTATTTAAGGTATTTTACATATTCTGGCTTCAAAGTCCATTGCTTAGTTTAAATACTGTGTATAATGGATCAACCAAAATCTTTAGGACTCACAGAAATCTGCCTTTGGCCTAGGGAGAGGGCCTGGGGAGGGTGAGGTCTAACAGATCACAGAACGTGAACTAGAAACTTGAGAGATTAGCTACGTTCTGAAACTTATGAGAGAAAACTCCAGACTGGTATGCTTATGTCCCACTTGTATTATTCTAACACTAGCAAGTTTCAAGACTCATGCCATGGTGTGAATTCCATTAATTAGAAAGAGCAAAGCAAAAGTTCAAACCTACGGAAGGCCCTGGCTTTCCCCTCATCCCTGGTGGTCCTGGTAAACCAGTAGTTCCCTAAAAGAAAAGCATAGTAGAAGGAAGAGAAAAGCTATTATACCACAAAAGGCAGATATGCTTTTACTATCATGTGCTACAAAATGACATTTCAGTCAACAATATAATGTATATACCATAGTGGTCCCATAAGATTATAAAGGAGCTGAAAAATTCTTATCCCTTAGTGACATCAAAGTCATCCTAACATTGTAGTTAGGGTGCAACACATTACTCATGTTTGTGGTGATACTGGTGTAAATAAACCTATTGTGCTCCAGTTATGTAAAAGTATAGCACATGCAATTATGAATAGTACATTAAAATTGACAATGATAATAAATGACTATGGACTGGTTTATACATTTACTACTCTATACCTTTTATCATTATTTTAGAGTATACTCTTTCTACTTATAGAAAATAATTTTCTATAAAACAGTATGCATGTTATACCAGCAGCCTCATACATCTTGTGTTTATCACTTCTCTTGATTACATTTCTCTTGTGCTTGATTTAATCTTGAGTTGTTCTATAGATTTCGTGCATACTAAGTGTACACTGTTTATAAAGTGTACATATACTCACCACTCACTCACTTACCACGGCAACTTCCAGTCCTGTAAGCTTCATTCATGGTAAGTGCCCTATATAGGGCACACCATTTTGTATCTTTTATACTGTATTTTTACTGTACCCTTTCTATGTTTAGATATGTTTAGATAAACAAATATTGACCATTGTGTTACAACTGTCTAAAGTATTCAGTACAGTAATATGTTGTACACATTTGTAGCCTAGTAGCAATGGGCTATGCTATTGTAGTTTGTGTAAGTTCATTCTATGAAGTTTTCACAATGACAAAATCACCTAACATGAATTTCTCAGAATGCATTTCTGTCATTAAGTAGCACATGACTATATTTACAAACCATAAAAAAGAATTCATGAAAATATTCTAAAAAAATTGAAAAAACTGTTTCAAATGAGACATATAAAATCATACTGATACCATATCCTAACAAAATACAAGGTTAAAAATAATGAGTACTCCTTTTTTTTTTTAAAAAGAATTTATACTTTTTCACTGGCTTTTTTTGTACTTTATATAAAATGAATGGTAAAAAAGTTACCTTGTCTCCAGGATACCCTAGTTCTCCTGGCTCTCCTGCAATCCCTTGTTCACCCTACAGAGCACAATTTCATACAAAGACACTTAAGCATTGCAAACATGGCAAAATAATAAGAAAGCAAATATTAGTTATAAAAGAATAATTTTTCTATTTTTCCTACTTCTGTGAAAAGTTATATAATTGATAGTACAGATTAGATCCCATATATAAAAATAAAATACTTTATAAGTTGTGTTGGCTCAAAAAATAAATATGATAAAAATTATCTTTATGATAATGTAAATATTTAAATCACCTTATCACCTTTGATTCCAGGTAGGCCCTTATTCCCTGAAAGACCCTAAAAAATAAAAGTGATATTTTGTGACATCATAGAAAAATTAAAGATAACTATCCATTATGCAAATAGAACCATACCATTGGGCCAGGAATTCCAGAAGTTCCAATTGGTCCCATTGGGCCAACACTGCCCTGAAAAGCAATAAGAAAGCCATCATTAAATATCCACTACAATCAGAAAAAGAATATGGTAAAAATTAATTAATTAATTAACTCCAAACAGTTCATCTCACTAAGCACCCACATTTGCCTTGTTCTTCAACCATCTCTCTTTCTTGCCACATTTGGAAACCATACCCATCTTAAACTATTTAGTAAAGTCCATCCTATTTCCTGAAGCCTTCTCATACTGGTCTAGTCCATAAGGATCCTCTCCTTCCTTGAGCTCCTATAATACTTATGATCCATGACATTCATCTTGAAATATTTTCCCAACTAGATAAATATTTTTCCAACTAGACAGTTCCATGTTCCCAGGAAGTATTCAACAAATATTTAATTTGATTGCCTTAGATTTTTATTTCATCCACTTATTCTGCGAATATTTATTGGCAGTTATTATGGGCCAAGCATTCCAATGATTTTATTTCATGATTTGAAATTTGCAGAATCAGAAAATTTATCAAAATTTCAGGGATAAACTGAGTAGTGAACAAAAAAGTTCTACACTGCTCTCACTCTTTCATTATTTAACATTTGTAGAACATAATATGAAAAAGACACAGTCATCAATGTCAAGGTTCTACTATCTCTTGATGACTTAGGGATCTAAACCATCGTGATATAATTTTAGTATCACTGATACCTTCATTTTTCTTCTTTCTCTTGCTTCCTCTCTGTGCCTGGCTATCATATATCATTCTCCATTCTCAAAGACCAAGTTGGCTAAAATTTCTCTTTTATGGTTCCCAAATATTAAGGAACTTTTAAAGGTGTATTTGTGACAATGTATCCCAGGCCCTTACTACCAGGTTTTTACCAACACTTCCCGTCTCATTGTCCTCCAAATCAAACATTATAGCACCAATCAAACATTCTAGCTCTCCCCTATAGGCTCTGAGCCTTTGAAGATATGTTTACGTCTGCTGAAATGCCCTTCTACTACACGACTAAGTATACGGCACTCTGCTTTTTTTTACTGTCTTCCTAGTTTGTACATTTTGTTTTACTCTTTTTTTTTTTTTAATCTTCCAGACCCAACATAATAACTAGCACATAATAGCTTTGAAATAAAGTATGGAATGAATTCTGGAAGAAGTAATCAATTTTAAAAATAAAATTTGAAATAGTGTTTTCTAGAACTCTATCTGTCAACATAATGAGGCATTGCTAATAGTCTATTTTTATATAAGACAAATTTCAGAATGGAAAATATGACATCTTTACTTTTGGATGAGTCCTAAAGTCTGTGAAATATAACTAAGATAAATTAGTTCCAGCATGCTTAATCCTGAAATATACGGAACTATGAGGAACAAAGAGAAATACTTTCCAAGTTAAACAGATATGCAATATTAATACATCATTGACAAATTCTGTCAATAGGAAAAAAATTATTCTTAGAATTACAGTGGCTAGTTTATTCAAAGTTCACAGATTTAAAACTTATGATAGTATCAAAAAATCAATAAACATCTCAGTTTAGAAATTATGCAGCAATAACTCATGTAAGTATGGAAAGAAATATTAACAAATATTTCTTTGTTGTCTTGTTAATTTTTCTATATGCAGTATAATATTCTTAACTTTTCAGTAAATATATTACTGTGCATAGTCTGGCATCTTCAAATGAATGTACTTTGTATGCATAATACCCTAAGTAATTTTTAGTGGCTCTAAAAAAATCACAAAATAGTAAGTTTTGGAAGATATTAAAAGACATATATATTATAAAGGACTTAGTAAATTATAGAACTAAAAAAGTAAAATCGTACACATATAGATATTTCCAAAAAAAAATTTTTGTGGCATGGCATATGTTATGTGGAAAATCTTACTCCCCAAAAAACAATAGCCTTCTGAAAGTATCCATGATAGGTTAAGAGCAGTTTTCAGTTCCACAAAGATAACTTGAAGTTCCTTCAGCACTCCCTACCTATCACAATTCTCTTCCACAAGAAGAAATAGACAGAAGAAATAATTTCATTCATGGGAGCTTAGTTGAGAATGTCTGGAATACAGCGACAGAGTCAGAAGAGCCTTCCACACAGTGATAAATAAGAGAACTTTTGAGTCAAAGTGAGTGAAAAAAAATAGAGACCCAAGGATAGGTTCTTTATATATATAAAAACAGCAGCCACTGGCCATTTAGAGTTCATGTGAGTGAGCACATTGTGGAAAAGGCTGAGTTCCAACATGGGGCTTTTCAACCATGCCCACTCACACTTGCAGACAATAATTACTGTCACTAATCAAAAAAGCAAATAACGATAACAATCAATTGCATGGAAAAAATAATTTAGCAAAATCGATGCCATCTGTTTTCTGAAACTATACTTGCTGGAAGGGAACACTTGAGAGATAAATCAGAGGCTACAGTTCTGGGCAAGCAGATAAACCATTTACTATGAAATATGAAGATTCTATATCTTTCCCAATTATCTTCTAATCTTCACTTCCTTCCATTCTGCTCCCATCCCTCCATACTTCATAGGCTACAATCTTGCTACTACTCTTTCACTTCCCAAAAATTTCATTTCTCCCCTCTTCTGTGCATTTGAACACAGCTTTTTCTGCTGAAGAGCCCTCTGCCCTTTTTCACTTTACCCCACTCATATACAATCTTCAGGATGCAGCTAAAAAAACTTACGTAAAGCTTACTCTGAGTCTCTGAGATAACACAAATTGCTCCTTTCTCAGTGGATTTATTTTAGTCCATCATAGCAATAATCACATTGTATGATATTGCTTATTATTTGTTCTATGCCATTAGATTATAATGCTGCCAAAAATAGGAATATTAATTTGTTCACATTTTTTTCCATCTAGTTCAGCATTTGATAAAGTAAGTGCTCACACTGTTTGATTTAAAATTTTAATAAACAAAAAATGGAGGGAGTAATACCTGATCTATCGACAAATAAGATATTGGTGCAAGTACTTTGCAAAGTGTAAAGTACCATCTATATCAGTGTAGAAGAGGGGAAGATTACAAAGATGATTGCTAGTGTCATTAACCATTTTCATTTCTATAGAACCTCTCCCATTTACCAAAGGGTGAGTGAAAAAAGAGAAAGAACAGAAAACCCAGGTATTTTCACTGAGCACTATTGTATGGCGAGCACTTTGCTTAGTCCTGGAACTGAAAAATGAAATGAGTTAACTATTAGGCAGAAAAGTAAAGGTAAAGTGTTACAGGTAGACAAAGAAGTACAAAGGCCATCTTAGAGAGGCTGCATGGCATCTGAGAATGAAAACCTTTGCTAGCACACAGACTATGTTTCAAGATGCAGATAAGAACCAAAACAATCTAGACATCTTAGGCCAGGCTAAGAATTTTAGTCTTAACCTTAAGTGTAAGAACAAGCTTTTGAGCCAATCGACTTAATGCTAACAGGTTAAATGAAGAAGGCATGAACAGTATCTTTGGAGTCCAACTACTTTCCCCTGCTTTGTTGCTCTCCCCATGGATAAAACCACTGACTACCACCTCCGAGGTTAATCCTGTTATAAGGTATGAGAAAAAAAGGATCCTTTGGGTTCCACCTTTATATAGAGCTTTTCAGGAAGCCTAACAAAATCTCAGATGACAGATAGTATACGTTTTATGGCAATATAAGTTTTAAGGAGGTGGTATAGCACAATGGGTAGAATTTTGGACTCTGGATATAGATCCCATGGTTTCAAATCCAGGCTCAACATTTATAAGGTTAGTTGTCTTGGGTTGTTCTTAGAATTTAATGGCATATCATTTGTGACTAGCACATAGAAAATGCTAAAGAAAAGTGAGCTGTTGTTGCTAATTTCATTATTATTACACTAGTATTATCATATAAAACTTTAAATGTTTTAGATTCTCTTAGGCTCTTTGACTCCCAATTTTATACTCTTGCCATCCCCAAATGGCAAGTTAAAACTTGTTATGCTGATTTTTACTGTAGTTCCAATAACTGAACTTCTGACTTATTTCTTTGGGCAAGTTGTCATTTGCGGCAGTTAAGTTGGGAAAAGAAAGTTAAATCTGGAGTAAGAAGACCTGTTCAAGTTCAAGCTAAAAATATTGTAGCCATAATGTATGGCATAAGACTCTAGAGTCTAAATTATCTACTTCACATTTTAGAGCAAGCACAATTGATTTTTAAGAAAAACCTTACCTCTGCCTATGATCACATCCTACTTTTATATGGATATCGATAGTTCTAAGATTCTATTTTCATTAGCCTCCTTACATTTCATAAATGATGTTGATTGTGACTTTAGCTCAGCTGAATGTTAAAGCAAATAGCTCTAAGTATATATACGATATCTGCAATTCATATCACTGTCATGAACCATTAGCATGGCTGAGAGAAATGTACTTATGAAGATATATAAGTAGCAAGTAATCTGTTCATGTCAATGAATAATTTAAAATTTATCAGAAAGCTACATACCTGTGTCTCTCCAGACTAGATAATCAAAAAGACTATCCTAAAGAAGGAAGTGGTTATTCTGTGTTGCATACTTTTGAAGAAACTGGTTCTTAATTAAGTAACCTTTAATGAGATAGACATAAATATATGTGTATACATATGTTTTTAGAAATTTATTTTAACTTATAAAGTATAATTAATTTTTTGATTCATACTACTAGTTTAATTTGCATATCTGGTTGAAATATGCACACGAGTAAGGCCAATACCCAACAATGACATTAAAATTTCTCATTTTTCTAAGGTTTTTAAACACGTCTAACAAATATAAATATACAAGAACATTTTAAAAGAATGATGATATTTGATACTCACTCTAAGACCAGGAAATCCAGGAGGACCAATGCTACCTATAAGTCCCTAAGTAAAAGAAATGTGTGCAATTTATTAAACATGATTCCAAACTACTAAGCATAGTTCCTAAACATAAAAACAAACATTTCTTGGGGAAAAAAATCAAATTTGAACTTCTACAGCTAACTTCTGAAACTTCCCTACTCTTGTGCATCCTCCTAAGCATTACAAAATCTGGAGGCAGTTTATGTTCTTCATAAACGGTCCTAACTCCATGCTTTTGGATGCTAGGAATACCACCCAACCTAGGATATAGATTTCTTTATGTATCTAATAAAGAAAGTAAATCCCATTCATAGTCAGCATTATAGACATAACTAGTCCACATAGCATATGAAAAGACAGGTGGTCAGCATAGAGGGTTAGAAGAACATCTTCAGATGATTTAAAACACTATCAATTCTTTTGAAGTAAATTATTTAAATTCTCTAAAATTCAGTTTTCTCATTAGAAAATAGGAATAACATTTGTTTTCATTGTAAAAATTACAATGAAAATTCTTATGTATTGAAAGGTTTGGAAAATTCTTATAAAGCACTATATAAATGTAAGAAATTATCAACATTGTTAAATTATTTATGAGATTTTAAATTATCAACAGTAATTTTTCCAGTTGGTTTGTGATGAGTTTTTACGATGGTCTTTTGAACTCAGTTGTAGTCTTTATGATAACCCTTAATCCATTCCATATCAGTGTTACATTATTTACATGGTACCAGGTACAAGACAGCCCCCTTTTTTTTGCATTTCAATTTTTTTAAATGTAGGCATAGTATAAAATATAGAGAATTATAAACTAATAAACTGAAAAGATTTTATTTATCTTTACATATTAAAGACTCAATATGCTCTTCAAGATTTCAAAAAAGCAGATTTCAAAAAGAAAAGTTTTAAATATTGTAGGAGTTCAACCCTAACAAATTTTATGTATATTTAACAGAAAAAAAAGTAAATAAGATGGCTTCACACTAGGTATGTAAGTATAGTTATATGTATAAAATCACCTAATGATGCATATATCAGATCATATCCTTATCATCCCCACATGACTGTATATAAATGGTATTAAAGAAAAAATGTAAATAATGCTCACTTTATTATGCTTGAAATGGGAAGCTCCTCAAAATCATGGGCAAGAAAATGATGGTAAACATTCTACTTAAAACATTATTATAATGAATAAAACTTTGGCTAAATTCACTAAATAAGCTAATACAGTTGTAATTTATAAAAAGAAATCAAAAAGAAACTATTTTCAAACATTTTATTTTAAGCATAAATGCTAATAATTACATATATCTAACTATAAAAACTATTCCCTAATTTAGGCTACAAAAATTTTGTGGTTGATTCTAATTCACCTTAAAATCTTATAAAAAAGAAGTGTGATGGCATAAATTGGGGGATAGCTACTGGATGCTTTTTGAGGGCAAAAAGTGAAGATATTACCTAATGTCAAAAAAGAGCAATCCATCATTTTATGATAATATAATTAGACAAATTCTATTATATTAACTCCCTAATCTGAACATAGATATCTGAACAATCCCAAAGGATTCCTCTATAAAATACTCAAAAGGTTAATGACACATTTAAGCCCAAAAGAGCAATCACCGAATGTATAATTTTTGTATGAGGGTTGTTAGTACTTCCCTGTACTTGAAAGGCTTCTTTCCCCATCCTCCAAATGTACAAGTCAGTACTGTGATCATATATATTTCTAATATTTTACTGAAGCAGTCATATTTAACATGGTCAAAATAATTAATTTTAATGATTGTCTCTCAAGATAGAGTTTATTTATTATACATTTTTGGCTTATTTCCCATGTTGTAAAACTATAAATTGGAATGTGCACAGTGGTATTGAAACTGTCTGGTCAATAGTGCTCATGCATAAATGTAGTAATGAGGATGACAATTACAGTTGCTATGGAGTCTGAGTGATGTTAGATTGCAAGATTGGACCATCACAATTTACTCACAGGACTGCCATCAGGACCAGCAGGGCCTCTCTCTCCAAAGTCACCTGGAAATCCCTGACCCAGAGAAAAGAGTAAGAAATGTTGTTAAAGCCAGAATAGACAAAGAATTAATTTTTGCTGTGTTTTCTTATAAGAAATTTAGTAATAGGAAATATTCATTTTCTATTCGCTAAATGGTAATGTAACAAAAATGTGTATTTGTTTTGTATAACATTTCATTGATTTTTTTAGGTGCAATATTTCTATATTTTATAAAATTATTTTACATGCCACATAATATATACAGAAAATTAAGCTGGAGAAAACAGAAATTTGTTCATTATTATATAAAGAACCAATGAATGAGAGGAAACATAACCAAGATTTTTGACTGACCAATCCATTAGTTATGTCTGCTATTTCATGCTGTTCCCATACCCACATCATAGAGAATGAAATGGCCAATATTACTAAGCATGTGTTGGCACACTTACATGTGCTAAGGGCTTTACACATCATTAGATATACACTACTTCATCTTCACAACCGGTTGAATTAACGAGCACTAATATTTTTACTTTGCACATCAGGAAATTAAAACCCAGAGAGGTTAAGTCACTTGTACCCAGTAGTGATGGGTGGGCCTGAGATTTGAATGGAGGTAGTCTGATTGCAGAGTCAATGTTTTCTTTCTTCTATGCTATACTGAACACTTTAACTTCTCAATACAAGATATATCATAATGTGAAAAATCATTTAAGTGCAATTTTACTGGGGAAAGGCAAAATATTGCAAACATAAAATATGCTACTGAAAATTAAACTTCCCAAATGTCTTTTGAGAAGTCTACATTGTAAAACTATGAAGAATAGTAAAGTAGCACCTTCTCATTATAAATTCTACTGTAATGTTTTTCTTTAAAGATTTGCCACTGGGTTTAAAGGCTACTTTACATAATGATTTAAAAGACATTATTATCAACACAAATAATTTTCATTTTTAAAAACTTATGATTAACAAAAATAAAACTATATTATTAGATTATTATAGTATATTTAGGCAAGGCAAGCCAGTACAAAAAACACTGGTTCACTAGAACAAACATGAATGGGCTAAGTTTAAAAGATGATTTAACAATGGAAAGTATAAGATGTGTCTAAGATACAGTTAACTCATACTAGAAGCAGTTTCTCTTATTCTGTAATCATAGGATAATGCAAAAACCATCTGGGTAGTCAAACATATTGAAGCCATACTCCTTTCAAAGTCAGTTGAAGTTCAGGCAGGCATTTTGCTTTCATTGTCCTTGGAAGTCAAATTCTGTTGTCAACAAGCTCACAGATCTGCAATACATCTTTCTATTCAGTATGACCTAATATGGGTATTTGAAAGTATTTAGATGCACAGGTAGTGGAAAAAGTAGAGGAAAAATACGGTAATAAATCTGAAACATAATAAATGATTGAATTTTAAATAGATCATAAGGAGATTTTTCAAATCCTCAGTGAAATAATAAAGAATGAGAGACATACTGCATAATTCCATTAATGTGTAATGTCCAAAATAGGCAAATCCATAGAGATAGAAAGTAGATTAGAGGTTGTCTAGGGCTGGTAGTGTGGGGAGAGTTGGAGACTGACTGCTAATGGATGGGTATACGGTTTCTTTATGAGGTGATTGAAATGTTCCAAGATTAGGTGGTGTAATGGCTGCACAACTCAGTAAATATACTAATAACCACTGAATTGTACACTTTAAAAGGGTGAATTATATCCCAGTAAAGTTCTTCTTAAAAATGAAGAAACAATCAGTTTGAACAAGGAGATGGATTGCTAAAAACATCCTTGGGGACTTAGTCAGGATGGCCAGAGGATGTGCAATCTGGTACTGATTAGTCCTCATCCTCACCCAGTGGGAGGGAGGAGCTGCTCTGCAGTTCAGCTTCCACATAACTCATGATTTCTCCCCACTAGGAGAGGCAGAAGAGAAAGGGGAGAGAAATGTGACTAGTTCTATACTTATCACAAAATTTGTACTTTCTACAACCAGCATAAACACAATGAAATACTTATTAATTCCATCTTCTTGTTCTTCTGGTTCAGACATATGCATAATACTTATTAGCTGTCCAATTTTATTTTGCCCCTGAAACAATTTAGTTGAACTAAGTAATACCTATTTTTAAAGGTTTAATGTATTCTCTTCTCATTTTACCACCCATTAAACATTAATTTTTAATTCTCTATTCCAGACAGATATAATTTATTTTTATCCTTCTTACATGTTGACCATTGTGTCATCAATGTTTGAAATAATGTCTACTAAATCTAGACATATTTTCTTGTTTAATGAAATATAGTACAATTACTGCTACAAAAAGCATCATTATATTTGGCTATATTAGACATATATCTTCTTTTGAAGAACATCAAGCCAATGTTTTATATTGTTGAGTATGTTATTGCTTATTCACTGTTTATTCAGTTGTTATTTCAATTCTGTAACTGCATGCATGATTTTTTTTAATGTAGGGGTGGTTCTGTATTCCTTTAATAATGAATCTTAATGTTTACAGCCATATATCTTTTTATCAAAAAAATGATCTTCAAGGTTGAGAAATAGCTAATGAGAATGATAAAATACTGTTTCTGATCTTAGAATACAAGACAACTTCTTGAAAGAATTTGTTACAAAATGCAATACTAAATTTTCTCTGATATTTTACCTACTCAAAAATTATAACCATTAATTTAAATAGAATTGTGCTCTCCTAGAAATACCCTCACACTGCCAAAGGACATAATGACCATTTTCCACGATTATCGTCTACAGGAAAACTTGAGTTTTTGCCTTTCTTGCCCAATTTGTCAATTTCCTGAATGTAATAATAATCTTCGAATAGGCGTTCTAGAGTTGTATTGTTACTTCTGTATTGTGCATAATAATTTTTATTCATTTTCATTGTTTTGACTAGTGATCAACTTTTATTTTAAAAGAATATGATATTTTAGGGATTTCATTTGATCACTTCAAGTTATAAATAATTTTCTTGCTCACTTACACTGTTAGATCTGAGGTGACCCCTAATGATTCTTACCTCCTGGTGGTGTTCATGCCTTTGTAAGCTACCCTCCCTTTGAGTGTAGGTGAGACTATGACTTGCTTCTCCTAACACAATATAGAAAAGGTAATGGGATGTTATCAAAGTAATTATGTTACACTGTATAAGACTTTGTCTTAGCAGCCTGGATCTAGTGAGTTCCCTTGTGAGCTTGACGAAATAAGCACCCACATGGTAGAAAACTGAGGGTGACCTCTAGGAAATGCAGATAGTCGATAAGACCTGAAGGTGGCCGACAGCCAAAACCCAGCAAAAAGCTAGAGCCCTCAGTTCTACAACCTTTCTATAACCTCAAGGAAATGAATCCTTCTCACAACCTGAATGAGCTTGGAAGTGAATGCCTTCCCAGTCAAGCCTCCAGATGATGATGCAGCCAGCTGACACTCTGTTTGCAGCCTTATGACCCTTAGCAGAAGAACCAGTCAAGTAATACCTGGACTGCAGATCCATGAAAACTGTGAGATAATAAATGGGTGTTGTTTTAAGCTGCTATGTTTGTGGTATTTGTTATGTAGAAAGAGAGAGAATACTAATAAAATTGGTAGTTAAATCTTTAGAGAAAGTAGAAAGTCTTACTTGCAAATTTTACTATGTGGTAATGCTCGATATAAGACTACTCATAGTGTTTCTAGATTTTTAAAATTTAAGTAAATCATCTCTTGGAATATTTTTACTGCTTATTTTCTATTGCACATTATAATTAATATCAATAGTAATTAAATTAAAAATTTTATATTCACTTTATAAAATTTAATCTAAATGTTTATAATTAAAAACATCATTCTAGTATTTTATACCAATCTAGTTGCCAATATAAAGAATCTCTGTCATGTTTCATGAATTTTGTGTCTATAGCTATGAAATGCAATTTTAAGTGTAATAAATTGCAAAAAGTGTTATGCGAGTAATGCAAAAATGTTTCTTAGTCTTTGGGTGCAACTGTTACAGATATTGCACTAATTCTACTACCGTTGAAACCATAAATCAGAACACAAAGAGAAGCAAGAAAATAGAAGCTTTGTATTATCAGGAAATAGTACTTCATTATGCAAGAGACTACTGCATTCATGTTATAAGGAAAATTAGATAAGTTAATTAAGTCATCTTTCCTTTTACCTAAGTGCTTCTATTGCCTGACAAATCCTCATCATAATCTTGAGCAGTTTCTTTCTCTAATGATGGCAGTGGACTATTTACAATCCTTCGTGGCATTCAGACATGAGGTTATAGGCAAGAGAAGTGGAGAACAATTTCTGTGAGGACTGAATATTATTAAACTACGAGATAGCCAGTCTCAAAGATAAACCCTCATGATTCTCACTTCCTGGTATTAATGCCCTAGTGTAGTTTCCATTTTGAATGATGGCTGGCCTATGTGACCAAAAGAACATAGAAGTGACAGCACGTGACTTCTAAAGCTAGGTCATAAAAGGCACTACACCTTCCACCTTGCTCTCATGGACCATTTACTCTGGTGGAAGACAACAGCCATGTCATGAAGAGAGTCAAGTTGTCATGTGGAGAATTCCCCATGGGGAAGAAGTGAGGCCTCCCACTAATTAGAACTTAATTGGCCAAACAGTAAATGAGCCACCTTAAAAGCAAATCGTCCAGTCCCAGTCAAGCCTTCAGATGACTGTAGTCTTGCTCCAAATCTTGACTGTACTTCATGGGAAACCCTAAGCTAGACCTACCCAAATAAGCCACTCCCAACTTCCTCATCCACAGAACTATGAAAAAAAATATATTTATTATTGTTTTAATCCACTAACTTAGAGTATTTTGTTACACAGCAATAGATAACATGCATAGTAACAAGAGTGGATGTCTAGGATTACAGGTCATACTATGCCAATGCTAAGTACTGTATCCTGAGTGACAGGGTTTTTTTAAAAAAATATACATATATTTATTTTATTTGTTTGTGACATACAGGGCTTTCAAAACTACAGCGCCCAGATCAAGTTTCTCTTTTGCCTGGGCCTAATGATGGTACTGTTATCAGACATGACAATTATCAAACACTTAAGAACAAAAGAAGTATTCTAGACTTGGTATGCCTGAATAGATACGTGGTGTTAATATTTTAGACCACACATAGATACTATACTTGGTAGTATAGCTAAATATCTTGAAACAGTGGAAAATGTATGGCTTAGGGATTCTAGTAAAAGAATTATTTCCTAATTCTACATAGAAATTAGAAAAGTAATGCATATAAAATAATTAGAGAAATGTTTGGGCCATAATAACCATAAAATACTAGTAACTACATTTCTAGAATTAAAAAAAATAAAGCTATGCAATTTTTTTTTCTGTTAAAGACTATAGTTAACTATGAGCATATTTTGGTCTTTCTAAAGAATAAAGATTTAGAAACAACATACTTAACTTAAAGTAGACATAAATAAAAATTATCATAAAAGACATATACACTAAATAAGCATTGCCAATAACAAAAGAAATTCAACTTTTTCCAAGACTAAGCACTGAAAAGAGACAATCACACTAATTGTCTAGGATTAGAATACTAAAATAAAACCTAGAAGTTAAGTCTGCACATTCCAAACATGACTGTATATCACCAAGAAATCCTGATATTTTAAAATCCTTCAAAAGTGAAACATTATTACTGGAGGAAAAGGCTAGAGTGTGAAGTACTCTCTGATGATCCAGTCTCTTCCCCCTTCTTTACTTCACAGGAGAGACAGCTGGATCCACACTTCAAGGGGAACCATGTCCTGATAGTTGGGGCTAATTTTAAGCTTAGGAATTTAAGGAGTTCTAGCCTACTTCTCAGAGACTAAGCAGCAAGTCAGGCTTACAGTTAACCGAGCTATTATTTGGGCTTCAGTTCTCAGATTCAAGTCCCTGCCTTGTTCTTAAAGACTTGTTATAACATTGCATTTCAGTTCTGGGAACTGGAATCTCCCTTATTCTTGTATCCAAGAACCAGTTTTGGTATGCGACATCATGTTCTATCCCTCAGTTATAAGGACCCCACCTTATTCTTGCCATTTTTCCATGCAGAGTATACAGTCCCTGAACCCAGGCCAAATTTCACTGCCATATTTGCACTCACAGTCTCACATTCTTGATTTTGATAACCTGCACGATTCTCTAGGGTTTCCCTTATATTATCTGCCATGAAAATAATTGCCTGGCTGAATTTTTGCCTGTTGGTGTCATATCTCTATGAAAACTAGCTCCAACTAGAGTTTCCCCAAATTATCATCTGCAGTTCATTAGACATCCCTCTTGCTCAATACCTGTCCCAACCTTAAAGGCAGGTTTAATTCAAAGTCCTGGGCACTTCCATACATCTGTCAAACTATAGTTAGCCAGATATATTACTACAGACTACATCCAGTAAAGTGAATCTAGATAGTACATTTTTCTTAAAAGAGGCAGAATCACTTAAAAATCAATGACAATTTTTTGTAATGCTGTAGCAACACTAGTAGTTTCTTCATGAGTGAATTAATTGCAACCTTTTTCCTAGGACAAAAAAACACTGTCTCCAAATATTCCATTAAAATGTACTTATCTGAAACACTACTGTGCAATACGTATTTAAGAGGGTCTTGAGCTAAGGATAGAAACTAATAACAGATGTCTAACAGAAGGATTTTATATTCTGAAATTCTAACACTGGAGTTAGAAGCCAAAATACAGTTTACTTTAAATAGACTTCTTGTAACGGAAAGATGTATAAGAAAAAAAGACACTCCTTTCTACAGTCAGAAAAGTAAACATCTCTGATGCCTGGGTATTACAATGCCTTGAGGATGTTATATTGTTACCATTCTAAGACTGTGATATTTTGATTTTTACAGTAAGAAAACTGAGTTCACTTTCTATCTATGTCAAACTTTAAATGTAACATGATTTTTTAAATAATCTATTCTCATCGGTTCTGAAAAACTCCTTAGACAATTCATATTTTGAAAAATTTTCTAGGTGTTGACAGCAAATCCCAATCTTCAATTTCATGCTTATCTTCAATTCTGGCAAGTCAGTTCTGGCAGAAGTATTTTAGGTCTATAGAGCCATATAAATATGCATAGCCAACTTAGTATAGGAGACTAATGATTAAATCAATCTAGGAGCCCTCGCAAAACACTTTTTAAAGTCACTGTAGAATTTCCTGACTCTGAAACTACAGAATGAAGTTTGGAAACTTTGCATTAAAAAGGAAGCTACTTGGAATTATTTAATTGCTATAAAATCTGAAAGTTAATAATATATACAAATCCTCTCTCCCTGCCTCCCTTATTTATTAAAAATAGCATTCTTCTTTTCTATTATAAATCAGTGGATGGTTTTATGCTCTTAAAGAATCTGACTCACATCAGGTAAGTTCCAAGAAACTTTTCAAATAAAGACAGTAAAACATGTAAAATAGAACAGTTCTAAAATAGAATAGTTCTATAGTGTTAAAAAGTCCTTACCGATAAAGACTCTACTACTGTGTTTTTATCGGAGATTGCTGGCAAAAGAACTTGAGATGAACTCTAATATCCACAGAGAGCAAAAATAATGAATTAATAGGACTTTCCCATCTCCAAAGGCTGATTTTATTGAAGACACCTAAAGCCCCACATCTGTCCTCTAATAGTAACTGACATTAAGGATTTTGATCCAATTATGACATGTAGGGAGTGGAGAAGGAAAGGAGAAGAGGTAAAAATGATATCTTAATATCTAAAATCATGAATACACAAATATTGACTAATAGGTAAGTGATTACATGAGGTCTTTAAAAATAATTGTAGCGATTAGTAAGTACCTTATACTAAGATACTGAAATAAAAAATTTAAAAAAGGAAGAAAAAACTTCTCAAATGCACACAACCTAAGATCAAGGAACAAATGGATTTATTAATATAACTACTATTACATACTCTTTGATCCTAAAATATACAAAATTCTTAACAAAACCAGTTTTCTTACTTTTCTTGGTTGAAAAAAAACACATTGTGTTACACATATTAACTTAAACCCTAAACACTGAATAAGCAGTGTTTTATTTGGGGGAAAAAAAGAGTTTTCTAGGAAGTAAGATTTCAAGTGAAATAACTTTTAATACAAACATTAAATTAAAAAATACCAGTATGAGGATAAATAATAAGTAATTCTTGAATAACCAAAATAATATGTTGTTTTTAAATGGGTCCATTTTCAAAAGCATTCATATCATATTTACACTGTCCAAGGAAAGATATCTCTTACTTATAAACCTGTAATTTTATTTTAGAAAATAAGAACATCACTAAGGAAGTTGGCTCACAACAACTTAATTCCATGCTTCGTGTTTACTCAGAGAAGCAAGTGACCATTTGGTCAGCTATATTAGCATATAATTTATAGCAACATCTTAAAACCTAAGCTTAGCAATGTTACTAACTCACTGGACAATTATAGAAAGGAATTTTACCACTCCTCTATGTTTCTGTGCTATATGTACATATGATATGATGTCAATGCACATACATTTTAATATTTTTGTAAACTATTTATATCAAACACAGAGCTTTAGTACACAGGTTAGAAACCAACTCAGTTGTTCAAAGAAGCTCATCCTGATTAATATTTAGAAAGACATGAACTTGGATTTTGAAGTTTTCTATGCCTATTACCGTCACTATTTTGACTGTGAGAATGTTTCACATCACACATACATAATACAGAAAGTGAAGTAATTTATTTTACTATTTCCTGGACTCAAGTTCAGAGACTAAAAATTTAAGTGTAAAATATTACATTAAACTTACAGAGTTATCTAAAAAAGTCACTATTGTTCTACAAATTACATCTTACAATAATTATTTAAAACTGAATCATCATATTATTCTATGTTAATAAAACTGAGTACTTTACTTAAATTTTGAGAAAACAAGCTCATTTAAAACACAAGGAGACTAAGTTAATTAAAGGGGAGTGATAATTGTAATAAAGTACATCTTATAATAATATTCATATTGATAATAAATTAAATAACATGGGATCCATATAGCAGTACCCTAAAGAAGCATCAACCCACACTTCTAAATAGCTCTTAAATCAGCAGAAAATTGGAAGTAACAATCTTTGAGATATGTATAGTCAAAAGTTTTATGGATATGAGTACTTTCAGATTTCAGCATTTCTAGATTTTTGTCATATTCTTTCAGATAAACAGTTTTCTGTCATCTTTACTGTGGCCCCTATATTTGAATATTTATTTCACATATAACAAAAATAGCATACAGAATTCAATAAATAACCAAGAGAAAATGGCCATATTTGTATTCCACACACCTAATATTTTCCACACTGAAGGGAGTAGAAATATTCTCACAAGATATTTCCTTTTATTGTTATTTAAATAGTAATAAGTGACCATTCTCATGAAATTTTAATCACTTAAACTGAAATATAAGTGTCCCATGATACATAATATCCCATGCTAATACATTTGTCCTTACTTAATGTCAAAGCTATCTGAAGATGATTTTACTTAAACAGAACATAGGGGAGCATTTATACAGAGAATAATCTGGAAGAACCTTTGAGGACAGCCTTGGCATGATTTGCCTTGTGGCTGTAACTGGATCTTACTCGAAGTACAGCAATTTCCTCATAAACATAGCCAAATCATTTTGTGGTAAAAAACAAGAAAAAGTACAAGTAGTATACATGACATATTACAGCACCAAATTTTTTATTATAAATGCTATTTAGAAAAAATAGAATACATGTGTTTCACAAATATATTTTTTAAGGATCTAACTCTATTACAAAGGTATATATTTTTAAAGCAATAAAACTTTATAAATTGTGTAACACAAAGAAGTATTCAATCAAACAAAAAACCCAATAATCATTTCATTCATAATTTTCCCACAGTTTTCTTTAATTCCCCTTTTGTATTCAGAAGCATCCATTGGATAATTGTATAATTCCCTTATGGAGTAAGAAACTGGAGCTATCTATAAATTTCTATGGACAATTTTATAGTTCATTATGAAGTAGAAAACTAGATATTACTAATACATTTTCAAGATAAAGTTAATATTTACATAAGACCAGCTATATTAATAAATAAATTAGGTAGCTACTAAAATGATATATCACAGAGGCTTAAAGAAAATATTTCCTCACCAATGCCTGTAATTCCAGCATTGCAGATTACTTACTTTGTCTTAAACTATGTTTAAAATATAATTACTAATGGGTAGGTAACACTTTAAGTATTGGAAGTAATTTATATAGTGACATATAAACTTAATTAGTTCTTTTATTGACAACATACTTTGATTAAAGGAGGATAGACATAGTGGAGAAGATAAGAATAAAGAAGATAAATTTCATGTACTCTCAATTTTGAGACAGCTCACATCCACATATTTACATTAGATATTGGCACATAAAAAATAGGTATTTCGGTTGGGGTATATGTATGAAGGCTAAAATGTAAAGAAATAATATACTAACATTTTGAAATATAATAAAGCATAATTAAATGAGATGGCATACAAAATATTTAGCAGGGTGCTTTAGAATAAGAAAAGGTGATGATGGTAACAGTGATAATAACAATTTCTGTTGTTGTAATTGCCATAAGATTAGCTTTAAAGTTGAATGTAAATGCAAGGAAACAAAATGTTCAGTTTATTTTTTAATTCTTGACAGTTTGGTAAGTTTAATCTTAATACATTAAAATCTTTAAAGTAAAATTTTAAAATAATTTTATCACATTTTGTCCAAATATCATGAAAAATAAATCATGTTCTAAGCAGTGTGAGTAGAAGACAGATAACAGAAATATCTAAGGGGTAAGGATCCTGGATTTATATTCAAAGGTCCTGGGTTCAATTCTTGATTTACCACTTTTAACTATGTAATTCTGAGCAAGTCTTTTAACATCACTGAGCTGCATTCTCCTCACCTATGTATTGATGACATTACTACCTATTGCAATCTACCTTCAAAAAATATTGCAAAGCTCAAAGTATAAATGCTTTAAAAGGATATGAATATTCTGGTGAGATTTGCAGTCCTTTAGCATTATCATCAAAATTTTTATTTATATACAATAAAATTTTATAAAAGCTGTTATGAAGAGCAATTTTCTTCCTCATAGACTAGAGAACACAGTGGAGCACAGAATATCTTGTCCTAATAAATATCTTTCAATAGTAGTAAAAAAAAGCACAAGTGAAAAGCAGGTAGCTAATCAGCTATACTAATGCAGCCAGGATAACCTGAGGATGCTTTCCTGAACCACGTTTTCTCATTTGTTAAACAATGGGGTATTGGGTGGTGGTAGAATTTCCACCCATCTCTAAAATTATTATATTATCTGGAAAAATTCATTTTTTTGATTTTTTTTAAATCTGAAAATACAAGAAGCTGTAGCGAACTTGTATCTCAGCTAACACCTGAAGCAAGCATTTAAAAAGCCTCAAAAAAACATGAGGTTGAATAGTGCTATCAGTAGTGTTTTAAATAGTTCATGTATTTTCTGTGACATTTTAGACTCTTGTCATCAAGATAAAGATCTCTTACCGTGGTATATTAAATGTGTTAGAAGTGTCAAATTTTGAGTTTTTTTTAATCTAAATTTTCCTTTGCATTCTCAGGTATTATTTGATACCCTGTTCAAGTGGCAAAAATTAAACTCTGTTGAATGAGATGGATTTTAGACAAGAACAACAGCTACATTCATATTTTAATAGGTGAGAAATATATATGTAATTAGATTATATTGCTCTAAATCAAAACTGAAGAAACAAGAATCAAACTACCTGTCTTCCCTTAAGACCCTTCTTTCCACGAATCCCAGGAACACCCTAGAATGTAGGAAAGTCAAAAGTAAGTATTTGTTGAATAAATGAGATATTTTTTCTCAAACAATTAACAAAGTATGCCGAAGAGAAATGAATTATTCGTTAAACTGATGTGATAGAAAAACTTCATTATATTAACTGAAGTGGACCCTTATCTCCTTCATAACAGAATCCTGATTTCATTCAGGAATTTACCCCATCTGTATTTCCAAATGGGATCCTGACAATCCTCTGGCAATAGTTATTTGTCCAGAGGTAGGCACACAACCAAAGCACAAACAGGAAGGTCTTATTTTCCATACCCAAGGGACAATTACTCCCCTCCTGTGTCTCCTTGCTTCTTTGGCTGGATATAAACAAAGGCACATTTAGCACCTGCACTCTTGCAATCTTGGGAATCTTGCAATCACATGGGAAACCAGCCTTAAGATAAAGTCGACATTAGGCAAGGTAAATCAGAGAGAAGGATGATGGTACTGCTGTGCTCAAGATCATATTGTGCCTAGATCCTACTTAACCTATGGATTTTTGGTCATGTAAGAAGCAGTAGGGCATAGTACTTAAGCACTCAGGCTTTGGAGCTAGAACATGTATATTAGAATCCTGGCTCTGCTCTTATTACTTATATATTGTTTTAGACAAGCCTTTCTTTGTGTGCTTCATTTTCTTCATCTATAGTGTGAATAATATCTCACTGGGTTTTGTCAGTATTAAAGGAGTTAACATATGAAGTATTGGTATAGTGCCTTGTATATGTATAACAATTCAGTAAATACTTTGCTATTATCATTATCATTGTTATTAAAAATTTCCTCATTTTTAAGCCAGTTTGAGTTGGACTTTTCTGTTATTTGTAGTTTAAAGCATCCTAACTGATATCATTTTGAGAATTATAATCACTTAAAAGACTTAGAAACTAAGAAATCTGTCAGAACCATTTAGCTTGGAATTTATAGTACATATAGATAAGTTAGATGATATCATTGGTTAAAGTAATTTATTCACTTTCAACTCAATAGTATTTGATACTTATCTAATGTCTCTATAAAAAAAAAAAAAGAGTTCATAGGTGAGCAAGAGGACTCATTTTCTTAGGACTTTATGCATCTTTACAGAATATAGCCAACTTTTTTTTTTTTTCAAATGAGTCGGGCTGAAGATATTTTTTGTAAGTGAAACAAATAATCTGTATGCTCACCAAGGAAAAAAATCTTCACCTCATTTCACTAAAAAAGATTGAACATTTTATTATGATTACAAAACATCTAAATTCTAAATATTTCTTCTCTGGAAGAGCATTCGCAAGTAATTATTTTTTAAAATGTGATTTAATCCACTCACTTGAAAAACTATGTATCTGAAAAATTCATCTAGCACAGAATATTCTGATTTACTCTCATTTGCAAAAATCAGTTTACAGAAATAAAAATTTTGGCCTGAAGAGCATTCTTATAATAATAGAGTTAAATGCTAAATTCTGAATATGATTCTGTTTTAAAACCTTATGATAGTATATTAATATTGTTTAATTCTACTGTTTTCAATTAAAATTTACAATGTAAATGAAGAAATGCAAAATCACTTAACTGCATGGCACCTCAAACTAGATATGATGAAGTGGGAATGCCAGACTTCTTTATATGTTTTAATTTTTTAAGTATAACAAACCATTTTTCAAAGATTCTATCTTTATTCATAAGTACTTACATTTATAAACATCTATCTTCCACTATTAAACAAAAAAGAAATCTGAGGCTAAAATTTACTGCACATTGCATTGTAAAATACAAGACCTGTTGAGAGTTTATGTTATATTAAAGATTAACAAATTACAAAATAAAATTTTAATAATTAGATATTTTATAATTTCACTTGTGTTTTTAATTGAATTTAAAATAGCTAACCATATACATATATATTTGTATCACTTTATTTCTTTAAAATAAAATTTGGTAAAATTCAAGAGACTCTAATTATATATTTCTAGTAGGTGTTTTTTCTTAGAGCTGGCTTGCTTCACTCAGTAATATTAGTTACCTGATACCTGACTTTATGACCCCTGTTGTACATTATGATAAGTATATCACTTTAGAAATAATATTGAAAGAAAATGAACTTACTCTCTCTCCTTCAGTTCCCAGTTGTCCCACTTCTCCAGGAGAGCCAATGAAACCCTTAAAGTAAACAAATCATTGTACATTATTTCATTTGAGTATTCACCTTGTAAGTAATTCCAAGTAGAGATAGTTAAAGTTTTTTCACAGTAATATGAAATTATACAGCTTAACAGTATGAATAACTTCCCCTTATCTTATTGCTTCTCTTCCAGAAGTTACAGATTAATCTTTTCATTAATAAAAAAAAGTAGAAAACCTAACTTAAGACACGATGACTAATAAAAATCAACAAGATCAAATCCTCTCCTACATTGAATTTTATAATGGGCAGAAAACATATGTATATATTTAACTAAAATGTAAGGCAGAATAGAGGTATGAAAAGACTTTAAGAAGTACAGAAGCATGAAAAGACTACAAGAAGTACAGAGGAGAAAGAGATTTATTCTAATGTGGCAGGAGGTAAAGGCAATCAGAGATGGTTCCAAAGGAAACTAGAACTTGAGATAGGTGTATAGAGGCGGTAAAATCTTGATAAACAGGACTGAGAAAGAACAATGCAAGAAGAACAATTACAGTAGGCAGAGGTATAACAGAACTCAGGAAGTGTATGTAAATGGTAACTGACAACACTATGTGTAGGATGCTTTGGATGAGAGCAAAGACCCATTGTGCCCTGTAAAGATTCCAAAATGTCTGAGAAACAAGGAGTACACATAAATAACAATGCAAGGTATTTTATCCTTACACACTTTAGTTATATCTCACATATGGCAAATAATAACCTGTTTCATCAATTTAATAGATAAACTGTACAGTAGTTTAGAAAGTAGATTAAAAAGAGCCTTAAATTTCAGGTTAAGAATTTTAGATTATATATTTTAGACAACTGGAAGCTACTGACTTTGGGGGAGTGCAGTATTGCCCTGATGTCAATTTGTTTTTCTAAAATATTAATCTGTTGACAGGATACAAACTACATGACAGGAAACAGTGAATAAAAGAAAATCTGTTTATGAGGCTCTTTCAATGGTCCAAATTTGAAGGAATATTAGTCTAGATCACTGATTCACAAAACATTATTTTAGTGCCCACTATGTGCCAGGAACAGTGATTATAAAGATGAATATGAAAATCAGTGTCTTCAAGAAGTTCATAGTTTATTAGGAAATAGGGTCATATAAATAATTAATTGTAATATATGATAATTGTGACATGATTATGTGATATTCAATGTGATAAATACAATATGCAATGGGAACTTTGAAGGCAGAATAACCAAATTTATCTAGAGGAAAGATTTAGAAAAGCTTTTCAGAGGAAGCAACATTTGAACTGAGTCTTGAAGGCATTCCAGACAGGACTAGTAATATGCCATCAATCAATAGGAATGAAATGACATTGTAGAGAATTGCAAATAGTTATATGTGGTTGGTAGACAAGAAATGGAGTTGAAAAGGGTATCAATGCCCACATCATTTAAAAAGCCTTATATATAAAAATAGAAGTTTGGAATTAATACTATGAGTCATTAAAAAAAACTAGGAATAATTTTGATATAACCAAATTTGTAATTTATAAAATTCACTAGGGTTACAGTGGGTCAACAGGTCTTTGTATATGTCTCTAAAGATTATGGCAAATATGATTCTAAGGTGTATAGTTGGACTGATAGGAATATACAAAACAAATATATAGAAAAGCTGAATTTGGTATAAAGTGGGTAAGTTTTGTTAGCCATTTTGAGTTTGTGATGAGGATGCATTCAAATGCAATTATCTTGGCAGGGAATCAGAAATGTGAGACTCACAGAAAGCTCATAGACATATGACTTGAAGGCAGGTCAAAAGCCTTAAAAGTAGACTAGAGCTCTGAGAAAAAACAAAGAAAAATTATCACTGACCCAGAGGCTGAAATGGAGATGGGAGAAGAATGATTTTATGGATACAGAGAAAAGCCAAGATATAAAAATTTTAAGAATACATATGGGAGATCATTTCATCTAAATCTTAGATAAAGGCTACTTATTTGAATCAGAGAATGGGTGGCTTTTCAGAGTAAATTCTTCCATAATAATGTATATTAAAAGAGAATTCAGGTTTTAAAAAAGGGAATGTCATTTGTACAACATAGCATCATTATTCACAATAGCCAAAAGGTGGAAGCAATGTTCAACAGATGAATAAACAAAATGTGGTATATTCATACAACGAAATATTATTCAGTCTTTAAAAGGAAGGAAATTTTGGCACATGCTACAATGTGAATTAACCTTGAAAACAATCATGCTAAGAAAAATAAGCCAGTCACAATAGGATAATGTATGATTCCACTTAAATGAAGTACACAGAGTAGTCGAGTAGTCAAATTCACAGAGACTCAAAGTAGAATGGTTGCCAGGGGCTGGGGTCAGGGAAAAGCAGGGAGTTATTGTTTCATAGGTTTGAAGTTTCAGTCTGGGAAGATAAAAAAGTTCTGGAGATGGATGGTGGTGAAGACTGCAAAACAATGTGAATGTACTTAATGCCTCCTTCTATGAACTGAACGTTTGTGTGCCCTCGAAATTCCTATGTTGAAGCATAATCTCCAATAAGATGGTATCTGGAGGTGGGGCCTTTGGAAGGTAATTAGGGCATGAGGGTAGAGCCCTCAAGAACAAGATTAATGCCCATTAAAGCGATTAAAATGATTGCTTTCTTGGCCATCTGATGATAGAGTGAGAAGGTGGCTGTCTACAAGTCATGAAGTGAACCCTCACTAGACACCTGATCTGCCAGCACCTTGGTCTTGGACTTCCCAGGCTCCAGAACTGAGAGATATTTATTGTTTAAGTCATCTGGTCTATGATATTTTTGTTTTAGCAGCCTGAGCTAAGACACCTGTAAACTGTACACTTTACATGGCAAATTTTATGTATATTTTACTACATTTTTAAAAAATTTTGAATCAGGAATTGTTTCTAAGTTGCTTGAAATAAGAACCTGGTAAGAAATTTAGTTCCTGAGAGTGAAAGTTACTCAGATGTTGCCATAGAAAGAGGAGCATTTTCTCTGAGAAGAAAAAAACATCTTTAAAATTCCCTATGTTCTATAGATTGTATGACCAAGCAACAAGTAAAATAAAAGAGAAAAAAGAGAAAGAATGTTCCTTTTACTTAACTTTAATAGTGAAACACCTATGATTTGTTTGCTTGCAAGCCAGGTCCTAGAGGATGGGGACGGTTTATTTAAAAATGAAGCATCCAAAACTATTTCTGGTACCAAACATTTAAGATTATGATGGCAAGCTGCATGTATGTTCAGAATCATGAGCTACAGATGGCTTTAAGTTTAAAAAGTTAGCTTTTTGTTTTAATTTTGTTTTGTTTAAAATTGTTTTGTTAAAATTGTTTCGTTTTTGTTTTGTTATATAAGTGGAGTTTTGCTTATAAATAAAAGGAAAAGATACCCTAACTAGTGTACACTTATCAGGGAACTAAATAATTGAGAATTCAGAAGTTGAAAAGTCAGACTTTTACTCAACATAGCCTGTAGAGGGTACAAGCACAACATTTTACAAGTAAAGATTTTAAAGAGAACAATGCTGTCAATAACTACATAAGTGTTTCATAAAGATTTCTTGATAATTATTATATTGAAATATGTCAGGAGCACTCATCAAAGAAATCATACAGGGTTGTGGTCATTCTCAAAACACCATCATTAAATTAGAGTTTAGTGTGTAATGAAACAAAGAACATTAAAAAAATAACAACACAAATGCTTTTGCTTTTTGAATTGAAGGTTGTATACCCAGTTAGAGGCAATTTCGTGTCACCAACAGGGCCACTAAAACGTCAGGGGAGGCCCTATACACATCTACTTTCTAAGGCACCTAGCATATTATTATACAAAGAAATGCCAAAGGTGGATTATAAAATTATGGTCTGTTTTAAACTTTTACATTTAAAAAGTAATTATCTTAACAACAAAACATGCAATCAAATAATAGTGCCAGTTAACTTATACTGCATAGCATGTGGTATAGTTCAGTAACAGAACACAAATTAAATGAAAAATATCCTATAATCTTGTCAGTATGTTTTTGTGATTTTTATCTTTTTAACCACATTTGGAGTTAATGTCAAAAGTCTACATTTGGGACCCTTCATGAATGTGAAACCTAGATAAGGATACTCTCCAATCCCAAAGGAAAATTAAAGAAGTAAATCAATCATAAAAAAGATAATATATTTTTTAAAAATCTTATTATCAAGCTGGCCAACTTAAAAAAGGTTACAACCTAGACAATAATTTTCAGTACAAATGGGATAAAAATGATGTAGATTATAATGCAAAATGTTATATAGAATAACTCAGAAAAGTTATAGGAATCACTGAAGCAAAATGAGAAAATGTAGTAAAAAAAACTGCAAAATACTTTGGAATTATTAGGTCATGCACAGAAGAAACTCCCAAGTTCAAGAACGATGATAGAATCTGCCTAAAAAGTGTGTGCTCTGCACTAGGCACTGTGCTTTAAGAACATTAAGCTCCAGTATTCTCATAACTACCTAAAAGGTAAGTTTCATTACCACCATTTAATAAGATAAGAAAAATGAGGCACAAAGGGTTTAAGCTAGTAAATGAAGGGTTTAAAAAAAAATTAAAAAGCAGGCCTGTCTAACCCCAAAGCCTATTTCTTGACCACTAATTTCTTCTTGCTTCCTGAATCTGTCAAAATTTTTTAGTGCGGCTTCTAATAAAAAAAAATATGACTTTTCTCCCTCATATTTTCACTTAATGCAAGCATAGAAACAGTATGGGAGAGCAAAAAGAGTATAGAACTAAAGGTTAGAAGACCTTCCTTGTTTATAGTTCTGGCCAGCTGTGACTTCGTCAAATTGCAAAATTCCTTAGTTTACTATTTTCCAGTCTATAAAGCGGAGACAATATACCTGTTCTCCTACTTTACAGGATTGATGGCAAAGTAAAAAAAGGAAATACATATGAAAGCATTTGAAAACTTTTAAGAATTTAAAAAATTTAAAGCATCATTAGAGCATATACTGTTTAAATACTTTATGCTTTACTTATTTCAAAAGGTATTTTCGATAATATACGGCACAGATGTAGATTCTGGAAAATAACCATTAAGAATAGAGAATTTTAAAAACAAAAATTTTAGCATACTTTTACTAATTTTTCCTAGAACTAGCTTTGATTTTAATTTGCAGCACATTTTGTAATATAACACAGTAATATGGCTAAAACTCTTTTAATGGTTTAGAAGTGCAATGGTATGTTCTTGATATAAGCTTATTTCCTTCTTTGCATATATTTCTCTGCTCCATATAGTTTGCATATCATAATATTATCTCACTCAAACTAATATGAATATGTTTTTTTGCCTGTTTATTTACTTTATCATGATTTCTTAGATCTATATATGTTTATGTATGAGTAATACTACCAATGTGTTTGGGCATATTCTAACGCACCAGACGTTTTTCTAGGACTTAGCAAAATGATGTAAATGAGGTAGGAGATGTCAAAAAATGATGCAAAACCACTATAAGACTACTTTCTGTGGCCTTAACAGTGAAAATGTTAAACAAATGTAATTCTTTTCAGGCTAAACTTGAATTACATCCAAAGTTCCTACAAAAGTGTAAAAATGATAAGTAGTTTGTATATGTCATCTTACTTTTATGCAAGCATACTTAACGAAATGATGAAAATGCTACTTACACGTACACCTTTAGGACCTGGATTACCTTCTGGTCCAGCTAAACCCTAGTGGGAACAAAAGACACCATCATCATATCACATTACTTTTTAAAGAGTTGTTGATAAATAGAGTAATAAAAAGGTCATGTAAAGAGGTATCATTTTCACAAGTATAAATTCAAAACTCTATATACTTAATGAATGAAGACTATATATGTTCAAGGAATTTTAGAATCTCAGAACCAAAAGGCACTGTACATAATCTATACACAAATATATTTTAGATATCTAAATAAAGTAGATTAACATTAAATTTTTTCTCATTGGAAAAATGTTCTTTTAGAACACTTCTAATTTTTCAATTTACCTAAAATACATTCCCATAATTAAAAAAAAATAAATACATTTTTAACTTCAGATCAATGTCCTTATGTTTGAGTATTTATAATATATTTATATTTTTCAGATAACATAAACCATCACTTGGTGTTAAGACTCTTATATGCAATACACTCCATATATTTTTAAAGGCCTAAAATATGAAATTTTGTTAACAATAGATTATTTGGGGGCATTTTTATTTCTCTCATTCTTGAGAATAAGAAAGATATAAACCTAGTTCTCTAGTATGCTAAATGAATAATTAATTTCAAGAATAAGTAGCCAATTTATGAAATCCTAGGAAAGAAAATTTATTCTATTTTTAGTTTTTATGAATTAGAGAAAGTTAGAAATTGGAGGGAAACAAATGTGAAATGATTAGAATAAATTTTCAAAAAAGTATTCGAAGATAAATTCGGTTCAGATAAGAATATTCGGTAGCGGTATATGTAGCACCGCCAACTGTGTTATCTTAAACTGATGTTTTTTATACAGAGTCTTAACTCTTACCATTACTTTATTTTAGTGGCAGTATTGTAAAATCAGGAGCAGGGCTGTTGGGCATTTTAATTTTGAGGTATCTCAAATCAAACAGGTTTACAAGCCCCACTTCCATTTTAAACAAAACTTTCTGTAGTAAAATTGTTGATAGATTTTTACGACTTCGATTTTAAAATTATTTGTCTATGAGTAATTCGTTATTTAATATAAATAAACCAATTATCATTTGAATATAAGCTCTCAAAATCAGAATATACAATATATTAATGAAGACGAACAACAAAAAAAGCATAAATATAGTTACCTCACCTGCCTGCCAGGATAACCACGTGAACCAATATTACCGGTGAATCCTGGAATTCCCTGAAATGAAAAATAAAATAAATAAAACAATACAACAAAGTAAAAAAAAAAAAAAAAAGCCCAAGGAAACAGATTTGGTGCATTGATAATACCCCAGTATGGAAAGAATGTTTTACCCCATAAAAATACTAATGATCCTGCATATTGCATATCTGATAGATTCATTTCACCTATTTGAAATGAAAATGAGTGAAAATTGCTAAATAAAAATAAATGAAACTGTTAGATTAGGGCTCTAAATGAGACATTGATTATTAATAATTATAGATCTAGGATGGAAATATCCAGTGCTGCATAAATAAAAACATTTATTTTATAGAGTTGGTACATTTTCGTAATAACCACTATCTTTTTGGATTGAATTCCTTGTCTCAATCATCTCGCAACTCTTAACTGTCTGAGCATAAACCGCATAAGACTAAAAGGGACAGTAGACTTCAAAATCAACCTCTTCAATCTTCCTAAGGTAAATGTTTTCTTACAGCAAGTCTGATTAAGTAAATGGATATTAAGTGGTGATTACTGTATCATGATATAGGTCTATCTAAAAATTTACATAGTAACTTGGGATGGTAAACTTATTTTAAATTGATAATTTTGCATTCTTGATTTAAAAAAAGGTTTGCTTAAGGAAGACAAGAGAAATTTGCTGACTGCGTAACTGGGTGAAACAGTAAGAAATACCGCCATTTGTATTTACTTTCTTTCATTGATACATTATTCATTCATTTATTCATCAGTTTATTCAGAGTTTAGGTCTATTAAATAATTCTTGAAACAAGAAAATACCAGAAGAATGCATGTTGAGCTGTCTTTACCTTACCTCAAATGGTGATAGTACTAGAAATTTTCATAGATTCATTATTTATTATGTAAAATTCATTTCCTGTTTGTTGTTTTTAAAAGAGATAATAAAAGACATTAGCCCTTTGTCCATCTGCTCTGGAGTAGACAGAAGGGTATTACCTCCATTTTAAGTACAGAAACACTATAAAACCCTTAAAATTTGAAAAATCTAAGGAAAGAAAAGGCCAAGGAAAAGGCATATACAGGATCATAGTTGAAAGTTTTTGCTCTCCTATTCTGTTAGACATGTAGTTTCTTAATATATCTTTCTCTCCACTTTTCTCAGAATCTGTTTCTCAATTTTATTGTCTCATTTCTCTCCCTCTTCTCTCCCTTCTTTCCTTTGCTCCAACAATTACCATTTATCAAGCACTTTTTATGAGCCAATTACGATGCCAAGTATTTTACATCAACTTTATATCTATGACATTGATACTATTTTCTCCATTAACATTTGAAGAAACTAACATACAGAGAAGTTATGAAACTTGCCCAAGATGTCACAGGAAGTGACAGGGCCTGAATGTGAACACAGACAATCTGATGAAAGTTGTCATGTGTGCATACACATATATACATATACATGCATACATACGTATACATACAAACATCTATACTTATACATGACAATGGACAATTTAACAGAATGTGAATAAACAGTGGCTTGACAATTACAGAACAAAATTCTATCTATAAGTGAAGAGATTATATCCTATGAATTTTAGAAACCATATTTATGTACTAAATATTACCTTATTAATATTACATAAAATGTATATTTTATTTCTATAACATTTATTGAGTATCTATCATGTGCCAGGAACCATTTCAAATATTTTACATATATTATCTTATTAAACTGCTCCAATTCTATAGTAGGTATAGTTAATTTTATTTTACAGATGAGAAAAATGAGACATAAGGTGTTTGTCACCCATGGAAAGTCACTCAGCTAGTAAGTGGGAAGTCAGGATTTAAATCAGCAAATCTAACTCCAGAGACCACCATTCAAAACTGCCTCTGTAGTGGAGGTCTAAAGTGCAAATAACTTCCAATAATACTCTCAGGAAAGCCTTGCAATTTACATTTGATAGAGTTTACTTACAACTGCTTCCTTTATGCCCCAACTCTAAAATGTATAGGCCTCTCTTCTAACATTCACAAAACCTTATATTTAGGTATGCCAATAGAAAGAACTGAAATAAATTAAAAAGGCTGTTTTTATTCTGTAGGTCATTCTCTGGAAAATGCCAACCACCATCCCTTTCATTCTTTCCCTAGCCAAATTAGGTTAACTGACTCCAATTAAAAAATAATTGTTATAAGACATAAGTGAAATCTGATTTTGAATGGATTTTCACAGAGGGTGTTAAGGCAATGTGTAGAGATCTAACACAGTCTAGCTGCACAAAGAAATACACAAAACTTCACTTGATGGCTAAATTCTGCTATACTAGAATAGCAGTAAACAAAGTCAACAAGTAAGCCTTCGGCATAATCTTATATGGCATAAACATATTCTAAACCAACCACGCCCAACATCACTGTGAAAACCACAGAAGCTCAAAAGAAATAAAATGAATACTATGACTTAATTCACTCTGACTTAAATATGGTTAAAAAAAAAAAAGCTGGCTCAATTAGATCTGTAGATTTAATGGAGGAATTTAGATGCAAAATTATATTTTATAGCTCCTGGAGGAATTAGGAATGAGAATCTTGCCCCAATTCCACTTCTCACTCTAAGCATTAAAGCACACATTCTGAATCAATCAGACTTCATGGTAAGTTCCAGAACTGATACAATGGGTCCTCCATATATCTCCATTTTCTCACTAGTAAAATAGAATAATATCTAGGTCATAAAGTGATTGTGTGTACAAAACAGAATAATATGTAGAAATATATTTAAAAGTGGGGATAACGGCAATAATTCTTAGTGATGCTCAGCATTAAATTAGTTAACATATGGAAATAGCCAATAAGTGATTATATTACTAGATATTGTAGTTAACAACACTAGTACAGTTTGGCAACTAATAACTCAGTAAAAGACAGCTCTTATTACTAGAGCTTGCACAGATGTATAAATACTTTTCCAAATGTTTGTTGACCAATTTATAGATATTTACAAATTTTCCAAAAGTGAATGTCTCCTAGCAAATTAGTTATGTTCCTCAATGTCCACAACATTTTCATAGTTAAAATACAAAATGATTTTAGTTGTTCCTCAGTTATCATTAATTTTGCCTTTGTTTTCAGGAAATAAAAAGAATAAAAAGTGAAAACTGACTCCAAAATACATTTCCCAACCTTTAAAATTAATTTTACACTCTTTTAAAAAGAATACTATCCTTAGAACAATAACATGTACACTAACAGAACTAGGTTATAGAACAGTTGTGAGAACTGGTCAGTACTGACACAAGATCGATTTTCATTTACTTGTGAAGTATTACATTTTCTTCATTGGAAAACACACATTTCTGCCAAAGCAGTATTCTTGGGATTTTTTTCCTCCTCAGGGACTAATCCCTCCAACACTTTTAATTTTTACCCATAAATGTTCAAATGCTTTTTAGCACTTATTTAATCTGCAGGAAACTCAGATTGCACCTGTTACATATATCAGTTTGCTTGCCATTTCTAGTAACTAGTCTTTTTGAAAAATTGTGCCTCAGGGACTGAAGAGAGTGTACTGTCCACTTAACATGAACGAAAATAGAAAATTGGCTTTATTTCTTCACTTACATCTTTCCCTCAGAGACAATCTCCATCACATTTCTTTCCAGACCTCCCTTCAGGGCTTCCTGAAGCTGCTGAATCTCCAATAAAGGTATCTGTCACCCTAATTTCTAATCCCCTACCCTTTTCATTGCTTTATTCATACTAGCCTAGTACACACTGTATTGACAATGTGTACAGGAGATATGACTATTTTTTCTATAATAATATATTTTCTGGTGAGAGAGAAAAAGAATGAAATAATTATAACCTAAACACAATAGTTCTAAAACTATTTTGACATTTAAATATATACATATGTGTATAATGAACAACAGTGTATGTGCCATTCTAATTTGGATTGTTATTAAAATGTATTTGCATTTCCTCATATAAGGGTCAGGGAGCTAACAGTTATGGATAACCTTTAGTGAATAGGTAAGCCCCTGAAATTGTGTATAAAAAAAATCAGGAGTGTGTGTGTTTGTGTGTGTATATACATGGAAAAGTGTGTTTTTTGAGGAAAAAGTTCATAATACTTATGAGATTCCCAATGGGCTTATGAACCACAAAGTTTAAGAACTGCTGCTCTGGAACATCTTAACCAGATAGTAGAAGTCAGTATGGAATATGAAAGCAAAAAAAATAAAAAGGCTAAACTATAATAGATAATCAATTACAAGTTTGTCCTATATTAAACAGTGAAAATCATTAAGAAGAAAAATTGAAATAGTAAGTGGGGAAAAAAAGCTCAATGAAGTTCCCTATTGCATATCTTTTTCATTGGAGAAGATACAAGTTTTATAAAGGAAGTACTTACTTGTTCACCTCGGATTCCTGGAAGCCCTGGATGTCCTTTGAGACCCTGCAAGGGTAAAGGTGAATGTATTGGGGGGAAAAATGGGGCGGACACATTCCTTAAGAAACATCAATAGGAAAATTTACAAATTCTATTTTACAACAACAGATCAAAACACCATTACAATGAATTATAGAAGTGTCTCAATTTTTGTTGTGATGGAAAGTTGCCTTACTAAGAAATTCAATAGTAAATGCAGCCTAGAATCTAACTTTAATGTATGGACTTCAATTTTAATATTTATTTTAACAAGAATTTGAACTCTAGCAAGTATATTATCAATAGGTGACTAATCAGGAACAAAAAAAAAAAAGGAAAGAAAAAGAGATACAATTGTATCAAAATCAGAAATATAAAAAGACACAAATTTCAAGTATATACCTGAACTTTCTCAAGTAGCTAAAATTTGATAAATAAAATGTTTATCCATAAAGACAATAGTGGAACCTTTTATATACAGGCCATGCTTGCTTTGCATGGTAGTATAGGACCATAAAACACCATACAAGCTGAAACCATGTAAAACAATCTTAAAAATAGGAAAAGTTACAATTGTTCTATGACCTTTAAAATTTTTTTGTCAGAACTTAAAAATTCTGTCAGTTATATTTGCATAGGGGAAATTAAAAAAAAAAAAAAAGATGACCACTATGACCAGGTGAAAGAGCACAGTCAAACTTAAGAGCAGCAATGTTCATTTATTTACTAATAACATGTGCCTGTTATATTCAGACACTGCTCTGAAACATTCCAGTGAATAAAATATAATCCTTGCACTTAAGGACACCAAAATCACTCATATACTTGTCTGGAAGTCAACATCAAATATTCATTTTCTGTAATGTAGTAAGATTAGTTTATAGATTAAGTAATACCAAGTCTCTAATAAAATTTTCAAACACTGCAGGACTTATGTTAGCAATGCTTTGAGGATTACAAAGGCCTATAACCATGTTTTGGCCAAAATAAGCAGAGAAAGTTTTGTCGAAACTGAGAAATAGTGTTATGATGGCCATAGTTGATCAAAAAGAAAATCCTAAGATTTCAGAATGAGGTGAAAATCAACAGCCATGAGAATGTAAGCATTTCTTGGAGTAAAGCAATACATTTCCTAATGTCCTAAGAATAAGGAGTTTAACTATTTTTTATGATATATTATTGAAAAACTGTACACTTGAAACCTATATAATTTTATTAACCAATATCACCCCAATAAACTTAATTTAAAAATAAATAAATAAGTAAAAAATTTAATAGAAGAATGATCCCAGATAATTGGAGAGCTCGAAGAGACTTAATATATAGGATGAATATCATACAAATCTCTCTATTCTACCCACCTCCCCTTCTCTTGGAACATATCTCCCTCATGTACAAAACAGACTGCTGCCAACCTTTGTCCCAAACTCCTCACAATATTGACCCACTACTATTCAGTTTAATTAATATTCAGTTTTTACTTTGGTTCCATCAATTCTTGTTGTAATCCTTTTCAATTCTCATGAAGAAAAACAATATGATAAACTAATTCACAAAATGGGGCTACATGACAGAGCATTTTCTGAGGACATGGAATATTTTTTAAGAATTCCTGGAAACCAAGATACTTTTAGCCAAATGCATTTATCGCTAATGCTAGAATGTCAATCATAAGAGCTAGGCTGAGGGAAATATCTTTGGACACAGGGATGTTTTCAAAGTCCCACAAATTATACCACTTTGACAACCACTGGTTTGCCTGTGGGGGAGTTCAGCACTGTGTTGCCTTGTTCTCAGCTTCCCCTACCATTAGTGGGAATACCAGATTGCAGAGCAGATAGTAACAGTGGTGACAGCAGAGCCCTTAAGCAGTGTCTGTATTAGACTTTCATACTACACTTGGATTGGGGACCAGCCCAAAGTAAAATGTAGCTCCGCATATTTTTACAAAGATAATGGGCAGGTGAGAATTTGAACTATAGAATTAACTATGGAAGAGTAGAGTTCTTATTTCTCTCTCCAGGCACTGATTTCATGCCAACTCTGATTTTTTTTAAATTGTTGTTGTCATTAACATTCAGTATTATTACAGCTCCTTCCTGCTGTCCTTGCTTTAAATAGATTATGAAAATCTGTACAGTTTTTGAGTGACTGATAAATCGCAATGCATTTCATTTGATGTTTTCAGTTATTTTTTCCTTTCCAACTTTCTGAAGATATTAATTGTGTATCTCCTATGTAATGTAAATATTTTCGAAAATAATTGAAAAAATTCTACCAAAATAGAATTGGAATTCACAGTTTTATAATTATTACTAAAACCAGAGTAGTTAATATTTTTGATGTTCAGAAAAATATTGCCATACATTATTAATAAAAATTTGTTTTGAAATGTGTGGATCACATTTCACAATTACTCTGAGTTATACCCATCTGACTTATCTTCCTGATCCTAGGAAAATTGCTTCAACTGAAATCACTGTTAATGTTCTTACAATTTTAAATAGCAGACTTCCAATATTAATATAGCAACTGATTGGCTATATTAAAAAACAATTTAAAAATCCATCTGGAGACCAAGTTCAGAATTATGACTCTTGTCTTCCATCCAATTCAGCATGCACTCTGAATCCAACTTATCTGCTTTTTGGCACAAATTTAGACACTTAGTGAGAAGTGAAAATATACTTTAGTTCCTAGGAAAATAAGAGTTATATGAAAATAGCTAAGTTGAGAAAATGTAACCAGCCAATATGGGGAAACACATTGGTTGTTAAAAGATGTTAATAGTAGTTTTTTATTTAAAAAAAAAATCAAGAGGGGAGAAGATAAAAAGGAGAAAATAAAGGAGCAAACCAAAAAGTTAACTGGTATGAAAAAAATTATTGCTTCTGATTTATTTGCTTTATTATTTCTGTCTAAATATTACCTCTAGTTTTCAGAACATTTTTTATTAATCTTCTGTTTATTTATCTCAACAGTTTTCATAAGTTGTCAGTGTTCTCTACACAAGTTTTGCAGCCATTTTAAAGATTACTTGAGTATGGCTTATATTAAAAGAATTTTAATATGTCCAGATACTTCCAGAGAAAAGGAGTAATGAAGTCATTACTATTTATCATCCAAAACTATATCTGGTCCCTTGGCTTTCATGAAAAACAGACTTTTACTTCCTTCTGCATGCTTGAGATAGTCAGAATACTGAAATATATATACATCTAACAAATATTGGCTTAATGAACTAATTAATTAATGGGGAAGCAGTATTTGAGGTTATTAACAGCACAGTCATGTGTTAAACAGGCTTGGATTTGAGTCCTAATTCTGCCAATTAATAGTTGTATGGCCTTGGGTCAGCGATTTAACCATTTTATACAATTAACTTATGATACACTGAACATAGTATCAGTCTCAATGGGTTGTTTTAAGATGAAAAGATAGGGCTCAGCAGAGAGATTGGAACATTGTACATAATAAAATAGCTACTATTAATGTTAGCAGTTATAATAACTCAAAATAATTTAATAAAAAGATGTAATAAACTTATTAATCAAAGCCCAAGCACCTTATTCATCTCTCATAATACAAAATAGTAAAAACACAGTGGTTTCCATATTCTAAGTTTTATCTCTTGATCCTGCCATAACTTTGAATGACCCTGCGCAATTCTCTTAACTTCTCTGGGCTTATCTGAGATTTTTCACTTACAAAATGAATAACTCAAGTTCCTGTCTTTACTAAAGAATCCATCCAGCACTTTAGGGGCAGAACTGTAAGGATGAAGGGATAGGAGTCCTAGGTTGCAGCTAATATGAGCCATTATTCTAGGTTCTCTGAGCATGGCTCCCATTTGCAGGAAGTAACTCAGAGTGATCTAGGCAATATGAACCAAAATTAGTAAATTCCGTAAAAATAATTGACCTGAATATTCTACCTCATCATCAGTCTTGTCCTTTCCTCTTTCATATAAATGACAGAATGTATTCAGAATGTATTTCTACTGTATATTCATATTAAGGTAAGACATGCATATAGTATAAAGGAACTTGTTCAAAGCCTGCTATATGGTTCATTAGTTTAGGTTTAGATTGAGTCATTATGTCCTTTTCCTAGCAATACTTGTTCTTTTTTTTTTTTTAATCTACATATAGTTTCCATTAGTAGACATTCTGAAAAAGGAGAAAACATTCTCAGAAAAATTACAGAATCATCTCAAATATTTCAACAGTTCTGAAGTACTGTCAAATTATCATAAACCATAGATGCTTCATTTAACAGAAGGTAACTTAGTTTCTAAATACTTTTAACTATACCTCCTCTAGAGAAAATTCAGTTATAGCTAATAATTGATAATAGTGCAAGACCCCTGACTCCTATAGGATCTATTTCTATTAGTTAACAATAAAAGTCAGATTTTAAAAGTTTAAAAAAATAATGAGAAAAAGAAGTCTGTGAAAGATACATAATCCATGTTCTATTTTTTTAAAATTAATATTGTTATTTCATTTTACTAGACTAACACAGACAAAAAGAATATATTCTTCTTAATACTTTAAAATACTATGGGCCAAGACCCATATATGTACACAGGGTTTTGGAAGCTAACATCTTCTGCTTTAAGTGAGAACAACTTCATAGTTTATCTACTCTAATGATTAAAATCAGTCTTTTAAAATTTTCTCTATAAATATTTTTGTATATATTCTTCTACAAAATAACCACTCAAACTTTACTTAGTGTTCCTCTTTTTGGATTGCTAGTTTCATGAACCACAGGCATCATCTAACCTCAGAGAGTAATGATTAGTTTGTTTGTTTTCTTTTCTTTCATATGTAGTGTTATTCTTTTGGAAGAAATAGCTGTATATTTAATATCAATAAAACAATTAAGATAATTTCCATATTATGAGATTTTCTTCGCTTGATGCTATTCATCAGTAGTTTCTTAAGCGGTACACTTAGTGGTCAGAGGTATGCTAAGTAACATTAATCAAACAAAGACCAATTTTGTTAGAAATGATCACTCTGCAGTTTCATGTCACCATGGGAGCAACCAATAACCTCAAAGGAGTTATCGGATTCTAAGTACCATCTAGGATGAAGACTAGTCTGAAGACCATAAGAATAATGGTGTGGTTTGGTCATGGGAGGAAAAATACTCCATGAGATCACAACATTTTTCATCATTTCACAATGCAGGGGGGTTATGAAGAAAAGCAAACAAGGTCAAGATCCTTCCCAAAACCAGAAAAATCGCTGACGGTTAACATTTATTAAGGGCTTGCTATTTGTCTGACACTGTAGTATCATGGATTATCTCATTCCACGTTTCCAAGAACTCCCTATGAAATGGGGAGTATTATCTTCACATTTTGAAGATGAGGAAACTAAAGCTTAAAGAGGTTAAGTAACCTACTCAAGGTCTATGAAACCTAGAAAATGGCAGATGGAATTTGAACCAAGCAATCAGAGCCTAACTACCACCTCCAACCTAAATCTTCCAAGAGGAAAAAATACAACACACTAAAATACCAATACGGCTAATTATTATATGTACTTAGACATCCATATCACATCAAACACTGCCCCCCAAAATTCTGGTGCCCTTAATACCTTAGAGAGAAATTTTCTGTCTTCCTTATCCCCTGTAGAGAATCAATAATTCAATGTTTGGGGAGAAAAACAAACTGAATATGCAGAGAAGAATTTACACTTGTGTTAATCCAGGAAACTACACAATATATTTTATGAAATAATTATAACAGTTGTGTTAGTATTCCTTTTTACCTCAGAAAAAGCCTAGTCATATGCATAAAATTACTGTGTTTTAGTTACTATCTCCAATCCTCACTTCTACTCTACCCTTCAGGCCTCACATTTGTGTGTGTGTGTGTGTGTGTGTGTGTGTGTGTGTGTGTGTGTGTGTGTCATGGCAGAGATGATTATTTCCTAATAAAATGAGAACTCCTTAAAAAAAGCCAACTGTATTACCTATAACCAAGTATACCTCACTTTGGACATATAAAACTTAAAAAGTGACTTCAAAGTTTCAAAAGTCTGTTATTTCCATAATATAATGAGAGAGAGAAAGAGAGAGGGTGGAAAGGAGAGCAGGAGGGAGAAAGGGGGTAGGGAGGGAAAGCTTCAATATTCTGTCAGTGACTTTCTCATCATTAACTAAAGGATTTCTTTTCCTTTAGTAAAACCCCGCCATTTGTGGACATCACTTTCCTGGATTAGAATGGTATTCTAATTCTTATTACTGAGAAAAAAATGTAAAATATTAGCTTTGGGCTCAACTTCAAAATGAGATCTTAAGAACTGAAGAGCTCCCAGATCCATATGGCACCCAATTATATCAAAGCAGAACTATATCTTACCTTAACACCTTGTGTACCAGGGGGACCCATTAATCCAGAAAGGCCTGGGTCACCCTATGAACAAAACAGAGGTTTAACGTTATGAAAGAAGATTGAAAATTAGAATTTCCTTGCTACAGGATTTCATCTTGGACATCAATATCTTATAACATTTATTTCTGATCTTCACACACCAGCTCAAGTTCCACCTCCTTTCTGAGACCTTTCGAGACCTTTTCTGAGGCCCCAGACTTTGTCTCATCCAGTACTGAATGCCTGGACTGTGCTTTCCTACCTCCACGGCCCTGATCCTGTTTTCTCTGATGTTCTATTCTCTAGGAATGCCCTTACTCCCCCAATTCCCACCATTCCAAAGTTTACTATGTTTTAAGAAACCGAGGGAGTTTAAAGTTTGGCAAGCGCTTCGTGTGATAGCTGTAGAAGGCTCCAGTCTGCTCTTTTTGGTGAAGATCTACAGTCCGAGGGCCTTCGCACACAGAACGTCGAGGCAGGGCTGTGGGGAGCAGGGCTGGGTTCACTTAGTGCACATGAGGCACTTCCGCTTCCGGGGCTGCTGCTTGCTGGTGCTTTCTGCTGTGCAAACGAACCACTGGGGCAAAACTACAGTAAAAAATTATTTGGAGGGCCATGTGCTTGGCTCAACAGACCTAACTTCACCGATTAGACCCATCTGTTACTCCTTCCCCCAACTCTGATGAGGACTGCAAGCCCATCTTGGGGTAGGAAGGAGAAAGTATACCGATGAGATGGAAGGAATGTCTGTGGCGGGTAAAAGTGACAAAGAGGGACTCGGAAGAGACTGTGTGAATTGACAGGGGAAAAAAAACATGTCAAAAAGGAATGGGGGATAATCTTAAACCTGTTTAGGTGCACTTTGTCTTTACCTCCCTTCCTTTCTCGATTTCCAAATTTATTGTACATTAAGAAAATTGTAATGTTTGAAAGGAAAAGAGTACTTAGGTAATAACCTTTAAACTACTTAGTGCCTGTTTATGCTGTGTTTCATTTTTAGTGCATTATCTACTTTAATATGTCAGCAAATGATCACAGGAGAAAAAGATGTTTCTGTTTATTAATAATGCAGGGCTTTTTCATTTGTTGTAATAGTCATTTTAATGTGTCTTCTCAATGTTTTATTAAGATGACTTCCATTTGCGATGGGGTGACTGGTTTATACAGATTTTTTTTTCATTTTACATTTATTACTCTGATAGAGAAAAAGAAAATGTACTAGGAAATAGGAGATTGTCTTTTTGCACTAGCTCTAATCATGAGTGGATTATTTGATTTCCATTCAAAGTTCTTCCATCTGAAAATAATAATAATGATAATATTTCACTTGTTTTATGGGAAAGGAATTATCACTATGATGTTAACTTTGCTTGCTTCTGAGGTCCAGAAAGGACTTAAACACTTATGTATGTTCTATGAGAGATATTACTTAGTTGATATTACATGTCAAAGGACTAGCTTCTGCATTGCTTAGACCATATATTTATTATAAAAATGGCTAAATGGTTAAAAACAATTCAATTATTTCCCAATCCCCCTATACTACCACTAATTGAATGTCTGCATTTTATTTGTATTCATTGTGTGGATATAACTAATATCCTTCCTTCTCAGTATATTTGAACCCAATTTAATATAAATATAATTTCTAAGAAATTCTTTTTAAATTTTACCATTTAGAAATATATCTCTCAATTTAAGCTGGATTTCACTTAAAGCTCAATAATAACATGCTATTGAATCCTATATCTTACTTCATTTCTGCTGTATAATATTAACCACAATTAGTATATAAGTAATATTAACCACAATTAGTATATAAGTAAAAAAGGACTGACGTGCTTCCAAATCTCAACTTCCAGGCTGAATCACTCTATATTTATACAGAAACCATACACATTCTGTACCACTCTATATTTTGTACAGAGAAACCTCAAGGAAATATAAAACCAAACATTTGATATAAATGTGAATATTTTATTTGGAGAGTTTATTTAAAGCAGTCACCAAAACTGAGTGGGCCTCTAATGTCTGTATTTTAAGTAAGAAATTAATTGTCTTATCTTTAGATATTTTAACCCTTTTCCCATCTAGAAAAAAAAGGGCAGTTAGTGTAGGAATTCTCCATTTTCTAGGATTTGACATTTTTAACAATCAAACTACTAAAAACAGAATGCTATAAATAGAATGATGTCATTTGTTTCCAAGGATTATTGATACACTAGAGTAAATGCTAAAATAATAATAAAAGCAAGCTATTTCATGGCAAACTTTCAGGGTAAGGTTAGGACTGTGATCTACAAGTTATCTCAGGGCAAACAGGAGAAGAGTTAAAAAATGGCATTTATGTGTCTCGGATTGTAGGATTTTTTTCCTTTTAACAATTAAGGGACCAATGAAAATATTGTGTTCCTAATAATAAACTGCCATTTCTTTCCTATATTATTTAAATTCAGTAAACTCAGCTCCATCACAGCAATAAAATTCTTCAGATTTTAGATTAATTTTGTTTTATTTGTTAATATAATATCTGTAAAGTCCATTAATATAGTATGATTTCTTTTTAAGTTTCCAAGAATTTCAATAAGTCAATTAAAAGATCAGCTTTCAATCCAGGAACCACCACAATTATTCATGGATTTAAAGTCTGTGAATATATACCACATAAACAAAAACATCCTATAATTTTATCACATTCATCAAGTTCTTGTCTAAATAAAGCTTCCCAGATATATACTAAATACTCCATTTGTATTCATCTTCGCTGGAAAACAATATCCTATTCCTAATAAAGATTTTGTTGCTATCTTTAAAAGATTAGTTTCTTTTTTCGCACACGCAAGAGAGAGAGAGAGAGAGAGAGAGAGAGAGAGAGAGCGTGAGAGAGAGAGAGAGAAAGGGAGAGAGAGTTAGTAGAGAGCATTATGATAAAATGAAAAGCATACTGGATTACAAGTTAGAAAAATTAGATATTTAATTCTGCCACTTAGTATCCATGTAATGAGTCATTTAAATTTTATGAATTCTATTTTCTCAACTGAAATTACCATGGAACTTAAACAAAGATAAAGTATTTGGAACTATCCTTTTAAAAAAAGTGTAACATGGCATTAAAATCTATGTATTATTATGTGCATTCATATTAATAGCAAAATTTTTGAAATTAGGACCATATCTTGCTCTAATTTCTTCCTCATCCTCCCTAATTGGTAGGTCAAAGTAGACACTAAACAAAATTAATGGTAAGAGTTAAACTGATGAGTTAAACTGATGGTATCATTTACTTAATCTTTCAAATATTTCTTCAATTTCATTAAAATCCAATAGTTCTCTATCTTCTCTGTTTGAAATTAAGTAAAATCTACATTTTAAAAAGATAAAAATGATTTTTAAATGCCTGTAATACATCACTATGATTTTATTTCTTGGACAAAAAAATTACCTTTTTTCCAGAAACAGCTTGACCTGGGGAAAATCCTGGATCTCCTTTGGGGCCCTAGATAAAACAGTTATAAAACACTTAGTGAAGCACAAATTCATACTTCTTCAGTTGCATGCATCATCACATACTATAAACACTATATAATATTAAGTAAAATTATTTTAAATTTTGATGAACATAGATTATTTACTTTTTCATGTATTATTTTTAGCCTTATTTTTAAACGTTGAAAAGATTTCTAGAAATTCCCCAGACATAGCTGATTTTTTTAATCTAATAAAGTTATAGTACTATTGAAATATCTGTCTTTAAGGGACCTACATATAGGTTCTAGTAACTTTTCTGTTTTTGTGAAATATTGAATCATAATTCCTATCTTAGCATTGGAAAATTAATTACTTTTAGCAAAAGAAATATGCTTATATTAATTCTCAAAATTTTGAAATATCATTCCAAGTTTAAATATTTTCCAGTATCTTGCAATGTACCTGGATCACTTTTATAATAAAAGATAAACCAAAAAATCTCTCTAATTACCAAATTTATTTTTATTCTTCTATAAAAATATCTTTCATACTTTGGGAATCTTTATTTTTTATATTTCAAGAGAAATATGACATTAGGTTTAAACCAAGGTTTTTTGGTACAATATTAAAGTAATCTTTCTCATTATGCATACCAGCAAAGTATCTACTTTTCTACCTATTTCACACTTCATAAATAGACCACAACTGAGATTCTTTATAATTTAAATTTTGATTTCATTATCACTCTCAACTAATAAATAATCTTCTATTCCTAGAGAGTTCTAAATGGTATTTTCACTTCATGAGAAATGGAGAAATATCTTCTTTCACATATTCAGGGATGCTTTTAAATAATACTGACTGATGAAAGAAGGAAGAACAAAAGAAAAGTCCTTCACGTTCCTAGTAAGTCTTTTCATTTAACAAATTAGAAATGAGTTTTCATTGACGAAGAGTCCTGTATTCTAGAGACAAAGAAAACTTTTAAGGAAAAAAGTTGTTTTCCAGGTTGACTTCTTCCTTTCCACAACCATCACCACTTCTACTACTAAGGCTATAATTTTAGATTATTGGTTACAAGATTATGGGACCTGGAAAATGGCTTTAGTGATACCTCAGATTTTAAAAACCAACTCCTAATCTAAGAACAAAAGATAATATACTTAAAACATGTAAGAGATATGACAGTTTACTTAGTAAATCACATTTTATAGATAAAGAAACAATGAGGTCCAGAAAGATTAATTGAATTGATTAAGATTTCTTAGAAAATTATTGGCAAATCAGGTCAATTTTCTTTCTCATGTCACAATATCTATTAAATAAAATATTTATTGGTTTTAACATATTTTAAACTTCTATTATAATGCCTAACCAGTTGATTTGAGGTAATATTTACAAAGAATTTTTTAAAAACTTAAGAAATTACAGCACTTGAAAAACTCTAGTTTTTAGGTTCTGTATAAATTTTCTATTACTTACCAACTTTCTTAGTGTTATCTTTTAACTTTTTAAATATATTCCACTAATTTGACATTTCATCTTCCAATAAAAAATTAAAAAGTAGGAAAAAGTAATCAATTAAGCAATAAAAAATTAAAGACAAAGCTTTTTCTTATTTGCAAGCTTTATATATCTGGACAACAAATTTATAGAAGTATATTTAAATCTCTTATATTCCCACATAAATAAGTTTTAGTTAACTGATCAACTCATGTTCTAAAGCCAGAATTGCAGATCAACATAAAGAAAATGCTTTTAACCTGGCCAGCTGTGGGTTGATCATAGTACAAAATGGATGAAGCAGAGATTACTGAACATTTCTAACTTTACCCAAAATGTCAAAGAAGTAGGGCACAACTCTCTGCATTGAAGGAGAATACTCTAAAATCTCTTACTTATTTTCTCTTTCATTTTGTATTACTTCAACAATTCCTGAGACATTTTTAGTCATACCTCATGGGCTTTCAAATTATCCTTGGATTTAATCATGTTTATTAATTAATCATAATTGACTTTAACCTTCAATATTGACTTCTACTTAATTTTTATCTGACTTTTGTTAAATGAGCTATATATCCTTTTAATTATGAGTAAGAAAGAAAGGAAGCTGCCTAAACTTTATTACTCAAATGATTCTAAAATTCCCACCTATCACACTGACCTGCTATAGAGTCTAAAATCCCCATTACGAGAGTAGCTCCTTTAGACTGTTGCTGGATCTCCTGAGGGCATTCTGTCTAAGGAGGGAAACTCCCTAAGGTACTAGACCCATTAGCATGTTAGAACTGATTTATCAGATTGGAGTCCACCCAAAAAAATAGAAAGAATGTTGGGACTTGGAGTGAAAAGACTGAACAAGTTAATCTATCTGAACTTGAGATACCTCCTCTGTAAAATGGAAATAATAATATCTACCTATATTAGCTTGCAAGATTTAGGATTATAAAGATATTAGTAGTCAGTATTAAGAGAAGACTAAAGACAATCATTATTAAAATAAATTTTACAATTATTGTCATCTTGAAAAGCAGAGAATACAACTCTTGAATGAATTATTGATGGTACAGAAAAATTTCAACAAAAAGAATACATAATTAAAAAATTAAGACTATGAATGACCTAAATTGGAAATTGATAAATCTATAAAAGGAAATACTAACTGACACAATCTTGAGGTAGCATCACTTGAAATTCTTGACTTAATGTTACTAATAACCACACAAGCTCCATAATCTCAATTTTTAAGCATTCAACTTTCTAACCAACATTTTCTATCTTTTTAGCTCACTCTAAGCCCCCACAACTATAACAATTATTTGACTCACTGGAACTGCTAATACATGATCTCACCACATTTTCACTGTCTCATCCACTATATGGTCTGACTTCTGGTCCTGAGCTAGCCTAAATTCCAGGACCTGACATTATAATCACTCCTTTTTGTACATAAATGAGAGCATTGCCTCTTTCTTCCTCTGTTTTAAAAGCTTACTTGGCAATTCTTAAATCTAAACTCTCTAACTATTCTGCCCTTCTTCCCTGAATGTGACTAAAAGAAAACAATTATGCTAACAAACTCACTTTAAATTCATGACTTCTTATATTGATTGGTTTTATTTTGTTTTGTTTTGTTTTGTTTTTTTTTTTTGGTATGTCCAATAATTGCCTTAGTAAATTCACTGTCCCATTTTCATAGACGATTATTTAATAAATTCTCTCTTCATTCTGAACTGGTGTTTTTGCTTTCAACTTTCACAGGCTCTTAGAACCAAATCTACTCCTCACTTAAATCTGTTCCATAATCCTTTGCCTTCATAACAAAATCCACAATTCTCTCTCACCAGTATATGACTGGTGCGCTATCTTCCCTGCAATATTTTAATTTTTATTTCTCTCCAGGATAACTGACATCTCCAAGTAAACACACTGTCATTTCTTCCATCTTAAAAAACAACTTTCCTTGAGCCCACATCTCACTTTACTGCTCATTACACTATTCCCTTTTAGAGCAAAACTCTTTGAAAGTTTGCTATGTTAACTAGGAGACTGCCTCTCCTTCCAATCCCTCTTGGACATACTCCACTCAGGATTTTTTCCCAACCACTATCCTACCTCACTGGTCATTCTTTCTCAGTACCCTTTGCTAATTTATCTTCTTCTTCTTAATATATGAAGACTCAGTCCTTGGATACTTCTCTATCTATATTCACCTATAGGTGTTCTCATTAGATCTATAGCTTTAATATATATAATTATATATAATATATATATTAGAATCATCAGTGTATATATATATATTATATACATACACAGTTATACATATAAATTATATATATGTGTATACACTGATATACACCATTTCATTTAAATCTTTTTAATATTATATATATACACTGATGACTCTAAAATGCATATTTTTAGCTTTGACATCTCCCTTGCACTCCAGATCCATATATCTTTTTCATATCTCTATTTGAATGTCAAATCATCTCAAACTGAGATGTCCAAAAAGGAATTTTTGAGACCTCTGGTTCAGATAGTAGCAGAGTAGCATGAATGTGACTAATCCTCTAGCAAATAATAATTACAAAGCCAGAACAAGATATATAAAATAACTTTTTGAATATACAAGAGAGAAACCAAAAACAGAACACACTGGAGAGGATTCAACTCTTGAAAGAATGGAACCACACTTAGTCTATTACACTTTTATACAGCTTTTCTCCTAAAGACACTCCCCAGACTTCACAGAGTGGCTAGAATTCAAGCAGAAAGCCAGAGACCTTTTGGCTAATGGTGTCAGAGGAAAGACTATGGGGTTACCATAATGACTGTAAATTGAGAGAGAAAATCCTAGAAAGAAAGAAAAAAAAGACAGTTTTCCTCGAAATCTAGATATAGACTCTCTTCAGTTCTTGGCTGATTCTGACATGTGATAGATTTCAAAGAGCTGAGCAGAAAGCAACAACTGGAAGGCTGAAAGCATTAAACATAAATTTCAGCTGCTGGCCACCATACAGGAAATAGTTTGGGGTTTGAGCCACATCATTTTAGAAGAACATGGTAAAAGTCTTATAAACTTTAAAATACCTTATAAATAGAACATGGTTCTATACTATCTAAGGCATTTTCATTCATAGAGCCACGAGACTGTTTTTTTTTTATTAATAAATAATAAATGTGGTAATTTCAGTAAAAGTTGTATTTCTAATTGGCCTAGTCACCACAATAAGCAGCTACTACGAGAAAAGGGAAATATCATTTTAAGTGCTAACTGTATAAAGCATTTTACCAAGTACTACATGTGCTTCATATCATTTAATTTATGAAATATCTTTTTCCAACAATTTTTATAAGGCACATTAGTCCAAATATGTTTGCAAAAAGGTTCCATAATGTGCTGCACTTCCCATTTCATTTAAACTTTTTTAAACTTGTAATTGCCTTAACTTGCTCTTTCTTAGATTCAGGTAACCCCGCCTTTTGAAATGGACAGATGATTTCTTGTGCAAGTGGCAAGATGACCTTTTTAAGTAACATCAGGAAAATCATGTGATACTCATTAGTAATCACTCACCTTTGGACCTGGTAATCCAGGTAATCCAGGGTTTCCATGTGGCCCTGGTATGCCCTGTAAAGAGAAAAAAGTCAGATAATTCTTAGAGTAGATCTAGATACAAATAACAGACAGTGTTTATAACATTCAGATAAATGCAAACTGTAATTTCATTAAAATTAATATCTGTTTTTTACAAAGTTATCTTTTCTGAGATTTTGCATATTTCAGTTTAAAAAAGAGAACTATACTAATTATAGAGAACTGTGGTTTCCATCTTTTGCTTTGAAACAATTGCCTCAAAGCATTTGTTTACCTCCCTTATTTACCACCCCTATCTCCAGCCATATTGCTTAGTGCTACTTCTAAAAGCTGCACACAGTAAGAAGTTTAAAGACAAAAAAGTGTAATTGTTTAGTTACTTTCCTCTGAATACATTAAACCTTTCTGCACTTGGGTTTTTGTTTATGCTAGTGTGTATGCTTCAAAGACTTACTTCGTTTAACCTTGCCCCTATACCCACCCAAATCATTTTTCTGATATCATCTGAGCTCTCAGCTCATTGTTAAATCCTGGATACACCAGCATGAATGATTTCTCTTTTCTACTAACTCTGGTAGAAATCATTGACTGTAAAATTCATTTGCAATTAATTGTATGTTGCTTTGGGACATTTCTTATACTGTTCTTATCTGTTATTTAAAAATTTTATTGCTATTTTAACTACTTTTTGACATATGATGTTTAGTTCCAGGATTATAAATTCCTTGAAAAGAGACTGTTTTTAGTGTTACTAGTGTTGTACTTAACACATATTAGTCACTGAAATATTTGTCAACTTGAAATCAATAATTGCATCTATTTACTATTAACTATGTGCAAATAACTGTGTTAATGCTCTATAATTTTTATTTTTAATCCTTATAAGAATCCTGCAAGGCAGTTATGTTTATTCCTCCTTACCCATGAGGAAACTTCAGCTCACACAATCTGCAAGTAGAGGAGCTAAGATCCACCTCCAGAAGGCCTTCCAAGTCTCTAGCCACCTATACTCATTTGGGTTGGGTACCTACCTCTGTGCTTTTCAGTCATACCTCAATATTAACATGTAACATACAGTTAATATTTATTTATCTGTCTTTTCAATCCTGAATTAATAGAGCATTGTGTTTCAGAAAGGAGGTGTGTTAGAAATGAAAATATTGAATATAATTGAGCAAGATTAACACTAAAGAAAAAAAGATTTTATGACATATGTCATTTTGTAACCTGCAAAAAATAAATTTTGATAAAGTAGATGGAAAAATTTGTGGAGATTAACAAATGAGTTGTTGTAGATTTCAGAGCAATGAATATTATTTCACAAAGCTCAGTTGCACAAGAGTGAGCCAAGACAATAACTTTAGGAAAAATTAACACTGACGAAACTTTGGAATTTTTAAAAACAAAGATAATCTGTTGGGCATTGCCAAATGAGATAAAATCTAGGGACAGAAGAAATGCAAAGTTGTAAGTTTTAAGTTAAATAACTGAATGGAGATAAAATTAGGAACACAAATCATTAGCCTTGAGAAGAGAAGTATTGTTCCTTCCTTAAATGAAGGAGGATTGGACAAATCGATGAAGAAACAATTGGAAATTAGAGAAGGAAGCTGCTGTATCATGAAAATAGATGGAGATTCAAAAACTGAAGGTCATGCTATATGAGAAAAGCCTTAGTAGTAAAGAGCAAATTAGAGCAAAGATGGACTCAGTCTCTCGGAAAAGTAGGATCTAGCATCTCCTGACAGAGAGAGAAGATGGAATGGTTTGGAGGCTAGAGGAGAGTAAGCCAAGTTTACTCTCCTGGGAGAAATGTGACAGGTCATCAAGTGTTTAGATATGAAAGAAATACTAAATAACAGAGGGAGCACAGTCAGCACTCATCTTAGGCCTCATGTGGACAAGAGTTTGATGTGAATATGGTCAACTTAAAATAATATTTTAAGGTGTTTTTTATATTGTTTATAGGTTAAATAAAAATCAGAATAGAAAGAAAGTGGATTATATATGGTATATGCATTTGTTTTAATAACATGCACCATCACAATTCTTTTTCTAGATCTTTGAAAAATTTCAGATAGTAAAAGTCCACAGTCATTTTCTGGTTTGAAAGAAACTAATTCAAATACAGCAATAAATTTTTTATTGGACCTGTGCAATGTGAGAAACTACTGCTTATCCCTAAGGCAGCTTTTTTTTCCTCAGGACAATTATTTTCTCATCAATAGCTTCAGTATTTTCCACTATGTAATACGGGAATGCACTACTTTAAGGCGGCCCACTCCTCATTTCCCAAAGCAAATGAATCCTACCTTGGACGATCAACTACAGATGATATCACTTCATAACTAAGAATAATGTTACAAGTAGCACCATAACAGCCACTAATCTACAAATTTGATAATCTTCTTCGGAATGTTTACAGAGAATGCTTTCACTGGGTGTTTATATGCAAATAAACAAGCTGCACATGTTCCTGAGCTTCTCTTGAATTGGCAAAGGTACGGCCAAGTCTGAAGATCCAGGCAGATTTCCAAAGGAAGTACATACTGTACAATACAAAAAAAAAAAAAAAAGTACTGGAAACTTACTAATTTTAACAGCAAGTGGGAAATGGAACCCATCTACTCACCCGTGGACCTCTCTTTCCTGATGGACCAGGTATGCCTGCTGGACCAGGTGGACCCTTGGAAAACAAATGACAAGAAATTAAGCATGATAGCTAATGATTTTAAAGTAACATGGATCCCCTCACCCTAATCAGCAGGGGTGAGAGTTGAAACTCAAGTGTCCTCTTTAATCTGGCCAGAAATGGCAGCAGGAAGTCTATGACTTATGGTTACAGGCACTGCATCTGGTTTTTACAGGGACCATAACTAGTAGTTTTGTGGGTGATTTTTACCTAAATTTACTCTTACTACTAAAGGAAAAATTCAAGTTAGGGTTTTGAGAACAACAATAAGAGGTTTTTTCAAACATATTTCAAAAGACTTGCCTTGAATAAAGCACTGACTACTTTATGTTCTTTTAAAAAAGACTTATGCCAAGGATATGTGTAATGTGTTAAACTGTTACGAGATCCTTCTAGTACATTCAGTAATAAATCTGCCTTAGTAAAAATGCAGCATACTAGAAGGTCACTAATGGAGTTAAATGGTTTGTAAAACAAAGTATGAAAGCAAAAACATCAGTTTTTAAAGTGTTCTGAGTTCTTAAATGTTATTTATTAAATATATCAAATAAAAAATAGAAAACTACTTCTTTGCTTCTTCATATAATGCCTTAGGTCATCTTTTATACTTACTTTGACAATCAATTGTGAAAAAAAATGTTAATTTGGGATAGTTGTTACATATTTATTAATTCATCTGTTCAATTGTCACTGAGCACTCTATACAGCATTATTCTTGGTGTCTACAGAGCATAAACACATTCTATTTTATAAATATTCATTCATTATTGCAGTAAAAATAGTACAAGCTTTGAAATTAGATACACCAAGACTAAAATGCTAGTCCTATCATTCTTAAGGAGCATAACCTTAATAAGACTCATTTTTATGAAGCATTTTTCTCTTTGAAATTTTCTCCTTTATTGACATTAATCATTTTGCAATTTGCTTATGTTCTTTATATATTTTAAACTGTCCATTTTCCTTTAATTTTATTTTTTCCTTCTCCTAACCCCTAACTTGATAAAGACCTTTTGATGCATTTCATAATATTGAAAGATAAGGATTATTTCTATTCAACCACAGACTGAAGGAATTCTCCTCCCATCACCATTCAAATGTTTTAATAACTATTATTATATAACTAACATTAAAAATCGACTTTCACATATTTAAAAAACACTAAAATTCTTTTTAAATTAGTTCTAGTTTTGCTGTTATAATCAGAAGTTAACAGTTGTTGATTTGAATTGATGTCCCAAATAGTAAGAACTAAAAATGAAAAACTAAATGGAAAATTAAAACAAATGTCTGATTTCGTTTATTGCTTTATCACACTACTTTCTGACAAAAGAAAACACTATTCCATTCACATTGAAAGGGCAATTAATATCACAGTTAATACCACAGCTACTGGGGAAAAAAGAAAGTACATTTTATATTGATTTAAATATTTGAGTGGTTTAATAAGCACTAATAAAAATCAATATAATTTGTCTTCACAATTTTGCATTTCCAAATATTTGAAAAGAGATTATTAATAGGCATTTTCTAGAAATGACAGAAACAAAGTAATTTTATACGGCATGATTTTTTTTGAAAATAAATTATTTTCTATAAATAAAATTAAGTACTAGAAAAGGCACTTTAACTTTCAGATTATTTATTATTAAAAGAAAGTATAATTCAATTAAAAGAAAAATATGTTACTATGTCAGATATGTAGTAGTTAACTAGTAAACTATAGAGAAATTTATTTTTTAAAGTTATGTATGAGGCACAGCAAACACTCAATATTAGTTATAATATTGTTATTACTAGATAATATATATACTAAATCAAATGTATTCACTAGACCAACATGTCTAAGAGATAATAATGCCTGGTAAATTTATCTTAGAAGTCCTGCATCTAAAATACCTTTTAAAATTCATTCACTCATTCATTCATTCACCACTCAACAAACAGTGAGCATCAAGCTCTCCGGGAGCTTACAGTCTAGACAAAAAGACACATGTTAACACATAAACACATAATTATACATTTTACTTAATGATATGAAGAAAAAAACACAAGAAACCAAGAGGGAGATTGACACAGTGAACTTAATTTACACTGTATCAGAGAAAGGTTCTTGGAAGAAGTTTTAAATTAGATCTAAAAGATGAATAGGAGTTAGAAAAGAAGGGAAAATAAAATCCCAGAAAATAGTAATTAAGTAAATGAGATCATGAGCAAAACAAAACAAAAAGTCATAGTCTTATTAAAGATCTAAAAGAAAGCTTAGAGTAAGAGTAAGACGAAGTGGAACAAGATGCAGTTGCTCAGGTAAGCAGGGGACAGACCACTTATGGTTGTACAGGTTATGATAAAGAGTTTTTAGTTCATTGTAAGTGCTTTATTTTTCTGCCACTGAAGAGTTTAAGTAGATAACTGACATGATCTGATTTGTTTTTAAAAAGATCACTAGAAAATTTACATAAAAGACAGCAGAAAGAACATTTTTAATAAACTACCCTTCCTCCCTCAAAACCACTGAAAACAACAAAAAACACCAAAAGAAGAAAACATCATCTCCAATGAAACAAAGAAAGAACCACAACCACAAACTGCAAAATATGAAGATTACCTTCCAAATACTGAGGAACTTTGGAGTAAAAAAAGATGTTGAGAGATGACCAAAACAAAAAACAAAAAACCTAGTCAGACCTCAAACCTTGGTCAGGCTACAGATAGCTAAGAGCATATTAGTCCTGAAAGTTTAATCCAACAATCCTTTGACTGCAGTAATGAGGTTTAAGGAAATGAGAAAGCCACAGGCGATATCACTATTCATAGAGCCTGTGATATAAAGGGCTTCATAACATACTCTACACAAAAATGAGAGGAGCTACATCTCTGGTTAGAGGACAAAATAAATATGGTAAATGGTGTTTGAGGCAGCAATCTAAATTTGAATCTGTGTATCACTCCACTTTACTTCCCTTTGCCTTTACCTATACTATTTTAAAACAAATAGTGGCCCAGATAGAGTTGTGTCTATTTAAAAGATGAGTAATAACCAGAAAGAAACCTGCAATGGACCTATTTATAGATATTGAGGAGAGGGGGAAGTGTGAAGACAGAAACAAATTAAAAGTAGATGAAAATCATTTACAAGAAGAATTACTCTATGCAACGGAGAAAAAGAATCAGTCATACAATTCACTGTAGATTCAAAAAATTTCAAAATGCCAATTTTCTATCAAAAGAGAGCTCAAAGAGTTATAAGATACAAAAATAACAACTAAGTTAATGAGATGTGAACTAAAAGAGCTTACAAAGATATGAAAGAGCAAAAAAGGAACCATTATCAATGAAAGTCATGTCAAAAGCAATAAAAACTGATTAAATATAACTGAAAAATCAGTAAAGGAATACAGATGCAGGATAACTGAATTCATACAAAACGAAATGGAAAAGAGCAATCAGATAAAAAAGATTATAGAGAAGATAATAAATACTTTGATCACAAAGGATATTCAACATATACATATTGGTATTCCTGGAGAAGAACATTAAAAATGGAAAAGAAAAACACTTGAGAATATAAAAGGAGACTCTTCTACAATAGAATAAAAATAATCTTCAGATCAAAAGAGCACCAGAAAAAGCTGATATGGAACCTACTGGGTTTAATGAACCTCAATAATAACAAAAGAACTGCATGAGGATACAGAGGAATAAAATCAACTACAAGTAGAAAACATCAGGTTGCCCTCAGACTTCACATAGTAACATCTACTTTGAGAAGCAGTGGAACAGTCTCTACAAAGTTCATCATTTCATTACCATTCAATCTCCTATAAGCTTTTTAAATTTACCTTTAGACTTCTACATTATGCTGAAATAAGATTTTCAAAGCTGAACAATTACTTTCCCATCAGAAGATGCAATGGATTTCCTCCACTTTTCCTCAGTCAGTCCTCATCTTCTTTGACTTCTCTAGCTTTTGGCACTGCTGATCAATTTCTTCTCAAAACCCTTCTTTGGCTTTTGTGATAGTGTACTATATAGTCTTTGCTCCCATCTCTCTGACTATTTCATCACATTTCTGTTTTTTTCTTCTATAACCTTAAAGTAAATATTTTTGGATCTTGACCTTATGCCAAACTCCTTCCCTTGAAAATTACCCAACCCTACAGCTTCAATTACAATGTTGATGGGAAGACTCCCAAATCTATATTCCCAAATCCTGGCTCTATCATTTATCAGTAATATGGTTATGGATAAGTATATTAACTTCTCTGGACATCAGTTTATTCACCTGAAAAATAAGGATAACAATACAAACCTCACAAAGTTCTTCTAAGATAAGGAATATAAAGGGCATGGTAGAGTATCTGTCACAAGGTAAAAACTCAATAAATGATAGCTATCATGCTGTTTTTCATACCAGTTCCTATCACTTACCAAAATAGTATCCATTCTTTGAGGCCTAAGTTATAACTAACTTTGTCCACAAGAACCCAACCTGAACAGCTCAGCCTTAAGTGATCTTCTATAGAGGTCTCTTCAAAAAATATCTTTCTTACCTTTGAACATTTCTACCCCATAGACTTAGTTTGTATCTATCTCTCAGTGGCATTTGTCTTACTTTACCATGAGATATAGTTATAAATGTGCTTCTTGTATCCCTGTTATTGAATGCAAGCTCCTTCTGAGCAATGACTGTGTCATATATACTCTGTGCTCCTGCTCTGCCCATAACAGAGACTAAGTAAATTTTTATTGAATAGTATTGCTTCATCTACCAATATTGAAATGACTACTTTTGGTTTTCTAGAAGTATGATGTCACCTCATCATACTGTTTTCCATAAATGCTTTCCATAACTATTTGTTTAATATGATCTACCCAGTAGCTGAGTTTTATTACTAATAATTTGATAATTAATTGACATAGGTGGAAAGTTTATTTCTCTGTAATAATCTATTCCTCAGATTTTATTTTAAAATATTTAAACATTCATTCTAATAAGAGTTTCTCAATATCTAAAAAATCCCTTTGAGTAATAACCACGAAGGAAATATAAGCTAAGCAAGTGGTATCATCTCTCATTCTAGATTCTATGGTTTCTGAAACTAAACCAATGAAAAATTTTATTTTCATCAAATAATGAAATACTTTAAGGTATATTTAGTCTTCTTGCAATTAAAATAATTAATTTCTAAAAACATATAGGTTGATTATTTAAGGTATGCAATTATAACAGGCAAAACCATAATGTTTCTAATGTCATGATTTTAAATAGCTTTACATGAGTTTAAAATCATTTAAAATTTTTTTCAAAGGTACATCTGTAATTGCAGTTACACAACAAAAGAATTTCAGAGCTCAAAAAATCAGTGTATGTTCTCATAGTTTTGTTTGTACATTATTAAGTAGGGGACTTCAGTGAATTTTCCATTGAATGAACTGATAGGCTGACAGGTTAATTCTTGTATTAGGTAGTTGGAGCTTTTGTTCACACATAAATATAAATTGGCTATATCATTAAACATTTAATGAAATATGTTGCGCTTCATGGAAATTAAGGTATTTCATTTAGAATGACAAAGTAACAGTTTGCATTTTCCCAATGATTCATTACAAAATTTTATTTATCTACAATAAATTTTGCACTCTATTTTAATTCATTGTATACTACTGTACTGAAAGGCTATTTAATTGATGTATCTAATCTACTATAACTTTTATACCCTTCTCTTAACATGCCTATGCATAAGCCTATGTTTTCTTAAATGCAGAATGCTGATCTATATTTAGCAGTTGAATTACTGGTTGAATTTCAACTGAACAAGAAAAACATGTAGCTTACTCACCACTTTACCAGAATTAAGTAACCTCTTCACCCTGGCAATAACCCCCTCCCAGCCCCCCTTAAAAAGTATAATATTTGAGCCAGGGTTACATTCTGGTTGGATGTGTTACAGCAACCATAAATTCAAATACATTTCTGAGATAGATCTAATCTGTTCTTTATTGTTCAATCCAGAGAATTCCTTTTGAAACGTACAGTAAATTAGTGCATTAAGACATAAACAACAACAACGACTTACGGGAGGTCCAGTGTCCCCTTTTGGCCCTCTCAGATTCTCCATTTCGAGCACTGTATTAAGGTCCTCATAGTAATAATAATCATAAAGCTCAGTTTCATAGCTATTTTCACTGGGATAAGTAGCATCAGGATTGAATTCACCTTCCTTCCTTAAATCCAGGTGATTATCCACAGATGGCTCATCTGTCACTCTGTATAAGGTTGTATTTAAAATATGTTGCAGTTCCATGAGTTCATTAGTATGTAGACTTGCTCTGATGGCCTTCTTGAGATTAGTAATCGCATCTTGTTTTCTTTGTGGAAAAATAGACGATAGCTTCTTAAAGAGTGATAGGCCAGTTACTCTATCATTATATTGTGTTATATTGCTGGTCACATTTAAGAGAGAACCAAATTTCTCACTGCTATTTGTTCTTGCCTCACTGAGGAAATGATGAGTAACTGATAGGCTTAAATTTGTCTGAGTATGTTCCTCGGTGATCATTTCTTTGTCCTGAATCCCATGGTTCACAAGATCCACAGCAGAGAGATCCCCTGAATGAAGAGAAGTTAACTGAGATCTTGATATCTGGTGTTCTTGTTGTTTATACATTATTGCAGATTCATTGTTTATGATATTTGGAACATTTTTGCCTTCAGTAAATGTGTCCTCTGATAGTACTTTTTCACCAAATTGTTTGGACAAGGGAGAGTTTTCTGGTATCTTAGCTGGTACCACAGTTGTACGAGGAAGGCTTATCCCAGGGTGACACTTCTGTTTCATATATCTGCAATAGTTTGCAGATGCTTCTACAGAAGGAATGATATCCAACTGACATATTATTCCTTCAAAACGGACAGAATTATTATTCATACTTCCTAAGGTAAACACGCTGTTAGAATCAAAGGTGTGAACTTCAGAAAGAGTCTCTTTGCTAAAATATTTGTTGCCACACTCAACAAACATTGAGACAACTTGACTTCTAATAGTAATGGCAAATGAGTGCCATTGCTCATCATGAACACTATAGTTGAAAAATGTAGACTGCTTTCCTCCAAGGTATACCACTAATTTTTTAGGTAATAATTGGACTCCTAATTGCAGTCTATTTTTATGTCTAATGCTGAAGAGAAATGCATTGTTTATTCTATGTGACTGTAACCCAATTAATATTGTAAATGGCTGTTCTAAGTTGACTGGTAAAATTTTCATGAGAGGTGACTCAATATAAGCATCATTTGTTAAAATGACACCTGATTCTGTTAAATGGACCCCCTGAGGTAATGGTGTAGATGATGATGGTACAGCAGTCACTGATGTTGAGTGTCTTACATCTTTGCCTCCAAGGCCTAGTTGATGAAGAATATCTATGCCTGGAAATTAAAAAGAGAGAGAGAAAGAGAAAGAGAGAAAGAATCTTACTCTTATGCATTCACGTGTTCATATAAATGTTTGAGTATGAGAAAAATCTTCCTTGTCTGTATCAACAGTAATCCCTAAAATAAGTATCCTCTAGTAATATCTAATTTATAGGTAATAAAAGATACAGAGAGGGGGAGTAAATGCTATACTCAATAATATGAAAAATGCACACACACACATGTACACACTAATATCCCTAAACCCAAATTTAATTAATAAGTGTTCTCTCACTTCTTCACAATCAATTAGGAATTTTATTTATTATATCAATGAATATACACATGCTCAAAGATTCCAAAATGTTATTTACTTGTTTAATTTAAAACTTAAAATTTTATAACTTCTATGTTAAAGAGAAACTGGGGACATACTTAACAAAAAGACATTTGTAACTTGGAAATCATTTTAAAAATTAAATTTACACACCTTTAAACTGTAATTTTTCAGGCTTTTTTCCCTTTTAGCATTACGTATGAGCTCTCCCTTTGCCTAATAACTTAAGTGTGTTCTACACAAAAAGTATTCAGTCACCTTTATATCTCCTGGACAAGTGAATTATTCTTTTTCTCTCCTTTCCAAGTTTCTCTCTCTCCCATTTTTTCTCAGTCCTCTAATTTTTATACAAATAATCTGTAATTTTTTCAATATTTATTATATAATATAGATTGTTATGTAATACAGATTTTATTTAACTATGGCTTTTTCTGCTTTATTTTTTATTGCAATGTTACTGATAGCATATTGCTTATCTCCCTTATCCAATTGTAAACTCTTGTAAGACAGAGTCTATGTCTGATTCATTATCAGATATCTACTATACCTGCCTTGTAAATAGTTCTATAATTTCTGAATGAATGAATTTGCCCCACCAGAATCTAATCAGATGTCACATTTATCTCCAGAACCCTATATGCCATATGTAAATGCCATATGTAAAGAATGATAAATACTGTTTAAAGATACAGAACAGCTTAGTCAGCCATATGATCTTTAATATTCTTTTGGTTAAAAATTTCCCATCTGTATCTTTGTACATATGTAATCGTTTTCAATAAGAAATGTCAAAGAATTGTTAATTCATAATTGTGATAAAGAAAAATAAAAGTTTTTAAAGATTATCCAGGAACACAGTATCTCATCTTAGTTTTCCTTTTTTAGGAAATTAGTCAATATTTGATAATTCATGTTTATTACAAATAGCAAACATAATGACAAATGTCAGACCCAAGTCTAACAACTATATACAACAAAAAAATAATTTCTGAATATCACTCTTATATAATCTAGCAATACACTTAAAATGTTTTCTCATTGGAGAGCTCTACAAAACATTCATGTGTTTTATTTCAAGGTTAGAGTAAACATTTCTTTATAAAGTAGTTATAATTTAATAATAGTTTTATATGTTTGTATTTAGGTACAAAGATCAGTATCAAAGCTATTATATAACAGTATCTCTCAAACTTTTCCACCAAAATACTCCTAACAGCAATTTAGAATTATATGCTTTTCCAGGATTTGGGAAAATATTTTAAAGAGGACTCATAAAAATACAAAAAATATCTTTAACTTCTCACATTTCATAACTACAATTTATAAAAATTTTTAATTTTATACCATAATATAGCTATGTTTATTTTAATATAAAACATGAATTACTAGCTAAATCAGTGAACTACTCCCATCCCTAATCTTCAATGAAAATAAACATATATCATGTTTAGTCTGTGACTGTGGATACTCTTACCCAATGCTACCTGCCTTTAAGGGTATGTACATCTCAACATGAGAAGTAAATTATGGAAGAAACACTGCTACTTTGAAAAATCACAATACTTAAAGTATATATATAATCATAAAGTATGTAGAAGTTATCATTCTATGGTGCCAGATAGGCTATTTTTACACAAAGAAAGAGTCATACTTATGACTGCCCCTTACCCAAAGAAAACCTATCCTTGCATTTAACAATAATCCCGGCTATCTACTGCCTCAAATTTTTAATTCTATTAAAAGAAAAATTATTGGAAAGAGTATTATTTGAAAACTTTAGAATGCATATATCTGTTACATATGTGTGTATTTACTATTCAATAAATGTCATTTTATTGAACCATCTTTGCATGGTTCAATAAAATAAAATTTACTTGATGGTTATATATTATTCTTTTGATATATTACTGTATTCTTAAAGAATAACATATAGAATTATTGCATTAATATTTCAGCTAAGACTGGTCTGTGGTTTTCCTCTTGATGTACTATCTTTATCAGACTATACTATTAACATTTAATTGTTTTCTATGGCATAGAACAGTTTAATTACCTTTAAAATTATCTTTTTCTTCAAAAGTTACATAAAACTCAGCTGTTAACCAAACTTATCATGTTGGCTTTTTCACTGATAGCTCTTCATTCACTTTCTTAATCTTTATGTTCATTGATTTATTCTAATTTTCAACTGCATCTTGAATAAATTTTAGAAATTCATATTTTTCTATGAAATAATATTTCTTCTAAGCTTTCAAATTACCCAAAGATCTTCATATAATATCCCCTTAAAATTCTTTTTGTCTTCCTGTTTCTTTGGTTTTCTATATAATTTTCCAATTCTAAATATTTTGCTTTATTTGTTCTTAAGTCAGTATCATTATTGGTCATTACAAAAAGATAGCCTTTGAATTTTTCTTTATCTTTTCTACTATTTTTGTCAGTTTTTTATATCATTAATTTAAATATTTATATTAATTATCTTGTCCTGTTTTCTGTTGGTTTATTTTCTTTCTAATTTCTAAAAATGAGTACTTGGTTCTTTAGTGATAAAATTGAAGCAATAAATTTTCTGAGTATTGCTTTAGCTGTATTCCATAGGTTTTGATACGTGGTACATATTTTCATTTTTGTTGTTTTTCTAGAAATTATGTAACTTTTACTTGTATTTTTCCATTGATCCAAGTGATTTCATAAAAATTTTTAAAATTTCCAATTAGAAAGGTTTTATTTGTTTTCTCATTTAATTATTAAAATCTAACTTAATAGCATTGTGATAAGAGAATAGTGTCTAATATGCACTTCCTATTTCTGAAACGTAGCTTATTAAGTGATCTCTTTTCTTCAATAAGCACTTGCAAAGGTGTTTCAGGGTACAGAATTTAATACCAGTTAGCTGAAACTCACAATTCATTATTTATACCCTGTATATCCTTGTTTACTTTTATACAATTCATCTGTCATAAACTAAGAAGTAAAGAAAGTCTCTTACCACTAGTATGCTTACTTAGCCTTTTATTTTATGTGGTCTTAAGTTTTATGAATATTGATGTTATGGTTGCTATGGATATATAGTCATAATATTCATATATTTACTGGATATCATACCTTTTGGAATTATAAAGTAATTACTATGTGTGGTTTATCATTTTTGGGGTATAATTTTTACTTATCTGGTATTAAAACTAAACCCCCATTCTCCAACTTCCTTTTTGTTTGCATTTGTCTGATATACCTTTGCCCATGCTTTTATATTTACTCTGAAACACTATTTTTTTTAGGTGAAGAGGAAAGAGCTTGATTTATTTTGTGATCTAATCTGAAAATTGTTTTCTTTGAATATCAAAATTAAATCTATTTACATTTATTGAGATGATGGTTTGCTTCATCTGTTATTTTACTTTATATTGTTTTCCCATTTTTATTTTTTAAGCCTTTCACTATGTACTTTGTTTCTTTTGCTTTCTTTTTACATGTAGTTCTTTTGAGATTTATGAAGGTTTGTATTTTTATTACAACAGTTATCTTTAAAATTATTAATGTATACAATATCCCTAACCCTGTTTATTTGGACATATCTCTTACCTCTTTCTTATAAACAATGTTGCCTTTTCCTTTTCTTCCTCTTCCCTCTTTTTCTCACCATCTTATATTAGTCAATAGGATTATCTTTCTTAGTATTTACCTTTTTATTATTAAATATCCTTATAGTATTTTTATTGCATTTATCAGCTTTGGATAATATTATTTTATTTTCAAATTCTATATATGAACTAACCATCAAAATTAATCCACTTCCTTTTATCTCTCTCTTCTCCTCCCATTTTTTAGTGGTTGTACCATTCCTATATTGTTAGTTTGTATGGCACTGATATTCTGTTCTGTTCCCAAATTGTGTTCAGATAAACTGAGCCAGTCTTTTGCAGTCAATTTCTCAGTCATTTCCTCTTTGCTGAAGTTTATCCTCTATTACTTTCCATAAGAAACGTTCATGGGAACATTTCCTGAGTCACTTTGTAGATGTTTGTTAGTAGCCTCACATCTCAAGTTTCATTGGATATAAAATTCTTTGCTGACATTGTCTTTTCTTGAATATCTTGTGGATATGGATCCATCATCCTTAGGTGTTGAATGTTAGGATAGAAAAATCTGAAGCTGGCTGATTTTTTTTTCTCCTTCCAAATGACTTGAATTTTTACCAGCATGCCCAAAAGAAATGTTCTTTATCTCTGAAGTGCAGTGATTTTATTAGGATATGGCTTCATTTTGACCATTCTGTATAAATGTTTCCAGGCATATAGTATGTCCATTGTTGAATAGATTCAGGTTTGTTGTTGTTGTTGTTCTTTTTGTTTGTTTGTTTTTACTTCAGCAAAGTCTTCATGAATTATATCCTTGAATATTTGTTCTATTTATAGTTTTGGTTTTCTTCTTCAAAAATTCCTACTATGATTATATTGAATCTTCACTGCTATCTTCTATATCTATAATTTCTCTGTAATCTTTTAAAGTATGTTCTTCAGTTCTATTTGTTGACGTTCTCATTTCTATCTTTCTTGTGTTTCCTACAATGTTTAATGTCTCTTTGTGCTCCTTCCAATTTCATTGGATTTATAAAAAGGTTTTGTTCCTATGACTTCTTTCCTGAGTTCTACAAGCTTTCAATTCATATCCTTTCAATGTCTTGCCATCACTTTCTTTTACTGAGTTCTTATATTTCTACTTTATGATCTTCTTTTATAGAAGTGATTTTTTTATGTGTGCTTTCTCATTTTTGCTGTTTTTACCTATATTTTACTTTGTTCTATCTTTCTATTTATTCTGTGCCAACTGCTTGTAGTTACTTATTATTCTGTAACCCAGCAATTTATAGAAGAGAGAGAAGACAGAGGGCTATGCCTTCCAAATCTCAAAACCCAAAGGCTGTGTTTCAGTATTAGCAGGTTCCTTCTCATATGGCTCCTCAGTATATCCCCTCTTCTTCTCTGAACCAAACTTAGTCCAGGAGAATTTGTATGCAAGCCCTGCTCCCAACTTCTCATTCTTCTTTCCCTGAATCTACTCTCAGTAGAATGAATCCTTCACCTCAAGAAGTAGTTTGCATTTTCTGAAATCTGTTTCCACTAAGCAATTTAGCTATTATCTGTGCTTCTTTCTTGGACTTCCTTCTTGGCAGCTTCAGTCCTCTCCAGATCCTGTAGCACTTGTTTTGTGCAAGGGCTAAAGGTTAAGTACTTCAGGGTAAGCTGTCACCTTCAGGAAGTTTGGTTTTGCTGTCGCTCTCTGGAATCTTACTATTGACTTTACTCCATATGGTACCTGTTTTTCTCAGATTATTTTGGGAGCTTGCAGATTATATCAGTCCCCTAGTTTTGCTGAAAATGAAGTTTTCAGTTTTATTTATTATTTCATTCACCTTATTTCTTTTGTATGATATTGATAAACAAAAGTGGGAAGATAATATCTCATGGTTTCAAGTTTATACTTAAAGTCTACACCCATTTCATAGATAAGGAATGTGAAGCCAAGAGAGATTAAATAACTTGGTCAAGGTCACACAGTTGATAAATGGTAGATATCGATTTGAGCCCAGTCTGACTTCAGAGTCTATAATTTTTCCCTGCCAGGCTATCTCACAGCCACTATATTCTCCACACCACTTCACATTCCCCTTGGCAAGCCTCACTAATTAATCATGGCAGGGTTATTTTTCCCCCAAAGAAATCTCAAGGAATAGTGGGGAATATTCTCTAGTTAGCCACCAGAGTTGGTCCTGGAGTGAAATCTAGTTGTTATTCTAGTTTTAAGCTTTTGTGTCTTAGTGTGACTACGTTTAGCAAAATCTTTGAGCAGTTGTTGACAGAAGAGAGACTAAAGAACTCTTAAGGATAGAAGGCACAGATGAGAGGTTTGGGGAAAACAAGAGAAAAAATAAAAATGCTTCTATTAGAGGACAGATTCTTTAACAATAATTTAGGCCTGACCCTGGATATCACTAAATTACAATTTTGGTTTAAATTCAGATATTTGATACTGGTGAATACAGCAAGAAAAAATTTAGCCGTCTACAGTAAGTTACTTGTTTCATGAGTGTCCCTAACTACAAAATCAATTCAGTTTGTGTTAACTAAGGAAATCGATAACCATTTAAAGCATACTGATTATTAACCAGGTACATTATTCAGTGCTTTGCATTTATTTTAAAGAATAAGAAAAGTAGCAGTTCCTAAGCCAATGCATGGTACATTAGAATTTAATAAGAAAAATAGCAGCACTTATTAAATTCTAATGTAGCATGCATTGACTTAAGAACTTTACTATATTAAGCCACATAATTCTCACAACAACACTATGAAGTAAACCCTTTGGTTAACACCATCTGACAGTTATGAAAACTAAGTCACAGAGACTTTAAACAATTTTCCAAGGTCACCCAACTAGGAATTGCAGAGGCAGAATTTGAATGCAGGCAGTCCTATAGAGCCAATCTCTTAGCATGACAACTTTTAGGAATGCATATGGTATCTAACAGCAGAACTGATATTTGTCTCCTTCACCTATCTGCTTCTTAAATGGAAAATAAATTATTCTGTTACCAAGACAACACTTTGCTCTTTTTTACTGTAAACACCAAGCCTAATGACTTCATCCAAACCATGGTTTTGATAACCACATATGCTGACTCACAAAACCTCTCTTCTGAGCTTGCATATCCAATTGCCTATTGAATTTATTCAGTGGAGATTAGATGTCCCACAAGCACTTCTAACTCAATACTTCTTCCCCCCAGATTTGTCTTCTTACTTTAGTGCCTTTCTCAGTGAAAAGCCCCACTACCACACCAGCTTCTGGAGTAATTTTTTTTATAGTGTAAGTTATATCAAGCTACTTTCCTGAACAATATCATCCAGTATTTGCCATTACACTAAAAATAGAATTCAAACTCTTCACACGGTGTATGAAACCTATGTCATCAGCTCCCTTCTTACCTCTCTGACCTCATCTCTTTTTATTTCATCCCACCTTACTTTGCTCTAGCTAAACTGGTCTTTTCTTACTCCTTAAAACCATGAAACTCATTTTTAACTCATAGTATCTGCATTTACTGTTCTCTCTGTTTATAATACTCTAAACACTTAATTCATTCAGATCTAGGCTCAAATGTGACCTCCTCAGAGAGGCCTTCTCTGACCACATTCCCTAAAATACAAAATAGCCTCCTTGCCCCCACTGCTTCATTTTTTCTTCATAGCACTGAATACACACACACACACACACACACACACACACACACACACACACATATATATACACACTTGCCTATTGCTTAGCTTTCAAGTTGAAATGTAAGTCCATAAGGGTAGAACTTTATCTTGTTTTACTGTTATTTTCCAACATGTAGAACAATGACTAAAACAAAGTAGGCCCACAGTAAATATTGCGTGAATGAATTAATCATTCAATCCTGTCATCTAACCCAGAATGCTAGTAATCATCTTTGATACTTCCTTTCCACCCATTCTCTATTTTTTTTACAGTATTTAATAGTGCCCAAGTGTCTCCTACTGCACCTTGAAGGTCAACTACGTATTAAGTAGCTCATATGTGCTGGACACTGGGACCCATCACAGGGATTGTAAAAAGTGAAGTATATTCGAGTTGGTGCCAGGCATGGTCACAGCCTAGTTTAATCAAGACAATTGGTTTGCTTTTTGTGTGTGAATGTGAAAATTGTTATTTACTAAGCCGATCAGCAGTGCTATGACCATAGACGTGAAGGTCATATCTTTTCATTCATCAAGTCCAACACAAGTCTTAGTTGGGCTCTCTTTACTCTTAGATTATAATATTAGCCTCTTAACAGATTTCTCTGTCTCTTGTAAGATACTCTTGTCCAATCCATCATCCATACTGCTGCTAGAGAAATCTTTCTCAAGTATAGAACAAAAGGAACATTTAGTTCATGATTCTCCCTCTTTTAACACATCAGTAGTTCTCATAGCTTTTAGTACAAAATTCACACTTCTTGTTTCAGCCCTCGGGCCCTTGATCTAATTCCTGCCTGCATGTCCAGTCTCACATCCTAATAACTTTTCTCTTTTTAATTTATGCTAAATGTCAAAGGTGATTAAAAAAAAACCAAAAAATGAGAACAGGAAGAATATAGAAAAAGGATCACTCTCAGGAAGACCATTCATACTAGAAATAAAAAGGAACCATTAAACAAGGAATAAAGAATCCATGCTCTTTCAGCCTGTGGATATCTTATTTAAAAAAATATTTTTACCACTTTCCAACCTCTCACTCCCTCATTAAGAGATTATGACTTCATTCTAAAATAATTTTTACACTGATTTTTGCATGGAACTTTGTGTGCCTATGATAGATTTTATGAGGCTGAGCAGATTAGCACATTTAAGAAGATCCTTATAATTCTGATTAGTATGGTAGCCTTATTGCAAAACTGTCAAGTAATACAATTAAATCATTGGGGACTTCATCTTGATTCCACTTTTTCAAACCCCTTTTTTTCCACCCTTTCCACTATGGCACCCAATGCCACATGCTACTTGTGTAGTAAAGAATTTAAACTGCCCAAAGAACAGTCTTGTCTTTGCTCTCAGCTCCTGGGAAGTAATCTATAAGCCCTTAAATATCTTGCCAGGTAAAAATATATTTGTTTATTGGGCCACACCAGATAGGCTAACAATGTGATTTATGGTGAGGGCTTTGGGTCATGTGCTATCAGTTCAACCTCCAGAGGGACTGGAGACTGAGGTCAGCTACATGAGCAGTCAACCATATCTACATGGTAGAGCCTCAATAAAGACTCTGGACACGAGGGCTCAGGCAAGTTTCACTGGCTGGTAATACTCCATGCATATTGCCATGTATCTTTGCTGGGAAAGTTGACACTGACCATGACCCCACTGGAAGTCCACATATGGAACTTCGCTAGACCTTACCCCATGTGTTTCTTCCTTGGACTAATTTTAATCTGTATCCTTTTCTGTAATAAACCATAACTGAGTAAAACAGATTTTCCTGAGTCTCATGAGTCCTTCTGGAGCACTGATGAACCTGAAGGTGGTCTTGGGTACCCTCAAACTTGTAGTTAGTGTCAGAAGTAAGCACAGTCTTAGGGATTGCCTCCTAATTTACACTAGCCCTTACACAATATTCTCTTTAATGATATATTTGCTCACTCCATGGCATTCCACACTCTTGATATTTTTTTTTCTTTTCCTTGAATGTCTTACCATATTGAAGCTTATTTGTTTTTGTTTTTTTAATCCCATTTTTTCAGAGCCCTGTTAAGTAAACTGCTTCATGTCAAGTTTACTCATCTTACAAGACTTGGTTCAAGTGTTATGTCCTCATTTAGCCTTTAGTGAAATTTTTGTTTCTTATTGTTTTGTTATACACTAATGACAAATATTTCCTTTCTCATATGCTAACAAAATCAGTCTTCCAAGCCTGCAAGGCTGATGCTGAGATATAGACACTCTAACTTTGCTTGTCTTTTATCTGAAACTTGTAAACAGTATCAATAATATCACTAATTAGAAGGAAAGAGGGGAAGAGAGAAGAAAAGAGGGAGGTGGATGGAGAGAGTCAGAAAATGGGGAAAGGAAGGAAGTTTGGGAAGAAGGGAAAAAGAAAATGAGGGGGAAAAAAGGAGAAATTAAGTTTCAGCAGATAATAAAACTGACTCATACCCAGGAATTTGACTCTAACTCTGGTGTCTATATAATTGACTCTGTGGTGGAATAGCATATGCCTAAAGAAACAGACATGGAGGAGCTAATGGTTACATTTGTTTTACAAGTATAGAGAACCAAAGAAACATTTTACCTGTCAATCCCAACAATATTCTATCACAAATTGGAGAAAACAAGGGTCATGCCATATTTATCCCTCAAAATGTAAGGTTTCTTACATTTCTTAGTAATTGATAGCTTTAAAGCCTTTTTAAAAAGTTATCGAATTTTAGATTTAAAGTACAGAATAATACCACTTAGAGTATAATAAGTTATAGTGTTAACTCATTATTAAAGAACTAAATTAATATAACATAGCACTTAATTTTAATGAACTCTTACTGTTTAAAATTTTCATATACCTGGGTTAGTTAAGTCCCAAAAGTTATATTCTTTCTAGTAGATAAGGATGAAAAAATAAAACGATTGCTTAAAATAAAATTACCAAAGTTATAAACAAGAAAGTTTATACAAGTCTAAACATATTTCTCTTTTCCTTGCATATTTATCCAAATTGACTAAATTATCTAAAAAATTACCCAGTATCTACATTCTATTGTTCTACACAGCTTCAGCAAAATAGTACCAGAACCAAGACTCAAATACAGGCTTCCTGACTGCCAGCTCACTGAGTTAAGGAACAAAAGGAAGTTATCTCAAACCAACTATTTTGTTTTATTTTATTTTTTCAACATTATGAGTTTATGGGGCAAAAAAAGATCTGGAGTGGTTTTTTTTTTTTTTTTTTTTTCCTACTAACATTTACTGCATGCTCATCATATAACAAGCATGCAATAAACACTTTACATATGTTATTTCATTTGAGCCATACAACTACCCTATGTAGTAAAAACTGTTGTTATCCTCACTTTAGAATTGCTGAAAATGAGGCACAGAGTTTTTAAGGAACTTGCTCAAGGTCACACAGCTAGTAAGCACTGGAACCTGGACATTAACCCAGGTTTCTGTCCCCAGAACACCTGTGCTTTAGCACCACTGTCACAGTGGGTATGTGAAAAGCGGCAACTGTGACTTTAAAGTATTGTTAATGTAAATAATATATCTATTCTAGATAAAGAGATGAAAACAAGCTTATTTATAAAATGAGAAATGAAGCTTTAACTTACGTAAAAAATTTTATGTGTCCATAAAGGGGTTTGGGCAAAAATACTTGGAGTTATTGAAGCTAGAATGAGCTTCTTCTCTGTTAACAATAAACATGTTTTAGATTAATTTCCACAGGAAATACTCTTGTGGAGATGAGTATTCTACACAAGATTTCTACACATGTGTTTTTCAACCTAGGGATCTGTGTATGTTGAGAACCAGCTACATATCTTGTATAATGTAAGTTATCACATACAAGGATTAAATTTATGCCAATCTCATTGGCAGCCAGCCCACCAACAGTGACAGAGTAGTAAGGGAAGTAGACTGTATCAGATAAGGGATCTATATCTGTCAAATACTAAAGAAACTGAGCCTTAAATTATTATTTCTTGAAGTTAAATCACTTATTTTTAGGTTATACCTAAAACTTCATTATAAAACAAACATGAAATTTATATTATCAGTTGTGTTAAGACTTAAAGGAATAACTGAGAACATGGCAAATAACAGATGTTTATCCCTGCTTAGTCTTAAAATCTCACTAAAATGAGAATAAGGAAATGTAGTCTAAAACCACATGGGCATAGTGAATGGGTAGAAGAGACATAGCAAGTAAGAGATACTAAGAAATTTTTAAAAGATGAAAAACACATGAAGGAGTTAGTATAGCTAAAAAAAAAAAAAAAAAAAAAACCCTGAACACTAAGGGCTTTGCAGAGACAGGTGCTAATGACAAGTGAGCCAATTCACATCACAAAATCCTGAAAAGTCTCAAGAATTGAAGGCACCAAATCACTGAAATCAGGAGAAAGGCAGGGGGCTTCAAATGGAGGTGGAGTTTGAAAGTATAAAAAGTTTTGAGAACATAACAGAAGATTCAAGCTTATGTAGAAACACTGAATCACAGCAGAAGATGTAAGAGAAGGACGATGAGAACAAAGGGACTCAGTTAAAATCTACACACTAATGATGAGATGGACTCCTCCCCTCCAAACCCCACAAGAACCTCTTTATATCACTGAACTTTAATAACAGTGGTAACCAGGATTATATTCTACAAGTAAGATATTAGAGGATTCTTCTCTAAAGAAACTGCATAGACTTACACATTTGTGATCCAACAACATAATGGGCAGCTAAGACCAACTTTACTCACCCTCTACATAAAATATACTGGTTAACAAGTCTACCCATGCAGAGTTTCCAAGCACATTTCTAGAGCCTTACATTTAAATAACACAGGTACTACAGACTTATAAAGAACTTTTCCAACATAAAATACAGACCAAAACAAACAAAAATTTGTAGGAAACAAAAACAATGCAGGGAGCAGAAGAAAAGATTGAAAAAACTTTTTATTTTTAGAAAGAGTATATATTACATCAAAGAAAAAAGAACAAGATACTATTTTTAAAAAAGCAACAATCTGAGTGAGAAAGCTCTTAAAAACTTAAATATAGCATAAATAAAAAATTTAATGTTTGGAATAGTGACTCATAAAAATCTAATTTAAAATAGAATAAAAAACAAATATGGGAAAATACAAGCTATACATAAGACAATAAGGACCCCAATCCACAAGATCCAATATCAGTCCAATAGAACTTGCAAAAGAGGAAACAAATACATCAGAGAGAAAATATTAATACAGGAAAGTACCCAGAAAATGAAAGATATTTCCACATTGAATGTACATACTCAGTGTCCAGGGCTATAAACTGGGGGTGGGGGGGGCAGAAATAAAGGACCAGTATCAGTACCAAGGTGCATTATTCTGAAATTTCAAAATATCAAGAATAAACAGAAGTTCCAGTAGAGATACAGGGCTAGATAAAAGCAGGGTTCACCTCCTTCTACAATCACATTAAAATTACCAAATTATAAAACAAACAACTTGGAGAATCACCTGAAGTCTAGCTGAACATAATACATATATCTGAGGATATGAAGAAGAAGCCACTAGTAGGAGTGATGCAGACACTAAGCAGGCTGGTCCTGCACCCACACATGGCAATGGAGCACCAGGAGTGAGAGAGCAGCTGCAGAGCCCCACCCCCCCGCCCCTAAGACAGGGCCCTAGACCCATACATGGGCTCCCTAGCTCAGGGTTACAGTCCTGGAAGAGGAGTTCCCACAAAATCTGACTGTAAAAATCAGTGGGGATTCTGGCCATCTGGGTAAGATAGAAGGAACCTGAAAATCCAGATGCCTACCTTAAAGAGCCCACACAGACTCACTTGCCCTGGGCTCTACCAGAAGATTAGCAGCTCAGGAGGTGCAAGAGACATAAGAAGAAAGACTGAGTTGTGTGGTGCCAGGGCAAGAGCTGAAGGAACAGCCATCACCGTTCCTTTGTCAGGACCGATTCCAGTGCAGTCCATAGATGGGCATCATCTTGCCTGTGTTGAGACCTCTCCCTGCACAGGCCAATTCTGAAGCTGCTCTGGACCAATGAGATTGACCTGCTCCACCCCTTGTTGCCCTAGGACCCCACTCCACCCAATCCACAAATTGTCTGGGGTAAGACTCATTACTAGACAGCCAGCCCCACACTATACTTTACCTTGGCCATGCATTCATGGGCAGGCAGCCGCCCTCAGCTCACACTGCCCACACACGGCCCACACATTATGATGGAAACTTCTGGTGGCGAGCCACTGGTGATAGCCCAAACTATCTTGGGAAGATCGCTGGGGTCTGCAGGCCTGAGGCAGATGGTGGCTGGCCTTGCCGTGATTTGGGACTTTTGTGGGAACCCACAGGCTCAGCACTGGCAGCAATCTGCATTGGCCCTATGGAAATGGCTCGTTCCACTGCATTGGCCAGGAAATCTGCACACCTTACCCTGGTGACTTCCTGGGTCCCTTCCCCACCAAAATCCCGACCAAAGGCTCTTTCAGCTACAGAGACTTACGGGCACCTGGCAGATTGCCTCAGGTCTTGAGGTGCACTGATCCTTATGCTGAGCCATACGAGGGCCAGTGCTGTGGGTAACCTACCTCAGCTTGTGGTGTGGTCTCTCCCACTTACCTCCAGATCCAGCACAGGCAGCAACCATTCATGGATTGCTCTGTAGCTCCTACCAGATTGTCCCAAACAATCAAGGGCAGTGGCTGCCTTGACCTATGCGAGAGCCCCTCTCAAGGGGCCCCAGAACCAACACACCAGGAGGCTGGCATCAGACTACAACAAAGCATCACTTGACTAGCCTCATAATAGGCACACTCAAAAGGTGGTCTCAACAGGTACACGAGCCTCCTGGGACAAATCTCACTCTGTAGGGTCAGCCCCAACACAGCAGCTCAGACCCTGTGGGCATGACCAATCCCCACAGTCAGTCAACCCTAGAGTCAATCCCATCCAATGACATAGTAACAGCAATCAAGGATTGGCTACAACAAAAGAACATGCTCAGCCTATACAAGGAACACATCCAGAGCACTAAGCACAGGTGATCAAGGAGACTGTGCTGTGCCATTGTGCCACACAGGACACCTACTAGATAAGACCACCTAGCCAAGGCTGGGAGGCATAATAAACCTTTCTAATACATACAAACGAACATAGAGAGGGACTGAAATGAGAAAACAAAGAAACACAAAAGAACAGGAGAATATTCCAGAATAAAAAAATGAAACAAAATGAAGGTAAGCAACCTAACGGAGACAGAGTTCAAAACGCTGGTTATGAGGATGCTCAATGAACTTAGGAGGAGAATAGATAATCTCGGTGAGGACTCAACAGAGAGATAATAAACATAAAAAAAGACATAGAAACCACAGAAAAGAACCAGTCAGTAATGAAGAATGACATAACTAAAATGAAGAATACACTAGATGGAATCAATAGTAGACTAGACAAAGCAGAGGACTGAATCAGCGAGTTGGAATATGAGGTAGCAGAAAATACTCAACTGGAATAATGACAAGAAAAAAGAATCAAAGTAAATGAGAAAAGTTTAAGAGACCTCTGGGACAACATCAAATACACCGATTACTGCATCATAGGGATACCAGAAGAAGAGAGAGAGCAAAGGATTGAGAATCTATTTGAAGAAATAATAACAAAAAATTTCCCTAACCTAATAAAGAAAATAGACATACAAGTCCAGGAAGTATAGAGTCCCAAACAAGGGGAACCCAAACAGACCCATACCAAGACACAGCATCATTAAAATGCCAAGGCTTAAAGACAAGGAGAGAATCTTAAAAGCAGTAAGAGAAAGGCAGCTAGTTATTTACAAGTTTACTCCCATAAGAATGTCAGCTGATTTCTCAAAGGAAACTTCTCAGGCCAGAAAGGACTGGCATGAAATATTCAAAGTGATAAAAAACAAGAACCTACAACCAAGCTATTCTACCCAGCAAAATTAAAATTAAAATTTAATTAAAATTAAAGGTGAAATAAAGAGCTTCCCAGACAGGAAAAAGCTAAAGGAATTAATCACTAACAAGCAAGAATTACAAGAAATGTTAAGGGGACTTCCATAAAGGAGGAGGGGAAAACAATGCATATGAATAATACAATGGCAATAACTATACCTATCAATAATCACTTTAACTGTAAATGGATAAATGCTCCAATCAAAAGACATAGGGTAGGTGAATGGATAAGAAAACAAGACTCATATATATGTTGTCTACAAGAGACCCACTTCAGATCAAATGACACACATGGACTGAAAGGAATGGAAAAAGATATTTCATACAAATGAAAATGGAAAAAAAAGCTTGGGTAACAGTACTTTTATCAGACAAAATAGACTTTAAAACAAAGGGTTTAAAACAAAATAAGAGACAAAAAAGGACATTATATAATGATAAAGGGATCAATAAACAGGAGGACATAACCCTAGCAAAGATATACGTACCCAATATAGGAACACCTTCATATATAAAGCAATTATTGACTAACATAAAAGGAGAGATTGACAGCAATACAGTCATAGTAGGAAACTTTAACACCCCATTGATATCAACTGACAGATCTTCCAGACAGAAAATCAACAAGGAAACAGCAGCTTTGAATGACACACTAGATCAGATATATTTAATTGGCATTTTCAGAGCATTTCATCCCAAAGCAGTGGAATATGTTTTCTTTTCAAGCATGCATGGAACATTGATAGACAACAAAACAAGTCTTAATACATTTAAGAAAACTGAAATCATGTTAAATGTCTTCTCTGACCACAATGGTATGAAACTAGAAATCGATTACAAGAAAAAAACTGGAAAGTGGACAAACAACATGCTACTAAACAATGAATGGGTTATCAATGAGATCAAGTAAGAAATCAAGATCCCTTGAGACAAATGAAAATGAAAACACAATGACTCAGAATCTATGGGACACAGAGAAAGCAGTTCTAAAAGGAAAATTCATAGCAATACAGGCCTATCTCAAAAAACAAGAGAAAGCTCAAATAAACAATCTAACCTTACTCTTAAAAGAACTAGAAAAAGAACAGCAAACAAAACCCAACGTGAGTAGAAAGAAGAAAATAATAAAGATCAGAGAGAAAATAAACAAACTAGAGTCTAGAACAATATAAAAGATCAATGAAATAAAGAGATGGTTCTTTGAAAAGATAAACAAACTTGCTAGACCTTTAACTATATTCATCAAGAAAAAAAGAGGACCCAAATTAATAAAATCAGAAATGAAAAAGGAGAAGTAAATATAGACTCCACAGAAATACAAAGGGTTATAAGAAAATACTTCAAACAATTATATGTCAACAAATTGGACAATGTGGAAGAAATAGAAAATTCCTAGAAATATATAATCTATCAAGACTGCATCAAGAAGAAACAAAAAATCTGAACCAATCAATTACAACCAATTAAATGAAATCAGTAATCAGAAAATTTCCAAAAAATAAAAGTCCTGGACCAGACGGCTTCATAGGTAAAGTTCACCAAACATTCAAACAAGAATTATCATCTATTCTCCTCAAACTATTCCAAAAAATTCAAGAGAAGGGAAGACTCCCTAATTCTTTTTACGAGGCTACCATTACCCTGAATCCAAAACCAGACAAAGTCATTACAAAAAAAAAGAAAACTATAGGCCGATATCCCTTATGAACATTAATACAAAAATCCTCAACAAAATATTAGCAAGCTGAATTCAGCAATACATTAAAAATATTATATACCATCAAGTTGGATTTATTCTTGGGATGCGAGGATGGTTCAATATTTACAAATCAATTAAAGTGATGCATCACATAAACAAGTTGAAAGATAAAAACAAGTTGAAAGATCATATCAACAGATGCAGAAAAACAGTCAACAAAATCTAGTATCCATTTATAATAAAAACTCTCAGCAAACTGGGAATGGGGAAACATACCTCAACATAATAAAGGCCATTTTTGACAAACCTACAGTTAATGTCATACTGAATGTGTTTTCCTTAAGATCAGAAACAAAACAACGATGCCCACTTTCACCACTTTTATTCAACATAATATTGAGATTCCTAGCTATAGCAATCAGGCAAGAAAGAGAAATAAAAGTCACCTATATTGAAAAGGAAGAAGTAAAACTGTTATTATTTGCAGATGATATGACACTATATATAGAGAACCCTAAAAATTCTACCAAAAAACTGTTAGAACTGATAAATGAATTTAGTAAAATAGCAAGATACAAAATTAATATTCAGAAGTCAGTTGTACTTGCATATAGCAATGATGAACCATCAAAAGAGAAATTAAGAAATCAATCCCATTTACAATTGCATCAAAAACAATAAAATACCTAGGAAATAAAGTAACTAAGGAAGTAAAAGACCCATTTTCATAAAATTACATCATTGAGGAAAGAAACGGAAAAAGATACAAAAAAAAAATGAAAGCATATACCGTGTTCATGAGTAGGAAGAATCAATATCATTAAAATGCTATACTACTGAAAGTAATCTATAGATTCAAAATACCAATGCCATTTTTCAGAGAACTAGAGCAAACAAACCAAAAACTTCTATGGAAGCATAAAAGATCCCAAATAGCCATAGCAGTCCTGAGAAGAACAAAGTTGGAGGTATCACACTACCTGATATCAAATTATACTACAAAGCAGTAGTAATCAAATCAATATAGTACTAGTATAAAAATAGACACATAAGGTCAATGAAACAGAATAGAGAACACGGAAATAAATCCACTCCTATGTAGTCATTTACTCTATGAATAAAGGAGGCAAGAATATACACTGGGGTAAAGACAATCTTTTCAACAAATGGTGTTGCCCAACAAATGCAATAGGACCACTTTCTTATACCAACCATATACAAGAATAAACTCAAAATGGATTAAAGACTTAAACGTAAGACACAAAACCATAAAATTTCTAAAAGAAAACACAGACAGCAAACTCTCTGAGTAATGTAGTAATTTTGGCGGGGGCGGGGGGGGGGGGCTGTTATATCCTCAGACAAGAAAAACAAAAGAAAAAATAAATGGGACTACATCAAACTAAAAAGTTTTTTCACAGTAAAGAAAGCTATAAACAAAATGAAAAGACAACCTACTGAAAGTGAGAACATATTTGCCCATGATACATTTGACAAGGGATTAATATCCAAAATTTCTAAAGAACTCATACAACTCAACAAGGAAAAACAAACAACCCACTAAAAAAATGGGCAGAAGATCTGATAGGTATTTCTCCAAAGAAGACATACAGATGGCCAATAAACATATGAATAGAAACTCAAGATCACTAATAATCAGAAAAATACAAATTAAAATCACAATGAGCTATCACCTCACATCTGTCAGATTGGTTGTCATCAATAAATCAAAAAACAAGTGTTGGCAAGGATGTAGAGAAAAGGGAACCCTTGTACATTGTTGGTGGGATTGCAAATTGGTACAACTATAATGGAAAACAGTGTGGATGTTCTTCAAAAATTAAAAATAGAACTACTACCTTTTGACCCAGCAATTGCACTTCTGGGTATTTACCCAAAGAAAACCAAAACTCTAGTTCATAAATATCCATGCACCCCCATGTTCACAGCAACACTATTCACAATAGCCAAGATATGGAAGCAACCTAAGCACCCATCAGTAGACGAGTGGTCAAAGAAGAGGATCACCATGGTACATATGTACAATGGACTATTACTCAGCCATAAAAAATGAAATCTTACCATTTGTGATGACATGGATGGACCTAGAGGGTAGTGTGTTGAGTGAAATAAGTCAGATAGAGATAGCTATAAAAACCATGTGATTTATATATGGAAAATAAAAAATAAAAGAAATGAACAAACTAAACAAAAACAGACCACAGATACGGAGAACAAACTGTTGACTGCCAAAGGGGTGGGGGTTTGAAAGACTGGGTAAAAAAGGTGAAGGGATAAAGAAGTACAAATTAGTAGTTACAAAACAGTCACGAGAATATAGAGTACAGAAGAGAATATAGTTAATATTATTGTAATGGCTGTGTGTAGTGCCAAATGAGTTCTAGAGTAATCAGGGGGATCACTTCATAAATTATATAAATGCCTAGCCATTGTACTGTATATCTGAAAATAATGTAAAAACATTTTTTAATAAAATAAAAAATAAAAATCAACTGCAATTAAAACTAAAAAAAAATAAATAAACAGGTGATCTTAAGGGTTTAAAGAGGAAAATAAAAAGGTCACACATACAGAATCAAAAATTAGTATAATATCAGATTTCTAACTATAAGCCAGACAATGCTTGTAAAATTCTGAAAGAAAACTATTTACACCCTAAAATTCTATACTCACCCAAACTACCCTCAAGCATATGGGTGAAATAAACACATTCTCAGAAATGCAATGTTGTAAATGTGCACCACCTAAGTACAAGTTCTTTGGATGCTATTGGATGTTATGCTCCACTAGAATAAGGAAATAGATGGTGAAAAAGAAAAATATGAGCTCCAAGAGAGTGGACCTAACACAGATGAGAGACATCAACTCTATAGGAAGCTTAGAGAACTACCAATCCATGGTAGAAGAGGAGAATTTTAGCTTCTAGAAGGAATATCTCAAAGGAAAAAAATGGTTAGAGTATTTGGTGTATTTTTTAGAAAGTATTTTTCAAAGTAGTTTTAGAATTTTTTTGGAGTATCTGAGAAGAATTATTGGTATAATGACACAGAATACAAAGCAAACCAAAAAAGTAGACAATCTTATAATATTGTATAGGAAAGAAAATATAAATATATGGTTAATAAAAGTATACTCATGGTCATGATAAGGTAAAGTTTATTAATTTAACCAAAAATGTTGATAAAGCTATTTTGAGAGGATAGAAGAAGGGGAAGTGGGAGCATATGATAGTATAAGAACGTTAAAAACCTCACCATCAAAAATAGGAAGTCAATACAATATATAATCATATTATTAAGAAATATGGAGGTTAAAACCAAAAGAAGGGGCTAAAAGAGAGTTTGAGTAGAGGATTGCAGGAATAGGTTAAGGTCGAAGGATACTGTTTCTTGTTTTATGTTTTCTAATACAACTTGACTTTTAAACTATATGCTAGTATTACTCTGAACTTTTCTTAAATTTTGAAAACTATCATAAGCATAAATAAAAATATTTATTTCTGAGAAGTCTAATTTGGGATAATCTCTAGTTCAAAGACATATTTAGTAGTATTAAATTAAGGTTGCAAATGATATTTGTGATAATTATAAATCACAATTTCTCTGTAAATGTTTTTCTAATCTCCCGAATAAATGTTATATTATTAATCATTACAATTTAATGAAAAATCTATTTTGAGAAAAAAGCACTAAGTTTCTGATAACATACTACTATTTTATTTATTTATTTTGTACTCAAAAGTATCTAATTTTCTAACCTCAAAGATGTTTTTAAAAGATTTTTTGTTAAGAATTCACAATAAAATTTTATGGTTCTAGGAAAACTAAAAATAATGATGTCCACCCTGAAATAAAAAAGCACATTTTGTGGACGATTTGGAGATGGACAGAGGGGAGGGGGTTGAGGGGCTGGGAGAATGGGGTGAAGGGTTAAAGAAATACAAATTAGTAGTTGATAGTTGGTCACAAGGATGAGGAGCAAGGCCTAAGAAATGCAGTTAGTATTAATATGATGGCTAGGTGGAGGGCCAGGGGAGGGAGGGAGCAATTGGGGGGATCGTTTTATGAACTATATAGATGTCTAATCAATGTACTGTATACTTGAAATTAATTTAAATAAACAAATTTCTTAAAGTACATTTTGTATTCTATAAGTGAAATCTTAAGGTTGAAAGATATTTCATTTACTCCTTTCATTGGTTCTGAATTTTTAAAAAACTATTCATAAATATTTAGTTTTCCTTATATTTCTTTGCATGGATTTTTAATGTTTTGATAATGATACATTTTGTAAATTATTAAACTGATAACACCAGCGGGGGATGTATTGTGAAGTAAGGGGATTTACAGAGGAAAATTTTTTGTTGTCAGAGATGGATAGACCTAGATTCAAGTCTTAGCTGTGTAAGCCTGGGCAACCCCCTTCTTCAAGCCTCAGTTTCTTCATCTATAATAGCTAACCTGCAGGTTCATTATGAGGATTAGAATAACATATGTAAAGTACCAGCAAAGGACAAGACACAAAATACATATTGAATTAATTATGGCAATTTACCTCTTTCTTATTTTTTCTGTGGTCAAGAGGCTTCATTTTAAAAAAATCTGTAGACTCTGCAGTCAAAAATACCTGATTTCAAATCTTGGTTCTTCCATTTATTAGCCTGTAACCCTTGTTACTTATTTTCTTAATCTTGGTTTCAGCAATTCTATCATGGTCATAATTATAAAAACCCTATAATGACATAGTGGTGAACTAAATATGTGTTCTACCACTACAGTGACTGATACATAATAAGTTCTCAGAAACTTAATAGCAATAATAACAAGAAATAAAGATATACAGTTTCTTTCTTCTTCATGACTACTTAAAGCAAAATAAAGTAAGAAATGACTTGGTCAAGAAGAGCAGTACATGAAGTTACATGTGACATGTGAGCTAATTTAACCATTTCCTCATAAAAGAGAATGAGAACATGCCTTCCAAGATATATTTTAATTCATCTACATGCTATTTGACAGAATGTTTATCTATGTCCACTTGTCAATTTGGTCAAACAAATGAGAACCACCCCTTTTTGTGCTTTCTCTCTACTTACATATATTTTATTTATTTGTCTTGGTTCACTTGTCTTTTTCTTACTGTTATTTGGTTGATTGACCAAATTCTAACAAGTGGCTCACTAAAGGTGAAAAATTGGTTCTGTCAGAATAAATAACTTGGTAGCAACGCTAATAAAAGCAGAGGAGAAAAAATGGGCACCTTGGTGATACTGTCTGTAGATCTAGCACAGTTCTAGGGATTTTCTCTTTGACTTTGGCTTTTTTTTTTTTTTTAATCTTTGACAAAGGCACATTTTTTCCACTTTGACGCCTGAGACATTATCTTATTTATATTTCAATTACTGGCAATTAGGTTTTTATGTGGCAAATAGAAGATACTTTAAAAATGTTGTTTAATGAATAAATCAGGGTATACATATATTCCTTAAACTTTATCACCGTAATACCAGAGCAACTAGCTAGCAAGCAAAAGCAAATCAAACACTGAATTATTTTTCAAACCTCTCCATTTGAATTAAATAAAATCCTAGCCCACTGATATGCAAATTTTATTTTGTTTCTTCATAATGTAAATCTAGACGGAACATTTAGTATATGCTTGTGTTGTTTCAAGAAGTGCAAAGGTAATTCAGTCACAGTTTGCCACCCCCAAGAACTCCCACTTAAAATGAAGTCACAAGCAAAGCCCTTTTACTGTACAAAACTTCTCTTTTATAGTGAGTTTGCTTAAAAATGTAAGCAATTTCACAGATGGAAGATCTGAGTAATTTCTTAAAGGTCATATTTCCCCCCAAAATTGGTTTCTTCACTCTTACATTCTCATTATGCTGTAGAATTTTTTATTATTTAATGTTGAATTTAAGGTTATGATGACTTTAAAGTCATGTACTTTTGCTATCTGAAAGTGGAATTTTTATATTAGTAAATATGTATCAAGGTAACATTCTTACCTTGTTCTTGTGCATGAACAGCAGCCCCTGCCACACATAGCACAATAAAATGAAGAAGCAGTCTGCTAAAAAAAAAAAAAGTAATTAGGAAAAACTTAGTTGGACATTTACAACCTATAAATTATATAAAATCCAAAATGAACTCTAGTGCAAGATTAACAATTAAGCTATTATTTTAACTAACACTGTATTTCAATATTCATATCAGATAGGAACAAGAGCTCTGAACTTAAGTTCCAGCTTTACCACTTACTATGTTACTTGGGCACACCGTTTATCACTTTGTACCTCAGTTTCTTCATCTGTTAAATCTATCTCATAAGGTTTTTTGAATATTAACTTGAAAAACTTCATGTAAAACACACAAAACAGTATCCGAAATATAGTGAATGTGAACTAGTATAGATGACATTATTATTATATTATTTCAAGTTACTATGCATGCAATTTTATATAAGTAGAAATTTATACAAAATAACACAACTTACAGTCACCTAAACATAGTTATTATAAATTGATGAAACCAGTTATTTGTTTAAATTTGTTTATATGTAAAAGCCATTTGAATATTATATTTGAGTCACTTCTACTAGATTCACGATTCTTTGCTTCCAAAAATAGCAATGGCCTGTAGATGTCGAAATGAACATTTTGATTATTGGTAATCATAAGCACAATATTCAATCACTATAAATCAAAATGCTCATTCATATTGATTAGCTAAGTAAAAATATTTTGTGATTTTTTTTTTAGGAGAACCAAACTTGATAGATTTTGTTGAATAATCTTCATAATTGGCTATCTCCACCTCCCAAGCAAAAAAAAATAGAGACCATTTTTAAATGATGAGCATCTGAAAACAATTTTTTATTACCTTATTCTTGCTGATACAGATCCTGGTTCTGTTTTTTTATTCTAACCCAGGGACTCCCCCAATGGCATTTCTGTAAAATACAGTTCTGCGACGAGTGATTACAGAACCCCTTTAATTTATTTTTTTCTTTTATTAAGTTCCTGATGTACTAGTAGTTATTGGTACATTGTCTATTATCGATAAGTTTTTACCTTTATCAACTAGTATGAAGAGAATCTTAACATAAGAAACAATCCTTTACAAAGTAAGTCAACAATATAAAATTATTCTGTTCTTGATATGATAGAAAATCATTTGTATTAAAATGGTGTAACCATTTTTTATAAGTGAAAAATGCAGGCTGTGGTTATATTCAGTACAGAGAACAGCTTTTATAAGACAAAGTTTTGATAGAATATTTGACTGTCATTAACACTACAAATTAATCAATAGAATCATTATAGAAATTTCAACTGGTATGGGCAAAGAGCTGAACCATTTATTTTAATGAAGCCTATAAAGATTCCCAGATAGGTGTCATTGATTTAGAACAACAGGTCTCAAATGTTAGTTTGCCAAAGAACCACCTGAGGTGCTTGTGAAAAATGTAGATTCTGGGCCTTGCCGCAGAAATGATTCATAAATTTGAAGTGTATCCTCAGGATATACATATTTTTAACTAGGTGCTTCTAATATAGATTGTATGGGTATCAAACTCTGAGAAAAGCAACTTATAACCCTTAGTATTTATAGTTACATTGTACTTAAAATGCACTTAAATAAATATTATTTCGCTTAAATCACATATATCTTAATTTAATAACAGTGGCACAAATAAAATTAATTGGCCCTTTTTATAAAATCTTTTTCTACTGTTCTAGATTGGTGGTTTTCAAACTTAACTTTAGAGTGTATCAGAATCACCTGGAGGGCTAAAGATTGCTGGGTCCTATCCTGAGAGCTTCTGACTCACTAGGTCTGGGGTGGGGCTTGAGAATTTGCATTTACATTGAGAGCCAGTTAGTGCTGGGAATCTAGGGATTGCACTCTGAAGACCACTCTTCTGGAATAGATGGCACTCAAGAGGTGATGTAAAGCCCACCTGTTGTGAATCTGTTTTTTACCTTAGCTGGTGAGTTTTTAAAATGACTAATACTCGGGTCCTGCCTTCTCCACCCCCAGCCCAAGAGATTCCAATTTTAATTTGTCCATGGTACAGGGATTTTGAAACACTTCCCAGGTGATTCTAATGTGCAAACAAAGTTGAAGACCGCCATACAAGATTCAACTGATTTCTCTGGGTTCTCCAGGATGGATCCCAATGTGATCTAGAGTTTGAGTAAAAGTAGGCTCCTTTACCTTTCCGATTTATACTTTCAACACGTAACTAGTAGGATATATATCAGTGAGACCAGAAAATAGGTCAGGATTAAAGTCAGTGAAGGTGAGTGCATCAGAATTATGCTGTGTTTGAAGAAAATGGAATGTGAAAAGAAGCACCAGCTCACCTGCCCCAAGGTAATCAGGCTCACGGAGAGCTTAGAAACAGCCCAAAAGGCATTTTTCCATTCAGATTAAAGCTAACTAACAACCAGCACTATTCACTTTGCAACTCAGCCAATCCATGGACTTTCGCAATGACCTCAGGGAAAAAAATGGAAAATACAGTTCTTTATAGACATGTTAACAAGTCCATTCTTGGAGTGAGGTAGGAAAACCTGAACACATCAGATATCATCCCTTAGCCATGTGATTTTAGCGGATTATGACAAATCAGTTGAGCCATACCTTATGTAAGTGTACTTATGTACTGAAGTTGATGACTAACGGAGGGGTAGACATTGATGACTGAAATAGAGATTTTTATTTCTCTTTTTCTAATTATGCCCCAAACTAAAAACCAAGTAAGGAAGAACAGGAAAAGCTAAGTTTCTCACCAAGTGTTCAGGCCCTTATCATTCAGCTCCAACCTCCTTGCTTTAGCAATATAGATCCCACTACACCTGACACCCTCAAAGCTCCAGCCATTCCACGTTATTCTCTATTCCCTGGACAGGCCTTGTAAGTGCCTGAAATTCTCTCTGTCTCCAGCCGTCAGAATCTTAAGTATCATCAAAGCCTAATTTGAACAACACCTGCTCTATGAAGTTTCCCATCATCCCTGAAGAGGACTAGATCTTTCCCATGTCTCTGTACTCTTGATGCTTTAATGTAACTTTATTATATTCTGAGTATGTTGTACCTTTTATGATTAATTATTAAGTAAATATCTGAGCAAGCAACATATCTTCATCTTTCTTACATATTAACACAACTATTTTTTAACAGGAAAGGAATAACAGAAAAATCTCCTAATGACTGAGGAAGTCAATTCTTCCCTATAGATTAAATTTTTTAACACTTGGAAAAAGTAAAGTGAAATATGGATACTTTTAGTTAGATGTCCAAAGAGAGAAAAAAGAAAAAGAAAATATTTTTAAAAACCTGCTATGGTAGGGTAAGTGAAAGGCTTCTTTTTTTCCTTTTTTTTTTTCCACTTTAACGTTTTTCTCATCTCTGAAGTGGAAACACAGAGATGACATCAAGCTTAATTAATATAATCCACTTGATAAAGAGCCAAACTTCATAACTGTATAAAGTGGATGTCTAATGAATACAAGTTTTCTGGGAAATATCTAATTGGGCTGGACGTGTTTATTTCTTGGGTTTTGCATCCCCCGCCCCGCCATTCCCATGATACTACATTTACTATACATTTACTTAATTTAAAAAATATCACATTTCCGTATTAGAAATAGATGATAGACTTCTTAAGGGCAGCAGCTGTGCTCTGTGCTTCTCCCCTGTTGTGTTATGCATATAGCGCTAAGGCACACTGGAGAACTTGAATAAATTAAAGTTAAACTGTACTAAGTTGTGGGAGAGGAAACAACATGGTTAAGAAAATAACACTAGATTGTGAGTCAAGATCTACGGCTCGGCCACCCTGAATAAGCCCGATCCCGTCTGATCTCAGAAGCTAAGCAGTATTGGGCCTAGTTAGTACTTAGATGGGAGACCACCTAGGAAGACCAGGTGCTACAGGCATAAAAAATAAAAAATAAGGGATTATAAGCTGACAAGGTCCTTGCAATCTGTGAGGTCAACCAAGGGTTGCCTCTTTTTAAAAAAAATTAAAAAATAAAATAAAATAAAAAGATTATGAGTCAAAAATCTAACCCTGGTTCTATTTCTAACTCACTATGTAACCCTGGGCAGGTCATTTCAATTTTGAGAGTCTTAGCTGACTCATCTATTATGTGATGACATAATATAAATTTTATATTTTATATTCCAAATATAAAACGATAAAATGTGTGTATTGGTATTGATGTTATTAGAGGATACTATTGGTTTCGGTATTGATCTTATTAGAGGACCAAGATCAAATTACTTAGCAAGATGTTCTATAAATTACTATATATAAAGGTCATGTTATTTAATCACAAATCTGGGAAGGTTTTCCTACAGTTCGGACTAATACTCTTTTAATTAAGTATCCTAAAATAGTCTAAAAGTTTGCTAATTTGTCCATATTTAAATCACTCTAACAAAAAGTCTAGTTAGTATATTGGATTTTTTCAAATATTCAAAGCATGTCTGTTTTTGTTCACTTTTTTTTGCATGTTTGGACCATGCGTCACTAATATAAAGTAACAGAAGTACATATACTCAGATATCTAACAAAATCAGACCAAGTCTAAAAGAAGTCAATAGTATGGTAACAAACATTCAATAAAAGTTTGGAAAATATAACCCATGATATTAATATTCAAGGATATCTAACAAAATATGAAATATTCTGTGTCTGGTCTGCTAGCCACATTTTGAGTTTGAGATAAGCCACAGTCAAAACATAACCAGACATGTGAGGGGTGAGGCCTAAAAGGGGATCAAGCAGGAAATAGATATCCAGAGACCATATTCAGAATATTTAAAAAACTAATATCCACCCCAGACATCTTCCTAAATAATTCGTAGAACTCTTTAACTTTCTCTTTATCTGAAGGATCTAAGTTACTTTAGGGACTGCCAGGCATCTTTTTGTTTAGGGCACCTTTGATACATGTATTATGATACATGTCTTCAGGCTGCTGATGCTTGTCCTGCAAAGATTCAATTTATAATAGTAAGAAGGACTTGTGAAATCTTGGGAATAGAAAACTTTTTTTATGAGTTAGTGATTTTTATTTAAACCAATTGGAAAGGGTAAACTAATCTGAAACACACACACACACACACACACACACACACACACACACACACACGTGATATACATCAATAATTTCAACAATTTCCATCACACTACATTTATAAGCCAAAAATGTCTCTAAGTCACGACAGCTTTACAGATTTTGTTCTTTACTAGCTGCTAAGATCCAGAAATAGTAAAATTTCTGTCTTTTGTTCCCCTAAAACAGTACTCATCCCAGCAGTGGGGATAAAGTTGGTGCAGGCAGTAAAGTGTTACGAACTTATACACGATAAATTTCTTAGATTATCAATTCAACTCAGTAGGCACTTGCATAACTAATCCAGTGTGAAGCATGCGAGAACTTTTGGTTAAATTTCAAGTACATGGGCAAATTCATGAAGTGAAAGATAAACGTTTAAGGACTTCAAGTGATCAAAATGCTTACAGTCCAGTCAGTAGCAAGGAAGAAAACTATATCTAAATTAGTCTGTCCTCATAATACCACAGATTGTTAAATTGATTGATGCTTAGTCTAGCAAAATTCCTGGCACACACTACTGTTAAATAAAATTTTTTTAAATGAATGAACGAATCAGTCAATAAAACTATCAGGTTGTCTGAGTTTCAAAATATATATAACTTCTCTAGCATCTTCTACCTGCACAACTGATCTCAAGGTGAAGAAGTCAGGTCATCCTAACCTCCATTTATTTAGCTAAGAAAGTAATCTGGTTTAAAAGCCTTTTAGATCTGGTCTTTGTTTATCCAGATCCAGCTTCTTAGAAGGTGTGCTTCAACCAACTTCATTTATTTCAGGCCCTCGAATGTACTGTGCTGTCTCACCTCTGAACAATTTACTGTCATCTCTGTCTGGAAAGTTCCATGCCTCTCCCACTTAGGTCTCAGTCTAGATTTCATTTCCTTTGGTCAGCTTTTCCTTCCAATATTATCCCTCTCTATCCTTCCCAGCTACCCAAACTGTTAGACATTGTCCTTTTTATACCCTTATCTCATTTTGTTATACTTAGTTGTTTTATTTTCTGTTTCCTACACTAAACTGGATTAATTGAGAGAGCAGCAATTGTTTCTAGCTCAACTACTGTATCCCTTCTGCCTAGAATCACGCTGGGCATATATTTGGAGCTCAGCAAACAGTTGTTGAATAAATGAGTGAAGAAATGATGAGTGGATAAATGTTAGCCTTTTATGAGAATGAAAATGAAGTGGTCTTCACTTCTCAGAATTACAAACTCTAAAATAAGTCATAGTTGCAAAGCATGACAAGGAAACTAGTGCAGCTATTCTAACTCCTGTAATAAAATTTATTTTTTTCTGCGGCTTCACAGATTACCAAGCAGAATGTCTAAATAACATTTAAAATCACTTTCCATAAATTACAATTTTTCTGCTCAAGACATCAGTTTATTTTAAACATTAACTTGAACACAAAGATAATTGAGCACCTTTTTAAAAATAGAATTTCATGCCAGCTAGGAAATAGATCTTTATATCCAAAACTGTTGGCTACAGAAACCCTTCAAGTATCATAATAGCTGGCCTGGGAGACTTTCCAATAATATGTTAAATCAATGTATCTAACACTGACTTTTGGCTTTAATTTCCTCTTATTCCACAAATTCACATTAGGTAACACATCTGAAAGCAGTTTTTGAGAAACAATTTTCTCAGCTCAATTAGTAACTACTATTTCCCTACTTTGTATGTGTGTTGTTGGAGCTGTGAGGGGCTGCAATCTGATGCAACCTTGAACTAACTTTAATTCTGCACAGCCCACCCCTACTAGCAACTGTACTAAAACAACCTGGATGTTGGAGGCCATAAGGCCCCTGGCAGAGAGGCCCTGTAGAAGCGCAAGAGACAAACACCTTCACCTGAGATCAGGTAACCACACTGACGTCTCTCCACAAGGGTTCTTTTACCAATCCACTTAGTCTAATTTTTCTTCAGAGGTTCCTCTGTGTAATCCATTCTGTTTGGTTTCTGTGTCCCTCCCCCCAATCATCTGGACCCAATTTACAAACCCCAAACTGCCCAAGAATTTATGCAGGGCCTTTTCTGGGAGCGTCTGGAAGGGAAGTGTAAACCAGACAAGACAGAGGCCAGGAGCAGATCTGCTTTAATCCGAGAGGCTGGTCACAACTACCAAGGGGAATGTTAGTCAGCGACTAGGCCTTACTTTGCGGTGAAGGGAAAACCCTCGCGGCGGGAGCTGGCTGGGAGGGCAAGAGGGCACAGTGATGGATAGAAAAGCTTTGAGGTGGAGAGCTTTACCGAGCCTCTCTTGATGGCTCTGCACGCAAGGGGACCCGAGCCTCATTCCACCATTCCATGGGCGCCGAAATCGGCGGGAAGATCTCCCGATCCTGCAGGATCAGCTGTGCCCCAGGCCTCGCTTTCCCCGCGGGTCCACTCAGGTTGTTTGTTTGTTTTGTTGTTGTTGTTGTTGTTGTTGTTGTTTGAGAAATATGACGAGAAACCTGCCTGGGAACCCGGTGCCACCCGCGCGAGCCTCTCTGAGAAAAGCAGCCAGCAGAGTCTGAGCTGTTCTTATACCCGGGTCTCCCTGACCTCCTCTCTCCCCACCCCACCCCCACCCCCGGCTCTTCCTTGCACACACACAGGGTTTCGGAGGTTCCTTCTCACTAATTCATCTGGGTGCGGTCGCCTAGGGAGGTACATCCTGGTTAGTAGGGAAGGCCGGCTGTGGGGGCTTCCAGGGGTCGGAGGAGAGAGCGCGCGAGTCCCAGCCTGGCTCGGCTACACGCGGCTGGGAAGCACATGTTCATACAAACACTGCCACAAGGCGGTCTTTCTCCGCACCCCGCCTCCGCCTGCCCTCAGCTGCCACCGTCAGTTCCGCCCCGTGCCCTCCTCCCACCTACTCTCCCGAGGGGCAGCCTCGAGGCAGAGAATGACCACAGCCGCTTTCGTCCCTTCCGCCCCCAGGGCCATAAGCAAACTTGCATAACCCACTAACCTCTTCCAGGGGGACCAGGGCAGCCAGCCAAGACCACTCTCTTCCCAGTGAGTGTGTGGGAAAAGGTACAGGGCCCAAAGGGGAAACGGGGTGCCAGTCAGAGCCCCAGCGAACACTCCTCGGGAGGAGCAGCCCCGCCTACCGCTCCAGCCCCTTCCCCAGTGGCATGCCAGTGATCAGGGCGCAGCTCCGACCCCAGATGGGCAGCACGTTTGCTGGCCTCCTGAGGACAAGAGGCGATTGCCTGAGCCCCGTGGGTCTAACATCGCCCCAATGCCCGAAGTTCTGCAGAGACCCTCTTTCTCTCTTTCCTGCTTTCCCCATCCCGCAACCCTGCCCCACGCCTGTGTCCTGCGGTCCAGGCTGCGCGAACAGAACCCAGGAGACCGCTAGCACCCCAGCAATTCCCCAGGCAGGACGCCCAGAGTAACACTGCGGGGAAGCGGGACCTCAGCCAGGGCCCCGAGGGAGGAGAAGGGAAGGAGGGCGCGAAGGCAGCGGGAGCTGGGACCCGGGAAGGCGTAGGAGCCCAGCTCCAGAGCCGCGGGAGCCACTGCCGCCGGCGTCGGGATGCGAGCCAGCGAGCTTTCCCTCGGGAGCCTCAGGATCTCTTTAGCATAAACGGAGAGACCAGCTGGCAAGAGGCTTCCTTTAAAACACAATATTTTACAAATTGAGGAGACAGGAGGAGGATGCCACGGCTGCTCAAGGCTCCCAACTTCAAAAAAGCGGGAGCACAAATCTCCAACCGGCTCAGAGGATTCAGGGGGTGGGGAGAGGGGTTGGTCTAACCCCTGTCCCAGCGGGTGGGCTACTTACGTTTTTGCCGTGTGGGAGACTTTTCCACGCCTTGTCCTGTGGGCTCCTAAATGCATTTGTATGCATTTGTCCGAGCAGCGAAGCGCTAACGGAAAACAGAAGCCAACTCCGAGCCACTAAGGGTGCAAGTACTGTCCATGAAAAAGGAAAACAAAATCACATAAAGACGGTGCTCCAAAACCGCAATAGCAACAACAACAACAACCAAAAAAAAAAAAAAAAAAAAAAAAAAAGAGGAGGAGATGGGGAGGAAGAGAAATAGCACCCGAAGGGTAGATGGCTAAGCTGCCTAGCTCCCTAGCTTGGAAACAGACGAGCCCAGAGGGAGCGCTCCCCTGGGAGGACGGGCGAGGAGGGAGACCTCACTGTCGAGCGGCGGGGCGCGGGCAGCAGCGGGAGCTCGGCTGCGAGTGCAGCCCTCAAGTTCACTTGCGGTTCAAAGGCGACTCTGACTCCAGTGGAGTCCTCTGCTTTGGGCCTGGGAGGAGAAAGAGGTGGCGGGAGGGAATGAGATGAAGGGGGGCTGGGGAGGAGGAAGTCCTCGGAAACAACCCGCGCCGGAACATTTGTCAGACAAGCACACACACCCACTTCGAAAAATCTAGTCGGTGCAAGGGGGCCAGTGGCAACCGAAGGCGCTCAGCGTTGACTGCCGCCGGCTGCTTCCCCTGGAAGAAGAGAAGCCAAGCCAATCCAGCCGGTGTTAAATTTCACCGCTCACTGACTTGCAGTGACATCACTAAACATAGTGCACACCCACCCCCTCCGCCCCGCAACCTTCCCCCAACCCGCATCTAGCTCCGGCGCCCTTGTCCGTAAACTCCTGGGCCGGCCGCGCCCGGGGAGCGCACGCAGCCTTCCGGCACCTCCCGGACACTCTTGCTTCCCACGCGGTCCTTCCTCTACGTTTCAAAAACTTGTAGGTGACTAGTCTCCTTCCTTCTCCTTTCTTCGTCGAATTGTCCATGTACCATTCCCTTTTCCAGCAATCCCCAATTTGATGTCTTCCTCTTGCGTGTCTCCCATCCCCAACCTTTTTCTCTAGCCTCTTCAGACACATACTGAAATCAGTCCCACCTCAGCGGGAGTCCTTCCTTACTCTCTACCAATTTTCTTGCTTCCTTTTTTTTTTTTTTTTTGCAGTGATGCTTGTGGCCTAAGTCATATTGTAAACTAACTGCAACGGTTGGTCCTCATTTCTACCTTTTTTCCCCTTCATTCTTTCCTTTCACTCTGTCCCCCTTGCTACTTCCTAGTGATTTTTCTCTCCTGTAATCTACTTTTCTGCTTCTGCTCTTTTCTTTCTTACAAGCACAGATTCATGCTTTGCATTTACGCATCAGAAGCATGCTAACACAGCAGAGCCTTACCTTTTTCGATTTTTTTAAACAAATTTCTTTTTTGACTTAAGCCCTCTTTCCTCCACAGCCTTTTCATACTGAGAAGTCCACCTTCCAATTTTCGAGAAAAAAAAATTAAGTTTTGATTTTATCTTCTTTATTATTAAGACTGGAAATTCCAGGAGGCCAGGAATCTATTATCTTGCTTATAATTATATTTTCAGCGCCTAAAATGCTACTTGGCATGCCTGTTTAATAAATAACTGCTGTATACCACTGAATATCATTTCTCCAAGTTTTCCTTGTCTGTTCTGCACACTATCCACAGTCAATGACCTGTCCACATGCTGAAAGGCATCCCACATTACACACATATGATAAAGGTTAAAGTGACAATATTGATGAATAGGAATGATTGATATGATCCTTGGAATTTGAGGAATTTTTTTCTTGAGCAAAATATTGGGGATTTTTTTTCTCCAATATATAGAATTTATTTTTTAAGGCTTACAGCACTTGGTATTCCTAGGTGGTCTTCCATCCAAGTTCTAACCAGGCCTGACTCTGCTTAGCTTCTGAGATCAGATGAGATTGGGCATATTCAGGGTGGCATGGCCATAGACCAATATATAGAATTTGATTCATCCTCCTCTCCCTCACTTTTTCAGCTTTTAATTTTTAAATAATTTTAGATTTACATAAAAGTTACCAAAATACTACAGAGAAATTCTGTGTGGCCTTCCCTTTTCTCTAGTGTTAATTAATGTCTCATTAACCACAGCACAATTATCAAAATCAGGAAATTAACACTACTGCAATACTATTGACTAATCTACAAGTCTTATTCAAATTTTGTCAGTTTTCCCAAATGTCCTCTGTCTGATCCAGGATCTAATCCAGGATCTTACACTATGTTTAGTTAGTTAATAAATTAACAAAGACATTAAAAAATTGTCATCTCTCCTTAGTCTCCTCCCAACTGTGAAAGTTCCTGTCTTCCGTATTTCATGACTTAACATTTTGAAGAGCCCTCGTCAGTCATTTTGTAGAATGTCTCTCAGTATAGATTTGTGTGATGTATTCTCATGAATATATTCAGGTTATATATTTTCAGTATAAATACCACTGAAGTGATGTTGTGCCTTTCTCAGAGCATCATATCTGGTATACATATGTTGATATGTCTTATTATATTACTAGTGATGTTAACTTTGATCACTTAGTTAAGGTGCCACATGCCAAGTCTAGTCACTGTAAAACCCCTTCCCCCCAATTTTCATAACAGATAGCCACAGCTTTCTGGAATCTTTCAAGAAACTCAGTATTGAAAGAAGATAGTCACTCTTAAACAGCCTTAAAGTACAGTTTTTCTGTTTTTGACTTCTAGTCAACTAAGGAAGGACAGGTAACTTTTGGTTTGGTGGAAAGAAGAGATAAGAATTAAGCAGATGTTAAGTAACTCACGTAATCTGTGTCTCCATTTCCCCATCAATTATTTGAAAATTAAAAAGATTTGTTTTTCTATTCACAATGTTGAGTCTGAATTTTTGAATTCTGTATAAAATGGAATTACTATTAAAATATAAGTCAGGTTCTTTGAGTATAAGAAGAGACTATGACCTATTTAGAATCAATAGAGCCCTTATCATGCAGAAGATGCCAAAGGGTACGCATACCCTCAAATAAAGTACATCGTTAGGGGAAAAGAAGAAATTTGCTCAGTAAAAAATAAACAATGTAAGGTTTAAATGCTATAGACATTTTAAAAATGGTGGAGATCAGCACAGATCAAATTAATCAAGACAAATTAACCAGAGACCTTGAGATTTAGCTTAGTTTAAGGAAAACTGAGACAGTTGGTCTCTTCATGACCTTGATATTTGCAAAGAGTTCAGATCATTTTTTGGCAGAATGTCTAGATCTATAACATATGAAGATTTCTTATAAAACAGCAAGAAAAGAGACGATTATAGAAATATAAAAAATGGGCAAAGGGAATATGTAATTTTCATAGGAAAAATAAAATTGGCCCAAAACAAAATAAAATACTTAACCAACTCAATTCAAGAAATGCAAGTTTAAAATAATAAGCTCCCATGTTTTGTTTTGTTTTTTAAAAAGCAAATGACAAAGATTTTTAAAGAAAGCATAACATTCAATGTTGATGAGGTAGAGTGAAGCTGGTACTCTTATACCAGCTAGAGGAGTGTAAATTAGGCCCAACTAGAGAAAATTTGCCAATATGGATTAAGGTCCTTAAAAATGCTATATTTTTTGATCAGTCATTTTGATTCTAGAACTATATCCTAGGGATACAGTTATCAAATACACCCATGAAAACATATGCATAAGAATGATCATCACAGAATTATTCTATTTCTAAATAATGAAATTATGGCATATTCATATAGTGTAATATTATACAATGACAAAAAATAAAATTTTGAAGGATATTTCCTAATACAGAAAATTCTTAAAATATTTAAAGTTGAAAAAAAGAGGATGAGAAACTATATATAAAGCAATACATATGTGTGTCTATAGTGTTTATTATATATTCTAGAATAAAGACTGAAAAGAAATAAACCAAAATAGTAATAGTAACATAAAAATAATTTCTGGGTGGTGAAATTGGTGATGATAAATTAAATTTGACCCTTTATTATTTTTATTTTACCATTTTATTTTTTATAATAAGCATGTATTATTTACATAAGTCAGAGAAGAACTAATAAAAGTTTAAGATTGAGGAAAATAGTTGGATTAGACTCCTGAGGAGTATATGGATGGTTTGGAATAACTAACATACAGGCTATACTAGAAGAGAATTAAAAAGATATAATAAATGAGTTTGTGTAGGTAGAGAAAACAGAATCATAAACTGAGCAGGGACAACCAAATGGGTAGTCAGATACACACACACTTGCATAATTATGCTAGGAGAAAAACTCTACATTTTAAATGTAATGTTGCAAGTTTGTCCTTGAAAACCTCCCTATGATTTTTCCTCCATAACATGTTAAAGCAAGCTAGAGCCCTCTACTGGGATGGTCTTCCAGGCAGTCTAGAATTATATTTTAAATTATAAACTGACAGGTTCATATGCCTCTATCCAGAAATGAACTTAGTATTTTTCATATTCAGTTCTTACAAGGCCAATTTTCTACTAACTATATACTAATTTTCTCAACGTCATATGAGTGTAAAGGCAAAGGTTATTGTTTTACTATTGCAAAGATATGTTAAAAAGAAGTAGACTACAGAGAACTCACAATTAGGTAAAAGAGTTGCATAGCACTAGCAAACATTTGCTTGAATATTTATGGAATCTTATTTAGATGGTAACGTAGAGTGAGGTGGCTGAGGTAAGAATATAGTAGGAAAAAAATCCAGATTTTGAATTTCAAGTGTAAGATAGGTTATGGTTTATACTTTTATTTAAGAACACATTTGAATAATACTTGTCTATGGAAGTATTAAAGAGCCAAATAAGACGTCTTACTTCTCTCATTTCATTATATCTTTGGTTTCTTTTATAATAAGGTTTATTTTCCCCATCTGAAATCAGCACAACTATGTCCCAATAATTTATGTCAGATATTTAGTATATTTTACATGAATGCTCACTCATACAACATGCTACAGATTTTAACAGAGGACCTAACTTATAGAAACCAGTGATGCGATAACATCATCAAAAGTCAGATTGTGGATAGTAATTCGCCTGTGGTAGCACATAAGAACTCTGACTCATACTCATGACTCTCAATCAGCATCTTTAGTTAAAATTGCTCTCACATTACTAAGAACATCAGAAAATTCAATATGGAACATTTCCATTTTATATTTTCCAACTATTTCCTCGTGTATACAGCCCCCACACTTTTCCAAAAAGAGAAAAACAAACTAATGGTAAGAGTGTTTTTTGAGTTGTAGAAATGGAAGAAACTTTCATATTTTGGAATAATATTCTTGCAACAATAGTGCTAAGATTATGAAAGATCATAAAAATATCTATTTTTTCCATGGAAGAGAAGAAAGTTAATTTGCACCAGGCCAGTCCCTGAAATTAATAGGAGGCAACAAATGCCTACACATTATTGCAAGTCTTGGCATATATTAGAAAGGACACATCCATTTCTATCAAAATCAAAATTTAATAACCCATATCAAAGTCTGATTAGTTGCCCGAGGGTATAAAGAAGCAATATGAATATTTTAGCATGTGTATAGAGTTCAAGCAATCATATTCAAAATTATTATAATGATGTCAAGATTGCTTGGATTCTGCACAGAGGATAAACTAAGGAACTGGTGTGGTGCTTATTTTCACGTGTTCTGATTGACGAAGAGACATTGAGGAGCAAAATGAAGCTAGAAAAGGAAGACAAGAAATAAACTGATATTACCAAGCACATCTAGGTAATGGAGCACAGTTTTAGGCGCTGTTACAAATCTTCTGTAATAATCTTTTCAACCACCTAATTAAGAGACATTATTATATTAATTTTATACGAAAACAAAGGCTCTGAGAGGCTAATTTACTTTTCCAAGGTAATACAGCTAATAAATGGTAAAGCTAAAACCTTAGCCCAGATCCATCAAACTTCTAAGGTCTATGATCTTTGGAATTCAATAATTCTCAAATTTTAGTGTGCACATAAGTCCACATGAGTTGCTTTTTATAATTTTTACAGATTCCAGAGTCTCAATGCCTAGATAATCTGCTTGAGTACATCTAAGGCGGGGCTCAGGAATCTGCATTTTTAACAAGTACTACAAATAATTGTGATGCAGATAGAATAGTGATCGCATATTAACATCTCAACCCATTCTTGATGTAGTTACCACACACAATACTTAATTGACTACCTGTGAAATCTCATATTAAGTACTCTTGTTAAGTACCTGGGCAGAATAATTGTGACTTAATTAAAATTCCATGCTCAAGTATTTATTGAATAAATGAATAAATAGTTGAATGTCTACTATGTATAAGGCAATGTTCTAAAACCTGAGGTTGTGAAGATACATGGCATAATTACTACTCTTAGGAGCTTATAACCTGCTAGAGACAGAATCTAGTAAGAAAATCAACTGGTATAGATGATAGAAAAAGAAAGAATAAACAGCTGGTGATGTAGCACAGTTGGGAAACAAAGGAGATAGTATACAATTCTATTGAGAGTGAGTAAGAACATGTAAAGCTCAGATCTTTAAAAATGAGTAGGCATTTGCCAAGTAGATAAGAAAGTTCGAACCAATCCAGGGTGGTGAGAGCATGGAGGTATGAAAAGCCCTGGCACTGAGATCAGGGACCTGCATTTGGAATGGCTACAATATAGAGATGAGGCTGGAAAGATCACAGAGTTGCAGGAATTTGGACTTAGCCTAATTTCCTCTCCTATCCAACCTTTTATAATAATGAAAATAGCCATGATTCCTTAGAAACTGATGAAACATTTGAGAGATGCACACTTAAACTTTACTCATTTTAAAATATGATTCCTGGAAGTTAAGATTTCATTGGGGGTTTAGAACATGATGCATTTTAGTTAGAGACACCGAATTTGTTAAAGAATTAAGGGATACTTATGTCTGTAATAACCGTGTCCCTAGGCCAGTCTTTAAATGGGGACTTTGAGAAGGTGACAAAAATATTCATAAAAATGGCTTAAAATTCACTTTGAGAAGTAGTCACATGGTTACTATGGCATCTTTATATACAACAGATTCCAAATGATAAAATATCTCAATCCCTCCTCACTAGGGAAACTAATGAATAGCCTTACCTTAGATATTGAAGAAATTTTTCAGTTCTAATACAGGATGGATTTCCTGTCTTTTATTACTCAAACTTTGTTAATCTTCTTTGCTGCTACTCTTCCCTTCCCAAGTCTGTTTATGCTACGATCTCTCTTCTTTTGTTCTGGTCCTCTATTCTCAGTCTCATGAATTTACTCAAATGTGCGTCAGTTGGCAGAATGATCTTCCTTTCTTGCTTTGCTGGTCCAGGAGCTAGTGAGTTCTATGTAAGATGTTTTCTTCCACGCGGATGCCCAGGTTCTTCAAGGTGCTTTGGGCCATATCATGCTGGAAGGGTGTTTTGTTCTGACTTTTGGTGGGAAGAGTTACATATTTATTGAGACTAGACCTGAAAATCAGAGAGAAACAGATATTCTTTACATATTTTGCATAACACTAGGAGCACACCATTCCCTTTGAGCAAAATCTCAGGATTATATAGTTCGATTATTTTACACCCATTGTATCATAGTTTACCTGTTCAAATAAAACCTGAAAGTACCAAGAACTAGGATGAACCTACTGTCCATTAATTATCTCTGCCATCCCAGTCACCTGTCTCTCATTCCTTCTGTGTAATGGCTTACTGTTCTAGCCTTTTAGCACAATTTCTATATTGTTCATTTGTGAAGTGAACTAAATAGGGGCTACCCATTGATGTGAAAGCAACTCACTTTCTTTCTGGTGGAGAACTTTAATCAGTTTCAAGGTCATAGCCAAGGGACTAGGATAATCTGAGTCCAAACACCAATCAAGATAAAAGGGACACATATGTACAGTAGATCACTCCACTAAGTACTCTATATTTTGTTTTCATCTGGCTTTCAAGTGTGTGTGTGTGTGTGTGTGTGTGTGTGTGTGTGTGTGTGTGTATGTGTGTGTGTGTGTGTGAAGTCAAAAGAACATGGCCCCGGGGATGTATGTTACCATGGGCATCATGCCTGTGTAGCAAAGTGTTACAGCAGCACCATTCAAACTCCTCATGTTCACAATCTGTCAGCATTTCCATTTTAAACGCTTTCTGAATGAATTCCAAAAGCTACAGCATTACCAGAGCCCATTAATTTTCAAATGTATATATAGTTAAATTAAAATTGGTACTTTGGACTTTGCCTTTGAAACTTAGAGATTTCTCTCCTGACTCATTCCTCTTCCCACTAAAAAATAATTGCTACAAACAATGTACTCCTGGTACCACATGTGATATAGTAGGCTGGAGACAGGAGAGAGCCTGATTAGGGGAGAATTATCTCCAGAGATATATTTTTCTCTAAACCTTTTAGTGTATCTTCATTCAAATTCCTTTACAAAACTATAATCATAGAGCCATTAACGGGAATAACAGGTATTTCAGTAGTGAAAAAAAAAAGTCTACGCAGATTTACTCTTTCTGAATCTCCTCTGGCAATATCTCTCACTTTTCTTAGGGACAAAATTCTAGCCTAAAAGTTTTTGGAGAAAAAAAGGTTAATGTTATATGTTTTAATAAGAGTGTGATACTGTTCTAGATGTACAGAAATAAAATTATTTTCAAATAATAGTTTGAAGATATGTTAACAGATCATTGAGGTGCTTAGAATCATAGTAGAACACTAACTGGTGTTTCCTAATGTTAAAATATTTTTCATCAAGAAATATATCATCGAAAGAGAGTACATCATGTGTATATGCAAAATTGAAAGGAGAAGAAAACAACACTACCACATAAGAAATATGACATGAATATCTTTAAGCTTCTGTGTGCCCCACTCCTCTCCATTGACTCCCACCCCTGCCTCAGCCACTTCTTCTAACGTTAAAAAATATATTTTTTACAAGAAGATTTGGGCTGAAACCAATTTATTTTCAAGTATATCAAGAATTACCATTTACTCAATACAATTTGTGAAAGATTATGGTGGGGGTTATATTTCTGTCCCCACTGAAAATAAATCCTTTGGTTTTTAGCTTTAAACAGTTCTGCATTTGTCCAGTCAGTCTGTCCATGACTCCTTTCCTGAGGCTTATCTAGGTCTTTGCTTGGAAAGGGCACTCCCACTTCTGATCTCTCTGTGCCAGCCAATCCATCTGCCACAGTTGTTTCCTAGCGGACCTGAAAATAAGAGTGCGTGATTAAGAGTAGGACTCAATATAACTACACTTGATTCCACTGGCTCTCATCCAATATGGAAAACAAATCCAAACAATTATATTTGACCCTCTTGCTCTAAAATAAGATTTCCAACATAGTCTCACTTTTATTTATTCAAAAATCTCAAAGATTTCAGATTGTCAAGAATTCCAAGATGAAATTTTCTAAATTTACCCTTTGAATTGCACCTTCTAAAATTATTTTTTCTGACATACAATTTTTACGCTTTAATGTTTATTATGATGTAGTATGTCTCCCATTTTGTTCAAGCAAACACTAAAAGTTTATACTAACCATATGAACTAATCTTGCAGAATTATTTTCCTTCTATTTAATTTTGTGTAGTGTTCACATACAATTACATAAATATTCCTGTGCACCTATTTTGTGTGTGTGTGTGGGGTGGGGGTGAGGGAAGGGGAGAGAGAAATAGAGAGAGACAGAAAGACACAGAGACAGACAAGACTCAAGAACCAAATTTTCTCCTTCATTGCTTCTCTTTATTTTAAGTGTATCTATTCAGCTCTTATTTCCACATTTTAATTGAGGAAGCAAGTTGACTGGAAGGCTTTAGTTGGATTGCATAAAAATCATTTCTTTCCTTAGAGGAAATTTTAGTCACGTTTAAAGACTCCATAGCAATTCTAACAGTTCTTTAAATCAATGGAATAGTTTGTGTTAATATTGAATAAAACTAAAAGAAATGCAAAAACACTTTAATGTATAGACTGCCTCAAAATTAGGGATTCAGGATAGTATCTGTCCACTGTAATTGTTGATTATTTTCTTCTCACTGATTATTTAGTTTTTTTTTTTTATTTTCTCCACACTCATAAACACTGTATCCTATGTGTAGAACAAAATATCTGTAGCCTAGAACCAGAACACTCTATTTTGGAATATATATTCAAGGGGAAAGTATTTAGAATACCATTAGTGCCAACCCAAAAGTATGGGGCATTACTTTGGTTAAAGAAATATTAAATGTGGACAGAAAATATTTAGGAAATACAAGAAATGGAAAGAATTAGAGTGTGTCTTCAAGGATAACCAGGCTAATTCTTAGGAGAAATAGATGTTCTTCCTAAAAATCTTTGGTTTGAATAAAATGCAAGAGAAACAGTGTTAGTGGACAGTAGCTAACATTTTTTTCTCCTCCTGGGTCAGCATTTTATAAAAGAAGGAATATGAAAGGAAAGACTTTTAAGTTCATGAACCAAAATGCATAAAGGATTGTTTTCATTATGTGAAAGTTAAGCAGCACCTGAATTCATGAATAAATACCTGCTTTGTGTGGAATGCTTCTTTTAAAGGCATTGTGATACTAAAAGGACATTTGTGTAAATAATGGTAATAGTTTTAATATATAAACATCACCTTTTGTTATGTGACACTTCTGAAAGATTCTACTAATCCTGTGACTTATGAAATCAGTGAAATTATATAGGTTTTTAAAGGAAATCCACAGGAATATAAAATCCCTCTCCCCCTCTGGATGAGAGAATCAATGCTCTTTTCATGTACTCATATTTCTATAGGTAGGTCTGTAGCTTATAACTGAAAAAGCCCATATACATTTATATGCAATATGGTAGAGTGGGCTTAGCCCAGTATGGGATCAAATCCTAGCTTTGCCACCTAGAAACCACAGATCTCAGGTACATTATTCAATCTCTCTCAGCTTCAGTTTCCCTGTTTGCAAAATAAGAGTAATACTACTATTCATGTTCATGGCGGTTCTGTGAAGAGTAAATGATATAATCCATGTAAGATGCCAGTCTGTGGCACACAGGGCATGATCAAGAAATGTTACTGCCTCCCAACTGTTCTTCAGGTGTGCAGTCCAGGTATTGTTTGTCCCAATTTTACAAATCATGAATCAGAACTGAAGACAAAGCTATAGTCACAGAGCTAATTGTAACAGTCACATTAGAAATACAGGTCTTTCTGATGATGATAATAATAATAGCAGTAACATTATTATTATTTTTACATTAGGTAATGATGACTGTGCTGGTTAGTTGACATTTTACTCTAAGACATAACATACTTCAGGAATGGTGTCATGATTAGGACATTGAATCCATTTATTGTGCCACAAGAAAGAAACGAGGTTGAAGTTTCTGGAATTAAACATATTAATCAGCTAAAGATTTCATTTCCAGAAATTTATCTTATACATTAAACAAAATTCCTTTTCCTTTCTGGGTTTAAAATTTGTTTCTTATTTGCAACTCTTATGAAGCTTACATTGCAGGCAGAAAATGAACTATTCTGTCACAGAGGGTAAAGGCTCTCTTCCCTAGCTGCTTGGTCCAAGCACAGGACAATCATAAACAGCCCTGTTCTCACTTGGAAACAAAACAAAACAAATGCTGCAATTACTTAAGCTATCAGTTTAAACTGAGATACATCTGTCTCCAAACCTCTCCAAATGGTAGCAATTATTAGTTTTAATGTTGATAACTACCACTAATCAAGATTTGTATTTATATCACTACCAATGAATGTGTATTCACATAGCTAGCTTGCATGTGAAACAAACATTCCTATGAATCTAGAATTTGTTTGCTTCCAACTCAGCCAATTTGCCAAGTATTAATAGGCAGAGCCCATAACTGTCCTATGAGAGACATATTTCAGTAACATAGACACTGCATAATATTGTCTTCTGAATCTAATATGGTCAGGAGAAAATCTTTCATTCCCCTCCTTATACTGATTTCACTATTTTTGAAAACATAGAAAATCTGTGGCAATATGGGTACAGGATAGTGTATGATATTCTTTAAAAGTTAATATATATATGCCTTACTGTTAAATTATACAGCTGACACTTATTGGATTTCATTAACCAATGTCACCATAAAAAAATAATAAAATAGATAAATAAAAGTGAATCAATTTCGATCCAAGGTAAGGTTCTAGAGGGTTAATCGAAAGGATTGTTCAGATATGCACATTCACATGTATGCACACACATATGCACATGCGCACACACAGCTGTGCCCATGTGAAGCCAGTATGAGTTCATAAAGACCAAGATCTGACAGACTAATCTAATTTGCATTTTGGACAGGTCAGCAAAACTGGTAGATCAAAGGGATACATTTCAATACAGTGTATCTTCATCTCAGCAAGACATTTGACTAGATTTTTAGGATCCTCTAACGAAGAGAAGAGAGAAATATGTTTTAGATGATAACACAAGCCAAAGAATATATAATTACTCAAGGGATGCTAATAAATCGTTATGAACCTGAAAAAATATCTTCCAGCATATTATAGAGTTCCACACATGGATATGATATGTGATTTCAGTGGGGTGACCAACTTGTCCCGAGTTGCCTAAGACTTTCCTAGTTTGAGTGCTAAAAGTCCCAAATTCTGAGAAAATCCCTCAGTTCCGGGCAAACCAGGGTGACGGTTTGTCACCCTAGATTTGAATAGTGACTACAAGGAATAAGAAATTACCAGGCAGCAGATAGGAAAGCACTGATTCATGAAAGCCTAGTATGTTTCAGAAGCTACAAGTGGTTCAGGATTGCCAGAGCAAGCGTTAGTAGACAAAGAGACAGCTAAAAATAGGGTTCTATAGGATCTTTATTTTTTTAATTGTAGTAAAATATATATAACATAAAATTGACCATTGTTGTATAACCATCACCACCATCCAACCTAGAACAGTTTTCATATCCTCCCCTGAAATTCTGTAGTCATTAAATATTGACTCTCTCTCCAATCAATCCCTAGCAACCAACATACTACTCTCTGTGTCTCTGAATTTACCTACTTTAAGTACCTCATATAAGTCAAATCATATAGTATTTGTCCTTTTGTCACTGGCTTATTTTATTTAGCATAATGTTTTCAAGGTTCATCAATGTTATAGCATATGTCAGAATTTACTTCCTTTTTAAGACTAACCAATTGTATCACATTTTGTTTATCCATTAGTCCCATTCATCCATTGATGGACACTTGGGGTAGCTTCTACTTTTGGCTACTGTGAATAAAGCCACTGTAAACATGGGTGTACAAACATCTGTTTGAGTTTCTGCTTTCAATCTTTTTGAGTATATACCCCAAAGTAGGACTGCTAGATCATACAGTAATTTCATTTTTAATTTTTTGAGGAACCACCATACCCTTTTCCATAGTGGCAGCACCAATTTACATTTACATCAGCAGGGCACAAGGGTTCCAATTTCTCCATATCATTGCTAATACTTGTTATTTTAATTCAACAAATTCAAGAGTCTAAGGAAAAGTGCAACCAGTTTTAGATAAATTGAATATGAGGTACTTGTGAGGCAGCCAAATGAATATGCCTAGTTGGTGGTTGACTATTTTGACCTGGAGTTCAGCATAAATATCTGGGCTTGAGATATATTTATCTCTGTATAGGTAAACCCCGGCACCAAAGATTGTCCAAGGACAGTGTGTGAAATAAGAAAATCATATTGATTTCTGAGAAACATCAAAATACATGGGCCTGACAGAGGGAAAGGAGCCCATGAGAAAGAATATCCATGAAGATGAAATCTACAGAGATACAATTTCAGCTTAAAATAAGAACATTTTAAAAATTAGAGTTGTCCAAAAAATGGGGTAGTGGGGGGAATCCTTTTTTGGATAGTGAGCTCCCAGCCCTTGGGGCTATTATCAGAAGCAAGACAACCCACTTGTCTGGATGTCACAGAAAGAGTTCACTCCCTGGTGATGATTTGGTTTCCATGCTAAAAGTATTCTTTTTAATAACTAGAAAACCTACTGTTTCATCAGAAAACAATGTGAATTAACAGAACCAGGGAGATCTTTACTTGTTTAATACTTGAGGTTTTCAAGACTGATTGAATTTATTAAAGAGAAATATATTAGGCTTCTTTAGTCTTCCAAGTTAAGGGCCAGGCATATCCCACGCAGAAACTGCTGCAAATATTCTGGGAATATAAGCCAAAATAATAACTGTGATTCTTTTAGAAATAATGCTTGCTGAAAGACTGAGATATACTGGCCAAAACACTTTGGTTCCAGTAAGATGAGTAAGAGAACTTGCCAGCAATTCAGAAGACAACTTCGCCTGTTGTGTTTGCCGGTGTGTGTTAAAGTTTTATTTACAGTTATTAAATATGAATATGTGAAGATAATGAATAAAAATGAATGCAATCATAAAGCAGAATTATTCTTGTGTTCTGTATCAAATCATGAGGTTTACAGATTCCCTTGAAATGAAAAGCAACAGTGAAACCTCTCCAAAGAGCCACTTGATAAATATTCTACCTTCAAACTGGAAGAAAAGAGCAACCTTTGCCTTTGAGTACTTTATTTGGTTCTGTAACTCATAATGAGGCCCACTTGTCCTATCACACTGACCTACAGCACAGCTGCATTCTCTCAGACAAGGTCTGCTCCCGGGAACCACCAGACCTGGATGAAATTCACATCGCCAGTTAATGTAATCCACTGCTGGTCTCTGAGGAATTGTAAGGGGCTTTCCAAACAAATGTGAACAGTCTGGGAATCATCTCTATATTCTATACAGAGACAAAGCTGTTTGGGAATGAAGGCAATACATCCTTGTTGTCTTAAAGCCTGAATTATTCATTTTTGACACTCCATCTCCACTGCCGAGAAATGAGGTTTCTATAAAAACTGTACCATTCTAATATCGTTATGGGGTAGGACAGTGAGAATTTGAATGCTGCCTCTATCATTTATCACCTATATAACTTTGGCTATTGCTGTCTCAGTTTCTTTCTCAGTCAAACGGGGTTGTTATGAGAACTAAATCAGTCATAATACATAGTTTATTACAGTGTGGGTACAAAGTGCTCTACAAATGTATGCAGGACATGTGGGGTTTCTGTACCTATTTATTTGGAGAACTTTTCAAGCAAACTGATGTTACTCCTAAGCAAGAAATGGAAGAGGACCAAGATTGCTTACTAAAATTAGCCTTTGGTTTAAAATAAGTTGCCTCACTTGTTGAACTACTGGTGAAAATCACTTTTTCATACCTGTTTTCCAGGGCCTGGGGTCTCCAGTCTTTCCTCAATGAAGAGTTATTTAGGATATAATGACATCCCCAAACTCTTTGGCAAGCTGACCTCTGTGGGGTCCCTAGAGTTCCAGGTGATGAGAGGTTCAGTTGCTAAGAGTTGAAATCATCTAGCTCATTGACTCAATTTTTGAACTAAAATGTTTTAATCACCTATTTTAAGCCATTACCATTATCAAAAAATCATAAAATTTTAGAGCAGGGGGTGGGGTTCTTTGATTATCGAATTCTACTCCTACTTCCTTCATAAAATGAAGAAACTGAGACACAGTGATGCTAAGTGATTTATTCAATATTTCTGAACAAATGAGTAGTAGGGGACAAAAATCTACCCCTCCTGATTCAGCTCCCTCATTCATATTTTCATCCAACAAATATTACTTAAACTCTTACCATGATACTGAGAGTAAGGAGGTGACTAAAATATCATTTAAACCTTCAACTTTAGAGTCTAGAGAATTCTACCAAGTAAATGAGCAATTATCATAGTGTGGTAAATATGAAATGTGGTCACGTAGGGTGGAAAGATGTTATATTCTACCAATAACACCTCATCATCAATGAGGAGGGTTGGCTCTGTGTCAACACTGTCCTAGGCTCTAGGGATATAAATGTGAATAGGTACACAACTGCTGCTCTCCAAAGGTTGTAAAGCTTGTCACAAATACAGTACATAGTTGGCACATTCCATGTTATATGAGTGCTGCTAAGGGAGTTTAGAAGAGAGCTCACCAAGGGATGAGACCACCAGTGAAGATGAAAATGGCATTGGACTTAGAAACGACAATCAGAACAGGATATGTAGTGCTCAGAATTTATTCCAGAAAGGCAGAAATGTGATACTTCCTTATGTCAAATCTGATTCCATCCCCAAATAGGATAGCTATTATTATGACAGTCTTTTTCAGATTTTACAAGAAAGGATTTCAGTGTGATGGACTTAAAGTCTCTTCCTCTGCCACATGTCATTTTCTCTGTTTTGTGTTTATTCTCTCTTAAGGATTCTTGTTATATTCAAATGCATTTTATATTCCCTTCTCAGTATCCCACTTGAGCTGTCCCTCAACAAGTTCTTTTCCTAATCCAGCTTCTTATAAAATATTTCAGAACAGGTTTTATTTTTCATATTAAACTTTAACATTATCCAAACATTACTCAATATGTGACTTCCAAGAAAAAAGTTTTCCAAACATGCATATGTGAATTTTAAAAATACTATTAAAGTCTATTAAGTAAGCAAATAATAAAAAAGTTAATATCAAATGTCTAGACATTATTATCTAAATTTAGACAAATCAGGGTTTTTCTAAATCAAATATGAAATCATCGACCCAAGATAATTAGGAGAAAAATGATGTAATAAAATCAATTTTTTTGTTTTGTTTTTAATAGTTTTGTCAATATGTAATTAATATATCATATAATTTATCTTTTTAGAGTGTACAATTCCATGTCTTTTATTATATTTACAGATTGTACAATAATCAGCACAATTTTAGAACATTTTTGTCCCCCCAAAAGAAACCTTGTAACCATTAGCAGTCGCTCTTCATTTCTCCCCGCCCCCCACAACACTCCTAACCCCAAGCAGCCTCTGATCTACTTTCTGTCTCTATGGATTTGCCTGTTTTGGACATTTCATACCAAAAACAAACAACAACAACAACAACAACAACAAAAACACACCATATAATATGTGGGCTATTGTGACTGACTTCTTTCAGTCAGTATAATGGTTTCAAAGTTCATCTACATTGTAGCATGTATCAATACTTCATCCCTTTTTATTGCTGAATAATATTCCATTGCATGGATATGCCATTTTTATTCATTCATCAGTTGATGGACATTTGGGTTGTTTTCACTTTTTGGCCATTAGGAATAATGCTTTTAAATAGCTATGGAATGTTGCATTTCCTAAGAATTTTCAAATGTTTGCTCTAGAATGGCCAAAGCAATTGAAATAAAAAATAAAGTCCCAAACAACTCTTAGAAATCATATTTCTAAAGATTTATAAATTTTCCCAATTCTCTACATTATTCAGGGAAAAGTTATTTTCCCTGGGAGGAAACTTTACTTTAAGAAACCACTCTAGTATTTCCCTTGCTAAGAAATAAGCCAGATGGTTCCAACACATGGAATTTTACTTGGGAAAAATTCAGAAATATAGAGAAACTTTAATAACTCATTAGAACTAGTTACCATTGTGTGATTCCTAGAAATTTTCTTCTTGATAAAAGATAATGAGATAATAATCAGTGTCTACTAAAAAATAAAAATAAACAAACAAAAAACTTAGAATCTAGCAGCAAGTGGTTATACAGGATCACTATGACTTCTAGAAAGAACCTGGACTGGCATCAAGATGCCTGGATTTGCTACTTACTAAGCAGAAGAGAATAGATTCCACAGATAAGTTTTAAAATGCTTCACTTTAAGTGTGACATTTGATGTTCATGACAAATGCATACACCTGTGAAATCATCATCCTAAAGAAAATCTGAAATATTTCCATCACCCTATAAAGTTCTCTCATGCCATATTGGGGTCAATCTCTTCCGCCATCCCAGGAAGCTACTGATTTTATCCCTAGCACTATAAATCACTTTTACATTTTCTAGAATTTCATATAAATGACAACACACAATAATTATTGTCTTTTCTGGTTTCTGCTCAATTGTTTTTGAGACTCATCCATATTGTTGTGTGCATTAGTTTTTCCTTTTGTTACAGATACAGAGTATATTCTATAGAATAAATACACAATTTATTGATCCTATCCCTTATTGATGGATATCTGGGTTATTTCCAATAAAATTGCTATGGATAACCTATAATCTTGCTATTAGTTTTCCATTTGTCCCTTCAAATTTTTTGTCCCTCTATTTTTCTTTTCCTGCCTTTATTTGGGTTAATCAAATATTTTTTAGTATTCCTTTTATTTTCTCTATTGCTTCTTAAACTTTTTTTAAATTTTTAAAATGGTTTCCCTAGTGCTAAAAATATGCAAATTGAATTTATCAAAAACTATAGACCAACATTTTAACACTTCACCCTTTATATATGATTCTTCATAATTCCCATGCCACAAAAGTAATAATCTTTAAAAGTATAACTCCATTTACCTGTTCTCCCTTTATGTTATTGTCAGATTTTTTACTCCTACATAGTTATCAACCTCACTTTAAAATGTCATTTTTCTTTTAAATGATAAGTGACATTTATATTAACCCATTTATTTAGCATTTCCAGTGCTCTCCTTTCCTTACTACATACTGGAATCCTATATGGCATTATTTCCCTTTAGTCTGAAGAGTATCCTTTATCATTTCTTATAATGAAGTTCATTATTAGAGTTTTTGAAGACTATTTTAAATAGTCTTCAAAAGCTAGACTGGCAGCTTTTTTTCTTTCAGCAATTTAAAGGTATTATACCATTGTTTTCTGGCCCCCATTGATTTTGATAAGTTAGCCATTATTTGTATCATTATTCTCCTGTATTTAATGTCTTTTTTCCCTCTACAGATTTTCTCTCTTTGGTTTGCAACAATTTGATGGGGTTTTTTACCCCTTTATTTAATACTGTTTATTTCTTGATTATAAATCAATGTTTTTAAACAAATTCAGAAAGATTTCCGCCATCATGTCTTTAAATACATTTTATTTTTTATTCTCACTTTCTTTACTTTTGGGGGCTCTATTACATGATAAACTCTATTATATGATAAACCTTTTGATATGGTTCCACAGGCCCTCAAGCACTGTTAATTTTTCTTTTATTTTTTTTCCTCTGTTCTTCAGATTAGAAAATGCCTAGATTTTTCTTCAAGGTCACTGACTCTTTCATATGCTATCTACAATTTGCTGTTAAGCCTAAATGGTGAATTTTTAATTATAGTTGTAATTTTTTATTCTAGAATTTCCATATGATTGCATTTGTTTGTTTAGTTTTTATTTCTCTACTGAGAAACCCTGTTACCTCATTAAGACCATATTCTTTTATTTATTTGAAGACATTTTCCTTTAATTCTTTCAACATATTTATAATAGCTACTTTAAAGTCTTTATCTGCTAAAACTAACATGAGAACATTCTTGGGGTTAGTTTGTATAAACTGTTATTTTCTTGACTATGAAAGTTCTTTGCATGTCTAATAATTTTTGTTAATATACAAAACTTTATAGACAATTGAGGAGACACTGGATTTCATTACTTTCTTTTGCAGAGTGCTGATTTTAGTTTTAGATGTAGTTCAATTACTGGCTCATCAACTTGAACTTGAGCAGCCTTGGTCTTATACCTCATTAGCATGGTTCTGTAGAAAATGCAAGGTGTTTTCCAAGTTCCTGTTACTGGCCATACAGGGGAGACAGAGTTTGGAGAATGAGACTTTGTCAAAGTGGAACTCAAGTAGGTCTTATTCTAGAATGTGGATCTTACTCATAAGGTATGGTCTTACTGGTATTTCAGCTGAATGACAAAGGGATTCAGTCTCTCTATTCTGATGCGGCTAGAACTACAATGTATTCCAGCACTGCTTTGACCACTGCACACTATGCCAAGGTAAAGAAATTGTCCCCAGACAGAGGGCAAAAGTGAGGCTCACCTTGTGAGCTTTCCTTCTCTCAGAGATAAGTTTTGTGTTGCCTGTGGTCCAATGTCTGAAAATAGTTGCTTTATAAAGTGTTTAGTTTTATTGCTGTTTATGGCAAAAGGTTAGTCTTGTGCTAGCTATTCAGTCTTACCCAAAAGCAGAAGTCCTCTATGGCTACAAAATGATTTTTCTTTTTGGCTTGGATGTCTACATAGTAATGGCTCCTTTAACTGCCATAGGAAATCTAGGATCAAGAATGAGTTTGGGAGGAATGATGACTCGGGTTTGTTCATGTTACATAGGAGATATAAGAGAGGCTGGTAGAGATAGTGATATTTTTATCCATTCGTTAATACTCACATTTAAAATCAATCTGCATTTATGCATATGCAAACTATTCCTTCTTATTATATAACTTTAAACTCTTAAACATTTTAAAGGTAAATATACATAGCATTGATTTCGACTCGTCCTTCAGTTATTTTAGAATTAGAATCAAGGTTATATGAAAAATAAAGTTTGCTTTGACAGTGATGTGTCAAAAATTTGAAGGCTTATTTATTTATTTAGAGTGGGGAATGAGCATCTATTTAATCTTGTGATGAAACTAATTTCTCTTTTTATTCGAATCTGCGTGAGTATTACCTCTCAGCTATAGTAGGCTAGATAGAACTCTGTACCATTAATGTGTTCTCACTGAAGTAAAACTCCTCCAATGTACCAACCACAAATATGAAACTAAGGTGCTGACACAACTGGAAGAACATGAGCAATAACGATGAATATATTTTGGTGTTTCTGTGGGCTAAGTCAGGAATTAAAGTAAAAACACTATCATTGAACAGCTCTGAGCCATTGCTATTCCACCATAAAAGTTTCAGTTTTATCAGTTGGAGAATGAAAGGCAATTGGCAATTAGAATGTAAAATTCTTCCGGTAGTCTTTCAGGGATAGCGCCACTGTCAAATAGAAATTACACCATGTCCATTTCTGCATAAGTCTGTAGGCAGCTTCCCACTTGCATTCAGTCCATGGTATTCCTCATACAAGGTAGGCAGCTAAGGGGGCTGCATCCTTGAAACAAAGGTCCACAGTGATTTTCACCTTCAGGCTTCCCTTCTAAATGTGTCAAATACAGTCCCCACCAGAAGGAACATTTGGTATGGTACTGCAAGTTTACCAATTTCACTCTCCTTCTCCCTCTTCCTCTCCATTCGCTTTCCTTACTTCTCCTGCTCTCTTCCCTCCTCTCCCTGCCTACTCTCCACTATGACCTTCTTCTGACTATCTCAGGTTCTGCTCTTTATGTTATATGAATGTATATTAATTTGAACTAATCTTGGTTGCATGAAGACAAATCGAAAGTGCTATGGTTTTATTTTGATAGCTTGGTGACCATTAGAGGGTAGACTGCTTTAAAGTTTGTATTTTATTTGCTTGCTTTCTTGTTTGTTTATATTCCTGGTGCTTAACTTAGTGCCTAACTCATTCAAAATGTGCTTGACAAATCTTTGCTATTGAATGACTTCCATGAAAAGACAACTGTTGCAGTTACTTCGGCATAGGGGACTCTAATGAAATGTAACATGTTGATATTCCATCATCTTCAGTCCAAACTGTCCTTACGTGCTTTCCTGACTTAGTGGAATAAAACAGACATTCTTTACCAAAGAAATAACTGTTGGTACTTTGAAACCTGAACCCCAGCTTTATCATTTACTATTTAGCTGTGTGACAATAGACAAGCTACTTAACGTCTCTGAGTCTGTTTTCTTATTTGTACAATGTGAGTAATAATTGTACTGACTTCACAGGATTACCATGAAGATTAAAAGATAACACATTTGCAGGGCACAATAAGATCTTAATATATACTTACTACTACGATTATCATTGCTATTATTAATTTTTAAGGAGATAAATTAATGAGTATGATGATAATCTTCATAAATGCTAATCAGAGGCAAGAAATATACATACTTTGGTTATTAATCAAATTTCTGACTACATACCAAGTTTTTCTTCTAGAAAATAAGAAAATTAGTTCTTATATAAAGCAAAGATTTTTAAATACTTGTAGCTGATTCTTATGCCTGAAGTAGTATTTATTTACTCATTAACTATAGTTGTCAGAACTGTGTCTCCCCAAAAGTTACATTGAAATCCTAATTCCTGATACCTAAGAATGTGACCTTATTTGGAAATTGGATCTTTGCAAATAGAATCAGTCATGATGATCATATTGGATTAGAGTGGGCCCTAAATCCAATGACTGGTGTCTGTATATGATAAAGGAGAGCAATATTCAGAAACCGAGACACAGACACACAGGGAAGAAGGCCGTATAAAGATAGAGGCAGAGATTGGATTGATAGAGCTGTAAGCCAAGGAACACCAAGGAATACCAGCAACCACAGAAGCTAGGGACAGGCAAAGAAGAATTCTTCCCTAGTCCTTCACAAGGAGCATGGCCCTACCCACACCTTGATTTTGAACTTTAAGGCTCCAGAACAATTAGAGAATACATGTTTGTCATTTTAAGCTACAAAGTTTTTGATATTTTGTTAAGACGGCCCATGGAAAGGAACACAATAACTTACAGAGAGGAGGGGGAGGGGACATTTTTCTCCGTTTTTTAAGTTCATTGTGAAACCAAACTTTAAAAATATCTTTAGTTAGATTTTGTTTAAAATATATGGTTTGTAGGCAGGAACTTCACACTTCATTTTTGTTTTTAAAATTTTTGGAGGGGAATGATATTTATAAACTATGGAAATACAACTACAGGAAGAGGTATTTTAAACATTGGATATGTTTAAGTAATGTACTGATATTTAAGGAGTGTGAGTTACATTCTTATACTGTGGAAGTTCTTTATAATGTTTTCCAAGAAACAAGGTTTTTGAACTCTATGTGTAGGAAACCATTACATGGGGGAAAATATTGCTTTATGGGTCTCCGGCTGGGACTTTTAAGTGTTATGTATGAGAAAACATTGAAGCTGGGGGTAGGGAAAGATGTTATAACAAAGGGATCTTTTATTATGTTCCAAAATGCTAAATTCTGAGGAGTGTTAATAAATAGCCTTCAAATTCATTCTTACTCAATTGCGTTTGTTCACATCGATTTGACGTGCATTAAAAACAATTCTTTGGAGGTAAAATCGAAATTTGAACACAATGGTTTTCAATTAAAAACTTATAGTGCTTTTTGAGATATCTCAGTTCTATTAGGATAGAGGATAAATGATTAGCTCCCCAAATTATGAATATACAACTGAGGTCATTAAGCAGTAGGGGGCATCCAGGATTTGGGAAGCAGGCAGCATGGGAGTAAGAAAAGAGTTTTGAAGTTACAGAGTCCAGATAGTTGTAGAACATTGGTCAATTCAGTCACATTTATTTTACCTTTTAGTTTTCTCACCTATATTATATAATTGTGTAAGTCTTACCTCATCAGTTCTTTAAAGGGTTATTTATGTTAATATGTACAAAGTAGAATAATTTCTAGCATTGATAGATGATCAATAAATATTTTTCCTCCCTCATCTCCATTAAATCTTTAATACACATTTGAGATCACCTCTGTGCCTTTACATCAGGGAACTGGGGAGAGGCTGGATGAAATTCCAGCATGACGTTCATAAACGCAAGTAATGGTGCAATGACTAGGAAATTCCAGCTTCTGCCCTAGTAGTGTGAAACCTGCTGGGTTTCCCTTAGAAGGAGTAGAGGTTTCCATCAATCCGGGAAGTGCCGGGATTGCCTGTTCAGGTGTAATCACCAAAGGGGATTTCTGCTCACTTTGCAATTCCCACGGGGTGCAGAAGAAAGCATATTGAATTGGGGGTGTTGAGAAACAGACTGGGATAAGTTTCTCTAATCCATATGGTAACCTAACTCTTTCAATTGTCCATTCAACAGGTGAGAATAGAATGATTCCAAGATTATTTTGGAGATATGTTAGCTATGGTATATTTTGGAGTCGAGCAACCATTGGTTTGAATCTCAGCTGTACTACTTAATACTCAAAAAACATTAGTTCCCTTTCAATAGATCAGGGGTTCTCAAACTATAGCATGAATCAGAATTACTTGGAAGCTTTGTTAAAACACAGAAGTGAGAACCCCAGAGTTTCTGATTCAGTAGGTCCAGGGTAGGGACCCAAGAATTTTCATTTCTAACAAGTGCCCAGGTGATGCTCCAGATCATACATTAAAAGCCAATGCTCTGGATCAGGAGTCAGCAAAGTACAGCATTTGGGTCTAAACTGGCCCACTGTTTGTTTTTGTAAATGAGGTTTTATTGGAACACATATATGCCCATTTGCTTTATATATCATCTATCCATAGCTGCTTTTGCACTATAATAGCAGAGTTGAGTGGTTGTGACAGACTATATAGCCCACAAAGCCTAAAATATTTACCATCTGGCCCTTTACGGAATGTTAGTAGACTTGTTCTAAACCATTATGTGGTTTTCATCCCGAGTAGTTGTTGGGCACTGACAATTTATATTAAATATTTTTTTCTGTCAGGAGGCCTAGATTATCTTCCCAAATATTAGAAAACGCGACCTCTATGAGCCTGAAGACTTAATTACTGAATCCAGAGAAACGTAATGGTGTTCCCACATAGCACAGTTGTTAAGAAGCCACTTGTGTTTGAACCCCAGCTCTACGACTTCCTGCTGTGTGGCTCTGGATAAATTATTTCACTTCTTATATGTTAAATGGGGATAATAATAGTATTTATCTCATAGAGTTCTTATGAGAAATTAAGGGAGTTACACATTTGAAGCACTTAGAAAAGTCCCTGGCATATAAGAAGCACACAACTAGTGTTAGCTACTATCACTACTATTATTAAGGGAAAAAAAAAAACTTTCAGAGTGCTCTGTTCTCAGAATCATATTTTCCCTTTCCAGGTTTTTCAAGCTTTTTAATTACTACATGAGCTCATTAAGTGTATTCATTGTGTGTTTATGATTGCGATGCCACCACTTATTCTAGTTTATAATATTTGATCACAAATCTTTCTATCCCTAATAATCATCAAAAGCAAAGAGAAAGAATTGTATTTTTATGGGGGTGATTCATTAGAATTAATGACAAAATTAATAGGATGGACCTTACCCAAATCCTTGCTTTTTCAGCAGTCCTTTGTGGAGACTTAAAGTCTTTTCTGAAGTGGGAAGGAGATCAAAGTTCCTTAAAAAAAAAAAAAATTTCCAGCGTATCATACTAAGGAATCTCTGTGGTCAAGCTTAAATTTTTATCCCAAGTTGTTTGTTCTGAGTCTGAGGCTCTCCAGAAAAGTCTTGAGAAATAAGTTCTCTTTATGGTTCTCTCATATGGCTGTTTTGCTTGTTGAACTTTACCTTCTAATAATACTTGAACTTGAAGTACTGAGCATACAAATGATGAAATACAGAGGCTTACTCCGTGACATGAACACGATATCAGTCAGCTCAGCTCTCTTCTCCATTTTGTCCAGTCTGTAATCTAGTTCTCACTCTTTTACCTCCTAACAGTGCAATGGTCTGAGTTGGGCAGATCTAGATTCAAATCATAGTTTTTTTCCCTCTTAGAAGTTGTGAGCCTGGGCCTCTATTTCCTAAAATTGGATAATCGACTTATGTAGGTATTGTAAATGCTAAATGTGAGAGCAAATGACATGTGCTTTTTAGAATTTCTGATGTGTGTAAGGCCTTTGGAAATGTTACATCTTTATCTCCCACCCCCATCGCATTAGCCATTTGTGAACTATGTAAGGTGACCTTGTAATCTGTCTTAGTCCTTTAAATATGGTTTCCTAAATAATAAGAATCTGTGCCCTTTAAGCAGAATTGTAGTCTTCACTTAGGAGAAAGAGCCATCAGTGAAAGAATTAAAAGCCACTGGTAGTAGGCACAGGCGTTCTTTTGAAAAATTTCGGGAAGAGCTAGAGAGTGCCAGAATGGCCAGAGGTACCACTAAGGCCAGGATAAATTAATTGCTGCTTGGAAGCACAGAACTGCTATGGAAGAAGCCTTTTGGTGTTAATGAGGCAATTAACACGTGGGTTAAAAATAGCAGCTAAATTCAAGTTGAAACAAATGAGATTGAAAGCAGTGAAAAAGGCCTGTGGCAGTTATAGGTGTAAATAAGGTGAACACACATAGTTTAGAAAACTGAATTGCTAAACTAGTGAAGGTACAAACCAGAGTTTTTCAAAGAAATGCTTTTTAACCATGACATTGCAACGAACAGATTTAAAAACATGGGCAGGTAGGGAGCTTATTCCTATATCTATACAGTACTTCTCCACTCCAGAAGTAAATCAAATTATCTTACTCATACTTCCCCAATTCCATATTTTCTGGTGACAACCTTAGAATTGCTGGTGAAACTTCCACTGGCCTGTCCATCATTGCAATGTGTCCAAAGTTGTAGAATTAAACCTCGATCTGTACATTTCTCGAGTCAAAACAAACTCTAAATCTTTAACTTTGACGATAAAGCTCTACAGTTCTACTTTTCTGCTCTCAATCAGATAAAACTTTCTCCTATTTCCCAAGCAGTGACCCTCTATTTCTTGATACCTAGTTACTGAAACTGCCTTCATCTGTTCATCTCAAACACTGCAAACCCATCCCCAAGCACATCCAGAGAGCAGCAGGAATTACAGTGAGTTCAGTGCTCCTATTTATCATGGTAGATGATAGAAAGGTAATCTGCAAAAGTCTTAAACTAGTACAAAGATACATCATTTTTTAAATGGCAATCTGGTTTCAGTAACACCTCACTAGTACCTGCTGGAAACTTCATAAACACTTAATGATTAAAAAATAAATTAAAATTATGATTAAATCATAAAGTAATCCATTTTTCTCCTAAACAGAAAAGTTTTAAAATCTGAGGGCAGAAATATTTTGAATTAACTATTAACTTTATGGCAGACTGGTCATGTGGTTTTATAGATAATATCTTTGAAAGTTTCCTGTAACCTTCATATAAACAATCATAACCTCTTAAAGGTGCTGGAGAGCTGAATTAAGGATAAAAGGTTCAAATATACTTTGCCTGCTAAAGAATGTGGTACTTACATAAATTCATCTGGTTTGGAGGTTAAATTTCTACCTTCACTCTATTTAATGAAGAATTCAAACTTCAAAAAGGCAAGGAAAATTTGACTAGTTTGGTTTGACCAAGGCTGGTCTGACCAAGATTGTTTTAAAACCAAATACTCCTAATTTATTCCGGAATCTTCCTGAAAAGGGCTTATGTTCAATTGGCTGTGAACACTAATTCATGAGGCTGGAAGTAAGTTAGCTTATTTATTGTTTAGATGTAGAAACATTTATGAAATATGAACAATGACAACTACAAACAGTTCAGAATTGTCTAGCATCCACAGGAATTGAACTGTGGTGTCAAGGTGTGGTGGGTGCGGATGTTGTGACACCACTGGATGAAGGAAGCAAGCACTAAAAAGCTAAAGCTACTGAATAGGATTGAGAGAGAAGTACCCCTCTTCCATCACCGACGCTTGCCTTGCATGGCTACTGATGTATAAAAGTCATTCGGTCTTTCAAGATTAAAACATGAATGTTTAATTTCTCAAAAGAACTTGCTCGGTGTCAGAGAAGAATTCATCAAGAGGGTCAGACAATTACACAATGATCTTATAACAGTGTGTAAAAGCATCCTGATGATTACAATGATGTCTTTGTTTTCTGCCAGAGCATCTTAATTTTATTTGGCCTCCTTGATGCTGGCACTGGATACACAAACAGCTGTTTTACATTAATGCTCATTTGGTACATTCCACACAGTCCATCACTTGTGAAGTGCAATCAATCAATTCCCCGATTTTTCAACAACCACAGGGCCAGATAAAATATACTTTCTTAAGACAAAATGGTTTCAACTCTGTAGGCAGCAGTATTTTACACTACCATCTACCTTCCTTTTTCCACTAATGCATTTTTTTCCCATTGCCTTTAGCACCCATGACTAATAATACCCTATGCCTAATTTCAGGCTGTGCACTGTCCTCATCTCAACTTTATTAGTTCATCCTAATCATGTTTCCTTGAGTGAACATCACAGATGGCATCTTTTATAATTAGCATGTTGGTCATACAGATTTAGTATTGTTCAGTAAATGGTAGGTTAGAATTTGTGTCCAGTGGCCCAAGCTCACTCTTTCTCCCATTGACTCTGAGACCTTTACTAATCAAATTTTTATGTTTCTATTATTGAACAAGCCAAAAAGCATTTGCCATAATGTAGATGTCCTGAGGGGAAAATTTGACTATATAAATCTATGATATTAATATTTTCATAATGTATTTTATATCTCAATATGCAAAAGCATATGCAAAATGCATCCTATAATTCAGAAAAATAAAATATTGTGTGAAACTCTTATTGGTTTTCTAAAAAAAGAAAAACTATTGCAGTTGATGTATGATTTAGGTAGTAAAATACCTAATAAATATTTATCAAATACCATTTAAATTATAGTGAGTCAAATTCTCTTTTATACAATCTAAACTCAAAAAATATATTTTAGGCATTAATTTTTCCAAATACTGGTTAACTTGGCATGATGTGGATAATTTAACTCTGTAACAGAAATTAATGGGATTACAAATAAATTCATGATCTATGAACTTGGCAACAGGGAGGGAATAAAGATGATGCTGACAAAAATTAGCATAAACTAAGGCACATGGGTAAACAACTGAGATGAATCAACCTTCCAACACTGAAGATATCACATACAAACTATCTATAAAATAAACTTAAGTGTGTCTTCACATGTCAGACTTATAAGGTAGAGAATTCTAACATAGCTACTAGAAAACTTACAATGATCTAACTATGGCTAATGACCTGTGATTTACGGGAGAATAATATTAATTAGCTATTACTGTGATACTTGTGGACACAACATCTTTCTTCCATTACTTAGTTACTAGAAAAAAATGAGGCTATTTTAAACCAATTCTTCTGTAATAATGCAGTACATGGTGTTTCCCCCAATCCACATCACCTGAAGATTCACTTGGTGTTCTTGAAATGCTGCTGCCTCTAATCAAGGTGATCTGAAACTCTCTCTCTGAATTAAAAATTCCAGTCCCCACTAGCTGGGCTCCGATTTTAGCTCCCTCCATCAGTATCTGTTCCTCAGAGACCAGATTCCTATCTTGATGCCAGTCCTCATCTGATCATGGTGCCTAAGAGAGTTCTAGTTCCTCACCTATATATCTGTACTTAAATGAAAAGGGATTTGTTTTTAATTGCTCAATCCAAACATGATTTAACCACTCCTGTAATTGCTAGCACATAAAGAAAGACTAGTGAACTTAGTTATGGTCAACTTCAGGCAGCAAGCCAATTCTGAGATAGATTTCTGCAATCAAAATTAACTGCAACATTGATTGGAATGAAGAAAAAAGCATCGAAGTAGAAGTTAACATATCATAAAAAGAAGAATCCAGGGGAAAAGTATATCCTCCCCTGTCCCACTTTTTTTCCCTAAGATACCTTTCAAGGATCTCTTTGGACCAGGAACCAAGACCATTTTCCTGGTTACAAAGGCACTATACCATTATGGTGGACTCTCCATTCCAGAATATTATATTGGTAAATGCCGAGCTTTGATTTTGCATATGTAGGGTGTGGGCTAGGCAATTTGAAATAGGTCCTAGAGCCTCCAGTGCTGTCAATGATTATACCTATTTTCCCTGACTTTAAGCATCGAGCTCTGAAAACTGATTTTTTTTTTTCTGCTATCTACTGTCCTCCCACCTGGACTCTGTCAGATGACCATCTCACCTGTTGGAATGAAAACCCTGATTCTTGCCTAGGTTTGAACCTTATATTTTCCCAGCTCAAACTACCAGATACCACCCTACCCACCAAACCACAAAATCCACCTGCTTCTTCCTGGAATGACTGAACCTCTTCTAATCTCATTGGCCTATCTGGGCTCCCAGTCCAGGCCTTCACTCTGAGACTTAGATTTCCTGTATCTACCTGGCCAATATTCATGAGTTATGAAAATATGACAAACTCTACAACACCTCAGTCTTCAACTGCCAAGAATCCTGCTTCAGATTGAGCCATTCCTATTATCTTATCAAGTGATCATGATAAATGCCTCCAGGGCTTCTCTGAGAAAAAAAAAGTACATTACCTTCTAGTCAGTCCTAATAGCATCTGTGATATAATTTCTGAAATCTCTTTCAGATCTAAATTCTAGGTTTCACATTTTATGGATGAGAAAACTGAGCCTTAGAGAAGTTGACTACAAGTTGTCTATTGATAAAGATGGAGGTGCCATCAGAGATGTTAATGCTTAACAACCAGATCAGCTGTGGGGGGTGGGGGGAGCCCTTATTTGTAGCATTTCTGTAGTGTAATTTTATGGTGCTGATTTCTGTGGTGTACATACTCCCATGACAGCTAATTTCAAACTACCAACACGAGTCTACTAGCTGCAAAATTCCTTAAAATTTAACAATCAGTTCTTGGGATCTATTATAAGTCAGCTCTAGCACATCCTCAACAAAACAGTGTTAGTGGGAAGGACTGACCACTTACTTGATTCTACGTCCCAGCAGGTAAGACTGCTTAACCCCAATGAGTAGGCATGCTATCATTCCAGATTCTGAGACCCATCCTGTCCCTTGACCCAGGGAGCATAAGGCCTCTAAGCCAGAGATTCACTGATTGAGCACTGATTACTTCAGACTTCCTCACACCCCTGGTCCCTTCCTTGGTCTTTAGTTCTACTGTGAAAATATCTAGTCTCCTCAAGGACTGGCTTCCTGCCAAAGAACCTATTTACTTTAAATCTTGAGTTTCTATAGATGGTATCTAAACTCCATTCTAAGACACACTTATGAGTTTACTTTACTTTAATATTTTATCCAATTGTGCAGGTGAGAACTGAAACACTGAGAGAGGTGACTACAGTTGAATTGTGTAAAGTAGGTAGTGAGGGGGTGGTGGTGTGAGAAATGCTCATACTGAATAAGCTTCCAGATCTATAGCCACTATAGACATGTGTTATTTCTAAGGACACTGAGCTCCTTTATGTTCTTTCAATTCTTACTTGTAAATGCATAAAAGCCTTTGATGCTGAGTCAAAGAACATCAGATGGAGTTGTATGCCTCCCTCTTGAACAAAAGACAGTCCACTATGATGTCATCAAAGATACACTGAATTCAAAATGTAGTCTAGGAATCTTTTATGAATAGCTATGATTTTGAAACCAGAATGTTAAAAAATATTGACTCTGGCACAAAAATGAATAGTCATACACAGTCATGTTCACAAATCATACTTCACTGAGCAATTTGTTAACAATTCTGAGGCAATTAGTTCAACAACAGAAAAATAAATAAATGAAATGCATCCAACAAATGAAATATTATACAAACCTTTAAAATTATAGTTATGAAGACCATGTAGCAACATAAAGAATATTTATGCTTTGTCAGGTTAAAATATATAAAATTGTGTATCACTATGAATATAGTAATATTTTAAAATGTACACAGGAAAAAAAAGCTTTAAAAGGAAAAACTCCTAAATTGTTACATTAGGGTAGGAATTATTATTTTTTCCTTTTTTCTCACTTTCCAAAGTTTCTTCAATTACTCTTATACGAAAAGAATGTCTAAGTTAAAAACAAAGAATTAAATAAACAATTCCCAAGCATCCTGGATTCCTAAGCAGGACCCTGACCATTCCTGAACACTGAGAAAGTCCCCCCACCGAATGGGACCCTCACTGGGCTCTTGCAAGCCTTTTCACAGCCCTCATCACATCTCTGAGACCAGAAATACACTTCAGATATGAAAAAGACTTGTGTCAAAGTGAGGACATTTGAGCTGAATCACTGTCATTCATGCTTTTTTCCTAAATTCCCTAATGAAAGGCCCGGTACCCTTCCCTGTCACACTCTTACTGCTATGGAATACCTTGCCTCGGGTACAGTCTATTTATTACTGACCATTCCCTTCTCTTATACTATGGCCTCTGAATCCTTTATTCCATTGCTAACTGAATTCATATTTTGGCCTCCTCCTAGCTTCCTTCAGTGGCTTCCAAACTGCTGATCTTCCCCACTCTACTAGAGGTAAGAGCTTATCCTACCAGAGGCTCATTATTCCACTGTCCCACTTTTTTTCCTCCTTGGTAATATCATTTACTGTTTCCTGGCAATTTCCACTCTTTCACTGGCACATGGCTCAAGGTCTCCATCTTAACCCCCGCAACAAAAAGCAAATCTAGATTGATGCTTTATTTGAATTCTTTGCTTGTATATCAGGGTGACTAAAAACTGCTTAAACAGCAAACAACTCTGCATACTGGAGCTGTTAGAAATTTATAATCTCCCAATTTAGTGCCTCCTCAATTCTATCTCATTCATCTTTACTAGAGATGGAAAGAAAGATCTTTGGTAAACAAAGCAGCAAGTTGTATGGTCTCTATGCCAGTATCAAGTGATTATCTCTAGGCTCCAAATTCACCTTCAAATACATGCTCTGTAATAATGGATGGAATTGCTTTAAGCATTTCTTTGTTAAAGAGAACAGGATGTTAAGCTTTTTCAGTAGAGAGTGCTGAAGAGACACTGCAGGAGGAAGGGGCTCTTCTGGGGTTTCTGGCTGTAGCATGGTAGATCAGCAATGTAGGTATGAAAACAACTGATGGTACTTGGCCCCAGCCACTCACCCAGAAGGCCAGGAGGCACTGCCCCTCAGGGACACTGCAGCTCTCAGCATGGATGGGTAATCACCTTCCTGCTGCCCTCTCCATATGGACATCCTGTGTTCCAGGCTTTCCACTGGCACTGGCTCCCTGATTGTACTCACCCCCTCCCAGGTGTGTCTCCCACAGTCCTCTTCATGCTGCTCTTCTCCCAACCTCACATTCTTCTCCATAGGGACACCAGACTCTTGGGCTGCAGGAGGTCTAGTGTCCTATTCTTACTGCACACCCATCCACAGGACAGCCTTGCCTGCACTCCAGAGGGTTCATTCCTGCTCTTCCTCTGACTGCATACCAGCTCTGACAAGCAAATCAACAAACTTCTCTGCCATCCAGTGGGTTCAAACACACATTCTCCAATGAGATTTGAACTGCATCCTTGGAGAGAGGGTTCCTTCCAAGTCTATCCATCTCCTTTTCCCCTGGGATACCATAAAAAGTATTAAAGTATTCTCATATCCTAAAGTTATTCTACAATCATAATAATTTTTTATGTTAAACTTCCCCTGTTTAAATCACCATGTCTTCAATCTCCTGATGGAATTCAGACTGCTAGAATCCAAAAACTATGCTATTTATAGAAAGGATGTTCATCAATGAAAGATTTGTCTACACTTGCTGCTTCTACTATCTAGTCTTCATCCTACTGTACCCTAACTTCCACTCATTGCTAGATCTAATGGAGAGCATTTTGGAATTCATCTTATTTGGCTTATCTGTTCCATCTGACATGGACTGGTTGCCTTTATTTTGTGATGCAACATTTTCCTGGTTCTCCTTCTTTGACAGTTCTTTCTCAGTTTCCTCCAGAGGTGCTATCCTCTGCCTGTTTCTTTCCTGTTCATATTTTCCAGGATTCTGCCTTTGGTCTTCTTGTCACTCCATGTTACTCCCCGTGTGATTTCTTCAATTCCCATGGTTTCAATTCTCATTTACATAAGATATGTTTCAGAACTGTATGTTTAATTCAGATCTCTATCCTGAAAACTAATCTTTCCTCTACACATTTTCACCATGACTCATAGGAAACTGAAACTCAATATGTCCCAACTTAAATGATCATCTTCTTTGCCAAGTCTATTTTTCTTCTCCATTTTCTGCATTAGTGAACAACAATATCAGTCACTTTGCCCATGGTAGGCACCTGGGAGTTATCCTACATTTCCTTTCCCTCTCTCACTTTCAAAATCAGTCACAGAGTCCTACTGATTCTCCTTCCTGAATAGCTCTTGCATCTTCCAACTTCTTTCCATCCTCATGGCCTATACTTTAGTAAGGGAGTGAAATCTGAATGAGTAAGTAGAAAACTTATTGAAGGAATAAGAGGACAAGATGAGGGAGTGCATTCCAGATGGTGGTTATACCTTGTACAAGGGCACAGAGGCATGAAGCAGTATAATCTGAGTCCATATTGCTCTTTACCATACCTGCCATATGGTTAATTTTATATGTTCAACTGGATAGACTATAGTACCCAGCTATATAACCAAATACTAATCTAGGTGTTGCTGTGAAGGCATCTTGTAGATGTGGTTGATATTTACAGTTAGTTGACTTTAAGTAAAGCAAATTACCTTAGATAATATTGTGGGCCTCACCCAATCAGGTGAGGGTCTTAAGAGCTAAAATTCAAGTTTCTTGGAGAAAAAGAACTTCTGCCTCAAGACTGTAACACTGACTCCTGCCCAAGTTTCCATCCTGCTGGCCTGCCCTACAAATTTCAGGCTTTCCAGCTTCAATAATTGTGTGTGTGTGTGCGTGCGTGTGTGTGTGTATCTCCTGTTGATTCTATTTCTCTGGTGAACCTGGAATGAAACATCTACAAAACTTCTTCATGTGGCCTACTTGATACTTGATGTCCAAGACCATGGATGAGTCTATCTTTGAGTTTTAGACTCTGCCATTTAAATCCTCCTACATTTAGCTAAATCATAAGATATGAAAACCAAAGATCATGTTTTTCATATTCCATGCATTAAGTCATATGGCATTTGTAATAAGAACTATACTTTTTAACATTTAGAAATATACTTTGTTGAAAGGTTTGGTTATAGCAGAAAACCAGTTTGGTTATCAGTCAACTAACAGCTTCAGCAAAGATAGTGATTAATTTTTCATGTGGGCAGAAAAAGAAAAAAATAACTAGTTCAACACAATAGGTGAGGGGAAATCAAGAACTAAATTCCATTCATGGCTACTGTCCTAAGAACCCCCTCTTATTATTATTTTTTTAAACGAAGAGAAGCTCTAGGAGCAAGGAAGCCATAAGAAGTACCTTCTTGCTAGCATATTTCATTTAATTTATGGAATTGAGAATAGAGAGGAAGGTCTTATCAAGTTAGCATCTGTAGCATGCAGGAGAACCCATTTATACTGTCCAAGTAACTATTAATATGAAGGGGACGGTCTTAAATTAAGTTTCCTACAAGAGGTCATCTGGATTAGTTCAGTGATCATCAATATTTCTGCAAATGCAAAAAAATTAAAAAAAAAAAATCTCCTTCAAAACAATTCCCAATCCTGAGGTGTTACATCATATACTGAGGGAACATCCCCAAGCATGTGCTCTCTACTCAAGAAAAATTCAGCAGAAACAATAACCCCCAGAAATGGTACTGTGACTCAGGCTAATCCCACAGTTCCTGCATAGAACTCAGAGAATTCATTCCTTTGTTCATTAGTCAAACAAATATTTTAATGACTTGTCGTCGTTTGGTTTCATTTTGCCCTGTTTTCAGGATAAGAGTGAGGAAGAAAAACACAGGAATTCTTTTTAAAAATTTATAGTTTTGAGTAGAGACATGTCAGTTTTGAATTAAAAAGTAAACTAAAAAACTTCCTTTAAGAGTCTATTATATGACTTAGATTTTTAAGCTTCTGAACATTTCCTTACACTCAGAATGTGCATTAAAAAAATTATGGAATGCATTACCTAAAATGTAATCCAATTATCAACCAAGTTGCATTAGGAAATCACAAAGTAAATTTTTAAAAAAAAACATAATAAGAGTATAACAAGGAGAATAAAAATTTGGCGTGGGATTTAAGCACATTAATAACTCCATCTCAAAAAGGACCTTCCAAATTCAGTTTTCTTGTCGAAGTTTTCAAGTAAAATTTGATTTGACCTTTCTCTAAAAAGATTAAAATTTGCCAAGAAACCAAGTTTGTAGGTCCCCTGCTGGTCTTTATGACAAATTTTAGTAGTATATGATTATAAGAGTCAAAAACTACACAAAAGCCAGGAATTTTTCTGGTTTCTATTATGGAAATTTCCATTTCTGAATCTCATCTTAACATCATCACCACCACACCATCATTTCAATGTTATAAACATTCTGAAAATGCACAAAGAGATAGCAAAATAAGGTATCAAGTACTTTCTTAGCATTCAAACATTTTGTTAAGTTGAAAGAATAAGAATTACTGAAATTAAATAGTAATGGGAATTCTAAAATGTTTTTGATAGAGTCACTATCTAGTCTCCATTCTACTGCACCCTAACTTTCACTCCACCACTTTGCTGACAATATTTTCTCCAAGATCACCAATGACCTTGTTGTTAGCTCTAATGGAGAGCATTTTGGACCTTGTCTTATTTGGCTTATCTGTTCCATCTGACACGTACTGGTTGCCTTTATTTTGTGATGCAACATTTTCCTGGTTTTCCTTCTTTGACAGTTCTTTCTCAGTCTCCTACAAAGGTACTTTGCTCTGCCTGTTTCTACCCTAACCTGAAATTCAGTTACCATGAAGGCTATGGTGCTACATATAAATAATAGGCTCATCTCAAGACTCCATTCATGGAATCTGATTCTACTCCAGACAAAGGCATAAATGATGCTGCTTTGGTTTTGACATTTGTGGAAAATATTGTGAGACTAAAAATATAACTGCACAGACTTAGTTATTTTGCAAATATTGCAAATATTCTTATTTAATGGGATAACACACATTAAGTCCCTAAGAATAGCATCTTGACACACTGACAATAGGCAGTTGACACACAATAGGCACTTGCATGTTGGCTAGAAATATCCATTAAACAAGCATGTGATTGTTCTTATGTAATGAAGAAAACTTTCTCAGATTTTTTCATTATTTAGCAGTTGTTGGTCACATTTAGCACAAAAATTGGTATTTCAGTTCAGTTCCAGTTGGAGTAACTGTCCAGTATTGTAAGTCCAGCCATGCATTGGTTTTGCATTAATTACATCTTAGTGGGGTCAGTTTGGCAATGGTGTCAATTCTGGACCCTCAAAAAATTTAGAGTCATTCTATCCATTAATGAAATTAAATGCTACAGATGGATTTGCAACGGAGAACCCCTCCCTCTCTTTTTATGACTGCCTCATCCTCAGAACTGAGGAAACTGCAAGGGCAGGATTTGCATTTTGGTAGCAGCTGAAACCTTGCCAAAAGCTTGTCTCAGGAGTGGCTGCTGTAAGGACTAGTCATCACCCAGACTTGAGAAGGGGTGGGGTGGTGGCTAAGAGTTTCTCAGCTTGGCCTGCATCCCAGGAGGAGGGAGGATACTAGAAGTGGAAGGAGTGTGATGGGTGAGAATGAGACAAATGGGCATATAGCTGTGGCTGTCAACTCCTAAAAACTTGAGCTCTTCTCAAGTGTCACCAAAGAACCAAGGTAAGGTCTGTAAACAGCCACACACATAATAACAGGCTGGGGAAAAGACTCAGTCAAAAGGTTTAAAGAACTGGGATGATTTATTCTAAAGAAGGGAACTAAGTAAGATATACTGGCGGTAAGATATATGACTCTGTAGGAAGAAACAATTCTACAACTGACTAAGCACTTTCACAATGAGCCGGGCAGTTTCATATATTTGATTGCCATTTTATCTTAATAGTAAACCTATAAAGAATATCTTAAGGATGAGGCAACTGAGGCTCCCAAAAGTTAAGCAATTCAAATCGTACAGCTGATATGGACTAAGCTGGGATTCTCCTCCAGGTCAGCCTGACTGCCACAGTCTTTCCCTCCATGGCAGTAACTGCTCTATAAAGTACCCTACGCACAGGTGGATTTGGCTACAATCCAAGAAGGGTAAGCGGGTGGTTTTTATAAATATCTAACACCTCTAGTTGCCTTGTGTCTGCTAATGGCAACACCGGTTGCACCACTCTTCACCCTAACCTACCCAAAACAGGTGCCACACTTATTGCCAGGGTATAGAAAAACTTTCAGTTCAAATCTCTGAAATGACTCCTAGACATAGTGGCAGTTTCTACACACACACACACACACACACACACACACACACACACACACACACTTCCCTCAAAGCTTTTAGACTGATGTCAGATACTTCAATAAATATTCAGTGCTTTCCAGTAAAGAAACATAACACTCTGACTTGGCCAGTGTTTTCTGGAGAGCAAGAGAAGAAAATAAAATAAAATAGTCACTACTTTAAAGGTACTTAGGCAGAGACCAATAATGATAGCTCAATAACGGCCCCCCTCACCACATCCTGGGGACATGGGTGGCACCATTACAAAACTATATTAGCTTATGTCTGACGTTCCTAAAACCAGAGAAAGGCAGAGAGGGATTTGGGGTCCCTTGGTCAAGTTCCCACACTTTTAATGGTGAATCTACTAACAAATAATCTTGGTTTAGACAAAACCAAGAATAGAGTCTATATTTCTCGACTACTCCAAGACTTTCCCATCAGGTTTCCATACAGTATTAGTGCTTCTCCAGTCCCAGAAAATGTCCAGATTCATTTCCATTCATTCTCATTTATTCGATTTCTTCAGGCCAAGTACCCAGGCTCTATTATCAGTATCTTACCTTTCCAGTTCACCTCCCATCTCTAGTTTCATGTATCCTATGCTCTGGCCCCACCTCATTCCATGCTGTTTCCTGAATGCTCCATGCATGCTCACACCTGGACTCTTGCCCATGCACTGTCCAGGGCCTGGAATTCCCCTGCTGCTAAAACTGTCAAACTCCTATTCATCCTTCAAAGCCTAGTTCAAAACAGTTATCTCCGTGAAAACTTTTAAATCTTTTGCTCATGGCAGTTAACGTATAAATGTAGTGTGGCATTTATGATGATGTTACAATTCCCTACTTCTGAGAAAATATATATCTTTATTATACACACTGATATAAATAACTGTGCCACTTCCTTATCACTGTACTCTCTTCCTTTCTCTTTACTTTGACACTTTTCCTTAGGAAGTTTTTGTCATTCTGGAGCTCTAAGAGGGCTCATGTCAAGTCTGTAAAATGGGAAGCAGGAGGCCAATCCCTTGCGACCTGTCCTGGGCGTAAGACAGAAAGAAGTAATGGGGATCTTGGGTTTCTATTTAGTTTATACTTTCCAGGTTACCAGACTTAGGAAGGAGGCAGCTAGTGAGTACAGAAACCCCTTCTAGAAATGAATCCTACATTTGCTTGAACTGTCCTGAGAGCTGAACTAGAGCTGAGAGTGGGAAAAAAAAAAGTCAACTCTCGCCACATGGTCACATTTAATGAATATTTGCTACATTGGCTTGCACTGAAGAAAACTCTCTGACAGTATGTATGTTTAAGTTCTTCATTCAGATCTGGTCTTAAATATAATTTGTTTAGGCAAACCCCAAAAGCTCCTCTATGTCTGCCCCATTACATTCTTAGGTCAAAGTCCCTGAATAATGCCTGTTATATGAGAAGACATTAGGCTATTATCAACCACTATCCCCATGCTAATCTCAAAGGGAAGTTAGATCATTGGAGATCAACTCTTGGTACCTGTTGCAAACAGAGAGGTGGCTCTCCTATAAAGGAGACTAGCCAACATATATGATTCTGATTAGTTTCCTCAACTGACTAGTTAGTATACTAGCAGCTGCGAAATGATGAAAGTGAAATACAGATGTTTGGGGAATAGATTTGAAAATGCCTAAAAGCTTGGACATCATCTGAGGAGAGAAGACTCCATGGAAAAATGTTCCGAGAAACTCCAATGAGAAAATTCTGCAGTATAAACAAGCGGGAGAAAGGTACTAGGGGCCTGAGGGGTGGTGAGGGTGACTAAGAAGGAGGTGAGACAAGAAAAGATTAAAACCTGAAAATCGGGGAAGCACCTAGATCAACTTTGCTTGACTTCTCACATTTTCTCTAGGTGTTGCCTTGCTCATCACAAGTCTATGCCCCTGAACTGCTGGACACCAGTCAGATAAGTGGGTACATGACTTGTAAAAGCCCAAAAGAACCCACTCTCATCTAAGGGTCTTTTATACTCTTCTCGAAGCTGATCAGGGTTTATAGCAAAACAATGAGTTAGAACTGCCTACAACCTGAGCTGCAGCTGGTCTAGTCTTTTGGAGAAAGACAAGAAAATCAAGTCTCGAAGAACTTAAAGAACTTACTCAAGGTCACACGGAAGTCCTAATCTCATTCCGGGCTTTCTATACACCATGCTCCTTCAACATTTTAATCAAAAAACTAAGAAGTTTATATAAAAAGTATTTTACTATAAATCACCATATTTTCAAGGATAATTTTCTTTCTCTCTACCCTAAACATCTCTTTATAGGTCAAAACCACCCTTTTGCCACAGACAGACAATCTCATCCTTAAGCACTCTAAAGAAGGTGTTTGCTCTTTTTATCTATTGGTTTTACAATGGGTTTAGGAATATGTTTTAGTGCATTCACATGCAGCATAATTTGATGGCCTGGGTTCAAAGCCTGACAAAGCTCTGGGATAGCCACAACTGTTCAAAGCCTCAATTTCCTCTTTTGCGAAATGAGGTTAATAATATTTACTTCAAGTTTTGTGAAGATTAAATGTGAAAAGAAAACTTTTAGTACAGTGCTAGGCATTAACTCTCATTAATGCTAATATTATTATTTACATGCCCCTTTTTTTGGCTTACATTGTTTAAAGTTTCCACATTCTATTTCTTTTATATCAGGTACTTAGTTTCCACCCATTCTTGGCATGTCTTGCCTGGCTTGCTTTGAATCCGTTATTCATTTAGTCAAAAATAATCTACATGTTCCTGGCACTGCTCCAGATAATGGGGATGCAGTAATAAGGCATCCCTAGCTTTGCTCTAGAATCTTCTTTCAGGCAACTGTGCTCACTGATGGGGGCTCTCTGATGGCTCTGCTCCAACATTCTGCTTTTAACACAAGAAGTGTGATCTCTACTTAATGTCTACATTTCACTACCAAAAAAAAAAAAAAAGGTATTTTGGCCTCTCATTTGGGGTAGGGTAAGACTGCTTTAACAAAATCAGTATGACAATAGCTTACGCAAAAAAAGAGATTTCTTTCTTTCTCATGTGTAGGTCTAAGCTGTTAAATGATTTGAGGGTGAGAATGTGGTAATGACTCTGCTACTTGCATTGTGTAGGAAGCAAGGTTTCTTCTATTTTTTGCTTCCATATCCCCTGGGGTAGCCTTTATTTACTGGTCAAAGCTGTCTCATAAAACCATATCCACTCCCAGAAGAAGGAGCAGGCAAGTAGTGTCTTTTCAAAGGCATAACTTGAAAATTGCACACATGCCTTCCACTCCCTTCTCATGGACCAGAACTCAGTTATATGGTCACACTAAGTTGAAGAGAGGCTGGGAAATGTAATGTCCAACTGGGTAGCCAAATAGCAAACTCAAAGGAAACATGGATACTGGACATCAACTCTGTATATGCTGCAAACAGAGAAGTGGCTCTCCTGTAAAGGAATATAGCCAGCATATAAGAGCCTCACAAGACCATGGATGAGAATGACTGCACTGTTACATGTGAATGTGTTCCTGTATCACTCATACACATTCTCTTTGCATAAAAATGTTATAGGGTATTTTCAGCTTTTATTAAAAGCAGAGTTATTTATGTTTTGATGTTTCATCAGCAAAATACATAGAACACACCATTTCTGATATTTATTTACAATGAACAAAAAAGCTATTTAGAGCAACATACACTCTAAAATGCTGAACATTACTTCATTGCAAAGAGAATTACTGCAACCTGTATACTTGTCAAGGAGTAAGACTAACTCCTAGACCCACTAAACCACAAGTAATTTTAACCAACCAGATCCCAGACACAGAGTTGTTAGTTTACTTAATCTCTCGGAACAAAACCATAGTAATAGATAGCATAACTTTTTTTTTTTATGAGCAACATACATATTCACTGACACAATAAATTAGACAATTGTCAATTAATGAAATAAGGTATGACTTTTACAAAATTGGCTCCCAGTGGAGAGACAAGACCAAAACATTTGACTCTATATAAAAACACAAATTCACATGACTTTGAGCAAACATCATGTGGCTGCATATATAACCTTCTCTTAGGGCTTTGCTAGCCCCAGAGGGACAACTGTATAAGTGGTTCAATGTTTTATTTCAAGTGAAGATAAACATAGTAGCTCTCAGCAACACCTGTTGAATGGATAAGTGTTGTATTTAAATCACTAAACATCCTTGGTGATTTCCACTGGACACATAGTTTTCAGGCCTAATATCTCTGTGAGTGATCATTCCCCTCTGAGTGGTAGACAGCTACCTGAGCTTCCTCAGCTACAGTAGGAGGAGAATATTAACAAGGAAACAGAGTGAAGAACTATAGCTGGACCTCTTGAGGGATGGGATTCAGGAAGCTCCAGCTCTGGAGCTTGCTGTTCTATGTACCCTGCTTTATTTTGGTCTTTTACTACAGATCAGTTTTCTTGGCTCTGTGGATAAGCAGATTAAAAGTTCTGACTCACAAATTCTTCAAGCAATGAATGGAGAACAGCTAGCATCTCTGAGTCCCATCTCCATCCCATAGGAGAGAGAATCTGGGCCAGAATCCACACTAGGTTCAGTCTGCTTTTATTAGGGAGTCAAAACAGGTAGTGACCAGTCTGTCAGTGGGAAGGTAAATAAATATCAGAGAAGAAGGATCATGAACCAGTTATGTTAGTTATTCAGTATAATTAACCTCAGGTGTATGTGTTGGAGAGCAGGAGAAATGAATAGAGTGTAGTTGTTACTAGAATTGAAGCATATAACAACTTTCCACAGACATTTCCAGCAAAAAACTTATCTGATGGCTCTGAGTCTCCAAGGGCCCACCGCCTGCAGAACTGTGAAACAGGACAAGTTTGTCTTCTGCGCTCTGCAGCTTCAACTACAGAGTCCTTCTCCCTTAGCTCACTGAGGCCCCCCTTCTCCTTGCTGAGCAGAAGCCCAAACTGTTGCTCCCTTTCCCTGCTCTCACAAAATAATGTTCTGTTCCCTCAGAACTCTATTCTCTCTGCAAAGCTAGTGACCAAAGTCTTTACTAAGTTAGAAACTATGGGGACTTATTTATATGTACCTCTTTTCATTCCATAAAGGATTAAGGGCAATTTATGAGGATACCCAAAATAAAGCAAGACATCTTAAGTCAAAGTAGGAAAGAAAAACAATGGTAGGAACATAAAATGAAGCCAGGAATGAGGTTAATTTTAACAAGATTTCTTTCTAGTCATAAAGGCCTATGAGTTTTCTATGAATAGGTTGTTAATTTGGCTCAGTTTTTTTAGTTAACAAACATTAAAAGAGAAATCTAATTAATTGTTCAGATTCATAGTGTTTGAAAGGTAAAAACATACCAGAAGTGATTCTTAGAATTAAGACTAAAGTGGAATTGCTTCCATGTCTGTATAATGATGACACAAATTAGCATCATTTAAAAAGTCCTCACAAAAATAAGTTTATTCAGGCCTCAGTATAGCTGATAATATCACACTCACAGCTGAAGTAAGGGGCCAGCCTGCTAAATATTTTCCAGAGCTGCTAGTTTACAAGTATCATTAAAACATTGTCTTCGATAAATTGGAAACCTAGTGCCAGTTGACTCAAATTTATATATATATAACTTTATATGTATCTGGTAAAACAGAAATTGAACTTACCAAATGAGAATCTGCTAAAGAAAATTGTGCCCTTGGGTAAAAATGGAGGAATGGAGAAAAACCACAACTTATATATAACTCGATTTAGTTTTTTGTGGTATATATGAGTTTTTTAGTGCAATTATAGCTGAGACCAGCCATCACTCAGGCACTTGAATCTGAAATTCTGAATCTGAATAATATATGGGCCTGATGTCTTTACTGAGAAGGAGTGATTTATTTTATTCATATTTTAAATAATTTAACATGCCTCTGAAGAAGTTGTCTAATTCCAAAACTTGCATGTAATAAGTACATGTTATAAAATCCTTATTTTAAACATAAAGTCATTTGTATTCTATTCCCATTATTAGAAACCACTCTCTACCATCTCCACTAAGTATTAAAAAATACGTTAAAAATATTAGTTTCATGGGTTTGTCTCATTACTGCCTTACCTAGGGCTTCCATCTATCTCAGTCTAGACCTGATTATACTACCACTCAGTTCAATAAAAACAGTTCTATAAGAGTATCAATGACTTAATGTGCTGCTTCTCCCAGAAGAATACAGACCAGCAGAAAGGAAAAAGATTCTTATTATGTGGTTAAGTGTTTCTATACCCATTTATTTACAAGTGCTGAAGTCTAGATAGAATATCTAGACTTGACCATGATCGAATATTACTAAGTAAAAATCTACTTTGAAAAATTAACATCTGATTGGAGACAAGTAAGAAAGAGACCAAGTAGATAAAAGAGCAATGCAAAGAGAGCCTGGAATACCAAGAGATAGTTTCTATGATTCCACATTTGCTGTGTAATGGGGGTCAGCATTTAATGCTTCATTCTAAAAGGAAGAATGGATTAACATTCATCAGTCCTTTATCCTTCACAAACTTCACAAACACCTTGTAAGAAAGGATAGTTATCATCTGAGAAAGAATTCTGACTTCTCTGAAGAAAGACTAGATGTTACATTTAAAAATTCAAAATGGTATAATAAAAATAATGGTCCACAGAGAAACTGGGAGTCCAAAAGACTATTTTCATGGCCTCACTAATAAAATTTTGCTGATAGGAAAATATGAACTATTTCTGGAAGAGGAATAACTTTCTAAAATTTTCAAGAAAATTTAGCTAATTCATTCTAGCTTGTACATAAGGGAGCACAAATAAATATATTTTAGAAAAGTATGGGAGAGTAAAATATCTGAATCTTCATTCCTGAATTTTAGAGCCCTTCAAATCTTTTTAAACGTGCTATCACTCTCCTGAGAAGTGCTACCTGCAACAGCATGCCCTGTGTTTTTATATACCAAATGCTGAGAAGAAAAATAAAAACATATGTGGCTGGGATTTCTTTTTTTAAATAAAGAAAACCATATTTAAGGTTTCCTGTCCAGATGCATCAGTGAGACACATTTTGCTTGTCTGCCTCTATAACATCCGGTCACAGTGCACGGCTTTATGTGAACCGACAGATTCTTACCACAGGAAGAGGGAACTCAAGTTCCTGAATTACAAGTTAATTTATGCCACAAAGTACATAAATGTAGTTTAAGATGGCATTTTTTTCTCCCAAACTAAGTCACTTAATTTAACTTTAAATCTATCACAGTTCTTGTTTGGATAACATAAAGAGATAAGTGTGGTACTCTGGGCTCAAACATGAGTGATACTTTCAGCCCTGTCTTGGAGTAACTTAAGCATATTAAAAATATGTCTCTGTTCTCTTCATCCATTTCAAAATTGTATTAACAGACTAATAACTAAGACTCCCTACAGGGTGCTTTGTTTCTAGGCTATGAAGATTAATTGTGGGAAACAGCATAGCTCAGTGTTTTAAATACTAGGCTTTGGAGTCAGATGGTCCTGAGTTGACCTCTCCTTCCTGCTGTGTAAACTTGGGCAAGCTAGTGAATCTCACTAAACTTTGGGTGCTCAACTATAAAATGAGATAATAATAGTACGTAACTCGTAAAGCAGTTATAACATTAAATGAGATAAAGCATATGAAGTGCTTAAGGGGTGCTAAGAATACAGTGAGTATTGACCATATGTTAGTTTAAAAATAAGAAATTACCAATAACGGACCTTTCTCCCAGTAATGACAGACCAGATAACTTGTATGGACCACTGCCTCCTGCTTCCTAGTAATAATAAGTAGGAGACTGGACAAAATATACTTTAAAATATTGCTTGAATATATCAGAGAGCTAACAAGGTAGTGAAAAATTATGGGAGTAAAATCTGAAAGAAGCAAATTCAGAGAGCTCAGCTTTTGGGTCCCTTTTCCCCTTAGAAATTTCTTCCAATTCCGAAAGAGGTAGCTGAGAGCCTGAGAAGGCAAGCAGAGTTTTTGTCAGCCTCATGGAGTTAGGGGGACAAAGTGCAGTGAGGAAGGAGGGGGGAGGTAGACAAGGTAAAGAGGGTCAAATATAGGGGGTAGGGGGAGGGTGAAGTAGGTAAATGAGACCAAATATATGGTAGCTGAAGGAAACTGGACTTTAGATGGTGAACACACAATAGAATATACAGATGTCAAATTATAATGTACACTTGAAAATTATATGATTGTATTAACCAATGTTATCCCAATAAATTTAATTTAAATTAATTAAGTAATTAATTTTAAAAGCAAAAATAAAAACAAAACAAAACAAAAACCTGAAGTTTAAGGACTTCCTTAGGCAGAGGCATTGAGTTAGAAACTAGGAGTAAGGGTCAACTTGAACCAGGTCTTTGTAGTGACAGAAGCCCAGTTTCAAATCAACTACAAGTTTTTATCATGATGAACTGGCATTGATAGAGTTCTTACCTGCTTGCAACTATGGAAATACTCTATGGGGAAACAGAAAATCAATCCAGGTTCACATTATTTCTACAATTTTGCACATACAATGCTTGGTACTCAATCTAAAATAAATTGATGTCCCTTCCTTCTTGGATAATTAATTCAGTTCATAATCCATTAGGTAAGGCTCGGCAAATTAGGTGTTTTTGAGGGTGACAGGGCATTAGTTCAGCCAATTGGGTGACGGAGACTAAGAAGGGTGATGAGAGCATCTATGAAGTGGAGGAAGATAATAAAGATGATGGGAGACTAGTTACATACAGAAGAAATTTATTGAATAAACATATTAAAGATGATAGTAACCAGGTTTCTCAGTTAGGGAAGGGTGTTACAAATATGGAAAGAAAGAAAACTAGAATAAATCCTCTGGTGCTGGATTAGAAGTGGAGTTTCAGTGTAAACTCATTTTTCAATATGTATAGATTGACATGGAAATAAATATAGATATAAATGTGAATGTACACACATGCGTGCAGACACACACATTCCCTAGTTCTGCTCAATGAGAAGGCCTAGGAACAAGACATTCCGGTGGTACTAAGTACACCTAGTGCCCAGGTCTTGTTTTCTAAATTCTATTCTCCATTAAAAGGGACCATAGTTCCTTGGGAAAATGGTTTATTTCAAGTTTATTAAGGGACTGTACAAGCTAAACCTGGAATCTTTTGTAGGGTAATAAAAAAAAGAAATGCACAAATAATGAAAAGACATGTCAAAAGCTACAAAAGGTGTATTAGTTTTCTTACTGCTATATATGAAATCACCACAAACTTAGAAGTTTAAAACAATATATGGTTATTATCCCACACTTTCTGTGAGATAGGTGTTTAGGAACTGTTTACCTGAATTCTCTGCTCAGGGTCTAATAAGGCTACAATCAAGGCATCATATGGCTTGTGTTCTCATTTGGAGGTTTGAATGAGGAAGGATCCACTCCTAAGCTCCCACAGGTTGTTGGAAGAATTCATTTCTTTGCACTGATGGACTGAAGCTTCCATTTTTTCCTTGTGACAAACATCAGTTCCTAGAGGCTTCCTATAATTCCTTGATATGTGGACCATTTACTTAATAGTAGCTTCTTCAGGCCATAAGGAGCATAAAAACAGTCTGCTAGGAGGCCAAAATAAACTTGGCACCTGACAGTGATATCACAAAAAATAAAGTAAAATAAAATACAGGCCAACGTTATTCATCACTTAGAGGTAAAAATCCTAAACAAAATACTAATAAACAGAATACAAAAGGCTACTAAAGTGATTATACATCATAACCAAATTAGATTTATAGAACTGCAAGACTGATTTACTATTCAAAAATCTATCAATGTAATTTACTACATTAATAGAATAAAAGGCAAAAACAAAACAAAACAAAACACCCAAACCCATATGACTAACTCCATAATATGTAGAAAATATTTTGATAATATTTAACATCTATTCATAGTAAATACTCTTAGCAAGATAAAAATGTAAAGAAATTGCCTTAATTTCATGAAAGGCTATTTACAAAAGTATCTATTGCAAACATCACACTTAATGGTGGAATGCTGAAATTATTTTTTCTGAGATTGAGAAAGACCAGTATAGTGCCCACTACTACTAAACACTATATGGTATTCCTAATAAGTTCAATAAAGCAAGAAAGACAAATAAAAAGCATATAATTGAAAAGGCAGAAATAAAACGCATTATTTGTAGAGTATAATTGTTTACATAGAAAAAATATTTTAATCTACATAAATTATTCAAAATAATACGTGAACTTAGCAAAGTCATTGGATACAAGTTCAAAAATTAATTTTTATATTCCAGCAACAAATGGAAAATTGGAATTTAAATATTTTTCTATGTATAACAGCAAACACAAAAAAAAATCAAATACATAGGAATAAATCTAAGAAAAGTTGTGCATGACTTCTACACACACACACACACACACAAGCACACACATGCACATGCACACATACACATACACACGCACTACGTGAAAGAAATTAAAGATCCGAATAAGTGGAGGAATGTATCATGTTCATCAATTAGAAGACTATTTAAAGACATTTTTTCCTAAATAAAACTAAAGAATCAGTGTAATCACTTGTATAATTTAGGAGCATGTGTGTGCACCCACACATGTGAGTGTGTGTGTGTGTGTGTGTGTGTGTGTGTGTGTGGGTGGTTTAGAAATAAAGAAGCTAATTCTAAAATGTATATGGATATGAAAATGCCTAAGAATGGCTGAGACACTCTGGAAACATGACAAAGTATGAAAAAGACTCTTTCAGTTATCAAGAGTTATTATAAAACTATAGCAATTAAGACAATGTATTAATAGAAACAGCTCAAGGATAGACAAATTGGCCCACGTAAAAGATAGAGAATGGAGATACAGACCCACACTTAAATGGACACTTGATTATGATAAAGTAGAACTATGGAGCAGTGGTTAAATGATTTTCAATAAAGAATGCTGGATCCATTGGCATTAATATGGAAGAATAATAAAATGTAAGGCCTCACACCATATACACAAAAATAAATTTCAAGTGGGTTACTAATGTAGTACAAAAAGGGAAACCATAAACTTCTAGAAGATAATATAGGACAAAATCTTCATAACCTCAGAGTAAGGTAAGATTTTTTAAAGCAGGATACAAAAATACTAACTATAAAGAAAAAGATTAATATCGAATACCTTGAAAATAGGAACTTCTGTTCATCAAAATCACTTTTAAAGTGGTTTAAACGGTAGGAATGTTTAATGTGGGTTTTTGCCAAATTGCCTTCTAGGATATATTGCTAATTTACAGAGCAGCATATGAGTTCATTTTTCCTCCCACAACCTCCCCAACACTGGCTAAAAATATAAACATTGCCAAATTTATAAGTGAAAATATGTACACTGAATTTTTAATTGATATTAATTTAAACATTCTTGTTTATTGTTTACTTAGTTTCTACATGGTTTACTTGCTTAAGCCTCTGCCCATTTTTCCACTTAAGTGTTTAAATTTTTTGATGACACATAAGAATTCTTAATATATTTGGGATATTAATCCTTTCTCTGCCAGGCATATTAAACATTGTCATTTATGCTTTACTTTTGTTTTTGTTGGTTTGATTAAAGTTTTAAATTTTTATATTAAAAGGTTACTTTTAAAAATTTAAAGGCAAGCTATATAGTAGAAGAAGATATATATTTCAGATAAAACTAACAAAGTGTTCATCTGCTAAATATGCAAAGAATATCTATAAATCAATAACAAAAAGTCAAAATATCCAGTAGGAAAGTGAAGAAGAGATTTAAACAGGTGCTTCAGAGAAGACATCCAAATGGCCAAGAAACAAATGAAGTACTCAAATTAATTATTCATCAGGAAAATGCAATTCAAACCACAATGAAATACCTCTAAATACCCAGAAGAATAAGTAAAATGTAAAAGTTTAATAACACAAATTTTGGCAATGGGACTGCTCACCACTACCAGTGAAAGTATAAATTGTTACAACCACTTCAGAAAACTATTTGACATTATTTACTAAAGTAGGTACACCTTATAACCTTGCAATTCCACTCCTACATATATATTCAAGAGAAATTCATGCACACATATACCAAGAAACATGTTCATTACCAGTGTCCAAAATTAAAAACAATCCAATGCTCATCATTAGTAGAAAGAATAAATTTGCTATATTCACACAGTGGAATATGACATAGCAATGAAAATGAACGAAATGCAGCTACATGGAACAGCATGGATGAATCTTATATCAATCCATAACACTGAGTAAAAAATACTTTCACAAAATAATAGACTTTGTATTTCTACTTACAAAGTTTAAAACCATGAAAAACTAAATGATAGTGCTATTATTCAGGATAGTGCTTATCTTTGATGAGGAAAGGGGGTAGTGATTGAGAGAGAGCATAAGCTGAGCTTCTGTGAAGCTAGAAATATTCTGTTTCTTGAAAGAAATGTTAATTACTTTTTGTGATCAGTCTTTGAGTTCTACATTTATATTTTGCTCACTTTATTATATGTAAATTATACTTAAATTAAAAACAAAAACACTAGCTATAGAGGTAGAGTCTCCGAAAGTCTAATTCTCAATAACTTATAAAATTGTGCCATGAGAACCTAGAACATACTGTATAAGCTTCTAGATTTTTTTTTTCATTCACATAAAAAGAAGGACTGAATGAGATTCAAGAAGAATCTGGTTAGTTAATACTAATACTGCTCCTACAATCACCATCTTAGCATCTATATTTTTGGATGTGATGACATAGTTGCCTCCTTCCTAATTAGTACTGCCTAATTTTTCATAATCAAAACATAATAGACCAAGAGAAATTAGAAAATTGAATGATCAAATACAAATTTACTGGCAAAAGGCAAGAGAAATATAGCAGTAAAACCTGAGTTTTTATTATCATATTGATCATTCCTGTCTGACTTTAGAGAATAGCACACCTGTTGGAGCTGAGAATACTTATCTTCTTCAGAGTGGAGTAGTAAGTGCTAACTCCTGAAATAAAATGTAAAGTTTTAAAGCAAACATGATAAAGATACTTACAACCCAGATCTCTGTGTGTTTTGTCCACATTCACTATCGAATGCAAAAATTTTTGAAATTCTCTCTTCCAATTATCTTTTTCTCCTTTCTTAAAACTAAACCCATGGAATGCTATAATGTCCTACATTTCTTTTTCAGGTAGTTCATTTTCCCCAAACCTGCTTTCTCTGTTGTGACAAGTCACATCTCTCGGGTGACACCAATGGCTCAGTTCAACAAAGTTTCAGTCATAGAAGATGAATAAGTTCTAGAGATCTGCTGTACAACATTGTGCCTTCAGTTAATGATACTGTATTATGCACTTAAAAATTTAAGAGCATCAAACTCATGTTAAATGTTTTTGCCACAATTTTTTTTTAATATAAAACATATATTGATGACAGTATTCTGGGAATCCTGCTTCAACCTCTCTGAAAAAGCCTGTGTCCCATTCATACAAACAGATATTAGTCTTTCTTCCGTAGGAACTTCCTGAGGACTATATTATCAAAGCTTGTTTGGGGATTTTGCTTCTCCTTTATGGTGAACTCAAGTGAATGTTTTCACTTAAAAATTCAAACAAAATTGGAACAGTGTTATATTCTACATGTATGCATTGTGACTTTCATCTCTCACAAAAGAGGTTAGAGGAGTAGGGTCAATAGGAAAAGAGAAACAAAAGTGGAAAAAGCATGAATTTTGTACAGTTAGTCAGGTAAGTGTAATTGAAATCAAAATAACAACAACAAATTACACAAATGAGGCATCTGTCATTACATCAGATGTGTGTATAATAAAGCACAAAAGAAATAGCTGCCTAATTTAATGGATTAGAGTTAATTGGACTAAATGCCTCTTCACACAAGTAATCTCTTCTGATGGCATAAAAATACTTCTGGAAGTTGCTAGATTCTTGATTGCTTTGGAAAGTATTTTAGCATAACTGAAAATGTATAGCTTTGTAAGCACTGAATAATGTATGCTGGTGATTAGACCATTTTTTAAATAATTTGATAAAAGTTATGAATTTCTACAAATGTTTAAGAAAACACATTGCAAATATCCAGATATAATATAGCAAGTACAGGTGGTCAAAGTTTTTAAATGTAAAGCCACATGAGGCTAAAGATCCCCAACAACACGGAGTAAATAGTAAAACCCCTTCACAGACTGCTACGGGCCTGACGGCAGAAATGGCTTTTCCATTTCATTTCCTGATCTCACAATCCTGAATTATATAACATATTTAAAATGAATGAATTTGTCTCCTTGATGAGTTTCCCAGTCTTCAGTTTTAAAAAGGAAATGGAAAAGACTGTGGTTCCCGTATTAAAAAAAAAAAAAAAAAAAAAAAAAAAGTTATGTGTGTAAGCTTCTCACATGCTTCATTTTTATTCAATCCAAAATAAACGTTGACCCTCTGATACTGTAGGTGGCTCCTTGGGGAAGGACCGCTGGACCAAAAAGGACATAACTGTGGCATGTAAATGCTCTTGGTCAGATCCTTTCAAAACCGCAGCATCCTACCCCTCCTGTACAGCGCAGGTCAAAAATACGTGTCGGAAGGATCAAAATCCTTCCACTTTTAGATCCCATAATTAGGAAAAACTATGCAACATAATTTATCCAGACTCTATTCATAAACAATTAGTAATTGCTTTTTGTAAAGTCCACAGCATTTTGACATTTCAGTTATACAATCCAAAATAATTTCAGAGAACAATTAATTTGAACCCTTTACCATTTAGCTTTGTCTTATTTATCTTCGTTTAGAGTATATTTATGTGGCTTAATAAGCTATAGGTTCCTGTGGAAGTCTGAGTTGTGTTCACTGTGGACCACCTGTACTGTTGTTTAGTGTCTCTGTATTTAGGGTATGTGTCCTGGAAAATCTTGAACCAGACTGAGGTTGAATTCCCAGCCCAACTCCTGACACTCTTATCAAATCACAGTTCCCAGCTCAGCCAGTTCACAGCCTCTACCTCAGCATCCACATCTGTAGAAAGGTACCCACTTTTTCTGGCAAAGAAAACATTCAAACATATCATTATATTGACGCATCATTAGAGAAGATGGTGTCTTTAAAAGGAAGTTAGCCTGATGGAGCAAAGCTGTTGCTAATTTTCTATTTCTTTCCTCACATCTACCCTCCTCTGCTTTCCTAAATTCCTCAAAAGCAATACCTTTCTGGAAAAATGTCTTTCCAAAGCAAAAAGGACCAAAGGCAGGCCCTGGTTGAAAATGCCCAGGCTTTACTTTCAGTGTTCTCCAAAATGGTCAAGAGACCTACTAAGTAGCCAGAGCTACTTAAGATTTGATTTTGTTCATAATGATGATAAGTAATAATTATAGCTACTATTTGTTATTTACTACATATGAAATAAGTACTAATATTGCTATTTTACAGGTAAAGAAATGGAAATTTAGTAAATTCATCAACTTGCCCCAAGTGGATTCTTAACCACCAAATTATATCACCTCACATTTCCTTTTTTTCTTCTTTCCTTTTCATATTATTTCTGGCCTTGTTCTAAAAAGAGGGTTTAATGTAGAGATGCTATTTGAGGTAGACGTTGTACCAATAGCAAATTATTAAAGTAGTATTTTCCCTGCCACAAACACATATGAGATTATTAACAGTTTTAAATTACCATGATCAGACTGGGTTTGAATAAATTGTATCAAGTAAAACGGGAGAAATGATCAGAATCTTAGCTCTAAAACTACCCCTGTTACTTCTTTCCTTGTTGCCTGACCTTGGGAGAGTCATATGGCCTATCTGAGCCTCAATGTTGTTATCAGTAAAATGGATAACAGCATCTGTCCTAACCAAATCATAGGCAAAATTAGAAGGGGTTTTACAAATTAAAGTGCCACAAAAGTGTCAGGGAGAATTATCACACATTTGGTCCTAGATGCTGGGAAATCTCAGGTCTTGCTTCCACCTTGGAAGGGCTAGCCGTTCACTATGGAGGACTGAACATGGGGCATATTCTGAGTTACGTATGCTCAGGATTCAGCCTATCAAACAGTGTGAGCACAGCATGGGGACTGTGATTTCCCATGGTTGAACTGGCATGCTCTCAACTCAGTGTCTGAGGGGTAGTGAGCCCAGGGGACAGGGATGATGATGTCTTGTTCAACCTATATCCCCAGCATCTGGGTACAATATGGCACATGATAGGTGCTCAGTAGCCATAAGTTAAATTAAGCAATTAGACAAATGAAGTCTGATCATAGATACAGAGGTGGAAATTAACTTTCTTCCTAAACTCACCAGTAGTGAGCCTGCATTCATTCCCATAGAAATATTAAAGTTGGCAGATTAGCAGAATTTTTAAGATTTGGGATTTTATTCCTGACCACTCTAATGGCTTTCTCTCTTATTTGGGCCAGCTTCATGCCAGAACAAGTCTGATATTTTAGCCTAAACAAATATCAAAAATAGAGAAAGCAACTGTGACAACACAGTTCATAATGAATCTAACAGTGAGGCAGGAAAGAGAGCAGAGTAGCGTTAAGCTGTGGAAGAAAAAGTGATTGTGAGAAATCCTGGGAAACTGTCAAACCCACAGCTTCTAAGAGAGCCAGAATGCTCCTTGTGAAAGTAATGACAAGTGACACAAGAGCTACCTTTTACAGCTTTCTAAACAAAAGGCATTTATTCGCCTGAGCACTAGGGCTGAAAACACGCCAGGCCGTACAAGAGGAGGCAGGTTAGGAAGTCGTGGAAGGCCAACATGGAGGCAGAGTCCAGAGGCAAGAGAGCAACGTGGTACAGAATGACTCAGAAAGACAGGGTAGGATTGTCTTAGTCCACAATTTCCCAAAGGGGCTCATCTACCCCACAAAGGCACTCTGGGATTTGAAAACCTCACCAAATTCCCTAAGTACCCCCTGAATAGACCAGGAACTGTTTCTGAAGAGATGGTCCTGGAACAGTCCTCTGGACTCCCCAAGACCAGATCAGCCTTTGTCTAGCTAATTTCCCCTTCCAAACTGAGCTTGGGTTAGTCATGGGGTGGGATAAAGTGGGAGGGTAGGATGGGGAGGGAGGAGAGGTAGGACTGTTCATGCCTGATAAAGCATTTATGTCATGTTTGACATTTGGTTAGACTCCAGAAAATCATACCCAGGAAAAACAGTTTAACGGACTCCAAATTTCATTATGCTCTCTCTGCCAAGGACATGCCCTATTTTCAACATTTCTGAGACACAGGACAATTGAAATTAAAAAGTATAGAGGCAGAGAGAAAGCAAACACCTATTCTCTCCCTGGAATGCATGCTCCTGCAGCATTTTTAGCCTACGGATAGCTGTCTAAGTAGAACATCATAAATGCATACTACATGTATTAATGTAATCTATATCTATATTTAGCCCTAGCTATCACTCAGCTTAAAATCATTTCAATAAATTCATTTAGTCAATGCACAAATATCAATAAGAGGATGATTTATTCTTTCTTACTCATTAAAGGGCCAAAAAGTCTCTATCAACCTCTTTCGCCCAATGAGGCAGATCTTATTATCCTGCCTCATTTTAAAGATGAAGGAACTGAGACTTGATGAACTTAAGGAACATGACTAGAGGATTTGAATTAGGAACTGTGGGCTTCAAGAACACACTCTCCTAACCACTCCACAGCAGAGTTGTTGAAGCCTGAGAAACCTGACTTACACATTTTACAAATATGGAAACTGAGATGCAAGAGTTGCCAAAGTTGACAGCCAGAATTTGAGATAAATGAATTCAAACGTGTGTCTTTCTGACTTGTGAACCTATGCTCCTTCTACTGCATCATGCAGAATTACGGAACTCCAGGATAGAAATAGGGATAATTTTAACTTCTAAAGCTGTCTAAGAGCAGCCAATATAATTTGAGTAGGCATATGCAAATTAACCACTACTTATGTAAATCTTCTTCTCTGTTCCTTACAATTTCATACCCAGCTGGCTGTTGCCCTTGAGGGAAACCTGGTTAAGAGCAGTGCTGGAAACTGGATGTTTGTTTCTCATCTCCTCAAACTTCAAATATTCACCAATGATGAGGGTATGTGAGGGAGTTCTAGAGATAAATCCTCTTTTCTAAGAAAGATCTTAGTGGTCTTTTTACTTTCCAGACAGTCAGAAAAAAAATCTGGCAGTTTCTCTCTCATCACTCCTTCTAATAACCTCAAAGCCATAGTCAACTGGCTGCTGTGTGAAGTGTGAATGGCTTCTATCACAGGGAGACATGACCTTGGCAGACAAATTGGAAAGGCAGATAAAAAAAAAAAAAAAAAAGATTTTTTTTTTTTAATTTCCACTGCTGGGCTCACTCAGAATGGATTTTCATCCTGAAGGCTGAGTCCTTGGAAGTGATAGTAAACATTAAGTCTGGGTCAGTAACTCCCTATAAATATCAACAGAGCTTTTCTTTCAGTAGAAAAAAGCTTTGCACTATCACTATTGGGTTTAGTAACACTCTTTTGTACATCATTAAATGGAGAAGGGTCAATTGTGGGAAAAAGAGGAGTAGGGAGCCCTGCAAAGAAAATGAGATATGTTTCATATAACTACATGTCTCTATCCCAATAAAATATAATGAACATAATACTAGGTTCTGTCACTGAGGTGATAGTTTCTCTCTTCTTACCTCTGGTTAAGACCATGACTAATACGGTTGCCCTCAAGAGAGCTGTTATAGGTTGAACTGTGTCCCTCCAAAAAAGATAAGTTGAAGTCCTAGTTTCCAGCACCTCAGAATGGGACCCTAGTTGGAAATTGGATCACTGCAGATGTTATTAGATAAGATGAAGGTTATACTTGAGTAAGGGGAGCCTCTAACCCAGTATGATTGGTGTTCTTATAAGATGGTCATGTAAAGAGACACACAGGGAGAACAGCATGTGACAATAAAGGCAGATATTGAAATTATGCAGTGGCAAGCCAAAGAACAGAAAAGGTGCCAGCAAACCACCATAAACTAGGAAGAGGCAAGGAAGGATTCCTCTACAGGCTTCAGGGGAACATGGACTTACCCACAACTTGCTTTCAGAATCTTAGCCTCCAGACTATGAGGATATACATTTTTGTTATTTTAAGCCAAGTTGTTTATAGTTCTTTGTTACAGTAGCCCTATTAGAAGGGTCTTTAGGTTTAGTTAGAGGCAATGTATTCAGTCCATTGTGGGCTGATTTGTAGTTTCTCAAGGCTATAGCTCTCACTTGTAATAACTAACTGTTCAGTACAGATTATAGTCAAGATAGGAGCCCTGAAGTGTTTGCATCATAAAAGGAGAATTATACAGAGCTGATTCATCCCTGGGCTTCAACCTTTCCTCAGGCTTCATTCCGTCCAAGGACCTCAGGAAATCACAGTTCCATATAAGTTAGTCCTACTATTCATTTTACTAAATACTTACATATCAGAATTGAAATTCTAAAACTATGGAGACCATGTACCAGATGTCTTCACTCCTATTTATAATGTTTAACCTCTGAGCTGTGGGTGACAAGTTCTACAAAGGGCTAGGCAGCCCCACCCTCACTTTTAAGATTGTTTTGCATGTGTATGTTAGTGATCCTGCCAGACTTCAGTAAAACTTTCAATGAGAAAGAAGGAGGGATTTATACTGTGGAAATGTGAACAATCTTAATTGAAATATTAGGTGCCACTAAGGCATTTCACTGACCTGACCTGTCAGTAATCACTCTGAGGGTTTAAAGCAACCTAAAAAGCCCTCTAGTTGATAAGTAGCAAGAACCCAGAAAGGGATATAAAAGTGTGTGGGGCTAACTCAGGCTTCAGGTACCTGGAGACAAATATGTTTTTCTTTTCCTTAGGTCACTGTTAATTCAAGTTACAGGACCTACACTGAGAGCAAAAGCTTCTCCAGTCTTCCTTTAATCTCTTTAAATTCTGAGATCTTAACAACTTGTTTTGTTTTGTTTTTATCAATTCAGCTGGCCTTGGTTTTAGTTCACACTTTACCAAATTCAAATGCTTGGCCAGCTGGTTCCCTAATCTGCAATTTTTCTTTTAAACTGCCAATCATGTTCTTTAGAGTTTTCTAACTCTTCTTAGCTGTAAGGGAGAAACCTCAGTCAAGTCTATCTCCTGTGTTTTTCCCTTTTACTTTCTCAAAGAACACTTCACTTCTGACACTGAGTCACCAAATGTGTGGAGGATTTTCCCCACACCAAGCAATTTTCCATGACACCAGTTGGGTGTCCTACAATTTAACTTAATTCTAACACCATCTATCTGGAGTTAGATGCCACCGGTTAAGCACTCAGTCTCACCACACTTCAGATGCCAATCACAAGTAGTAGGTCTCCAGGTTACCCACGACTTCTGTCCAACATGGCTACAAACTGGAGGTTCCCATGACCCCTTCCTTGGGTTTGACTAATTTGCTAAAGTAGTTCACAAGACTTGGGGAAACACTTAATTTACATTTATCATTTTATTAAAGGATATGACAAAAAATACAGATGAAGAGCCAGATGAAAAGATACATATGGCAAGGCCTGGGAGGGTCTCAAGCACAGGAGCTTCTGCCACTGTGGAGTTGAGGTGTGTCACCTCCCTGGTGAGAATGTGTTCACCAACCTGAAAGCTCTCCGAACACCATACTTCTTGGATTTTTATGGGGGCTTCAACACATAGGAATGATCAATCATTAACTCCATTTTCAGCCCTTCTCAAGAGAATTGGGGTTGGGGATGAAAATTTCAAGTTTCTAATCACGGCTTGTTCTTTCTGGTGACCAGCACTCATCCAGGAGCCCACCCAGAGTCACCTCATTAGAATAAAGGACACTCCTATCACCCAGGAAATTACAAGGGTTTCAGGAGCCTGGTGTCAGAAAACAGGGTCAACAACCAAATATTAGAATCAAATATGCTCCTAATGCTCTTATCACTTAGAAAATTACAAGGGTTTCAGGAGCTTTGTGCCAGGAACCAGGAACAGAGACTAATATATATTTTCTATTATTTCACATTAGCTAATTTTTTTTGTAAGGTCTGAGATCATTGATCCCAAATGAAGTGTTTAACACTGACGCACACATTTTATGGCATCATCAAATCCATCCATCATAATCCACTGACCTTATTTTTTTATTTAAAGCAAATTCAGTCAGATAAATACCCTAAAGCTTACAGTCATGTAGAAAGATGGGTCATTAAGTTATTTCTTATTTCAAAAGCTTTTTATTAGTAGGCTATGGTCCTCTTTTCATCTTCTGAAACTATTACTGTTTACATTTTTTTAGGATATCTATTTATCTTTACAGTGTGATATATCTTTGTGATACTTTTTTTTAAATTAATGTTTATGCTGTTGATTAACCAATTCAACTATGTGCCAGATAGTGTTCTAGATGATATGACTATGGCAACGAGTAAGCAGAGAAGTCCCTGAGGTTTATAAGACTTATAGGCCACATTGCAAATTGTTATATCTAAATACAATGGGAAACCATCAGAAGTAGTTCTCGATCCCCTGGAAATTTGAAAAATCTCAATGTCAGGACTTCTGGTACTAGACATGACAGAATAGCTTGAATTAGAATAATCGTTCCATTGAAAATAATGTTAAAAGCAAAATAAAGTGCACAAAATAAATGTGTGAAGACACTGAAGGACAACCAACTCTGGCAGGACTTGAGGGGTTAGGATTCCTGAAAGAAGAGAAGTATAGTTCATAGTAACACTGTTTTTTGTTTTGTTTTGTTTTGTTTTGTTTTGTTTTGTTTTGTTTTGTTTCTGGAAAGGCAAAATCCCAGAGAGATGAGAAATGCAAAGAATCAAACCTAAATTTATTGTGCAATTCCCCCTGAAAATATTGAAAAACTTCTAAGCTGTGCATGTACAGGATAAGATTCCAAGAAACTTAGCAAAAATCAGCAAATGAAGGCTAAATGCTGAGTGGAGACTTCAGCAGCCAGAATGTGCTGGAAGATGGAGGTTGGAGGTCCCCACCAAGGTGTTGAGTCCTGGGTAAATACCGTGGAGCTACATAAACCAGAGAATGGCTACCCTCTAGGAATAAGGGATATACCTAGGAGTGAGGGCAAAACTGAAATAGACCAGCCTTAAAAAAGCCTAAAACCATCCCTTGACAAGATTACTGTGATCTTCTGGCCAGATGATACATTAACCCTCTTTGGAAGAAGATAACACCATACAGAGACCACAATTTTTAATACAGAATGTCTGGCACTTAGTAGGAAAAAAAGCAATCAAATTATTAAAAATCAAAAGAAAATAAAAACAGACCTACAAGTGTTTCAATTATTTTAAAGTATCTATTTAATGTCTATAATATCTATGATTAATACATTCAAGAAATAAAAGATTCGAAAAAATCAAATGGAAATTCTAGAATTGAAAGATGCTATAACTAAAATTGAGAATTCAGTACATGGATTTAATAGCATGTCAGACACAGATGAAAAAAGAATCAATGATCTACAAGACAGGTCAGTGTAAATTATCAAGAATAAAACAAACAAAAAACGTGCTGATGCTCGATTACATCAGAATTTTTGGGAATGGGGCACAGGCATCAGAATTTGTATTTAGGCTTCCATTATGAATCCAATATGCAGCCTAAGTCAAGAATCGCTATATAAGAGAGTTTTAAAAGGGGAGATGATGTGCTTTGGATGTACATTTTTAAATGACCATTAGACCTTTTAGGAGAATGGACTGAAGGGGTTAGGGTGCAAGTGGAAAGATCAGGTAGGGTGATTTAGCCTTCGCTTGCTGAAGTCTAGACAAGAGATGATGGTGGCTTTGTCGTGCTAGAGGGAATATCTAAGGGCATAGCTCATGGTGGAAAGTAAAATCCAAGGTAAGCAAGGATGAGATAATATAGGGCCCACTGATGAATCACTGGGAGGTAGAAATGAAAGAAGAGAATTTATTGTGTAACTAACAGATTCTCATCCAGAAACAATTTGCTTCACAGGAGACACATGGCAAAATCTGGAGACACGTTGATAAACTCCTAGAATGCATTGGACAGCCCTGACAACAAAGAATTATCTTATCCAAAATGTTAATAGTACTGCTATTGAAAAACCCTGATTTAAACTCTTTAAAAGGTATGCCTTGCCTCCACAAACCAGCTTTCCCTTTTGTAGACCTGTGATTTCAATCAAACTGTAAAATTCTAGAGAGCAAATACCATATCTTTCACTTCTTTATCTTCACCTGTACTGCCTCATAATTTTTTAAATTAATAACCTTTATTTTTTTAGGGCAGTTTTAGATTTACAGAAAAATTAAGCAGAAAGTACAGAGCTTCCATATACTTCTTCTTCCCCTCATACACAATTTCTCCTATTATTAATATCTTGCACTAGTGGTACATTTGTTATAATTGATGAACTAATAGTAACACATTAGTTCATATTACATTTTTATACAAATAATATCTCTCAATAATCAGTTACTGATTAATTTAATCATTTATCAAAGAACACAATAAAAAAAGAAGAGAATGATCATTACTGAGCACCTATTATATACTAAGCACTATGCAAATCAATTCATATGTACATATATAATTCATATATTTATTTCTTATATATTTATATGTAATATTATAAGTAATCATGTAAATAACTATAATTGGATAATTGGCACTGCAATCTCAGTCTTAAACATGAGGAAATTTAGGCTTAGAAATTTCACATTATTTGCACAGTCACACAGCTAATAAGTGAAGAAGCTGGAACACAATGTCAGAACCCATACTCATGAAGTTACACTAAATACTCCTTTTTTCCTCACATTTCCTGTTTTCAAATGTCTTCACCTGCTTCTGGTGCACAGTCCCAAGGAGTGACTATTCCCACAAGTCCTTTAATAGCCTTGTCTCTCAGCTCCACCACTGGAGGTCCATGTGGTTCCAGTCTGTGCCAAGCGGCTGCCCCACCCTTGATACTTTTAAGCCAGGCTAAGACTCCCACACAAAACCATAAAATCAAGCTGCAAATGCTTGCAGATGTTAACAGTCTCTCAGCTCCCACTGTCACCTCCCTTAGATCCTGCCTTAATTGTGCTCCCTCTCATTAATCCAGTTCTGAACTCTTGGCTCTCTGTCCTCACTCCACATACCAGATTAAGACTTTTATCGACGTTTCCTTGGAGGCTTTCTTCTCCAGACTCCCAAGTGTGTTCTCTGGCTTAGTTTGAACCTTCCACCTCAGTATCACTCTTTGTCTCAGATGTGTCAGGGAAAGATATCTTTATTTCTTCTCAGACCTAGGTCTGGTCTGGAATCTTGGCTCAGGATGAGTTTTGACTCTCAGAATGTCAAGATATTAAGACTGGCTGAGGTTGACTTACGAGATGAAATGTAGCAGGGGGCTGGAAGGCCTGCTCTAGACCAGATATAGTTCCTAAACATTCTCTCTGCCCTCAGCAGCCTCAGGAGTCTCACGCAGTGCTGGAATTTAGAAAACAGCCCACATCAGAGCACCAATGCTCCAATCTGAATAAACTGCCTGGGTAATTCTATATTTCCACCCACCTACTTTACTTCTTTGTTTTCATATTTGTCTTCTCCCTCTAAATTAATTATAAATTCCTATGAGAGCAAGAATCGTTTTCATTCCTAACCATGGTCCCCTTTCCTTAAAATTCCAAGATCTGTACAAATCTGCTGAACTTCTATAAAGCACATTGTTCTCTTCTGCTTCTTTTAATGATACTGAAAACCCCATTTTTTTTATTTGCCCCTCTCTATGGCATGATTTCACTGTAAATGGATTCACCACTATCGTCAAAAGTTCTACTGAACGTACTACAGTAACTTCAGCATAGGGTCCCAGTAATGGATCTTGTTTTTCTTCTCTTTCCTAAGCTTCTCCCTTGTCCTTTTAGTAACATTGAAGAAATGAAATTTACCTTACAGAAAATTTCTTCCCATTAATTATAGTTACTGCTTTGGTGTCATCTCAACAGACCCAGCAGTGCATTAGGTTTTTCTTCTTTCTTCTTCTCCTTCCCTTTCTCTTTCCTGTAGTGCTAACTGATGTTCTCTTAAAAAGCAGGAGACTAGTTTCAGGAAAGTGGTGGGCAAAAATATTACAAAGCTCATGAGAGATATCTCTTCTTGAATCTTAAGTTTACATTTATTCTTCCTCTTCCAAGTCAATTTACTCATTTTTGTGCTATTTCTAGCAGTTCATATGCTTGTGGGGAAAACTGAAATAGTGGGAGGGAAACTGAATTTTCTGCTTAGTGAAACAGTATAAAAAGGTAAAATTCGGTTAGTCAGGCTACTGAATAAAGTACTAGACTTGAATGGAACATGTTCTCTTAAAAAATTGTTAAATATACCAGACTTAAAAGTGTATAAGACATGATTATATGATTTAAAAAATAACTTATAATCAGAAAGGGCATTTCTGTCCTTAAATGATGTTCAGACTATAAACTTTATAGTCAACCTCTTTCTCACACCCATATCCAATCAATCTATCAGGAAATCCAGTTACCTTTACTTTCAAAAGCAGAGAAATAGACCCTCTCTCTCCACCTCAATTTTTTCATAGAGATTCAAGCCACTATCATCTCTTGCCTGATTATTACAGGAGAATTACACACGCGCGCGCACACACACACACACACACACACACACACACACACACTTTACTCAAGGTATTTAATTTAGGGCCAGTTGTATTACACAGCTTCAGGACACCTGGGAGCAAAACTGTCTTAAGTGGAACCGATAATCTTGACTCACCAAGAAAAATTTATATAATAGTTGTTGACTAAGTAAATGAAGGAATAAATAAATATTGATTAGAATGTGTTAAAAGTATGGTCTTGGGTTAAATTAGCCAAATAAATAATATCTTTGAGGAACATTTTCATTAAAAATAGGTCAAAAGAAAATAAAGGTGCGGGCATACATTTCTCTGTGGAATTAATAATTTTCTAAAGATGTCCAATAAATGAGGTTGAGTTTCCATAGAAAGACTGACTTCATAAGCATAAGTAGTGAGAGTATATGCTAGATGTACTAAACTTTAATTCAACTTTTTCATTATGTTAGACTTTTTTCTTTTACAGTTCCAGACAGAAAGAATGATGAAAACTGCCATTAATAAATTATTGTAAAGTATCAACATTTTTCCAAGGGTTATATTAATGTACACCATGGCCAAATTTATATTTACCCCAGTTCCAAATGCAAATCTAATCATTCCTCTATATTAGAGCGATTGATGCCTATTCATTGCTAAAATGAAATATTGTATGAAGGAACTGAGAAATAAATTCCATGATAGTCTATTACTGGACATTCTGTTCTCACCTGGGAAACATTTAAGCTACTCATGCATGTCTTCCATTTTATTTAGTTGGCAAGGGATTTCCTGTCTATGTATCTATGTTAGAAAAAAGTATAGACCTTATTCATTAGACAGTCTAAACCAGGGAATTTTAGTGTACTTAGTAAAGACCTTGTTTTATAAGAGGTTAAAGAAACTTGTCACAGAAAATTCGATATCTCAATATTTATTGAGAAATGACTTTCCTTTTCTAACTTCGGCCTCTTCATCCACTTAAGATGATGTCAAGCAGTTATTCTAATAATAAAACAAATCTGAATGTGACTCTTGAACTTGTGACTACAGAGAATATTGTAAAATGTTATTTAAATAAAATTATTTTAACTATTTAAGAATAGAAAGATGAGTTTCCAGTTTGAAACAGTCCACTGACAATCCAGCACATAAGTGAAAATAGACTTTCATCAAAACATATAACTGTGAAATTTCAAGACATTAGAGTTAAAGAGAATATGTTTATAGTTTACAGTGATTTAAAAAATGATAAGAAAAAACAGTTCACCTAAGAATTACTGAAAATCAGAGCAACATCTGACTATAACAGCAACACTGGAAGCTAGAAAACATGGAATAACACTTTAAATTCTGACCTGTAATTCTATACCAAGTGAAACTATCAATCAAATCTTAAGAGTAGAATAAAGATATTTTCAGATATGCAGCATCTCAAAAACAAAAGCTATTCTTTCTTTTTTAGAAATCTGCTTCTCTAAAATGATGGAGTAAAACAAGTAGAAAGAAGACATGGAACCCAAGAAATAGAGAACCCATTATCAGAGTGAGGGGAAGAATATCCCAGGCTGATGGTGAAAGGAGGTAAGATCCCAGGAATCTGGTTACATAATAGGTCAATAGAGCACTAGTCTAGTTTGGAATAAGAGGATGGAGGACTCCATGACAAATGTCTTCCATGAAATGAGAGATTAACAGATGTGTTCAGATTATAGTTAAAGGGTATTTATACTTTTTGTAAAGCTTTTGGGATGAATTAATGATCCCAGAAAGAAAACAAAGCAAATGAAAAGAAATAAATGAAAGCGATGAAATTATTACCTTCAGGAAAACAAAAAAAGTATAAGGAAAGAAATAGAACTTTTTGTAACCATATTCATTATCTGACTTAACTTGAATAACAATGAAAATCTGAATATCTAACCAAAATTAATGATCTACTACATAGGAAGAGTAGAAGAGGAGGGCTGTGTGTGTGTGTGTGTGTGTGTGTGTGTGTGTGTATTTGTCTATAACAGAAGTGTTAAATCTTTCTTTACTATAGAAAGATGTCAATAAATAATACTAAAACTTAAAAATAATCAAGAATTGTACTGTAAGGATGTTATTTGGATATATATGGAGGTAAATTCCCAAAGAAACAAAAGTGCTCTAAGTGGTTGACTAAACTTTGGGGAGGGGGAGGACAGGGGACTGACTTTTCCATTATAAGATTTATAGAATTATCTGTCTTTTAAACTTACATGCTCGACTTATATAAAAATAGAGGTTAAATTATTAAATATAATCAAGTAAAATAAAAGAAATATTATATTATGACAAGTGTGATCTGGAGCCTGGAAAAATAAAAGTCCAGGCTTGGAGATAAATAATGGATCAGCAGACAGTTTTCCCAAGGCTAAGTTACTCACTGGAAACAGACACACTGCTAGGACCCAATGTTTTGACTTTAGCTCACTTTAACTTATCCTACATTAAGGAGTTTTCAGGGCATGATTAAATATTCATCCATAGAATTTTCTTTCTTCTGGATGATACTAAACATTAATGAGAAATGAGAATACAGTCTCAGAATTAACATTTCTTGAACGCCTATTCTATGGCATCCGTAACATGTTTTAATCAGTTTTATTTTCACAACAACTTGATTAAGTAGTAGTCATTCCCATTTACAAATGAGGAAACTGAAGTTTCTAAGGATAGATTACCTTATTCAAGGTCATGCAGGTAATAAATGTGGATCTTGGCTTGGAACTCAGATTTGTCTAACTAAAGCTTAATTCCTCTCAGCTTCTCTCTTACATGATTATAAAGAGGTATTGAGGTAGCAACAATCAAGGATCAGATTTTTCATATTATAAATAGGTCCTGTGGTAGATGTGGTACTATCTGACCTGGACTGTAAAGGTGATGTGTCCCTACCTACTGTGTATCTCTATTATAGGATTTATCACATTTTATCATTTGTATGTTAGTCTCTTTAGACTGAAGGACAGGCAGTGAGCCCCATTCATCTGTGAAGGCTCAGCACCTAGAATAGGGCTTGCCACAGAGTACGGGCTCAAGAAATATGTAGTGAACAAACCTGTCTGTTAGTTTTAGGCTGAAGCATAAGGATTTTTCATATTTTTTTCTGGACAAACTTGGCTATACCTAATTCTCAATCCTCAGTCGACCCAGAAAATTGATGTTTTAATTAGAAGGCACTGGAAGGGCATTATTAGTCAAATATCAATGGTTTATAAATCCTTTCTCTGTGGTCATAATTTTAATGAAAAAATAATCAGCTTCTTTAATTTTTATCTGAAGTAAACAGTTTCATGATACCATGCAGCCCCCAACCTTTTCTACCTTCTCAATTTTGAATTACTGAAGCTAAAAGTTGGAGCTCATTCCTGATTCCTCCCTCCCCTTTTCATTTACTTCTACTCAAACTTGAAGCCTCACTAATTCCACATCTTTAATCTGTCCCTTCACTCCATCCCCGCAACCTTAGCTCAGACACTCATATTTCACCTGGATCAATGCAGTGTCTTTTCTCAATCTCCATTTCCCCAGGTTGTCCCTACTCCAAACAATGAGAGGAAAAATGTAATAGGAGAACAGAGAGCAATTAGTTCTGACTATAGGTGATTTTTGAGAGAGAACACAGCATAGTATCTGGCACATAATAGATTCCCAAAACATGTTTGAGGATTTTTGTTTATTTGTTTTGGTTGGAGGTAGGAGTCTGAAGGAGGTGAAATTTAAGCAGCCCTTGAGAGAGAAACTCCCTTTGCTTAAGAGATTTATTGCATATTCTATGATAAAACGGATACCATTTGCCAAAGGTTGAAATTTGCTTTTTTGCAAAATATGTAATCCCTTACAAAACTGAACTGCCATGACCAGTGCATTATATTACTTATAACAAATATGCTGTATTTTTCTGCTGAACAAACCTTTTCTTGTGCATAATAACCATAAATCATGAAGCAAGGATGTATTTCAAAAGAAAAGTGACAGCCTACAATTCAAAGGAAGTGGCTTCCCGTTTAAGGGAGTGAACAGTTAGGAAAAAAGTTTCCATATGGAAGGTTGCCATTGCTTTCCTGCTAAACATCAATTCTTCACTTAGTTATCCTCTTCCTGAGTACAAATGTTCTGTCTATCCTTTAAATAGTCCTCATGGTGTCCCAAGTAACCCTGGGAGCCACAGACAGACATTGAAACTAAGATTTCTTTCTGGTTATAACAAAGGGATTAAAAATTAGTTTTTTCTATTATTCTTTCACCTTCCTCTGCTCCCCGCACACACACATACAAAATCATATAAAGGCTCTGTACTGGGAAGGCTAAAAGAAGTATGTCAGATTCTATTTTGTTTCAATTCTTAAAAGGGGAGTGAGGAAGTTAAGAAAGGAAAGTTGAGGTTATGAGCCAGGATTGGAAAAAAGACAAAATTATGTGGTTCTGTGCTGTATTGGTATTTCCAGGGCTTAAGAATGTTCCTGATCTGGTGGGCTGTTAGCCAGCCTTGAACCCTAGCTGTTTCTCTCCTTCCTTCTGAAGGTCTCTACTAATGCATATCTATGCTCCATTAATTCTTAGAAATTAAAGTTATCAAAGTTAGTAGAATTATATTAGTAGTAATGGTTGTACTAATAATTAACATTTACTGAATGCCCACTCTGTGCCAGGTACTGTGGCCATGTCTTTATATGCCTAATTTAATTCTTACACCTATCCTACTAAGTAAGTACAATATTTATCTGCATTTTGCTAATGAGGGAACAAAGGCTCTAAAAGAATAAGTTACTTGCCTGGGGTCATTGAACAATCAGTAGCAGAGTCAGAAGTTGAATCCTTAGGATATTCATTTCCTGATCCACATGTTTCTTGAGTAAAGTGGATGGAGTCGCTGAATGTTAAATTTGGAAGGAGACTGCTGCCATTGTTCCTGAGGACTTGACTGTGACTCTGAAAAAATTTTCAATTCAGATTTCAAAACATGGCTGCTGCCATTCTACTGTCTTACACAAAGGCAGTGAGTAGAATTGCATTTGTGTTGGTGGGGTGGGACTGAGTAGAAGTAGGCTCCAGGATAAGGTTAAATTGAACTTCATAAGTACAGTACTCCCCCACCCCCTCTTATCCACAGTTTTGCTTTCTGTGGTTTTAGTTACCCATGGTCAACAGCAGTCTGAAAATACTAAATAAAAAATTCCAGAAACAAATGATTCATAAGTTTTAAATTTCATGCCATTCTGAGTAGCATGAAGAAATCTTGCACCATCCTGTTCCTTCCTACCTGGGACGTGGATCGCCCATTTTGTCCAGCATATCCACACTATAGATAGTCCCTTCCCATTAGACACTTACTAGCCATCTCGGTTATCTGATCGACTATTGTGGTATCACAGATAATCCTTATTTTATTTAATAATAGCCCCAAAGCGCAAGAATGGTGATGCTAGTAATTTGTATATGCCAGAGAGAAGCTATAAAGAGGTGAGCACAGTATAATAAGATACACTGAGAGAGAGACCACATTCAGGTAACACTCATTACAGTATATTGTTATGGTTGTTCTATTTTATTATTAATTATTGTTGTTAATCTCTTACTGGGCCTAATTTATAAATTAAACTTTATCATAGGTATGTATGTATAGGAAAAAAACATAGTATAAGTTTGATACCATCACAGTTTCAGGCATCTACTGGGGGTCTTGTAATGTATTGCCTGTGGATAAGGGGGGAACTGCCGTACTTAACTAAGGTTTAACTTTAAAACTGTAGTTCTCCATTTTGAGCTCACATTGGAATCACATTTATAGCTCACTCACATGGAGAGCTATAAAAAATGCAGACCCTGGATCTGGTGGTGTACTGAAGCCCACTTGTACTGGTCTGCAGGCTTAACGTTAGCAGATCTTCCCAACTCTATGTTCAGTGGCATCATGATTGCTGCCTGAAATGATGGGAGTATTTACACCATGGAAATTGGCAAGTGCTATAGACTGGGTGTTTTTCCCTGGAAGAATCAGTTGCTAAACATTTATCAGCACGCCGTTGCTTGGATTTACCTTCAGTGATTCTGATTTAATTGGTCTAGGGCACAACCTAGGCATCGGGATTTTTAAAACTCCTCCAGGTGATTCAAACATGCAACTAAAATACAGTTGCCCTATCCTAAAGCCCAGGACTCAAAGTGAAGACCTCAGCATTAGCATCATCTGGGAGCTTATCAGATATGCAGAATCTCACTCCATTCCACTGCCCCTGGGCTATTAAATCATAATCTGTACTTTAACAAAGTATATACATTAAAGTCTGAGAAGCACTGGTCTAAAACATTTGTAACAGGCAGGTACTTACAGTCCACTGGCCTAATCACATAAAAAGAAAAGAATGAAGTAGGGAGCAACAAAAAAGAAAACATTAGTGAGCATGAAGAGGCATGATCAGCCCACAGAACAGATGTATTTGGGAACTATCTGCAAAGCCAGGCTGAGATCCCACATTTTATTTCTGTTCTTATTATCTACAAGTACCCCACTCATGTGACTTTTTACAGTATTCTATGTCAATTCTCATTTTTTGATGGTTTCTTTACAGAACTGTGAAAGATGAAAAAGAAGAACATATAGCTTAATTAATCAGTGCTATATTTCACAGCACTGTCTTTTTAAAGCATTCCTACTAAATTCATATAATCTGATAAGACTATGGTCTCAACAGACAAAGTCTCAAGGAAAAGGCCGAGCTTGTCAGTGATGAATAATGGCTTTACATTGTCTTTAAAAGGTTCTAGGGTCCACATATTTTTAGACAGTATCACTTCACAATTAAGCAATACTTCTCACTTGGTTTCAGATCATTAGATTCAGATAATATTGAGCTGACTGAAAGCCTGACATGAGAGAAGGCCTGTCTGCAATTTCCTGGGTCTTGCTCATAGCAGTTTAGTATCAAGGTCAAGAAGGTGTTTTCAGTGAAAAGGCTTAGAAATGCTCTAACCTACTTCCAATGAAATATTAAAAAGTCAATGTTGAAAAGAATTATAGAATCATAAGTCTGGGGGAGACCTTAGAAATCCAACCTGAATCATCACTAAATCCCAAAAAGGTCTGTTTTCCTTAAGAAGCATATAAATAATTTACTGATTCTTTTATCATCTTCTACTGGAAGCCAGACAGGAAAGTCTTCATTATTTATTCACACAACAGACCTTTATTGAGTACTAGCTCTATGCAAGGCACTGAAATGGATACCTGAGATACAAAGATGAATGTGCTATGTCTCACTTTTACTGATTCACAGATGATCCAAAGGACACGCTGCTGCAACCATCTACTTCCTGAACTGCCTTATATGCCCACCAAAACTTTCAAAGCAGAAATCAGAAATCTGAAACTATTTCTCACTGGGAAAATACTGTGTGATTGGACCAGAATTTTTAGTAGCTGCTTATTTAAAGCATTGTATGATTTTAGCAAGAGAATTTTTTTTCCCCAAAATAGTGGAATGAGTGAATGAATGAATATATAATAACTAGGTTATTTCAACAGAAATATTTTTAGTTGGTTAGCCATGTGTGACAGCACTGATCTATTAATCTGCATGATGGCATATTCTGGTTGGAAAATATAATTCAGCTTGCCTGGTTTTTGTTCTTAAATTCTACTTAGCTTGAGATAGTTTGTAAGACAAGTGATGGACAAGAATCTATTCTATGTGCAAGGTATTTTGCCAGACAGGATTAGAAGCCAAAGGAAAAACCAACCAGCAAACAAGTAGGTTTTCATTTCCAAAGTGGAAAAATAACGCTCTAGTCTGTCACTACAGTCCTGAATTTCAGAAGAGCGAACTTTAGAATTTCAGCAGCTTTCTGCATGAACACATTGAAACCTGCACTGATTTGTGCCATCAGCTATTTGACTTCAAAACATGCTTTTAAAACTTAAAAAGTGATTAGTCCTCTAAGACTTTTCTATTTGTTTACTCTCTATAAAGTCTAAAATTGTTTTCTCCCTCTAGTAACCCCAACCATGTATCTTGGGTCACTGAAAAAGAAAAAGTCTGAGATCCCTTTGTTAGAAATGAGAAAGTCAGCATTCTTGCATAGACAGAAAGGGGTGGGCCAACTAACTCCCTCCTCTTATTTGCATAGTTCATTCAACAACAATAATAATAAAAGAAAAACACACACATACACTTTTTTACCATATGTAACCTCAGATGAGACTAGATTCCTAAACTGTTTATAACAAAATGTGAAGTGGTCTGCAAGCGAGTGCAAATGTACACCGCCTGGATCGTGCCAAATCATATTCTTTCCCCTCATGTAGCAGAGGCCCTGATTTGGCCTGAAATTTGGCTCGGCAGGCAGAGTGGACTTGTTGCTCCAGCTGTGTCTGATAAGCAGACGACAAGATAAAGCACGCTCTTCGTTTGCATCCTTCAGTAACTAGCATAGTGTAGAAAATCACAAGCCTCATTAAACTGGGCCCTGTATCTGTGTAATCATAAAGCAATAAGGAAAAATATTCTTTACTTTTAGCAAGTCTATGAAGTGAACTTCTAATTCTTCTTGCTTATAAGCCATGATGAGTTATAAACATGGTGAATAATAAAGTATCTCAAAGTCCTTAAGGATTTGGTATCAAAATTGGGAGTACTATTTTTTTTTCTTTAGAGGTATATACAGAAGGAGTCAGAAATGAGATTAATTCACTAATAGTGAATTATCATTACCAAATAGTTACTGTTTTTCACTAAGCTTTACATTCTGAAAGGCATGTTTGCACCCATTACCTTTCTTACTTTTCACAAACCTTCCAACTGTGTGGCAGTATATATAGGTCATGGATTTGTTTGAAACCTGCTATGGACTTACCAGATGAGTGATATACTTAACTTGGCCAAAGACTGAATTTCCTCTTCATGACATGTGGGTTAATAAAATTTCCCTCATAGGAATGCTGTAAGGATTAAATGAGACAATCTTTGCTAAATGGTCTTGTGACTATGAAAATAGATAATTAAATAAAGTTCTTAGCATAGACAATGCCTTTTATATAGCACATACTCACTAAATGGCAATTCTTACTATTATTAGACTGGGGAGGGTAAATGACTACATTCAGAGATGTTAAATGATTGCTCACAGGTACACGATCAGTCATTCCAGGCGTAGGGGACTAGAACCTAGGCCTTCTTTCTGCCTCCTACCACATGTATACGTCATCTGCATAGATGGAGTTTTTTTTCAATGTAAATATCACTCTGTTTATACAGGAACAGACGAAAAAATGTTAAAACAAATAAACATAATCCAGACTTTTACTTTAAGGCAAGATGAAGTTTGGAGTTTCAGGAACTAATTTTAACTCTCCTGCCTGAAACAACCAGAAAACAAGACGTATAATATAATGGTTTTCAATATTCTAGACATTAGGCAATGAAGTACCGTAGTTTCTGAAAGATGGAAAGAAAACAAGGTGAGTTCTATAATTACCCCAGCTCTACATTTTGAGAGAGTATCTAGGGTGTATGACAGGGAGGTGAAACCCAGGAGGCACCTAAAAGATATCCTCAGTCAAGGAAAAGTAGCTAAGAGCCTAGGGACAGCAAAGCAGTGAGAGTTGATAGGATAGAGCACTAGAGAGGTGACAGCTTCACAGGGTGAAAACTCTGGAAATCTGTAGAGGGTTCCCTTTGAGGATTCAGCTGAATACCGATCGGTGCATGTGTGTAAAGAAATAAAAAACAGAAAGGTATCTAGACAATCCCCAAATATTTAGAAACCTAATAACACATTTTGAAATAACCTAGGGGTCAAAGAAGAACTTAAAAAAATTGAAAATATTTTGAACTGGAGAAAAATAGAAACAGCTTATTGAAAATTGTAGGATATTGCTAAAGCATTAATAAGGGAGAAATTTATAGTAGTAAATGCCTATACTCTAAAAAAAAGAAAAGTTTCAAACCAATGACCTCAGTTCCTACCTAAGTAAACTAAAAAAGAAGGGCAAATTAAACCCATTGTAGATGAGAGAAAATAATAAAGGTCAGTGCTGAGATGAATAAAATAAAAAACAGTAAACAATAGAGAAAAATCAATTAAACCAAGCACTGGTTCTCTGAGAAAATCAATAACGTATAAACCTCTAGCTAGACTGAGTGAGAAAAAAAGAAGAGACAATTACCAATATCATGGAGTACAGAAGTGACATTATTATAGATTCTACAGATGTTAAAAGTATAAGGGAATGTTACGACAATTTTATGCCAATAAATTTGCCAGTTTAGATGAAATGGATACATTTCTTCAAAGACACAAACTACCAAAGCTTACTCAAAAAGAAACAGATGCCTTGATTAGCCCTATATTTATTAAATAAGTTGATTTTGTAGTTAAAAATTTCACATGAAATAAGCTTCAAGCCCAGATGGCCTCACTGGTAATTCTACCAAATATTTAAGGAAGAAAAAATAGCGATTCTGCACAAACTCTTCCAGAAAACTGAAGAGGAGGGAATACATACTAACACTTTCTAAGAAATTAGCATTACCCTGATACAAAAAAAAAAAAAAAAAAAAAGACAAAAGATTTCCTTTTATAAGGAAAGAAAACTACATGAACAACAAAAAAAATAGCGAATTGAATTTAATAATATTCAAAAGGGATAATATATATGTCCCAAGAATACAAGGTTGGTTTAACATTTAAAAAAATCAATGTAAATCACCATATTAGCAAACTAAAAAGGGAAAAACTATACAATGTCGACAGTTGCAGAAAAATCATACTATAAAGTCCAACATCAATTATTGGTCAAAACTCTCAGAAACCTAGGAATAAAGGGAACTACTTGACTGAATAAAGCGTATCTACAAAAAAAAAAAAAAAAAAAAAAAAAAAA